>CM076969.1:12001488-12041488 GCA_039105355.1 Benthosema pterotum
GACAGTGACTCTTTGCTCAGCAAGGACTTGCTTTGTCAGCTAGGGCTGCTTTGTCAAACTTTACCAGGGGCCTTTAGCCATTTAAACACACAGACACACACACTTTTTCCCCAAACCATTGCGACTGTTTGTATACCGTTGCGACCTCTTGTAAACATGTAAACAGTTGTGACCGTTTTTTAAACCATTGCAATTGTTTTTACGGTTCACAACTAAACCTACCCTTAGCCCTAAACTTCTGTAAAACCTATGTCTAAACTAGGGATGTCCCGATACCGATACCAAAGTGTCGGATTGGCTTTGTCCCTTTTTTTATCATATCGGTATCGGCAAATACTGTATGGGTATCGGAAAAGTCAGTATTGGCCCTTATTTGTCATTATCAGGTCACATATTGGCAATTATGCCTGTCTAACCAGTGTTCAGACACAGGGGTAAGGGGTTGACACCATGGCAGTGAAGTAAAATGTTGGGTCATGTGGGGTTTACTTTGGAGTTTCCCAAATGCACATTTGAGAGAGGAGTATGTTTTTCCCTGTTGGTGACTTCATATAAAGTTTTTTTTTCTTTTGTATGGCTATGTTTTTTCTTTTGTATGGCTACGTAATGAGTGTCAAATCCACTCCATCCAGGCTATAAACACAGAATGACGTCTAGTCTACACACCTGACTGGTGGTCCCGGATGCAGTAATCGGGTGAGTCCTCGAAGTAGACCAGGTCGTTCTTGCTGGGCCGCTTGAAGTGTGCGGCGTGGGCGGCCGTGAAGCCGGTCCCGTACTGGTTGACCGCCACCTGCACTGCCGCGTTGTAGCGGCGCCGCAGGTGGTCCCCGGTGCGCCGGAAGTCGGCCATGGCCAGCCAGCATGTCCGAACGCTGCAGGACCCGCTGACGCCATGACACTTACACTCCAGAGACATGAAGCGCTTCACCGCCTGGGTGGAGGGCAGAGTTACACACTCACTACAGATACGGCAAAAATAGATGATCTACAAGCTCCAAACATGACGCACTCTGATGCATTTAGGTTTATATACTATATACAGTACATAGTATGCCAGAATGCACTAGTTACTTGCGATTACATGATGCGACAGGGGCGGATCTAGGCATGGGCATGTGAGGGGGAGGGGGGGCGGGCAATGCCCCCCAAAATGGCCAGTCTGCGCCACCAAACACGATGGCATGCAAAACAACCCAAGATATGTAAAATTAAAGTGCTTATAGTTAAAATGATTTGAACACTACTACTGCGACTAACTAACTACAATTGTCTCACCACTAAAACCAACAGCATTTCATCATTGAAAACAGAAAACTCTCTGAGTCAGACCTTTAGCTTTATGCATGCTGCGTGTCCCCCCATACTCCTGCTCCCCCCATACCATTTCTCCTGCTCCCCCCAATTGGGAAATGTCCGCCCCTGACATGCAACATGTCCGCCCCAGACATGCGATATAACTGGCTGAAAATGTATTTCATGTTTGATTTTCTCCTCACTGTAAATAAGATTAGGATACGCAGAATACAAAGAATTGGACAGCCAGTAGTGCCGCACTATTCCTCACGA
Organism: Benthosema pterotum; assembly: GCA_039105355.1. Taxonomy (NCBI): domain Eukaryota; kingdom Metazoa; phylum Chordata; class Actinopteri; order Myctophiformes; family Myctophidae; genus Benthosema; species Benthosema pterotum. The sequence goes on from CM076969.1 coordinate 12,003,058, forward strand.
TTCTGAACAAAATGACCTTGCATACTGTAGGCATGCAATCTGTTTTAGATTGTTGTGCAATCTGTTTCAGATTGTTGTGCAGAACTAATCTAAACTACTCTGATGACTGATCAAAGTCCACAACTTAAAATAACTAAATGTATCGCTGTTTGAAGACTGATTTGAATACATATGATATGACCACAATGGAAACAAACAAGATGTGTCCTTTCTCGTGCTATGGTATAACTGTACTGCTGTTTGTATAGTATAGTTAATGAAATAATCAATCAATTGCAATCAATCATCCCGATCACGTTTTTGCTCCCAAGCCATTTCCAATCATTAGATTATTCCCGATATTTATACTTTTATAGAGCAATTATGCCGTATAACTAGGGATGTCCCGATACTGTATCGGGAAAAGTATCGGATCGGCCCTTTTTTGTCATATCGGTTCATATCGGTATCGGCAAATACTGTATCGGTAGCAGAAAAGAATCAGTATTGGCCCTAATTTGTCATCATCATCATCGGTATTGGTAAATATAACAGTGATCCGACACAGTGGTAAGGGGTTAACACTATGGCAGGTAAATAAATGTTGTGGAATTTGCTTTGGAGTTGCCCAAGTCCACATTTGAGTGAGGAGTCTGCTATTCTAGTCTGCTATATCATTCTGCTATTTGGTGGACTTCATATAAGATATTTTACTTGGGACAATTTAATTGAGTTTTAGTCCTTTTCTTTTTCTTAATGCATTTGCAAAATGTATCTGATCGGGAAAAAATGTTGGGGATCGGATCTGGAGCAAAAAAAAAAAAAAAAAAGTGATCGGGACAACCCTAATAGTAAAAATTCCAAAATGGGCCCCTGTCACACCTTTACTCTCCCAGCATCCCCGTTCCCAGAGTGGCGATCAGGGCGTTACCTGGGGCATCAGGAGGGGAGTAGAGGGGGCAGCAGCCCTTATACCAGGGGTCGGCAACCCAAGATGTTGAAAGAGCCATTTTCGACCCAAAATTAAATTCAAAATCTGTCTGGAGCCGCTTTTTCCTGAGAGTGTGCAAAAAAAAAATCCTGCAAATGGAACCAAATGGACCCGCCAGGGTCCATTTGGTTCCATTTGCACACTCTCAGAAATGTTTATATTATTTTGGTGCGGATCACCCCAGTGTGTGTATGTAATAATGCTACAGTCACTGAGCCACTAGGGCTGTGTTCTGGAGCCGCATGCGGCTCCTGAGCTGCAGGTTGCTGACCCCTGCCTTATACTGTACCTTCCTGCCGGCGCGGTTGTTGTGCAGGTTCATGAGGGCGCGGGCGTCTCTCTCCTTGCGCTCCTTGGCGTCGACGAAGGCCTGGCTGAAGCGCATGGCGTGGTCCACGTGGTCGCTGCAGCCGCCCCAGTCGAAGGCCCCCCTGGCGTCCTGAGACGAGCCCTTCTTGGTGGGGTCGCACGAGCACGAGTCCAGCTCCCCCTGGCTGCAGGCGCGCGCCACCGTGTGCACCACACCCGCCGACGAGATGGCATACACGAAGGCTGCCTCACGACTGCCTGCCGGAAAAACAGTTGAGGAGAAAAAAAGTTTTGTTTTAGGTCAGTGGTTTTCAACCGGTGGTCCGGGGACCACCAGTGGTCCCTGAGAGGGTTCCAGGTGGTCCCCAGCTAAGTTGGTTAACCAGATGTAACTCTTGAGAACGTAAAAATGAAACCAAATGGACCCTTGCGGGTCCATAAGAGTTACATCTGGTTAACCAACTTTCCATCATTTAGCCTGAGGACCACCTGGAATCCTCTCAGGGACCACTGGTGGTCCCCGGACCACCTGTTGAAAACCCCTGGCCTACAGTATGTCCTACACTATGTGGGGATTAACAATCATTGTTAAAATGTACTGTATGTGTTATCATTTTGACATGGTATTTCACTCAATCTGTTGAATTCTACTTAGGTTTGTAGCATATTTTGATGAGCCAGAATAGTTTTTGTGTCCACTGTCAGGGACCACTGCATGTATGATGTGCCAATCCAGGTTTAGGGACCACTGTGTGTTTACAAGGCTCATTTATGTCTTCCCTCCAAACTCAATGGAATGTGGAACTCAGCAGCAGGCAACATTTGCTTTTAGTGTTACATTATTTTACTATTATAATAAATACACATTTTATGAGAGATCAATATAACAGTTAAAAACAACAATGAGTTGATTGCAAAGTTGATTAAATAGTCCCGCAATGAATATGACAATTATTTAATATGACCACTCATTTCATTTGCAAATGTTCCTTTCACTGAAAGAGTGTAAAAAATGTGTGTACAGGCGGGAGCATGCAATGGACTTGTTCTCACCTGCACTTCTCCCTATCACTTGACCCTTTCTCCTATATATACTGTAGTGTAGTGGCTTACACTCATACAGTAGTGTTGTGCAAACCATTACAATCTAAACCAGGGGTGGGCAATTATTTTTCCAAAGGGGCCAAATGAGTTGCATAAAATATTGTGGAGGGCCAAGACTAAAGTCTGCGTAATATTAATTTAATTTCAAGATGAAAATAAGAGTAAGACCAACCATTTTGAGACCAGGGACCTCTAGTTATTCAGTATTTGAGCCACAGAGGACCACCATTTGGTGACATTTTACACGAGAGACCCCAAAACTAAAGATTTGTTTGCTTTTGTCCACAATTCCAGGCTGGATTTGGGAAACAAAACAGTCAAACATACAGATCAAAATGACCATTAATCTTCTACATTCTCTAGTTGTGTAGACTTGGGCTAACTCAGATGATGAATATTTTAACTCTTGAGTTACATCTGGTTAAACAACTCTCCATATTTAACTGGGAACTCTCTCACAGTACCCTTTCACAGGCCGGTCAGAGTGAGTCAAAGGGCCGCATTTGGCCCCCGGGACGCATAATGCCCAGGTATGATCTAAACATAACAAAACAAAACAAAACAAAAAAAAAAGCGATTCCATTTCAACTATAAACTCGATCTTCCCATTGTAGTACAAATAAACGCACATCTTCCCAACATACACATGAACTGTACTATGATGAACTTCAAGCAGAATAAGATAAGATAAGAGCAGAATAACAGAATGTTGTGATGATGCTTCCATGATCCATGTCTTTTATCTCCATCTATACTGTAGCCTTGTTGTACGGATGGAGAAACCGGCCAACATTTACCAGCAGCGCTGCGATAACGGCCCTTATCTACTGGATCTACTGGGTGGATCAAAGAGACGCTCATGGAACCAATGGCAGGCTGAACACCTCGGCTCAACCGCCGTGTGCCGTGCATATCCAGGGCCGGATTTAGCCAGCCCTACTAGGGTGGGCTGGAAGAATGGCAGGGTGGGCAACTCAAAGTTTTTCATATGTAGCAGTGTTTTTCAACCTTTTTGACACCAGCCACCCCCCCCCCCCCCCCCCCCCCCCCCCCCCCCCCCCCCCCCCCCCCCCCCCCCACACCCCCCCCCCCCCCCCCCCCCCACACACACACACACCCAAACTAAAGATTTATTTTGCTTTTGTCCACAATACTATGGCTGGATTTAGGAAACAAAACATACAGATCAAACCATTAATCTTCTACATTCTCTGGTTGTGTAGACTTGGGCTGATTCAGAGGTGACGAATATTTTTTTTTAACTCTTGAGAGCGTAAACATGAAGCGCTCACATGGTTTCATGCATCCACGCTGTGAGATGAGAGCCTGGAGTCGGGGTGACCCAAAACGACTGAAAAAGTCGGGACTTTTGGTTAGTTAACTTCCGCCGGAAGTTGCCATTTGGTCACGATGTGATGCTCCCGAAAATGAATAACCCAAGGAAACATTTTATTTCTCCCGTTGTGCTCGCAAAGCTGTTGTAAATGTTTAAAAGATGCAATCGTGTGCACTTGGCACACTTCTATAACTGCTTTGTTTGTTGCTTTGTTCGAATCTTTTCGAAAGTCAAGTTGCTAGTGAGGACTGAACAGGGTTGTTTCTCTGGGGACTGTAAATACAGTCACTTCCACAACTAACGTTCACAGTCTCAAAAGCGCACAGTTTTCCCAGGGTGCACAATGAGTGGCAGGTAGCCGTCTACTACTTGCACGCGCCATAACGGTGCGTAAAATGTGGTTAATTAGAATAATATATAGTCATAATACCCTACAGACAAGAAGGGGAATCCCCCCTTTGTAGAGGCTGGAAATGATCCGTCTGTCTGTCTGTCTGTCTGTCTGTCTGTCTGTCTGTCTGTCTGTCTGTCTGTCTGTCTGTCTGTCTGTCTGTCTGTCTGTCTGTCTGTCTGTCTGTCTGTCTACTAACTAACGGGGCCTCAGTTGTATAATGTTGCCAATCACAGATAATGCTTCCTGACACGATGGAGGGCTGGGAGGTCCGAAATACCACACGGCCCGATTAAAAGGCCCCCCACCCCACATGAAACGGACAAAGTTGAAAGTTCCGCCCCGCATGTTAATCTGAAGGGCCTGGGAGTCAGGGAGAGAGAGAGGAACATCTCCGAGAATCTTCAGTGGCATTAAAAAGAGATTAGGACCTGTTGGGACTTGTAGAGGAGAGGAGGAGGAGGAGGAGGCACGGGGGGCTTATTTATTAGGGCAGGCTCCCGTCCATGATGGGACGGACGGAAGACGACGTGTCTAATTTGACAGCTCTCCGCTCCTCTTCGTCAGTCAGCTGACGTGACGGGACAGTTTTCTCTGCTAGATATAGAGATCGGCCTGATAAATGTGCAAACTGGAAATTGAGACGATGTGTGGAATGTGATGCAAGCTGCAGGGAGGGAGGGTTGGTAGAAAAGATGTCTAGAAATATACGCTTTAGGTTTAACAAATCCTAGGTCGTAGGTTCGGCAATTGCTTTATATCAGGGGTGCCCACACTTTTTTGACTTGTGAGCTACTTTCAAAATGACCATCTCAACAAGATCTACTACACATCAAAAACTTTCCCCCCTAGAAAGTTTGCGCTTTGAAATAGTTGGTGATAGTGTTACTTACTGTTATAGTGTTTAAGAATAATGCACTTATAATGAAGAATAGAGGGAGAGAATTTGAAGGTTTTCTTGTACATGCTACTACTGACGTTGTGAAAACAGAATTTGGGGTTTGAGTTGACAGTGTGTGATGTTGAGTTCAGTCTCTTGCATCCAAGACTTAGAACTTTCATGCTTTTGTCCACAACTGGGAAAGAGAACTGGCAAAACAATGGTCAAAATAACAATTATTCCCCATTTCCTAAATGAGTGGACTCTTGAGAGTGTAACTCTTGAGAGCGGTAAAACTAAACCAAATGGACCCGTAAGGATCCATTTGGGGTCCGTTTAGTTTCTGTTTAGTGGGGTCCATTTAGTTTCGTTTTAACACTCTCAAGATTTACAGATCTATGGGGACTGTTGTGATCTGACCTGCGCGGTCTGTGTGATCTACTGGTAGATCACAATCTACAGTACCTTTTGGGCAGCCCTGCTTTATATCAATTACATGTGCAAAAGTATGTGGACAATTGTCAGCCTTTCACTAAAACGGTGTTGATCTACCTGTGAATCACTGCTTCTCGACCATCGCTGTTTTTCTTACGCTGCACACTGCTGAGTGCGTATTGATTACTTTCACCCCCAGGTGTTATAAGCACTGCATGCACACAATAAACCGTGAAACACAACCCCATGTAGATACGAGGCGTTTTAAAGCACAGTAACCCAATCTCCACATTTCTATTTTTGGTCCTGCTACGGAGCAGCGCGTCAGTCAGACATTATCCATGTAGTACAGCTCTCGCGTTACTACATGCTATTAACATATACCAGTGGTTTTTAAAACCCCTCATTCCTTGTCAAGTCTCACTCATTTATTTGGCTCCGACCGACCACCATTCATTATTGATGGGATTTAGGCTTTCAGAGCTACCAGACCTATCAATGTAGACTATTGTTGTCGGTCGCTGGATATGATTTTGTCCACAATGCCGTATAGGCCACATATGTCAAACATAAGGCCTGTGAATGAATTACCTCTGGCCCATAGGGCGATACTGAATTAGTATTAGAACTGGCCCTTTGGTATATCAACCCAGTCTCATGAGGTTTAGGCGAATATGCACGGAGGTGCCATTCCGTCCATACTCGCATAGAATATGCAAAAATCTGGGCATATTGGCTTACAATAAATCTGTGCGTCGTAGGTAGCATTCCGTGCATAGTGTACTACTCTCTGTGAGATTGGGCTGGGTATATTGCACAGACCATGATAGGAAATGAATCCAACTACTTGTTTTATTTTCTCAACTCAATTGATTTACTTTCTCATTTTAGAGCACTTGCTTGGTGAGGTACCTGTTTGAGTTTGACATCCCAGCCGTAAGCCTATTGATGTTGCTGCTACCATAGGAGAGAACAGGCAATCATTCTCCTATGTTCTCTAATTGTGTAGACTTCTTGTAAACTAATAACAATTTATTTTAGTTGAATGACTCTTGAGAGGCAGAGTATAAAATAAAACCAAACGGACCCAGCAATTGCCTCTTGGTCTATTTGGTTTAATTTTACACTCTCAAGAGTTAAAGAGTCTGGCCCATGTGTTTGCGACTTCTCCAGAGTTGGTATACTCTCCATCACACACACACACACACACACACACACACACACACACACACACACACACACACACACACACACACACACACACACACACACACACACACACACCACACACACACACACACGGGTAAAAGTGCAGGGACTGAAACCCAGCGGCGTTTCTAAGCGATTTGGAGCCCTAGGCAAGATTCTCCTGTAAAATGGCGCCTCCTGAGGGATAAAATTATGAACTATTTTTAAACATATGTGAACATATGTGTTTTAAATGTTCAATTCTAGTTATAGAGGACAAGTATAATGTACCGGTATTCATCCATATTAAGCTTATTTAAAGCATGTCTGGTGGACGCCCCATGCACTCCCCTCATGGCGCCCTCGGCAACTGCCTAGTCTGCCTAATGACAAAAACGCCCTTGCTGAAAGTAACCACCACCCATTGGGTGTGCGTGCACGTCCCTTACTTCTCAGCAGCAGCCTTCCAAACAGGTTGTGGTCCCTGGCCATGGTGTTGCAGTTCCAGCGGTGGTTGTGGAACTGGTGCTGACACTCAGAGATCCAGTCCTTCATGCCTGCCCCGATGGCCTGCATGACGGCAGGGTGCTGGCGGCACAGCTGTCTCTGTTTGTTCACCAGCCCTGGGATGTTGTCGCACATCACCTGGGAGCCCAGCGTGCCCATGTACCTGCATGGGAAAACATAGAGGACATGGTAAAAAAAAAGTTCCCCCCATTCCAGGGGCGTCATCTTGTGTCCGTCCTCATGTAGGCTGTGAACCCACCACAACTCATTGTTTGTCAATGTGTCAGTGTTTCCTAGAAATGGAGGTCTGAAAAAAAAGCATTAGCATGGTGAAACACATCTTGATGACATCATCAAGATGTGTTTCACCATGTTAATGAGTTTCCTTTTTTCTGAGAGTGTACAAATGGAACCAAATGGACCGCTAAGCGGGTCCATTTGGTTCCATTTGTACACTCTCAGAAAAAAAAATGAAAACTGGTGGAATTCCCCTTTAAATGAATATTCCACTTTCGAAAAAAAAACGTTTGGTCATTTTATGGTCTACTCAGCTATAAGTTACTGCACACACACGCACGCACGTGCACACACACACACACACACACACACACACACACACACACACACACACACACACACACACACACACACACCGGGAAAATATATACTGTGAATATAATGGCACTATTCAAATTCATATACAGTATATCTTGGTGACGATTGCTGATAAGTACTAAGACTAACTAACTGATGATCGATTAAAGGGGAAGTCCACCCATTTTTAACATTTTACTATGTCATTGATTGAGTTGTGAACATGATAAAAAAGCTCCCCAAAGAAATGGAGGTCTGAAGAAAACCACTAACATGGTGAAACATCTTGATGAAACATGTGGATGACTTCATCAAGATGTATTTTCACCATGTTAATGGATTTCTTTAGACGCTTCTTTTTTTCTGAGAGAAAGAATGAAAACGCTTCTTTTTTTTCACAGAAAAAATGTTGAAAATGGAATGGAAAATGGAATTCCCCTTTAATTAATGCTAAAAGAAATACATTATTTAAAGGGTAATTCCTCCCATTTTCAACATTCTACTGTCATTAATATACCTTAGGCCTATAAGATGATGTGAGGAAATAATAAAAATGGTTAACATGATGAAACACATCTTGGCGATGTCATCAAGATTTGTTTCGTCATAATGTTAATGTTTTTCTTTTTTATTATTTCTCCACTTCTAGAAAACAAATTTATTTTTATTATATATTATTTCCATACAACTTCTAGGTGTATTAGGGCCTATAGTGACCCCGTGAAATGTAGAAAATAGGAGGAATCCCCCTTTAAGCATTAATTATTTCATTTCTAACCTTTCTTGTCTATTAAACAGAACGCTTTAAAATTCGATTTATTTTAAAATAATAAGCAGTAGATTCTAACTCATAAATAATAGGCCTATTTATATTTATAACAATACATTTTATACAGTACAGGAAACTTAATATCCTATTCGAAATAAATAATAAAAGGGAAAGATTCTCATGTATTTGACATGAAATCCATCCATATAATATTAGTGTATCAATAACAACACGGCGTACATTCATTCATCTATCGTATCACATAATGTGCAATCTGAATCTTTAAAACAGTGGTTCCCAAAGTGGGGTTTGGGGACCCACAGGGGTCCCTAGTGGCTAATGTTTTCAATTGCTGGTCCGTCCGCGGGCTAATTCGTGTCAACTAGGGGGTCCTCCTTGACATGAAAAGGTTTGGGAACCACTAATTTAAAGGGGAATTCTGCACGCATTTAAAAAACAAAAAAAACAAAACAAAATCCTGAGAGGATACAAATGTGAACCAAATGGACCCTAGCGGGTCCATTTGGTTCCATTTGTACCCTCTCAGGAAAATGAGTCTGAAAGAAAAATCATTAACATGGTGAAATACATCTTGATGATGTCATCAGATGTATTTCACCATGTTAATGTTTTTTCAGACCTCCATTTTTAGGAAATACATAATTGGGGGGAACTTTTTTTTTTTTTTATCATGTCCACACAACATCTCTAAGGTAGCCTATATTAATGACATATTAAAATGTTGAAAATGGGTGAAGCTCCCCTTTAAAAATCAGTTGCATGCGGCAACTAGTGCGTAAAGAATACTCACCACCAAGACGCATCCACCTCGGACGTCAGCCAGCAGATTACCACAGATAAATAAAAACATATTCCACTTGGCAATAAGTTCATATTCTACTACTTAATCTGTGCTCGCTGCTGTGCGCATTCGTTTAGGGACTTGGACGGAACATTTCCACATAGAAAAAATAGAATCATATGCAGGAGCAGAGTGATGCAGCAGCAGAAGAAAAGATCATCTTGATTTCACCCCCAAAATCAAACTTTATTTGTCCTGCATTAAAAATTCGATCCCCGCCAGCTAAAAAGGCTTTCGTTCAGTCAGCGAACGCGCCTTTGCGCGTAAAAGCCCATAATTGTTTCTTTACGCGTACGGAGTTTGGGCATCGGGACTCCCTCCTCCCCCCTGAAGTTGAGATTGAAGATCCAAGGCTATTAGACAGTCGATCTTCAACCGTAGATTTTTTTTTTTGCTGTGAGGAGAGATAGGCAGATGATCTGCCCCTGCTATCAGGTTTAAATTGCTTACACAAGGGGTGGGCGCTGTCCCGTCTCTCTTTCTCTCTCTCTCAGTTCAGGAATGAGGTGAAGACATTAGACTCGTCTCAGAGTATCTGTTCAGGCTAGCTTTGCCTCATGATGCACCAGACCAGACAGACACAAGCTTGGCCCGCGTCCAGAGCAGCCAAAGGTGTAGAATGTGGTCCAACGTACGCCGTGCAGCAGCTATACGAGGCCAGGGCCGGATCTAGCCAGCCCTACTAGGGTGGACAGGGCTCCACTATTTATTTGGCATTTGAGCCATGGGCCACGATTTGATGACATTTTATCCCCATAGACTCCAAACACTAACAATTTATTTTGCTTTTGTCCACAATTTCAGGCTGGATTTGGGAAACAAAACAGTCAAATATACAGATCAAATGACCATTAATCTTCTACATTCTCTAGTTGTGTAGACTTTATTATAATTCTTTAATAATTCAGACCTCCATTTCTAGGAAACACGGGGGACATTTTATCATGTCCACACAACAGACTCTATAATTATGACATAGTAAATTGTTGAAAATAGGTGGAATTACCCATTAACTTTCGAGAGGGTAGAACGAAACCCGAGTTCATTGGGTTTCATTTTACGCTCTCTCAAGTTACATAAATTGTTAATTTGTTAAACATATCTGCGTTAGGCCTAGTTCATTTACAATAACTCTATAGCGCTGCCAACACACAATTAGGAAATGTAGAATAATTATTCTGTGCGTCTGCCAAAAATATTCAAGTTCACTTCAACGTCCCATAGAAAAGTGTTGAAAAGCAGGGTGGAAAGTGTTGGGGGGAAAGGACGCGCTGCAGGAATGCAGTGTGTGTCAGGGGCGGATCTAGGCATGGGCATGGGGCCAGTGCCCAGTCTGCCCCACCAAACATGATGGCATGCAAAACAACCCAAGATATTTCAAGTTAAAGTGCAAATGTGGGTTTGTTTGCATGCAATCATGTTTGGTGGGGCAGACTGGGCCTTGGGCATCGACTCCCCGCCCCCCCAATGCCTAGATCCGGCCCTGGTGCCAAGCATCTCAGACACCCCTCCCCTCCCCCTTCTACATACATGACGCGTGCATTGATATAATATAGTGTTGCCAACTGCCAAAATCCAAAATGCACTAAGTGGCACTTCCAAAATGCACTAGAATGCTAGAGCAGTGGGTTTCAACCATTTTCATACAAGGGCCACTATTTATCTAAATGGACCCGTAAGGGTCCATTTGGTTTCATTTTACGCTGAAAAACGAGGGTTTTATCTCTGACACCTGTCAACCAATTTCACCCCAAATCACCAGCACTAGATTTTCCACCAGGAGTTTTTCCACTAATTTTGGCGCTAGGGGGGTCTGAAAAAAAGCTAAATGTATATATTAGTGACAAATGCGCCAAGTTGGCAACGCTGCCCGCATCATCATGAACCCATGCCATAGTAGCCTAGATTTTTAAAGCCATGAAGGAATGATGATTCGGAGAGGGAATGGGGGAGGATTCTCGCCAAAGCTGCACCTTGAGGTGACGTGTCCATTTCAATTGGATTACCCATCGCTGCTCTTTTTGAAGTCGCCTGGGTGAATTCTGTGCGATTGTCACATTCGATTCCCTGGACCTTTGATCTTCCTGCAGTCTTCATGTAAAAAAAAGAACCACTTGGCTGGTGTTCCCGTACGTCTGCCCTCTTTTAGTATATGGAGGAGGACCGGATGGTACGTCTGACGAGATGCGATTATAAAAAACGGACACAAATTAGATTCTTCTCATGATCTCCGTGGAAGAAAAATAACATGCCCGCCAGGCTGAGGGGAGTGGATTTAAAGTCTCGTTGCTTTCATAGATCATTGAATACAATCTCACAAGATTGTGTGCTTCCATAATCCATACTGTACGTTTCCCCTTTTACTTACTAAATGATGACTTCATGAACAATATGACTTCATGAATATTAATATAGCCCTACTGTAGGCCTACACATAGCCTACCCCCCCCCCCCCCCTTTTCTATTGATTTGAACTCCACCCATTTTCAACATTTTAATGTCATTAATATACCTTAGAGATCTTGTGTGGTGATGATAAAAAAGTTCCCCCAATTCTGTATTTCCTAAAAATGGAGGTCTGAAAAAAATCATTCATGATTTTTCTTTCAGACCCCTTTTTCCTGAGAGGGTACAAATGGAACCAAATGGACCCGCTAGGGTCCATTTGGTTCACATTTGTACCCTCTCAGGAAAACTTTGAAAATGAGTGGAATTCCCCTTTAAGTTGTGAAAATGTCAATCATTATTTGTAAGGGCCAAATGAGTAGCAATGTCAATGTGTAATGCGTTCATGTCACCTTGGGGTGGCGCTATTTATACCCTTTATATGGAGGGTGTGTGGGAGGATTGACCCGGAAGGGAAACGGCTTTGACTGCAGGTAGGCCTCTGCCTATGGCACCTAATTCAAATACTGTGGAGCAAATGTTTCACTGAAGTATGTTGTAGTATGTGTTTATGCTGATTATTGTTCATTTTAAATCACAGATACTGATGCCTACATACTGTTTGGTAAAATACACCGGTCGAAAGCAAGAATCGCTTTCGTCTGGCTGTTTGTATGGTTACTGTAGCAGACAGAACTGTCTGGCATTAGTACAGCGCAGGGGCAGATGTAACATGTCCCATTTGGGGGGGCAAGAGAACATGTTGGAGGGGCAAGAGAAAATGGTATGGTGTGACTTCATCGCCCATGGCGCGAACGATGAAGTCACACCATACCATTTTCTGTTACAGGACTTTTATTAGGCAAGTAAAGCATCAAAAATAATATCAGTTGTTGAAGTTGCAACAGACACGCAGCATGCATAAAGATAAAGGTCTGACTCAGAGAGTTTTCTGTTTTCAATGATGAAATGCTGTTGGTTTAGTGGTGACACAGCTGTAGTTAGTTAGTACTAGCAGTAGTAGTGTTTCAAATCATTTTAAATATAAGCACTGAAGCACTGAAATATCTTGGGTTGTTTTGCATGGCATCGTGTTTGGGGAGGCAGACTGGGTATTTAGGGGTAGCCTGATTGTCAGACTCTGAGCCATGGCTCAGAACCCAGCAGAGTGGGCGGGGCCCAACGGAGTAGATGGGTCTGTGGGCTGAACCCAGGCTAATTTAGGGGGGCATTGCCCCTAGATCCAGATGCTGGTACAGCGCGTCACACAAGAATCAATACCTCAAGACCTCCGTATAGGATGGAGGCTCTAAATAATATTACGTTGTCAGACCAACTATAGCAATAATTACGTCACTATGGTTAAATACATCTATCACGAGACAAAGCAAGAGTTATTCACATAACTTAGACCATGACCTGTCACCTGTCTATCATAGGGTAAATATGGCGCTCAGTTTTTGTGGGACACATCATTTTCCATAATGCAACTAATTCAGTGAGTTTTAACTGCTCTGCATTTGTGTGAGCTGTAAAAAAAACAAACAGTACATGTAGCATTAGGCCTACATGTTAGGGATATTAAATATTAATAATAAAATAATGGATTGCATTTTTATAGAACTTTTCTATGCACTACGTGTATATTCAAAGCGCTTACAATGGTCCATTCATTCATACATTGGGAAGTAGAACGGCAAACAGTCAACGCCAGCGTCCTCACTTCCCACATTCACACACCAGCAGTGGCAACCACTGGAGGCAAGGTGGGGTTCAGTGTCTTGCCCAAGGACACTTCGACATGTAGACAGGAGGAGCCGGGAATTGAACCGCCGACCACTGGATCATTGGCCGACCTGCTGTACCTCCTGAGCCACAGCCGCCCAAAATAATTAGATTAAAAATATTAGAGGTGGCATGTATCATTAATTTGATTTTCATTCTATAGTGCTCAAAAATCATACACCCACACATCACTCATTTATTTATTAAAGAAATGGATTTTCTTAACTTAAAAAACAACAATTACAGCAAAACTCTGAAACATATATTTAAACAAATTATTTTTGCAATACGTACAGTATTACCAGCGATCAGTCTTCTAACTTAAACAAGACAACAAACTTGTCAACAAGGGGCTAGTAGTAGTAGACAACAAAATTATCAACTGTCTTCCTGAAAGACGAAATTGGTCAATGTTTGACAAACAACTTACCAATATTTCTAAGTAAAACAAAAAAAGCTCGATGGATTAAGCCAACGGAACATGTCAACTATTTAGGTCAGGGGTTTTCAACCAATGGTCCGGGGACCACCCGTGGTCCTTGAGAGGGTTCCAGGTGGTCCCCAGCTAAGTTGGTGAACCAGATGTAACTCTTGAGAACGTAAAAATGAAACACAGTCTCAAGAGTTAAAATATTCTGAATCTGAATTACCGGTAGCCATTTTGGAATGTATGTCTTGCTTGTTTTGTTTCCCAAACCCAGCCTGGAATTGTAGACAAAAGCAAAATAAATCTTTAGATTTGGGGTCTGTGGGGCTAAAATATCCTCAAATGGTGGAACGTGGCTCAAATCCAGAATAAATGATGGTCCCTGAGATGAAAAAGGTTGAAAACCCCTGATTTAGATAAACCTGAAAGAAGAACAAACAGAATTTAGCAGCGTGTAGCTGGTAATGTGTATCATTCTTTAGCACCTATAGAACAATGTTCTTGCCGTTGGCTGTCCCTGACAGGAGGTAGAGTCCGCCAGCAGCGCAGAGCGCGCTCACTATGGCGCCGCTCACCAGGAGCCCTGCTGCTCGCCCCCTCCTACCGTTACCATGGAAACCGGGCTGAGGAAGCCGACAGGAGACATCCTGGTCCATCTGGGACGGTCACATGCAGGGAAAACACACAATAGTTAAAGGGGTATTTGACTTTCAAAAAAACTTTTGGTCATTTTATGGTCTAATTTGTCTCATGTGAACACACCAGACAGTTTATAAGTTACTCCATTCAGTATTTAGATATTCATTTTCGCGTATCCCCCTCCTTCCTATACAAACCCATTGTAACTTAAAACTCAATTTTAACCATGACAGATTATTCGAAAACAACCAATCTTTTTTTTTCTGGTGACTGATATTGTCCTCCTAATACGTGAGAGGGCCATGGAATTTCATTTTTAAAATATTGTTTTGGAAAATGTATCCGCCTCCATATTTTGGGATGCCCACCCAAATGAATAAAACAATATTTTAAAAATAAATGAAAACATTAAATGAAATTCCACTGCCCTCTCACGTATTAGTAAGAAGCAATTGTAATTGTATAACTTTCTCAAGTACTCCCAACTCCTGGCTTTATAGACAGTCTGCTTAATTTCATCTGACCATGGAAGTAATGCATTCCTTCTGTAGTGCTAGATTTGAAGCTATTAATACCTTCCTGACATTTCACTGCATATATAACTGTGTTATTTGTATGAAAAAAGAAAAGATGAGCCGTTTCCTTGTTAACAATTATGAAATTGTTTAGCCTAGTGTTGTGGCTAGACTGTGGCTAAGTTTAAATACAGGTGGATAACAATAGAATAATAAATCGATGGGTAATAAGTGCTGTTATTTTGTAGAAAGAGGACCTGATGATACGATATGAGAGAAGATCAATCATTTCCCCATCTATGATGATAGAATAGATGGTAGAATAGGCTGTAAACGCAGCTGCAATAAACTTTGTCAATTTTTTTGTGAGCTTAGTGTTTTGTAGCGGTTTCCCTGGGCAACTACATCAACAGCTGATGGCCATCAAACAGCTGTTGGCCATCTAGCTATAGCCTCCAGAAAAATGCCAGGCAATTCATTGTTGCTTTTGTAGTATGTTGACATGGGTCTTGAAACAACAACATACTAATGTCTATTATTTTCAGCTGTTTGTTAGGAAGTTGACAAATAACTCGGGGGTTGTGATCCCCACAGCAGGGCAGGCCATCTGATCCATGCATTCAATGAAGCGTAGCGCTAATATCAGAGATGTTAGCGATTATTAGACTGGTCTGGACTAGTCTGGTCTGCCGCTATCACAAGACTTCACTGGTCTGAAATACTCGTATTACAACTGGAATGATGGAGGCAGAAGAACGTGAGGCATGTTGCTCCGTGCAACAGAAATGGTTATGCAACATTAAGCAACCGGGGTGAGCGCAGTGGTACGTGGGTTTTGGTTCCATGTTGTCATGTTTTGAGTGGTGCAACTACTCCTGTAGACGTGTGTCCCTGAGTCCCTGGCGTGCTCATGTCCGAGCACAACAATAGCATGCTTGGACACGATCAAGTGTCACTGTTGCGCACACACACAAATCAACTGTATGTTGGGTGTGATGATGCTACAGTTCCACCACTTACTTCACCACTTCACACACATTTTAATTTTTTTTTTTTTTTTTTTTAGTATTTTGCTGTATATAATGTCATTTGTGAGAAAAATGGTGATATGTTGGGATGAGAAAGCAAAGAGAAATGCTGCTTTAATTACCAAGTTTGAGAACCCCAGATTGGGAGGCATGCATGGAAAATGAATGTTAATGTCCGGGAATAATAGTTCACTGCTACCCTACGACAGAAAAACACATTACACTAACTGTAAGTCTCAGTGACTCAGTGTCGGTCTGGTGAATCACAGTGTGACCCAACATGCCCTTCAGCTGGTTAAAATATACCCCAGCCTTTTGAGCAGTAACCTTCTCATAATTTGAGAATACGTGTTAAGTGATAGCCTTGATACACTAGCAATATTTTGATCAATATCAACTAACAATGTCAACATCAACAGGCAACATGATGAGACACATGGCAACAGGCAACACCTTCCCATGGGAATTCCACCCATTTTACATTTTTTCCTGAGAGTGTGCAAATGTGAACCAAATGGACCCTAGCGGGTCCATTTGGTTCCATTTGCACACTCTCAGAAAAAAAGGTCCTAAAAGAACCAAATGTTCACTTAACAGACTAAAAAAGGTCATGAAATGTTCTGTCCAGTGAGGCATCTGTGTGAGGAGAAAGGATCAGGTGATGCCAAGGAGGGCTGTGATTGGAGGATTCCGAAATGTTGACCAGTAGAGGGCGCTAATGATCTGACTTTTCTGAACAACCAGGAGTTGATCATTTTGTATAGAGAAGTGAAAAGTCAATGTTGATGATTGACGTTGCTTGTTGATATTGATCAAAACATTGCTAGGTGTATCAGGGCCTTTACAAAGTGATGGCTTGCCTTGAACTAATACGATGTACCGTCAAAGTGTATGGTTCTTCTTGTTTCTTTAACTGTATCTAAATGTAGGTTTTCTCATGCCAATAAAGCCCATTGAATTGAGTCTCACTCTCTGAGAGGGAGAAAAGAGGCTGTCAATACTCAACTGCACTGCATGTCACAACACCCACAGGCAGTTCAATGAGTGGCTGTTTTATACAGTATATATACAGTATATAAGAAGAGCGATCGATTAAGTTAGGCGTCAAAGACATGTGTTGAGATTTTAGACTATAAAGGGGAAGTCCACTCATTTTCAACATTCTAATATGTCATTAGTATACCCTAGAGGTACTGGGTGGACATGATAAAAAGTTCCCCCATTCTGTGTTCCCAAGAAATGGAGGTCTGAAGAAAACCACTAACATGGTGAAACATCTTGATGACATCATCAAGATGTATTTTCACCATGTTAATGGATTTCTTTAGACGCTTCTTTTTTTCTGACCAGGCGCGTCACCGCGTCTGGAAAGATGCGGGTGCTGATTTCGGTTTAGGGTTAAATTGCGGCCGCGCTAACGCGCGGCCGCGAAAAATTTGGGGCTTTTTTCCCCCTCTAAAACACTTTTTACTAATATTTCACAATAAATGTAATGGTTACACACTTCAATGAAGCAGTGTTATAATGCAGTACAAGACTGACTGTGACGAGATAAAACGGCTATCTATGATGACTAAAATATGACGAGACGTTTGTGAGTTATGGTTGACCTGACGTGTCGAGACGAGAATGTAGTGGATTGACGAAAAAGTTTCAAAACCGCACCGTCGCCGACTGTGCAACTCATATCAAAGCAATGAATGCAAGCGGCCGGTCACCCCGTCTCCCTCCTTCCCAGATCAATGCCTGCCATCTAGTAGAAGAGTTGCGACATTGATGGGTCACAAACTGAACGCTCGCGCTGCTGTTCATGCAGCCTGAATAGGGACAAACTGGAGTTGGAAATGCATTGTTTTCAATGAGGGCGACAGCGCAAATAAGAGCTATTTTATGCATGCTTTCAAGGGGCTGTTGCAAGGCTG
Source organism: Benthosema pterotum (assembly GCA_039105355.1). Classification (NCBI taxonomy): domain Eukaryota; kingdom Metazoa; phylum Chordata; class Actinopteri; order Myctophiformes; family Myctophidae; genus Benthosema; species Benthosema pterotum. The sequence goes on from CM076969.1 coordinate 12,021,104, forward strand.
TTGCCGGAGGCCGTTGCATTAGCCTACTGCCTACTTCAGGTCCAGGACTTCTCCCTATTTGTTGTCCCCATTCCCGATTCGAGTCTCAGTAGAAAAGCCGCCATTGAACTTGCCTCTTCTTGGAGTGTCGGAGTTGTCGTAACTCTGTCTACACTATATGGTTCATATGGCTCTGCCTCTCCCGCAGCATGGACAGTTGCGATTTGGCCAGCACCAGCACCCCCACTTTTTCGCATCATTTTTTTTTTCCGACGTGAAAAGTTGCGGGTGCTGAGGCACCCGCATAGTGAATGGCGGTGACGCCCATGCCTTTCTGAGAGCGTACAATTGGAACCAAATGAACCCGTTAGGGTTCATTTGGGTGGGCATGCCCATAGATACGAGTTCTACCAAAACATCAGGATAAGCTTTGGCCATTTCTGAGACGATTCCAAGGCATTTCTGATGGCAATTCGGCATGCTGTAGCACCTTAGCTTGTGCCATTTTTAGCCGAGCACAAACCTAACATCCTCTCTTCATCCCTAAAACCCCCTCATATTGTCTGTGTAATGACAGGCCAGTGTCACAGCATGGCTGAATTATGAGCTGTGAAGATTCTGCCCTGTCACGAAACCACTCTCTCCTTTTGAAATGCATGCGCAAACACGGACAGGTGCATGCCTACGTGTTTAGGAGCTCCTCTGAATCACAATCTGGATGGAACATTTCCCCATAGACCTGCGCAGTGACGTCACCAACCCTGTTCCACTAGTGGATTCCTCATAGACTTTTTCGAAAAGGGTTAATAAAAAAACAATTGTGCCGCGGCCAAAGCCAACTCGGGTTGTGACGAATCATGACAACAAACACAATATCGTCATAATATCCAATTAGCAAGAAGTAGAAAACGGCAGGGTACAACACTTTTTGTTTCGTTTTTCATCTTAGTTTGTGTGTGTCATCATGATTCGTCACGACCCGAGTTGGCATTGGCCGCGGCATACTTGTCTTTATATGAATTATTTTCAAAAAGTCTATGAGAAAAATAAATAGGGAATCAGTTTGTGGAACAGGGGCGATTTGGGGGCATGGAAAAATGGTATGGGTGACTTTGTCGCCCGTGTCGCTTTTTCAGTTACAAGATTTTTATCAGGCAAGTAAGCATCAATAATAACATCAGTGTTGTTGAAGTTGCAACAGACACACAGCATGCATGAAGCTAAAGGTCAATGCCCCCCTAAATGCCCAGACTGCCCCACCAAACATGATGACATGCAAAACAACCCAAGATATTTCAGTGCTTATATTTAAAAGTATTTGAAACACTACTACTGTTACTAACTACAATTGTCGCACCACTAAACCAACAGCATTTCATCATTGAAATTGGTTTTTATTGATGCTTTTCTTGCCTAATAAAAGTCCTATAACCGAAAATGGTATGGGGGCGACTTCATCGCCCGTGGCACGAAGCGACACGGGCGATGAAGCCGCCCCCTTACCATTTTCTCCTGGCCCCCAATTGGGAAATTTTACATCCGCCCCTGGTACTGTATGTAATGAAGTTACACTCAACCAGCACGCATGTACAGTAAATGACAGGCGTGTGTAGAAGGCAAGTTGTGCAAGCTGACCTGTCGCAGCAAGTTGCGGAGGCAGACCACCTCTTTCTGCAGGTCTCCAATCTGTCCAACCAGGTCGTTGCAGATGGCCTGGGATTCCTTCTTAGGATCCAGGGACAGAACCAGCTACATGATGGGAGACAAAAAACTTTAACTCAATCACTCGGCAGCAGTTTACCATGGTTTTCAACCCAAGTCATTTTCACCTTTTGATGAGGCTTAGCCTGTAGTGGATTTTTTTAGAATGCCATTAGTTGTCTGTATTTTGTCTGTAGTGTCGCCCTATTCCTGCTCTGACTTCAGCTGTCAGACAGCCGACACCTGACTCATCCATTTAGTGCCATACAAGGACATGTATTTTGTTCATCTTCAACATACCGTATCTGTGTTCTTATTTTAAGACGTTGTGAAGTGTATAAAGAGAGGAGAAGTACCTATAGTCATGAGGCTTGCATTAGGCTGGTCTCCCTGAGTGTTGTGTTCCGGGCACAAACTCTTGTCATAAACTGGACATTGACTCATCTCATTTCACTCTATGTATTTCTTTATGTTTCTCCTTACCATTTTTGTCTAAGTTCCTAAGAAATCGAGTACAAGCCTCTCTGACCCAAAACCTAGACTATTTTTTTATTGTTGGATAACTTTGGTCAACAATTCCATGCTGAGCTGGCTTTTTGTGATCATAAACTTTGACGGGAAACGACTTTACGGCCATGGTCTGTTCTGAGTTAGCAGACAGACAGACGGGTACATAGAGTGATGTGGAGGACAGACAGACAGACAGCATACCTCAGAGGTTCGCTGTGGGAAGCGGCTGATGATGTCCTGTACGGTTTCTCTCAGATAGCAACACTGCTGCTTCAGACTGATCAGGAAATTATACAGCTCCTCATTCCTAAGGAAGACACACACACACACACACACGTCAAGCGAATTCATTCTTTGTCACCTCCTTGCATAGACAAAACACTTTTACTCAACTACAAATTCGCACTCTCTCAGTCTCTGACACACAAACACCTTTTGAATGTCGCCCTCTGGCGCACCTCCTTTCACTCTCGATCTTTCTTATGTCCTGTACACAAGAAGCACAGCAGCACAGAACTGCCCCGTTTAAAGAGGTTCTTGTCCACGTCTACAAGACAAAGGGCCGTAGATCACGTCCCGGTACGGCAGGGCAGACAGATTGATAGCATGCTCCAGTGTGTTCCCAGTCCCTTTCTATGCTTTCCCCACTTCATCCAGCCAAAAGTCCACACAACACGGAGCAGGTGGCTGCCCCGCCCCCGCCTGACCGTCCACACTGACTCCACACCCCTCCAGACCTCCTTTTTTTTTTTAAAGAATACATCACTCTTAAATGATTAGCTCTTCATATACATCACCCGTTCCACCTCCCCCTTTCTCCTCTTGTGGTCCTCAGGCGAGGTGTATTGATGCGTCTTATCTTAATGGTACATTTCCCTGGGCGGGGGGTGTGTGGGGGGGGGGGGGGGGGTGACGGCTGCGGCACAACCAGCCGCAATGCTCCTCCTCGCACTCTGTCAGAACGTGGCACGTAAACAGTGTCAGTCAACCTGCCGTTCCCCCTCTCCTCTCCTCTCCTCTCCTCCCCTGGCTTGGCTTGTTAGTTTATCTAGGAGGGGGGAGTGATGATAGGCCCTTGTTGGCAGGGGATGGAGCGTGTACAGCTCCGGGGGAGAGCCTCCGCGCCGTGAACATATGTGGAGACCGCCGCTACGGAATGTTCCGCGTGGGAACGTCGGCCGTGCAGTCCTGAGATGGTGGTCCATGGCGTGCATGGGCAACTGATGGACCGGATGGGGGAGGAGAGGAGGCGGGCTCATTGCATCAAGCTCATTTCATCAAGTGGTTGATGAAATGATAGCATCCAAGACATACGGTATATGAACCTATAGGGCTCAGGTCTTGACAGTAACACTTGCCCGCTTGCCCGGGGCAAGTAAAAAAAATGGTGGGGCAAGTGAAGACTGGTACCTGGTTGCCCGATCGGGCAAGTGTGCAACTTAGTGCACTATAACACAACACAAGATAAATTTGTCTTGAAGGCAGTCATTGCACTCTGCCTCTGTGTCTTTCCCTGCTTTCTAGCTATCCACAATTCCAGGCTGGATTTGGGAAACAAAACAGGCAAATTAACACATCAAAATGACCATTAATCTTCTACAGTGTAGACCTGGGCTAATTAAGATGAATTTTAACTCTTGAGAGTGTAAAAATGAAACCAAATGGACCCACAAGGGTCCATTTGGTTTCATTTTTACACTCTCAAGAGTTACATCTGGTTAACCAACTTAACTGGGGACCACCTGGAACATGGGGGGCAAGTGACCATGACCTGAGGGCAAGTAGAACCTAACTTGCACTTGCCCGATGGGCAAATGCCTCGGAGACCTTAGTGTCAACCCCTGGGGCTGATCTTGCTGGTCCTGCACGTTATCGTATGATCCTTTACAGCAAGCATTGTTTTAAAAATTGAATCCTCGTCCTTGTTGTCATCATCTTCATCCAACAGGAATTCTCTGATCTCTTGTCTCATCTCAGACCTGTTCTTCCTCTTTTGTCCCTCTGAGAGGATGTAGTCCGGTAGATCCTCCACTGATGACATGTCTTTGATGGTCAGTCGACAACTGTTGATATTGCAATAATGGTAGCTTGTATATTTATGATCAGTGTTGGGCAGTAACGAATTTTAGATTACATATTACTGTGATATTATTACTTTTGCTCCAAAAAGTAAAGTAAAGAGATTACTCTGCAAAAACGGGTAATAAGTAACGCATTACTTTGTAAGTAACGCCAACTTACTTAAAATGAGCTTGTTGTTGCATGCAAAAATAGAACAGATTTACAAGCTATCGACAATTACTGTAACAACAGAGATGTCGGATTTTGTTGGCTTTGTTTTCAGGTGCAGTTTGTGGGATTGGAGACTATTATTATTCCAATAAATTGGATTCAGTTCTAAAAAGAGCTCACTAAACAGACTATGTTGTACATCTCTATTTTTGCTTCTGCGTCTACTTGTTGTATTTGATTGTGTGATTACTCCTGATTATGCTCTATTCAATATATGGATAGAGGTCGAAGCGGGTGACCAAACACTTTAATAATCATTAAATAATCTATATACTGAACAAAACCTCAAGACAAAGAAATGTCCACCAAATCCTCTGTTGAAACAAACAACAGCACTCAAGCAGGTCAAGAGTGTCACTTGGCAAAAAAAGAAAAAGGAAAAAAAAAATCAGATTGATCATTTTGTTTGACCCTGGGCCCTTCTGGGGTCAGACACTGTGTTATAGAGCTTCTGTCAAGGTCTAGAGCACTCACAGCCCAATAGGACAGACAGTCACTTACAAGTACTACATCTACTACCACAATGTGCAGGGGTGCACATAACTATTTTAGTCCAGTACTCAGAGGAGCACCTAGGGATGTTACTTGGTGCTCCCAAAATGCGGTGAACCACATCGCCGGGCCCTGGGACCCCTTTTTTACACTCCGTACAGCCCGATCAATGTACAGTATTACATTACAGGGCGATAGTTTGGGCAATAGTGGCTAGCCTAGTAGTAGTACTACTTCCTGCATTCTACATCCATTCAAATACTAGTAGTATTTTAGACTTTAGTTAGAATTATTTCATTTTCAAGGCTTTTTTTTTACTGGCCCAGTCGGGCAGTCATTATGAGCCCCAGCTGTGTGGTGCTCAAAGGAGCTTTCTACCCCTGGATTGACAGCTCATTGTAGGATTTTTGGTGCTCCTGAGCACCGGAGCACCACTTATGTGCACCCCTGACAGTGTGCCAGTCTCAGTCATTGTTACATTCTGTACTAGAGCAGAGGGGAGTGCATCTATTCTAAAGCTCTAGTGGGAGGGGTGGCTTTGTGACCTGGGGAGAGTTTGTCTTCCCCATCCATGTACAGCAGGGGTGCCCACACTTTTTTTGACTTGAGAGCTACTTTCAAAATGACCGGCTCAACAAGATCTACTGTACACATCAAAAATGTGATTGTTCCATTACTGAAAGTCCATTTCAAGGCCCCCTAGAAAGTTTGAGCTTTGAAATAGTGGTGATGGTGTTACTTGCTGTTATAGTGTTTAAGAATAATGCACTTATAATGAATGAATTTGAGTTGACAGTTTGTGATGTTGAGTCTAGTTTCTTGCACCCAAAACTAAGAACTTTCACGTTTTTGTCCACAATTGCGAAAGAGAACTGGCAAAACGTTGGTCAAAATAACAATAATTGTTATTTTGAGCAACGTTTTGCCAGTCCACACAGTTAGAAAATGGAGAATAATTATTATTCTCCATTTTCTAATTGTGTGGACCCTTACGGGTCCATTTGGTTTCATTTTACCGCTCTCAAGAGTTACAGATCTATAAGGGTCCCAAGTGCTGGGAACTGATCTACCTGCACAGCCTGTGTGATCTACTGGTAGACCACAATCTATCTTTTGGGCACCCCTGATGTACAGTATATGCTGGTGCAGTCCTCCAACAACCAAGTAAAGTCAGGTAACTCCCTGTTGTTTCAAACAAGTTTGGTTTGATGACTGCAGGCTTAAAAGTCAATGTTCTCATCCCAAAGCTCTTTTGTGAATGTCAGATCTCTATATTCAAGTCAGTACAGCGCACTGTGACCGTGTAGGTTTGTAGTTAAGCTAGTTTAGCCATTCATCGTACAACAACGTATACAGGAGACTTATCTGGACCGTTTTTTCTTTACATGACATACGAGCTCCGGTGACATCCAGCTCATTTCAGGGGACCAGGTCACAGAATCCCACCTAACCCCTCCGCCCCCTCTTATGCATGCAGGGGACAATGTAAAAGCTTTGGACTTGGACAACAAGAGGGTCCTGTCTCAGGGAGGATTCATGAAGTGACAAGCATAGGTGGGACGGCTATGTTTGGCCCCCGCTGCCGGCCTTTCCATCGCTCACAGCAATCCTCCATCATCTCTCACCATACAAATCATTTAGGGCTCCACTTAAACCATTAGGTCCCAGCTCATGGCTGTGGGGCGGGGGGTGATGGGTGGAGGAGGAGGGGGTGTGTGGCGAAATGCTTGGCCGCTTGCTTTGCTTCCAGGCCTGATGAATGACTTCCAGTGGGGGAGGATAGACAGACTGAGCGATACGGGGAGATTGGGTGGGTGGGTGGCTGGTAGGGGGGTGCGGTGCACGCAGTTCAGGTGTGTGGCTGACAAGTGTTTGAGAATTTCTCTTAATACACTCAAACCTCAGCTCTGGCTGGCTGGGTGAGAAACCACCGCTGCAGTCCTGATAAACTCTGAAGTCTAGTTCAGACCAATAGCAACGAGACGAAAACCTCTTTAGTACCACGCTGGGAAAAGGGCGCGCTTTTGAGACTAAGAACGTTAGTTGCGGAAGTGACTGTATTTACAGACCCAGAGAAACAACCCTGTTCAGTCATCACTAGCGACTTGACTTGTTCAATGTTATTTTCAGAAAAAAAAAGAAAAAAAAAAAACAATTCTAACGAACAAAGCACTTTTATAAGTGCTTTGTTCTAGAATCGTTTTTTTTGCAAATTGCACAATTTCATCTTTTAAACATTTACAACAGCTTTGCGAGCACAAAGGGAGAAATAAAATGTTTCCGTGGGGTATTCATTTTTGGGAGCACTGCATCGTGACTAATGGCAACTTCCGGCGGAAGTTAACTAACCGGAAGTCTGGACTTCCGTCAGTCGTTTTGGGGCACCCTTTTTCCAGGCTCTCATCTCGCAGAGAGGATGAGAGCCTGGAGATCGAGGCTACTTTAGTACAGGGTCCACTTCGCTGTACGGCAGCCACGGCGAAGTGGAACCTGTAAAATGACATTTTTGTGTGCAGAAAATTGCCGGTCTGCAATCTCACAACAGTTCAGCTCCGGGACACTTAAGGCTTGTAGAAAGTGTTATTTTTGGCGCTTGACGGGCAAACCATGACACAGTTCAAATTATTAATCACTATAATGTTGCTAGGAAGGAAAAACAATTGGCCCCCATTACCCCTTTAACATAAAACTACACACACAGCACACACTCACACACACACCAAGAATACACACATCATGAACTTGCAAGTGAAACAAAACACCATCTTGTTATTATTTTTATGTATGTGTATATTTTTGTGTATATATATGTGTAGGTTTTCTTGTGATAATATCGAGGCTGTTGATAGTGTTATTTCCAACATGCTTTTGCTGTCTCAATTACTATTTTTTTTCTGTAGCTCCAGTAAGCTGTAAAATTATACTCAGGTTAAGTTATCAATCACAGTGACTGGCCAATCACAGCACTCAAACGCGCTGCAGATCTCATGCTAGCAGTCTGGGCCGCGATTTTTCGGATTCCATGCGAAATAAAGCAGGGGGTTTGGAAAGGAATGCTTGTTTTGCCCTGCCGCCTACTACTAGTAGTAACCGCCTAACCCTAACTAACCATAACTATGCGTAAACCTAACCTCTCTCAGTGCCAGCACTTTTCCATATTTTTTTAGATAGCTAGTGCCAGCGATTTTCATCTAAAAGTCATATTTCATATTTCGGTCCATGTTTCCCCGTCGGACAAGTTAGTTGGTGACACACTTCCGGTTCCGGGTTGGTCCGTCTCTTATTTTGGTCCGTTCTGATGGGAGCATGCGATCGCTGCTCGCTGCTGTTTTCATTGGGATCGTATCAAACCGGCGACGGTGAGCAACGTAGCGTGACGTAGATCAACCTAAATGGCATCGGTCATAACTATTATTTGATAATGATAAGCGTGACATAGCTCTACTGCAAAGGCAAGTCAAGTTTATTTATATAGCAAAGGCACGGAAACTGTTAAATTAATTATGTTATCGAAAATATAACGTTTTGAAATTTGCCAGCTGCTTCGCTAGTCGAAGCAGCTGGCAAAGTTGGGATTTGGGGTTCTACTAGAAGGTGAAACTCCGCCCGCACAGGCAGTGCTTTATAGTAGTACTACTAGTACAGGGGTTGACACTAAGATCTCCGGCACTTGCCCGATGGGCAAGTCAGGTTCTACTTGCCCTCAGGTCATGGTCACTTTAAGGTTACTTCCTACTCGGGTGCTTTAAACCAGGGGTTTTCAACAGGTGGTCCCTGAGAGGGTTCCAGGTGGTCCCCAGCTAAGTTGTTTAACCAGATGTAACTCTTGAGAACGTAAAAATGAAACCAAATGGACCCTTGCGGGTCCATTTGGTTTAATTTTTACACTCTCAAGAGTTAAAATATTCACCATCTTATTAAGCCCATAGTGGTCACAGACTCAGGGGTCCCTGACCCCAGCAAAATGATAGTTTGGAACCAAATGAACCTGGGAGAGAGATTGGTAGAGATAGCTAGAAAGCAGGGAAAGACACAGAGGCAGAGTGCAATGACTGCCTTCAAGACAAATTTATCTTGTGTTGTGTTATAGTGCACTAAGTTGCACACTTGCCCGATCGGGCAACCAGGTAGCAGTCTGCACTTGCCCCACCATTTTTTTTACTTGCCTCGGGCAAGCGGGCAAGTGTTAGTGTCAAGCCCTGAATGTTCATGATTCTCTAGTAATAACCGCAGTAGTAGTAGCAGCCGGCAGGGTAAAACAAACGCTACTTCCCAAACCCCTTGCTTTATTTCGGGTGGAATTTATTTCGGGTGGAATCCGAAAAATCACGTCTGGGGCTGGTTGAAAGGGCGTCTCCCTACCCTCTGTCTATGTTCTGGAGCTGGTTGAGGGTGTCCATGTCCACACTGTCCAGTTGCATGTCCCGCACCGCGTTCATCACCTTCTGCTGTTCCTCTGGCTCTGTGATTCCAAGCTAGCACGCGCACACACACACACACACACACACACACACACACACACACACACACACACACACACACACACACACACACACACACACACACACACACACACACACACACACACACACACACAGTTGATTTAGTATCTGTGGTACTTTTTGCACTCCACAGTAATGGAGGTGGATTGTCATAGTTTGGAAAGTCAAATTAAGCTCTAATCAAGCCCTGAATATCCAAAAGGCTCCAGCTGCAGACCTAGCCCAGGAGTGGACGTGCCTCACAGTTGATGTGATGACGTCACATCAACCCACAGGCCCCTGTTGTTGCCATGTCCCACCCGCTTCTACCGTTATCAAGCGATAATTCCCAGTAGGCTGCTTATCAGCACCATCTTAGCTTGCGGTTAGGTTTAGGGGTAGGTTTAGAGAAGGGTGTAGCAATGTTTGTAGCAAAACCCTAGACCCCTCCAACAAATGGACCCTAGCGGGTCCATTTGGTTCCATTTGTCCCCTCTCAGGAAGATTTTGAAAAGGGGTCTGAAAGAAAAAAACATTAACATGGTGAAATACATCTTGATGATGTCATCAGATGTATTTCACCATGTTAATGATTTTTTCAAACCTCCATTTTTAGGAAATACTGAATGTCCACCCAGCACCTCTAAGGTATATTAATGACATACTGTATTAGAATGTTGAAAATGGGTGGAGTTCCCCTTTAAAGAGCTACCTTGGCATCACGTTCACATGACTGACTTCATCCAATCACAGACTCACATAGGCTATTTGAACTGCTCGTCCTGCTACCCGTTTCCTAGCTTTTATAGCTATGGTGATAAACTGTGCGGTGGAGATTTCAAGGAAGACTGACAGGTTAAAGATGGTACTGGAAGCAGGGAGACGGTTCCTAAATGTTGTGGATATCACTGGGGAGGATCTGGATAAGGTGCTGACGGAAGGTTTCACACAAACACAGCATCAGGACTTGGACTAAGAGAAATGAAACTAAGGTGGACTTGGACATTTGCATTTAATGTAGATAAGAGGAAATGAGATACCAGTAGGTGGCGGTAATGCAGCATACTATTCTGCCAACCGCCAATAAACTCTATAAGACGCTCTTCCTGCTTGCTTGCTGCTGCTGCTGACTCTGATACTGCTGCTCTACTTTCTGCTCAATCATTTGCTGCTCAATTTTGCTGCTGCTGCTCTCACCACTGCTACTTATTGTGCTTACTTATGTCCACCAACTGGGCAAATATATGCTTTCATGGTAAGTTGATTTGTTTTTTGTTCACTGATGGAGCCAAGATCAAGTTGGAGCTGCTGCTCAAAGTTGTTTTCTGTTACCAATGTGCACTAATGCTCGCCGAGATCACAAAAAGTATTATTCATTTACAATTATTTGGGTCCTAGATTGGTCAAAGAAGTAGCCATATAGAGGCTAAGTGATGTAGTATTAATAGTTCAGGAAGATTTATTGCAAATGTATTGGGTGGATCATGTGATCGATCGCTTCTCTTGTCATAAAAATGAACTGAACTAAAGCGGTGATTGGCCAGTTGCTGGCTCGCAGACTAAAGGCAATGTTTTGATCAACATCAACAAGCAACGTCAATTATCAACGTTTACTTTTCACTTTTCTATAGAGAATGATCAACTCCTGGTTGTTCAGAAAAGTCAGATCATTAGCGCCATGGTAAACATTTCCGAATCCTCCAATCCTTTCTCCCAGACTTCCACAGATAAACGTTTCTGAAAACAACATGGCCAGGGTCCATTTGGTTCACATTTGTACACTCTCAGGAAAAAAATGTAAATGTAATTTACCCCTTTTTAATGGGAATGTAATTCCCCATTTAATGGGAGGTGTTGCCTGTTGCCATGTGTCTCATCATGTTGCTTCGTTGATGTTGACATTGCTAGTTGATATTGATCAAAAATATTGCTAGTGAATCAGGGCCTTAAAAGGAGGCCATTTTGACTCAAAATGGTCAAAATGGAAGAGAGACTTACTCATACATAGAATGACGGGACTCTATGAATACCAGATGACGAGTACAAAGACAAAGTGCTACCAATTCAGGTGAACCTTCTTATCTTAGGGCCCTGATACACCTAGCAATGTTCTGATCAACATCAACAAGCAACGTCAATCATCAACATTGACTTTTCACTCTATAGAAAATGATCAACTCCTGGTTGTTCAGAAAAGTCAGATCTTTAGCGCCCTCTACTGGTCAACATTTTGGAATCCTCCAATCACAGCCCTCCTTGGCGTCACCTGATCCTTTGTCCCAGACTCCCACAGATAAGCTTTTCTGAAACCATGGCTGCTGCTGCTGCTTCACTGATGTGGACAAAAACAAGAATTTTGTGACTTTTATTCCGCTAAATGAACATTTTGAGTTGGGTTGCAGTTGGGTGAAAATTATTCAATGCAAACTAAGGCTTCTTTTTTTCTGAGAGTGTTCACATTTGTACACAAAATGAAAATGGGTGGAATTCCTCTTTTAATGTTGCCTGTTGCCATGTGTCTCATCATGTTGCCCGTTGATTGACATTGCTAGTTGATATTGATCAAAATATTGCTAGTGTAGCAGGGCCTTTAAAGCAGTGTGACATCAGCAGCTGCCTCTATCCTTTCAGGGTCACTGTGGATCCTGGTGGAGAGACAGACAGACAGACAGACAGACAGCTGGCAGACAGACAGACAGAGCAGTCATCCCCTACCTTTTGCAAATCATCCTTCTCCATGGTCAGCAGGTGGCCCCAGGTGATGTCATTATCCTGCATGTGTGTGTGTGTGTGTGTGTGTGTGTGTGTACATGTGTTCACAGTGCACACATGGGTGTGTGTGTGTGCATGCAGAGAGGAGAGGAGAGGAGAAAAAACATCACTCAGCATTTACCAAATCAAAACTGGTGCTGCTCCTGCATGTGTTGCCCTGTTCACCCAGAGCCAGCTGTCTACCTGCATGAGAAGCCAGCCTCTCTCCTCGGCCCGCCGCCCCAACCTCCATCCATCACACCCACTGCTCTACACACTACAGACGACCCGTGTTTTAATTCGACTTGATCCCGCGCAGCCACACTGAGTCCACTACGATCCGCTGCATCAGATATGTAAACTACAGCTGCTGTGTGTGTGTGGGGGCATTTTCACACGGCATGACGATGATGCAGCTGTGCAGTGGTACGATGTCTGAGTTCAGTACCTTGTAGTGTAAGTCACCCATCCACGTGTCTTAAAAGGGATTTTCAACATTTTACTATGTCATTGATTGATGTACCCTCAAGGTGCTGGGTGGACATGATAAAAAGGTTCCCCCATTCTGTGTTCCCAAGAAATGGAGGTCTGAAGAAAACCACTAACATGGTGAAACATCTTGATGACATCATCAAGATGTATTTTCACCATGTTAATGGATTTCTTTAGACGCTTCTTTTTTTACGTTTGTTGTATCTTGGTACTCACGTTCATGATGTCAGCCAGGTAGTCCAGGTTCAGCCCATGCAGGAGTAGTTCTATGTCACCCAGCCTGGTTGTACTGAGGAGAGCACAGTTCAGACACATCGCGATCATTTTAGGTTTTAAATCTACATGCTCACGAGTCACAATGTGTCGCAGCATTTACATGCTGTGAGCTTGTAGATCTGCTGCTGTTTAAAGTCTGTAAGAAACAAATGCCACACATTTACTATACCAGTGCCAGACACGTTAGTAGTATCGTGTTGCCACAATTTCTGTCATGCATATTCAAATGAGTTTGGGGAACGGAAGCGGAAGTCTTAACATTCGCACAAATTGATCCAAATAAAAATCATCTAAGCAACAGCTTACTGCCTACCAGAACTAAAAGTAACTACGACTGTAATTAACCAAATTATCTCTGGATACAACAGAATGCCTTATACAGCAGCATACATGTCGAATCGATACTACTATACTGTAAGTGTAACTTTCATCTCTAGTCAGACTGGACAGAACTCATTCAATTATGTACACCTATTTTATGTGTTACTCGGGTCAGTCTTAACTCCCGGACCGCCGAAGTCAGCGAAGTGGGCGTCACACGCTCTGCCCCGCCCGCCGGTAATGACGAAGGCACAGAAAACAACAAAATGTAGATTTCATTATTTAATCCAACTATTAGTCCCAGCGCATCATCTGATAAACATCCTGTTGCTGACTTTCATTTGGGACAGAATTGCCGCGACAACTTTTTTTTTGTCCCATTCGCACCCATTCAATCCAATGCATTCAAAAGCCTCTCCTGAGAATCTGCCCCTGAGCTTTTTACACAATCTGTGTTTCGGACCAAGCTGTGACATCACATCCTCCTTTTTTGAATGGGTTTCAATGGGAACTTCCGGCTAGTTCCTGTCTGAATTCCGGACAGTGGTCAGGCAGCAGGAAAGACCCGCCCGCGGCCGCCCGCGGCCGAAATTCAGACCGGAACAAGCCGGAAGTCTCATTGACACCCATTCAAAAATGGAGGACGTGACGTCACAGCTTGGCCGAATGTTGGAATGTGCACTTTGCAGTCTGTAGGCCGGGTGAATGTCGTGGGCGCACGGGTAAATCAACTAGGGCTAGATGTCACTTCTTGACTTTTGACCCGGAATTTTTTGGTCAGATGGTGAGAGGACAGGTTAGTCAAGACACCAGAAACAGCATGACGTAACCGCATGACGCACATCCTGTTTAGGAGACCTGGCGCTTCAAAATACGTTTTTTTTTACTGATTGCACTGGCCTGAGCCGTGGCATATAGCAGATAAGGACTAACACGCGATCGCGGTCGGTGTGTTAATATACCATGTGCGCTGTACGCCACCAACATAATGTCATCCTCACAACCTGCATAAATATGAGTTGTGATAAGTGTTTCTGCGGTTTTCTCACATCTCTGTGGAATCCTCAGCGTTGCCCTTGATCAACTTGGAGAGGGTTTCCTCTCTAGAGCAGGACACGGAGGTCTGGTGTGCACAGGACAGGATCTTGGCGATCTGTAAAACACACAGCTTATTTTTTTTAGTCTTTATTTGGGTTTGGCCCGGCCATTTTCTTTTCGTCATTGTCAACCTTCCCACCAGTGTACACCAGAGATCGTGAGCGGAGCGGAGCGGGGAGCGGAGCGGAGCGCGTGGATTTTTAAGTGAGCGCTGAGCGCGTTTTCAAATGGGTCGGAGCGTGCTCTGGAGCGAGAATTATCCTCCGCTCCAGGCCACTCCAAGCCGTTCAGTCCAGACAACGGCACACGTGTTCAGTAGCACAGCATAAACGTGTGGTTGTGGTTCAGATGGCGACTATAGGCCTACAGTGCCAGCAACACGATCAAGACATTTAAAATCCTCTCCGAGGTGCGGGAGGAAGGAGGAGATGGTGATCATGATGGAAATTGGAAAAAAAGAAAAAGTAAGCTGACTGTCTTGCTGTCTATCTTGCCTTAGATGCGTCACCTCGCTATTTATTTTGAAGCACTGCACATCATAACGGCAACGTAGTTGAGCGCAGCGACCCCCCCCAATTATGTCCAATTCCCCCACAGTGTAACATCATCAATAACCTATTATCCCGTATAGCATTTTAGAAACGAAATAGCGCGGCATAAGATTAATTAGTTATTCGCCGCACCTGTCTGGGTTAATATAGACAGCAGTGTAACTGCACATATAACTCCTGTCTTAAATGTTTATGCTGTGAGGGGGGCAATAACCACGATGTGTTTCGACAAAGAAAAAGCAGCAGCCTTTTTTTTCCAGCCGTCAAATTTTGCTCCTGAGCGGGCGGGGCTGAGCGGAGCGAGGAGTGCGGAGCTGCCCAAATGAAAATGAGCTGGGAGCGGCCTGGGAGGGGGTCCACGTGAGCGGATTGCGAGCGGGACCAAATACGTCGAGAGCGATGAGCGGAATTCTCGGCCACTCCGCTCACAAACTCTGGTGTACACTAGTGGTCCCTGTTACTGCCTGCCAAACCCATACAAGTACAAGTAAGCCGGCATTCTGTTGTGAGAAACAGAATGCATGGCAAAGCTCCTAAAGGCCCTGATACACTAGCAATATTTTCATCAATATCAACTAACAATGTCAACATCAACGGGCAACATGATGAGACACATGGCAACAGGCAACACCTTCCCATGGGAATTCCACCCAATTTACATTTTTTCCTGAGAGTGTACAAATGTGAACCATTTGCACACTCTCAGAAAAAAAAGGTCCTAAAAGAACCAAATGTTCACTTGACAGGGCCATGAAAAAAGGTCATGAAATGTTCTGTCCAGTGAGGCATCTGTGGGAGTAGAAAGGATCAGGTGATGCCAAGGAGGGCTGTGATTGGAGGATTCCGAAATGTTGACCAGTAGAGGGCGCTAATGATCTGACATTTTCTGAACAACCAGGAGTTGATCATTTTGTATAGAGAAGTGAAAGGTCAACGTTGATAATTGACGTTGCTTGTTGATATTGATCAAAACATTGCTAGGTGTATCGGTACCTTTAGGGCAGGGGTCAGCAACCTGCGGCTCAGGAGCCGCATGCGGCTCCAGAACACAGCCCTAGTGGCTCCCTGGCTGTAGCATTATTACATACACACACTGGGGTGATCCACACCAACATAATTTCAGTCACCCAAAACGCGTTGTGCTGTCTGACAGTTGCCAGTTAAAGTAGCACTTGGCCATGTCAAAAAAGCCCAGCAGTTATCAGAGGTGGAGCTTTCAATCTGAACCACCAATTTTCAAAGGTTTACTCAGTTTACTATGTAATTAATATACCTTAGAGATGTTGTGTGGACTAGAAATGGAGTTCTGTAAAACTTTTTTTTTAGAAACTCCATTTCTGAAGAAAGGTTGTGTTTCACCATGTTAATGATTTTTCTTTGAGGACCTTTTTTTCTGAGTGTGCAAATGGAACCAAATGGACCCGCCAGGGTCCATTTGGTTCACATTTGCACACTCTCAGGAAAAAAAAAAAATGTGGCTCCAGACAGATTTTGAATTTAATTTTGGGTCGAAAATGGCTCTTTCAACATCTTGGGTTGCCGACCCCTGCTTTAGGGACAAGAGGACCAGGCTGAGCAGTGTTTACGGTGTGGTACAGTACCTCTGGGTGCTTGTACAGCTTGGCCACCTCATAAGGACTGTGGCCGTCGTAGTTCCTAATGTTCTTGTCTGCTCCCAGCTGCAGTAGTTTAAGGACTGCTTCGTTCTGACCACTCTGCACTGCTATAGCCAGGGCCTGGGGGAGTAGCACAGAGCAACAGATACCCGGATTATTGGGATTAGAGCAGTGGTTTTCAACCTTTTTGACACCAGGGACCACCATTTGTTCGGCATTTGAGCCACCATTTGAGGACATTTTAGCCCCACAGACCCCCCCGAAACTAAGATTTCCTTTGCTTCTGTCCATGACCATTAATCTTCTAGTTGTGATGAATTCACATGAATATTTTAACTCTTGAGAGTGTAAAAATGAAACCAAATGGACCCGCCAGGGTCCATTTGGTTTCATTTTTTACGTTCTTCAGAGTTACGTCTGGTTAAACAACTTAGCTGGGGACCACCTGGAACCCTCTCAGGGACCAGCGGTTGAAAACCCCTGGATTAGAGTGCACCAAATGGCAGCCAAGATTTGGACATACAGCAGGATTGTGTATATACAGTATATATATAGAGAGAGGGGAGAGTAGGACAGACCGTGAATCCGTTGTTGTCCTGGGCATTGAGATCTGCTTCGTGGGACGCCAGCAGGTTGATGAGTTTAGTGTAGCCGTCCCTCGCCACTAGCATCAGACAGGTCATACCAAGGCTGGAGAGGAGAGGAGAGGAGAGGAGAGGAGAGGAGAGGAGAGGAGAGGAGAGGAGAGGAGAGGAGAGGAGATGAAAACATATGGAGGGAGCCGGGAGGAGTGTAGCCGTCCCTGGCCACTAGCATCAGATCAGACACAGCTGGACTAGTGGGAAAAGTAGCAATACTGCAATATATAAATGCATGTCCAGATGCTAAATTTACTGGATTGAAAGTACCAAAGTAATGGTATTAATATATATACTGCATATTAGGCACAATAGGCTAAATGTACTTTTCACCGTCCACTGGGAGAAGGAGAACATACATGTGCTGAGAGCAGACAGGAGGAATTAACAGAATGATGCAGAGGAGGCTTTGGATCCACTAGGGGGAGACACAGACCAATATGTGGGTTCATTCATTTAGGACAGTACTACTAAATGTCTTATCTAAACCATGACAAACCATGACATGCCTATTGGTCTTCATTTCAGCTATTATTTTATTTTTTATATTTGTTATTTTGTTATTTTTATTTTATTTTTATTTTTATTATTTTTTTCTTTACAAATTTTTTTTCTTACTAGACCCCAGTAAATTACATCAGCCCACAAAAGGTCACAGGATCTAATAAAGTAACAAACTGACATATTGAGCCCTAATAATTTGCGCAACATTTTCATGTTTTTTCAAAAACAGCAGATCTACAAGTTCAGCAGAGCTCCAAGCACCTTGTGACGTTTATAGAGATCGGCTATCTTGACACAATCGTGGGATGCTAGGATTTATGTGGTTAACTGCATTCACATTGTCGCCCATGCACCACTAACCGTGTACTCTGAATACTTTAAGTCACTAGAATGACATTTCTTGATGAAATAAACATGGTTGGCCCTACTGTAAACAAGTAGAAATACTCTGTCGTCCCACTCAGTTATCAGTCCGAAATGTAATGTAATACTCCTATCTGTTCATAAAATGTTTCAATCGCTCAATCAGAAACTTCTAATCAGGATTTAGTTTCAACTGGATTTCAGAAACACTAATAGTTTATAGTAGGCTGTAGCATGTTAGACATCACATGAAACCTCATTACTACGTGTCAAATTCCTGTCCACGGTTCCATGTTTCTCCAAGTTCTAGAGAACCATGGGTGGAATGTTCAACACAAGAGATTTTCCCCGACATTGGCCCCCACCCACGGTGATAACACCTCTGCTTACTAGGGTTAAAATGTGCTTTGCTCAGTGTGATGTCATCAAGTGTTGTAAATAACCAGTGAAACTGTCCCAGTATCGCACATAGCGCTGGGACTCACTACAACGCGTAGGAGAACACCATCATTCAATCCATGAAGTGTGGGAAAGTCCTGAGACAGGTGGTCTGACGCCATTGACAAATGGGACACCTGATGGCTTCCCTGGAAGTGTGTGTGTGCGCATGTGAATGAATCATCACAGATATTGAGAGAGCAGCACAGAAGGCTATTGACTCTTTACTAGCAGAGTCATCCACTGATCCGTGGGGTCAGTGGTTCAAATACCCAGATCCTCTTCTCTACATGAAGTGTCCTTGGGCAAGACATTGAACCCCAAATTGCTCCTGTTGTGCTGGTTGTGCCTTTGAAGGTTTCCGCTGGTTTATGAATGTGTGCGAATGGGTGAATGTAATGCACTGTATTAATCAGTAAATCGCCTTGGATAAAGGCACCACGGTTTGTCACTAGCTAGCTGTTGTCTAGGCCAGAACACAGCACATGAGATTGGATTGGATTGCCTTTATCTGGCAACAATCAAGACATCACTAATTCGTCCTGATCCTGACCATGTTTACCGGGTTACTACAATTACTATTCCATTCACTCAACTTCCCAAAAATACAATTGCCACCCAGGAAGATTAGAAACTAAAGTCTAGTAAGAGGAGGTGAGAAAGGAGCTTCATTTTACATTGATCAACTGGGAGAACAGGCAGTTTTGAGGATTACACAAAAACGTTGTGATGAATCATCCCCCCTAGTAGTACTAGGTAGAACATAATACTCACCCGCTTCGACCTCTATCCATGGATTGAATAGAGCATAATCACGAGTAATCACACAATGGAATACAACGAGTAGACACAGATAACAGATACCCGCCGGGCAAGTAGATATTTTGCATTCATTTGCATCGGTGGATCACGGCTACTACTAGGAGGGCGGGGCGAAGGAAGCCTAACCCTAACCTTAGGCTAGGGTTAGGGTTAGACGGTGCTTTATGCGGTTACTAATCCTAAACATAACTTCAGTAAAACTCCCCGCCCTACTAGTAGTAGCCGTGATCAACCGATGCAATGAATACAAAATATCTACTTGCCCGGCGGATATCTGTTATCTGCGTCTGCGATCGTGTGATTACACGTGATTATGCTCTATTCAATCCATGGATGGAGGTCGAAGCGGCTATAATACTATCAATGCCCACATGGAACTATCACACAAATCTCTGTGACGTGTATATACCCATTAGTTCCTTCTTCCTGAGATGACTTTGCACTGTGTGTAAATAAACACTAAACAGAGGCTTCCTCCTTGTTAACTACACCTGAATGACAGCACCATTCAGTTGTTTTACTGCACTGCCATACAGCTTCCCTCCCATGGGGCTGCTTTCACAGCAGGGGCGGATGTAACATTTCCAAATGGGGGGGGGGGTGTCAAGAGAAAATGGTAGGGGGGCGGCTTCATCGCCCGTGCCGCGAAAAAGCCGCACCCATACCATTTTCAGTTACAGGACTTTTATTGTCTCCACCGTAAGGTGGTGACTATAAATCGTACCCCGTCCTTCCGCGCGTGTCTGTCCGCCCGTGTCTGTCCGCCCGCGTGTGCGTCTGTCCGTGCACGTCGCCCCGTGCATACGATGACGTCATATCTCATACCCTGTCCATCCGCCCATATGTGCATCCGATGGCGTCATGATGACGTCATATATATTTCGTACCCTGTCCTTCCGCGACCATACCCAATTTGCAGTGTGCACACGTTCAAACCTGAGCCCGGACGGTGGAGACCTGTGCCCCGTAGGGGCACAACTCTTGTTAGTCAAGTAAAGCATCAATAATAACATCAGTTGTTGTTGAAGTTGCAACAGACACGCAGCATGCATAAAGCTAA
>CM076969.1:12046488-12386488 GCA_039105355.1 Benthosema pterotum
GAAATGAATGATCAAAAAACATATTTTTTGCCGACTTTTTTGCCATTTACTTTATAACATTTCGCAGACTTGGGATAATTGCACGCCACATAGGCTACAGCAAAAAAAACAAGGAACATTTTTTTCAACATAACATGTTGAATGGTAGGAAATGATTGAGAATTGACCGAGCTATAATTGTAAATAAGATCTATAATCGTTTGAGAATAGGCTACTCATGCATGTGTCTGCTGCGTGCTTAGGCCGTGTTGCCGCGTTGCAGCTGCACATGATAAACTAAAATGACTAAATGGACGAAAACCCTTTGGTGGGTCTAATAAAAACAGTTGAAAATGTGGAAAAGTTACAAAGACATGCTTAGTTTAGTTAGCTTATAGTTTAGTGCTGAGAGGGAGACAGAGAGAGAGAGGCCGCACCTGACGCAACAACAATTGAAATGTAAATGACCCAGGTGCGAAAATCCTTCTGTTAGGATTAGCGGGGGAGGAGGGTGAGGATGGTCAAATTGACGGCGAATGTCCCGTCCTTTTAGGTAGTTCCGCCTCTAAATTCATATTTAGAAATCATTACAGACGAAAAGAAAAACAGAGATGACTTGAATTGCATATTTAGGAAAAGTCATGCAAGGGGGACCTTTTCAGACCATCACAGGCAGAGAAAATCCACTTCAAAATCTCAAAAACGTTCAAAATGACCTCTCAGGCATGCTAGTGCTAGACGGTTCTCACTTCACCCCGCCCCCACGTTTGTCAGGTAGGGTTACCATAGTAACTCGTCATCAACACAGAGAGAGAGAGAGAAAGTGAGAGAGAGAGAGAAAGAGAGAGAGAGAAAGAGAGACGGAAGGAGAGGGGCAGAGAAGTAGTGCGCGCACACTGCAGACCCCCCCCCCCCCTCCCCCGCGCACCCGACTAAAATCTGTCGGAATAGAGGTATGTCTGAATGGGGAAATGTCGAAATGGAGCCATGTCGGAATGGAGCCATGTCGGAATGGAACCATGTCGGAATGGAGAGGTGTCGGAATGGAGCCATGTCGGAATGGAGCCATGTACCCCCATTTTGGTTTCATTTTTACGTTCTCAAGAGTTACATCTGGTTAACCAACTTAGCTGGGGACCACCTGGAACCCTCTCAGGGACCACCTGTTGAAAACCCCTGGTTTAAAACACCCAAGTAGGAAGTAAACTTAAATGCAAAATTTACAATATATTTTTGGGGGGCAAGTGACCATGACCTGAGGGCAAGTAGAACCTGACTTGCACTTGCCCGATGGGCAAGTGCCTCAGAGACCTTAGTGTCAACCCCTGCAAGGGACTGTATACTTTGTTTCTAGGGCTTCACGAGTTTGCCTAAAAATAAAACCTCGATCTTTTTCCCCCTCTGAAACCTCAATTTTGATTCCGATTTAATTTTTGGGGGGTAAAACTAATTTTAAAAAGATTATTCATTTTAAATATGTTTTTATTTGATCTTCCAAAAGGGAATAAGGTGTTTTTTTTTAATGAACAGAGACGATGGATAAAGTGCTAACTTCACTTTTCTTCCTGTTAATGAACATATGTAAAGGTAAACAGTAGAACACAAATTGCATTTCTTTTCTCTTTTTGTTGTCTGACTACACTCTAACACTTTTTTTTCTCTGCGCAATGAGAAGAGTAAAGGCAGGGTACGATAGGCTGTGAGCCAGTGTTACACAGTTCTAACGTAAATGTACTAGTGAAGGGGAAATCTCGATTTTCATTTTTTTTTACATTGTCCTAACGGAAACCTCAATTTGATTTTGATTAATTGTGAAGCCCTAGTTGTTACACATACATACATCAGTTTGACAACACCTTGACTAACAACATTATGGAGTGTTCTTCCACTGTGGAAGTTAAAACATATGAACCCGCAGCAAGTCTAGGGACTTTTAATGCTCGTTTAGAGTACCAAATGTGATGTTGTGTCAAAGAATTTGTGAGGCTTGTTTCAAAGTATGAGCTTTGTTTAAAAGGAGTGAGACACCCCTCACTTAACATGAGTGTGATGCCATGGTATTTTAAAAAGATTTCAAAGTCTAGACCAATCATTTATTTTTCCAGGACCTGTGCCAGTCAGCCCTTTAATATGATTAATTTAAGAACATGTTTGATATATACACTGCAAATGCAGGTGTGGAGTAGTGAGGCCATATACACAGTTAATCCACATTGTGGTCTGGTGCTGTGTCACATGTAAACGCTCCAAAATAGATAGTGCTCTGAAAGACGTGTCAGCGGGTTCAGTGCGTTCGTCTACTGCCCTTAAAACCTTGTGTTGCATATCTTGACGCAAGCAGCATCTGATACTTTCTTTCTAGGTACTCTTTACTGAATGTACCGTAATTTCCGGACTATAAGCCGCTACTTTTTTCACATGCTTTTGACCCTGCGGCTTATACAAAGGTGCGGCCAATCAATGGATTTTTACAGGTGTTTTTTTACCAGGGGTTTTCAACAGGTGGTCCGGGGACCACCAGTGGTCCCTGAGAGGTACCAGGTGGGCCCTCCAGACTAAATGATGGAAAGTTGGTTAACCAGATGTAACTCTTTGAGAGCGTAAAAATGAAATGAAATGGACCCTTGCAGGTCCATTTGGTTTCATGTTTCCACTCTCAAGAGTTATGACCTTAACCATCTAAATTAGTACCAATTGATTAATAAGTCATGGTCATTTTGATCTCTATATTTTGCCTGTTTTGTTTGCGAAAATCCATCCTGGAATTGTGGACAAAACCGAAAGAAATCTTTAGTTTTGGGTTCAAAAAGGTTGAAAACCACTGCTCTAACATGAAGCTTGTTGTCTGTTGCGGCTTATGCAAGGAAAAAATCAGTATTTTGCCCCAAATTTAGCTGGTGTGGCTTATATTCAGGTGCGAATCCGAAAATTACGGTATCTACTCTCAATCATAATACTAGAGTAACAGTAGGTTGTTCTATTTATTACTTAAAAACTTAAATCTTATCCATCTAATCTAGTAGCCTGCGGCCATACCTATGAAACTAGCACCATGTGCCCAAAATAAATTAATTTACTAGGCTTGAATATGCTTTCAAGCATTCACTGTGGTAGCATCATATTGTATGCAGGTATATGTAAGATAAAAGTATTCCAAATTGTCTATTTAGGGGTATATTTGATGGTCGCCGTCACTGTGTTACAGACTACATCAGGTGCTACGAGGACACTGTTCTTCCTACCATGACCCCCTCTCCTCGCGACAACAACAAGCTGTGCATTAACAAGGCTTTATTTTTGTTGTTTATCTCCACAAGGCCAAGAGGCAAGGATTAGGTTTGTTTGAACATGAAGCAGGCAGCCTTTATGTCCAGACTGAGATGGCTAAAGCTGTGGCAAAAAGATGTGGAAAAAGATACTGAGGGCAGCCAAGAACAGCTACAAGGAGAAGACAGAGGGCACTGAATACTGAATGGGAGTAGATGAGGAAAATAACTGGCCACATGTAGTCAAACACCACTTGATGATGGTGTTTGATAACCATTTGATAACATTTTAGCCCCACAGACCCCAAAACTAAATATTTATTTTGTTTTTTGGTCCACAATTCCAGGCTGGATTTTGAAAGCAAAACAGTCAAACATACAGATCAAAATGAGCATTAATTTTCTTGGACTTTCTTGGTCTTGGGCCAATTTAGCTGAATATTTTAACTCTTGAGAGCGTTAACATGAAACCAATTGGACCCGCAAGGGTCCATTTGGTTTCATGTTTATGCTCTCAAAGAGTTACATCTTTGTTAACCAACTATACCAGGTACAATAGGTCCATCATATGCTGGTTGTGGTGGGCCGGTCTAGGCCAAATCACGCTAAAAATGTCCGGGCCGTTTTTTTTTTTTTTCTTCTTCTTCTTTTTTTAGCCCAGTCCACCACTGCTCAGGTTCAAGCTCCACCCATGGGCTTTGGGACCACAGGCATATACACTATCATGCACCTGCTTCAAAGAGTCCATGTACATCTGAAGGACATGGGCAGCACTCTTTGAAAGTTATGTTTTGACTTCCGCGCCTCAAGCCTATAGCAGGCCAGTCTGGTGCATCTCAGAAGCAGGACACTGGAGCAGCACAGACAGTTCAAGCATTTTAATTCGAATACAGGGTGCAGGTACAAAAGTGACAACATTTCGATGTATCAGTCACATCTTTGTCAGGGCATGACCTGACGAAGATGTGACTGATACATCGAAACGTTGTCACTGAACACTGAGCCCGATACCGGAAAGAAACACGGACGTCTCTTTAAAAAAAGCAACAGAGTGCTTTAGAGAGAGGCTGAACAAACTGGCGAGGAAGGCAAGTTTCTTGGGGGCCTTGAAATGGATTTTTTTTATGTGTAGATCTTGTTGAGTCAGTCATTTTGAAAGTACCTCTCAAGTCAAAAAATTGTGGGCACTCCTGCCATAGACAAATAAACGGACTTCTGGAAATGGCCCACGGTTAAAACGTAGTTAGGCAACACGGATGCGCTCCCATCCCTAAATGTGTTAACAATCTTCACTGACCAGAGGAGTGGAGCGACCGGTCCAGCACAAATGCTGGACAAATGGCCGACCATAGAGCTCACATGTTGAGTCCCTAGGATAGCGATATGACATGGAGGGAGCGCTTGTTTACGCTGGGCTGTGGAGGGACACGCATCTGCTGTTAATTGCTGGTTCGACATGCATACGTAAAACGGACATGAAGCGCGTGGGTTTGTTCTGTGAGCCTGCACTCAACCCCGTCCTGTCCTCTTTTGCTCTCATCAGACTGCCACGATCATATGTCACCACACACTCACACACACTCACACACACACACACACGCACACCACACACACACACACACACACACACACACACACACACACACCCACACTCACACGTGCACCTCATTCCATATCCACCTCTGCCTCTCGTTAACTGTTCCTCAAATATTTTGTCTAGGGAGGAAACAATCAATTTCCTACCACCAACACCGTGTTGGGGGGGGGGGCAGTATGGCTGACAACAGCTCTTACAACTTACTTACTCAATTAAAATGTGATTTTAGGAGGTCCCTGCTATGTAATCATTAATTAATGAATTCATTATTTCGCTCCTTCTGATGTCTTCCCATTCTGGGCATTTTTTTTGCTTGAGACTCGACTTTAGGGAATTTATGTTTCCGTCTCTAGGCCTTGGACGCGACGAGTAGGCGAGAACGGTAGGCGTGGTCCATCGCAGTTGCAACAGAAGCCCAACATAGTTAACTCTTTGACAGATCAGCAGAAAAGCTAGGCTCGCTCTCATTAGGCTCAATATCAACACAATAATTTATAGAAAATCCTCTGTTGTGAATTTGTACAAATGAATGATATCCAAAGACAGTTTAAGGTGTCTACTTTAAGGGAAAAAATAAAATGAGTTGATCAAGTGTTTCGGCTTTTTTTAATACATTTGGCAAAACAGGCTGTATTTTCACATTTCACTGTTTCCAGGGCTCATTCAGAGATAAATGCATTTAAAGTTATATAATTTATCATTTATCAATGATAGTTGTAAAGTGTGTGAGGTGTTTTCTGGGTTTTGTAGTGTAATCACCACTCAAAGGACTTCATCAGGTGGTGTGCAGTGAGTTAATGAGCTTGTTAATAAAACAAAACCCAAAACGACTTTTGGAGTGATGAACAGACAACAGAATAACCAATCACTCCAAAAGTCGTGGTAAAACAGTTAAGGAGTTAAGAAAGCAGACAACGCCGACGGGATTCACCTCTTCCACTGGCGTCTCTGGTTTCCATGGTGACGCTCCTCTACAGCGTAGCTCCCGTCCACGTTGTTAACACAACTCTAAAAGCAGCGTCCTGCCGTCGTAGGAGAGGGTAGGACGGCCGCCAGGATTATATATCAAGCACAGAGCGATTCATTACTGGCGTCGTAGGTCAGACGTTCTACCAATCTTAAATAGGCTATTAGCTCATAATCCAAGCAGGAGTACACACACAAGGCGTATTCACACACACAAAGCATATCCACAATTATGTCAAATCCATGAAGATGTTCAACATCAGATGTTCAACTTTAGAATCTTACTAGGAGAAATGTGTAGCCACAGTAGAGGCCAGTGTTGCCAACTTGACGGATTTGTCACTTTAGCTTTTTTTCAGACCCCCCTAGTGAAAAACTCGGAAAATCTAGTGCTTTTTTGCTGGTGAGTTGGAGCGAAATTGGTTGACAGGCGCCAGAGATAAAAACCCTTGTTTTTCACCATTTTTCCTCCTTTGATAGAGTCCTCCTTCCTTCCTAGAAAGGACCATTGGTAACCAAATGGACCCTTATAGATCTGTAACTCTTGAGGGCGTAAAATGAAACCAAACGGACCCGTTCGGGTCCGTTTGGTTTCTTTTTACGTCCTCAAGAGTTAAATCATATTCAAACATCTAAATCAGGGGTGGGCAATTATTTTTCCCAAGGGGCCAAATGAGATACATAAAATATTGTGGAGGGCCAAGACTAAAGGATGAACTAAAGTCTCCGTAGTATTAATTTAATTTCAAGACGAAAGTAAGAGTAAGACCAAACTTTTTGATACCGGGGCCCTCAATTTATTCAGAATTCGAGCCACAAAGGACCAACCCCATTTGATGACATTTTAGCCCCACAGACCCCAAAACTAAAGATTTATTTTGTTTTTGTTCACAATACCAGGCTGGATTTGGGAAACAAAACAGGCAAACATAGATAAAAAAAAATGACCATTCTTTTACATTATCTGATTGTGTAGATTTTAGGTAATTCAGATGATGAATATTTTAACTCTTGAGAGTGTAAAAATGAAACCAAATGGACCCGCAAGGGTCCATTTGGTTTCATTTATACGCTCTAAAAGAGTTACATCTGGTTTAACCAACTTTCCATATTTAACTTGGAAATCTCTCAAGGACCAGTAGTGGTCCCCGGGCCGGTCAGAGTCAGCCAAAGGGCCGCATTTGGCCCCCGGGCCGTATAATGCCCAGGTATGATCTAAATTACCTAATTTTCAAGAATCTACACATTTAGAAAATGTAGAAGAATTGCTATTTTGACCAACATTTTGTCAGTTACTTCTCCTAAATTAGGCTGAGAGACTAAACTCAACATCAAACGGTGGTCCTTCCTCTGTGGCTAAAATGCTGAATAAACAGTGGGCCCTGGTATGAAAATGGTTGAAAACCCACTGCTCTAGCGCATACATTCTAGTGCATTCTGGACGAAGTGCCACTAGTGCATTTTGCATTTTTGCAGTTGGCAACACTGGTACAGTTCAGTTCAGTTCAGTTCAGTTCAGTTCAGTTCAGTTCAATTTTATTTTGGTCATACAGTGGACATTTCCATGGCATCATACATCTGACAGTTGTACAACGGATTGTCATGACCAAAAGGGTTTAGGCTGAAGCCAATGGCTTATTTTGCCTATCCCTAGACATCATTTTTAATATATATGTGACTACACACTATGGGGGGACTTAAGTCAGGAGAGAAAACAGTAGGAAAAAAAGAAAAGCAAAAGAGACACAGTCACCCAAGCGCACATCCACAAGCATGCTAGCGCCGCACACACTCGCAAACGTACACACACGCACACACATACACACCCACACACACACACGAACACGAAAAAGGAATACATGGGAAAAGGTAGTTGGGGAGAGGAAACAGTTGGCAACACTGGTAGAGGCCTTGCAGTGATTTGTCCACCCACCCCCTGTAAACTCCACATTGTGTTTATTTGTCTGCCTGTCTGATACCAGACTGCAGAGCATGCACATGCCATAACAGGACGTTCCAACCAAAACGGACAAATATACATACACACACCGTATGTAGCATTGTGGTGGTGAACAATGCCACCACATGGCTGGCTACCAAACATAATGGAAGCCATCGGGAGAAGATACGGCGGCATTTGAACATTTTCCCCCAACATTTTTTAGCACACGTTTTGCAACTACACAGGGATTGACACTAGGTCTGAGGCAGTTGCCCATCGGGCAAGTGCAAGTCAGGTTCTACTTGCCCTCAGGTCATGGTCACTTGCCCCCCAAAAATATATCGCAAATTTTGCATTTAAGTTTACTTTCTACTACTGGTGCTTTAAACCTTTCCTTTGACTGTTGAATCCTGTTTTGTTTAAGTCACAATCAGCTGCAGTAAGTTAGTATTCAACTTGTAGGCTAAATAAGTGTAAATCAGTGGTTCCAGCAAAATAATAGTTTGTAACCAAATGGACCTGGGAGAGAGATAGGAGAGATAGCTAGAAAGCAACGAAAGAGGCAGGGCGCAATGACCACCTTCAAGACAAATACAGCATATCTTGTGTTGTGTTACAGCTCACTAAGTCGCACACTTGCCCGATCGGGCAACCAGATAGCAGTCTTCACTTGCCCAACCATTTTTTTTTAACTTGCCCCAGGCAAGCGGACAAGTGTCAGTGTCAAGCCCTGCTACACCTACAAATGTATGTCCAAAGTTCACACAAATCGTTACACGTAATCTCTGGGTTTGTGTGTGGCTTAGATGTATCAGTCAGAAATCCAATTGGCTATGACTAACATAGAAGCGCTTTGAAAAGTGGAGTCACTCCTCCACACATACTGTACTCTCCACATAGTACAGTACATACATACAGTAGGTACAGTACAGCAGTCATTGATTTGAGACAAGCATGTCAAAAGTGGATCACTCTGCTTTCCTTACCGCAAAACGCATTATTACGGCCCAGAACATGTTCTGGGAACAATTTGCACCAGCGTGAAGGTCTTCCTACTGTGAAACTGCCATCAAGCAGAGAAAATGTATTATAATGGATATATATAAGTAAAAACAGAGACAGGGCATATACCGTAGGTGGATATTGTATTTGAACACACCATGTGTTTTTCTCCTTAAAATTGTTAAATGCAATGCAATCATTTTTAATGCAATAAGTACTAAATGCATTGCAATAAGTAGTATTGGTAGCGATTCAATACTGATTCGATCCAGTCTTTATTTTGAAATCGAATCGATATAACACACGATACAATGCTTTCTGTTTACATAATACACTCAGATGTTTTAAATTATTAAAACGATATTTCGATATAGTTTATCATTACACCCCTGAAAAGTACACATTGTTCTGTACTATTTAGTTCATCTAGCTTATAAGAAGGGAAGGGGCTCAAGTTCTCTCCAAAATGGCGTGCATGTGTGCATAGAGCCAATTAGCTCATCAATAAATCCCTACTCAATCCGTCCTTGTTCAATAGGCAGCGAGGCGACAAGACATGAAAGTTTGACCTGCATAGCAACAGTTGCTAAACTATTGCATTGGACCTGAGTTTTATGATGGGCTAATTGGCTACAACTGCCTTTCAGTTTTATGGCCCTGGATATGCAACCCGGACAGACTGCGCAAAGAACACATTTTTGCCCAGAGATCTTTCAGAATAAAAAGGCACTAGAGTGCCCAGCAGATGTACAGATTTTACTCTGAAAGTTCCCGTCGTCCAATGTTCAATTACTAGCCTATTTAAGATGAATCGCTCTGTGCTCGATAATCCTCGCGGCTGTCCAACCCTCTCCTCGGACGGCAAAACACAGCTTTTGGAGTCGTGTTAACAACATGGACGAGAGCTACGCTGTAGAGGAGCGTCACCATGGAAACCAGAGACACCAGTGGAAGAGGTAGATCCCGTCGGCATCGCCTGCTTTCTTAACTATGTTGGGCTTCTGTTGCAACTGTGACGGACCACGCCTACCGTTCTCGTCGTGTCCAAGGCCTAGAGATGGGAACATAAATTCCCTAATAGCTTGAACTACCTCACCATTTTCCTCTCTTGAAATGTTAATCTTCCATACAGATGCTTGCTGAAATCATTTTAAATTGTTTTATATTGTTTAATTGAGGACACAAAGCCATGGAGAGTGATGTAGAATTTAGAGCGATGTAGATTCCGTTTTGTCGGGCTGTAAACAAGGACATCAACGGCTGAGTGCATGCACAAAACACGACGCTGTAGGAAATACCTCCCCACCGTCCCCAGATGTCCTCCTGGCCCTTCCACAAGTGTAACACACTCCTTGAATTACCCAATTTTGACTATTCAGCACTCACCTGTTCCGTAAGTTGGGATCTGCATTCCTGGACAGCAGCAACTCCACACACGAGGCAATTTTGTCTTCGTTGGCTGATGCCATGCATGCTGCCATGAGCACCGTGTACCCGCCTGTGGAGGTTAGGACAACCAGAGGTTAGCACTGTGTAGTGTACCCGCCTGTGGAGGTTAGGACAACCAGAGGTTAGCACTGTGTAGTGTACCCGCCTGTGGAGGTTAGGACAACCAGAGGTTAGCACTGTGTAGTGTACCCGCCTGTGGAGGTTAGGACAACCAGAGGTTAGCACTGTGTAGTGTACCCGCCTGTGGAGGTTAGGACAACCAGAGGTTAGCACTGTGTAGTGTACCCGCCTGTGGAGGTTAGGACAACCAGAGGTTAGCACTGTGTACCCGCCTGTGGAGGTTAGGACAACCAGAGGTTAGCACTGTGTAGTGTACCCGCCTGTGGAGGTTAGGACAACCAGAGGTTAGCACTGTGTAGTGTACCCGCCTGTGGAGGTTAGGACAACCAGAGGTTAGCACTGTGTAGTGTATCGTACCCGCCTGTGGAGGTTAGGACAACCAGAGGTTAGCACTGTGTACCCGCCTGTGGACGTTGATACCACTACCATGTGGTGTTAGCATTTTCACTGACGGATAGTCTTGGGCAATATAGCTGTATACCGGTATTACCGTTTATCGCAATATTGGAAATCAAAACCGAGTAATATTGTTGGCTCTATAAAAAAATATTGAATACCGAATATCGTCAAATACCAACATTATACTGTATTCTATTAAAATATGAGCAATGAGACTTTTAATTGTAACTATACAAATAATTTTCATGTTACACACATTCCTAATAGACCTTATTTGGGCTAGGCTTTTTGGAAACAATGTATTTCCAACTCCAATTTTTCCCTATTTAGGCTGCTTGAACAGCAGAGCGCTCAGTTTCTTACCTCTCAATGTCGCAATTCTGAGAACTAGGTGACTGGTGGGACGTGTTCGACTCTGATTGCCATCTAGTGGTCAATACCGGTAATATAGAATATCGAGCCAATTAACACGTTATCAATACCGATATTAAAAAAATCAATACCGCCCAAGACTACTGACAAAGGATCCTGCACAGCGGAAGCGCAGGAGAAAAGGGGACCTTAAGGAACTGGACCTCCACGCCACAGATAGAATGTGGCCTTCAGCACTACGCTATCCCAGGATAGAGACAAATACCTGTTTTTTGTTATCAGAGGGCAGGGTGTGACATCACATTAAAAAACCAAGAATAGCCAGGATGGATGGATCTAGGTTGAGGTTTATCTACAACAAGAAGGAACTATGGTAGTATTCGGAGCTGACCGACATCAGAGAAAGTACACTTCTTATCTGAACACTGATAAGAGAGATGTCTAACCGCATAATTGCAGTTTCGCTACGGCAGCAGTGACCAAATTCCCCAACGTGTGCATGCGCAGTCGTGCATGCGTGGGTTACAGTAAGTAGTACATTCAGTGAGTTTGTCTGTGTGTGTGTGTGTGCGCACGCAACGCAAGCGCACGTATGCGTATTGTGTGAGTGCGTGCACACGCACAGCTTACTATGCTTGCGTGCCTTGTAAGTACTTCTCTATGTGTTGGCTTACATTAACATGTCCCTGCGACGTCAACATCTGAAGGTTCTTTGCATACGTATCTGCGCATACGTGTGGCACTGCGCATGTATGTGTGTTTAACAGACTTGTTGGTTTGTGTGGTGGCCTGAGGTAAACAAACATGGCCACCCTCGCGTCGGTGGGTGCAGAACAATGACGACAGTCTGGTGTTGTTGTTGTGTGTATCTTATCAATCACTCATGCATTCCTCCGCCCCCCCGCTCAGCTCAGCTCAGGCTCTGCAGCACAACACGATTAGGAAGTGACTGAATTCTGCTCTGCCGCTTAATCGTTTCCTTCGCCAGCCTCCAGCTCAACAAGGCGACACCATGTGTGGATGCAGTCAGCCAGAGAGGCAAGTAGGGCCCAAAGAACCATGCCAGGTTATTGGGTTTGATGCTGGGCTTCACTTTGCCGAGTCCTTGACCACCGATTACCTTTTTTTTGTTTAATATGCTCTCATGATTTGGAAAAAAAGAGAGAAAAAAAAACAATGTATTTACATTACAAACTGTACTACAGTATAGTTGTCAGAATATCCATTTGACAAGTCTGTGTCCCTTTCGTACCAATATATGGACATCACTGTTACACAGATGTCCCAGTAGTCAATTTTAATAGAGGATAAACAAACAATAAATATTAAATGTACATGAAGTTCATTTACAAGCACACAATGCGAATATGTGTGAATATACTGTGTGTGCCCCCAGTGGGACATCATTTGACCTCAGTGTTGATCGCAAAATAAAGGTCCCCACACCTTTTTTTCATAAGAAGTCAAAGAGCTTGTAAATTGTCTATTTTAGCTATTTGTTGTGGGATGAAGTCTGTAGAATATGTGCGGTTACAAACTCTGCCATATTCTTTTCTCTACAGGTAGATTTGTTCCTGATTGTGGTCGGCCATCTGTGTCAGTTTGACGTTGACCTTCAAGCAATGATGTAAATATGTTTTGTCATTTTTACAAATTGCAGCATTCAACTCCCTTTTTATTTTATATGGTTATAATTAAATAATGTGTTTATATTCAGGTAGAAATGCAAAGATTTTTTACAGTCTTTTAACCAACAGTCTTTTAACCATTTATCATTAATATTAACCATTGATATCACTGTACATGAATGCATCCCTGGGATGCAGAGCTTACTGTCCAAATGCATCCATCATCTATAAATTGCAGTGGATCTACACCACTGTTGAAGTCCAAAGAACAAGGTGTTTGAGGCAGCCTACTAATCATTCACACACATTTTCATGACAAATCTCCTCACCTGTTCTCGGGTTTTGTTCAAAAACAGACACATACACACCGGTGGGGTGTCAACACAGAAGGCAACACTGCCCCAAAACATGCTGGCACTGCCGGGTTCACTATAATGTGGCACTCAGACAGTGGACTTGTGGTTAGAGTGTCCGCCCTGAAACTGGGAGGCCGGGGTTCGATTCCCGGCCGGGTCATACCAAAGACTGTAAAAATGGGACCCAATGCCTCCCTGCTTGGCACAGTGGCGCACGCTGCAGCTCACCGCTCTAAGAGATGGGTCAAAAGCGGAGAACAAATTTAACGTGAGTGACTAATCTGACGACTTTGACTTTGACTGAGCAGACGCAGGCCTTGTCCCCTCTGCATGCTCCCAGTCATTACGCTAACTGTGTCCAACACACCACAGATGAATTCAATTTTGTCGTGTCGAGTGCGGGGGCGGCCGGTCAACTGAAAACAAACCGGCGGCTTAGCGGCATTCTTTTGAGAGAGTTCCTCTTTGACGTCACCGACATTAAGTAATGGCAGATGAAGCGTAGCATCGCGGCACTCGATTGGTCCGCGGAATTTTGGCCGCGGCAGGTAAGGAACTTGAAAGAAGGTTATGTCGACCGAGAGGAAGGGAGTGGAGTGCAAACCCACGACGCAATGGGGACTGGCGGAGGATTAGATATGGCTGTTTGATGCGATATCAGACCCTGGAAGGATCCAACCTGATACGGCCGTTGGATAATAATCTAAGATCCTATTAAGTCTCGTGCCCGTGTCACTGCACCTATCCCTCATGTGCACAGCTAATGTAACCAAATGGTTACACTTGAAGTATATTTAGCCTTGCAGACCACATGCATTTTCCTTTCAAAACATGAAAAACATAAATGCACTGTATACAGATTGTAGCATGTAGATGCTGGAATTTAATGTCTTAATTTACATGTATAGTATATATAATTAATTTCAAGTTATATTATTCAGTACTTTGTGCAGAAATTGCATCACGGCTTAATATAGTGTACCCTATAAGTGACAAGTATTATTCATTATGTTCGACCTACTCTGACATTTAGCAGATGCTCTTAATCGAGAACAACTTACAACAGAGGTGCCCACACTTTTTTGACTTGAGAGCTACTTTCAAAATGACCGTCTCAACAAGATCTACACATCAAAAATGTGATTATTCCATTACTGAAAATCCAGTTCAGGCCCACTAGAAAGTTTGAGCTTTGAAATAGTAGTGATGGCGTTACTTAATGTTATAGCGTTTAAGAATAATGCGCTTAAAATGAAAAATAGAGGGAGATAATTGGAAGGTTTTCTTGAATATGCAACTACTAACGTTTGAAAACAGTATTTGGGGTTTGAGTTGACAGTTTGTAATGTTGAGTTTAGTCTCTTGCACCCAAAACTAAGAACTTTAACGCTTTTGTCCACAACTGGGAAAGAGAAGTGGCAAAACATTGGTCAAAATAACAATTATTCTTCTCTTGAGAGTGTAAAACCTCCATTTGGTTTCGTTTTAACACTCTCAAGAGTTACAGATCTATGGGGACTGTCATGATCTACCTGCACGGTCTGTATGATCTACTAGTACAGGGGTGGCCAACCTGTGGCTCGCGAGCCACATGCGGCTCTTCTGCTGGTTACATGCGGCTCTTAAGGGGCTTCCACATGAAAGTGTCAAAAACGCTCGGAGTGGCGCAGTCATAGATTCCCTATACCAGTGGTTTTCAACCTTTTTTTTATACCAGGGCCACCCACTCCAACTCCCCAACTCCACAGACCCCAAAGCTAAAGATTTTGTTTTTGATTTTTGTCAACAATTCCAGGCTGGATTTCAGAGAAAACAAAATAGTCCAACATAGAGATCAAAATGACCATTACTCTTCTCTAGTTGTGTAGACTTGGGCTAATTGACGTGATGTTTACGCTCTCAAAGAGTTACACCCGGCAAACCAGGTTTTATAACCGTTGTGACCGTTTGATGTGGCTCTTTGCAGTAACACAGTGAAAAACGTGGCTCTTAGTCTGTGACCGGTTGGCCACCTCTGTACTAGTAGATCACAATCTCCATTTTGGGCACCCCTGACTTACAACATACTGTACATGACCCAAAAGAAAAGCATGGCAATACATCATATACGGTCCATAAAAAGTCGCCTCAGTGAATAACAGCTCACTGAGGGATTTTAATCTCACTTTTGTTGAAGTTGGAGTTGGCTCCTCGGTCCAGCAGCAGCTTGGCCAGGTCATAGTTAGCCGAATGGAGGGAACACATCAGTGGAGTCCACTCTAGACCCAGCCTGGTCTCCACATCCATACCTGTCCAAGACCACAACAAAAACACTTAGTGTTGGTTAAAGGAGAATTCCACACCAAAACACATTGGGCATCAACCTACCTTGATTCCTGTGACATGATACATAATGTCCTTGATTTTTGTCACAGATGTCCCATTTTCTACATTTCACCCATGATGTCCCCGTGCCAACGTCGCTGTTGGGAACAGTTTACATGGCCGCAGGTTGTCTTTATTCTACTGCAGGTATTTCTGTAACTCCAAACTTTTTTTTCCCACACATAATATTTTAATATTATACTGATAAACACGCTTGAGTTTTATTTCACTCTGGGGCAGCCGTTACTTGTAATCCCAGAGGTAATCTATTCCTCCTCCTCTCCTCCTCTCCCTTTTGCCACTCTCCTCTCCAATCACTCCGGTTGAAACTCCTGTCCCACGGGTGCAGGCTTTTAAAAAATAAAATAAAAAAAATCATATAGTGGTCCGATTATCTTGTAATGTGTGGTTTGATGTGATGTGTGAAAAAAAATAAGTTTGGAGTTACAGAAATACCCGCAGTAGAATAAAGACAACCTGCGACCATCAAGGACATTATGTATCATGTCACATGAATCAAGTTAGATTGATTTTGGTGTGGAATTCTCCTTTAATGTAGCTGCACACAATGCAGTCATTGGTAATTCTGCCATTTGTAGGCACTTATTTGGCGATGCAAAAACCTGCATCTGGTGAAACACAATCATGTCATCTTCTGGCGGTCCTAAGATGCAATAATTGCAAACCATGACCATGTAAGCCAGGCCAAAATGTCTGTCTATCTGTGTGTCCATCACACCTTCCATGTGTCACCATATTTCGACATGTGTCACACACGTGAGAAAGTAAGACATGTAGCATCTTACTTTTGCAAACATAGTGACTGGGATTACTATGTAGGACAGGCAGATACTGTACTGTATGTCTGTGTGTACTTGGTACTGTACTCGTACATTCTGGCACCAAAATGGTTGAAAACCACTGGTGTAAACAACTAACACATGGCAAAGTTTCAGTCCATAGGTGGTGCTGGTGTGAAGTCATTCACTTTCTACTAACTAGGGCCAGGCCATCCAGCAGCAGAGCAAGCCTGTTCCTACCTTTCTCCAACAGCTCTTCCACGGCCTGAACATTTCCATCAGCAATGGCTCTTTTCAATCTGGAAACGTCATCTTCTTCAACTGGCACGATATTTCCCTGTAGTAGGGTGGGTCAAAAAAGTATCTTTAGACGACACACCGTCGTAGGACGGATCATAATATAACCTTCAAAAGCCTAGTATTGTTTTACAGGCTCAGTAAAGAATACACATTTCATTGAACACCAAGCGGCTCACAGGTGGCTAGTTGTAACGCTGCACATAATAAAAGGCCGATCGCAAATATATAGGCTACATTAAAATATATGATTGAAACATTTACACGAGTTTTGGACTTTGGAATCTCCGAAACATCCCACTCCTCGTCGCTGTAATCGCTTTCGTCCCCGCCGGGGAACGCATTTTCAATTCTGCAGCTCATCCTCCTCCTGTCTTGAAAGCAGTTTGGAAAAAGAATCGATTTTAAGGCACACGTTTAATTCAACAGTTCAAATTGGAAACCTATGCAATTCGGTGACTCGAGAGGTCGCTGTTTTAACTCATTCAGATGAGGACCAAGGTTAGGTTAATTGCCACAGAATTCGATAGGTTACTGCTTTCCGTATAACTACCACTATGGTTGTGTGGTTGTAGCAGGTGCGCGAGGAGGGCGGTTGACATTGGAAAGCCTCTAGGTGAGCTCTTCGTGGACCCCCATTTGAAAATATACCCCAAGGACCCCCATAAGACAAGGTTTTACAGCTCAAGCAGTGATTCTCAACCCGTGTAATTCAAAGGAGCACCCATTTTACATGCGGCCTACAGGCCTAGCTGTGTGCCACTTCATAATATCTATATTGTAAAAGCAATGCAAATTTAACGTGGAGAGTGTACAGAATACCAAAAAAATAGGTCATATTTGGTCCTAGCTCTGGTCCATAGCTCCAGTGCTTCTGAGGCAGAAGGCAGAAACATAGAAGCAGTGGTGCTATGGGCCAGAGCTAGCGGTTCCAAACTGATAGTTTGGAGCCAAATGTTGGCAGTTGGCCTCTGGAACTCACCCAAGGACCCCCTAGTGGTCCCAGGTCCCCACTGTGTTAACCTGTCCACTGTAGGCCTATAGTAGCCTATAATCTCCTCTTTCACATGTTTCGGGTAAAGCAGTGGTTTCAAACCTTTTCATATCAAGGCCTAATGGTATATTTTTGTTGTTTTTGGATAGGATTTTATCCACAATTCCTTGCCTTATTGATGTGGTAATTAGGAGAGATCATAACATGCAAACATTGATCAAAAACAATTTGTCTACATTCTCTAATTGTGTAAATTTGAATTTGTATTAGTTCTTATGGGCCTAAAATTAATTTTGCCATCTCAAGAGTTAAAGATCTAATAAAGTGTGCATTTTGTTACCAACTCTCCATTGTTTAGCTGAGGACCTCTTCAAGGACCACTGGTGCATGATCCCGGACCACTGTTTGAAAACCACTATACTGCAAGGTAAAGTAATTGCTAAATTGGGAAATGTGTGTTAAATGAATGTACACAAAATACATTTCTGCTACTTTTGCCAATTCTCAATTTACCTATAGACACTCCTATGCCTTTCTTTAACGGGTTCATTTGGTTCCATTTGTACGCTCTCAGAAAAGAGAGGCGTCTAAAGAAATCCATGAACATGGTGAAATACTTCTTGATGATGTCATCAAGATGTGCTTCACCACGTTAATGATATTTTTCAGACCTCCATTTCTAGGAAAAACAGAATGGGGGAACATTTTTATCATGTCCACACAACATCTCTAAGGTATATTAATGACACATTGTTGTATGTTGAAAATGGATGGAATTCCCCTTTAAAATGGATAATATTTGTTTTCATCCAGCTGTCCCGTTATATCTCGGTAGGCTGTACACTGCAGTTGGACATTGTTTGTCTGTCTGACAATCCATCTCTGGCTTTCTCCTTTGGGTCTGTCTGTGAATGTGTGATGAATGATGGGGGTACTGTTTTTTATCAAATGTGGATCTCGCTGACCAATTTCCCTTACACAATCTCTTTTAAGCAGGACATGTTATTGAGGTGCTGACTGTAGCAGGGGGGGTGTCCCCATAGCCAGAGCAACAAAGCATTTTTGTCATTCGCCTTCAAATCCTCCACCACTGCCTGAGGTCAGTGATTGCCAAAGTGGGGGGCGAGTCAGGACCCCTTGGAATTCTGAACAAGGAAGTTTCATTGGAGCATTAACAAAATGAGAAACAGTAGGCATATCATTTCAACATTCTTTTCATTTATTTATATTAATATTATACAATGATGACACATGGTATGAGGATAGCTGGCAATTTTGGTCCACTAGTCTACCTGCTGCTATGCAATCATTTGGCTACTGAAATAGTATTCAAGGTTCTTTATTTGTCACTCCAGTGTATGTCAGGACATATACAGGGATGAAATAACGTTTCCATTGTTCCACAGTGCAATAAGACAATAGACAGACAATAAGAAAAAGGACAAATACAAACAATTACAAGAAACAACAAGTGACTTAGTGCAACAGACTAGAGCAGTAAAGTGCAACCAGTGCCGATTCTGGCCTCCAAGGGGCCCTAAGCAGGTTTTTTACTAGGGGCCCTGCTTTTTTTTTGTTATTTTGGCCATTTTTTGCAGAGAAATAAATTATAGATAACTTAATTGTTATAAACCTATGGAGACACACACACACAGAGACACACACACACACACACAGAGACACACACACACACACACACACACACACACACACACACACAGAGACACACAGAGAGAGACACACACACAGAGAGACACACAGAGAGTCTCTCTCTCTCTCTCTCTCTCTCTCTCTCTCTCTCTCTCTCCCTCTCTCTCTCCCCAATGTTTCCTTTTCAAATGAATGTATTTATTGCTATTTCAATCCTGACCAACAACAAAACTATGAAACTGTCTCTTATGTAGAGATGTAGAAGGTCAAATAAGAGTTGAAAATATTTGTTCACCGTCAAAGTATTGTAGGCTACAGTAACCACCACATTCTGTGTAGTAGCATAATAGTGCCACAGAGACTCTGTGATGGGACTGGCTTCATGAAGTGAATGGAGTTGACATGACTGTCTATATCCATAATACTCTAAGCTTTGGGCATGCCACATGATAGGAGATATTATTATTGACAAAATACAACAAGCTTGTATCTCTGCCACCAAAAAAAACATTTTGTACAACACAACAACACACTACCGACAATCCAGCATTTAACAGCACAACCGAAAACTGCAGTCATTCATAGCGTTAGCCTGCCAGCCTACCTGACTGCTGCTGCTCCTTTTTTCATATCCTGAAGTAATGATGTTGTTGACCAAACATGCTAAGCAAAAAGGGGAGCGTTTCTGCGTGGTGTAAAAAACCGCGACAGCGGGCATGATTCAAGTAACGCTGTTTACGGAAGAAGATTTCCCTTCTACGTACAGAACAAGCATGCACTAGAGTGGTTACGTTCGCCCGCTGTACGTTATTTACGTAATGCTCCGCGATTCAATAAACGTACATGCGCCCACTCTACGTTATTTGCGTAAATAACAGTTCTTTCAATTAGTTATTTACTCAGAGCTGGCGGGGGGGGGCCTTTGGGGAATCGGGGGCCCAACGCAGGGTGCGTAGTCTGCGTATAGGAAGAATCGGCGCTGAGTGCAACAACACCATAAAGTGAGGTGAAGATGCTAAGCTACAACCAGGTATAATTATAAAGTGGCAAGTAGTGAAAGTTAAACAGACAGCTAGACAGGACATATACAGTATATATACAGTATATATATATATATATATATATACAGTGTGTATATATATATATATATATATATATATATATATATATATATATATATATATATATATATATATATATATATGCTACAACTAAACTATACGGCTAAAACTAAACATACTACAACTAAGCAGACAGACAGACACAAATATATACTACAACTATAGAACACTACAACTAAAACCTATACATTTAACAACCTATACATTTAACATTATACATTACATTTTAGACACTACACTTCTCATAATGTAATACAAATATGGAAATAATATATATATATTTTTTTATAATAAAATAACAATCACGTTGTGACACAATTTTGTAGATACACTAATTTTGCTATTAGTATATCCTACTATTATTCACAGAATTTAATGAAAGGCCAACAGAGGTCACTCTTCTCTTCCTACATGTGTAGGGTACTTGGATTTGGCCACATGCTGAAAAGCTCCATACCATTTTTAGGGTCACTCTTAATTGTGCAAGGCAGACTGATTGTGAATGAGGGACCACCACCCTTAATTAGAATTCACCTTTGGACCACTGTTTGTGTTAGGTGGAGGATATGGCCTAAAATCTCTGCTTTTGTGTCTCTTACTATCCCAGTATTACAGTACAGTATCCTCAACCTCAGTTGTTGTTTTCAGTATGTCCCTGATGTTTGAGTGATTTTGACTACATGCTGTATGCACTGTCATCACTAATTACCTCAACCCTAATTATATTACTGTAGATTCAAGATTCAAGAACTTTATTGCCATGTCAATAAAGTTGATAGGAATTTGTCTCGGTTCATCCTCAACATGTACAGACAACATACAAGAAGACAACAAGAAGACAGTACGTTGCAAAGACCAGCAGCATAGAAATTACGTTCCTTAAAGTGCTATATGCACTGCATATTGTTACATACATGCATCATTACAACTGTAAACTAACGAGACAAGTTCAAGTGTCTAATAGCTACAGGGTAAGTGCTATCTCTGAAGCGAGATGTTGAGCAATTATTACTTCTGTACCTCCTGCCTGATGGTAGGAGATTGAAGAGGTGGTGTATGTGCGGGGTGGGAATTATCAGCTATTATTTTATTTGCTTTCCTGATTATTCTAGTGTTAAAGAGTGAGGAAAGTGTGGGGAGGTTTACATCCTATGATTTTAGATGCACGTCGCACTACTCTTTCCAGCTTGGTCTTGTCCTGAGAGGTTGTGTGACCAAACCAGACATGGAGAAGGCGAGAACACTCTCAATGGTGGCCTTATTGCCATAATCTACTGTATACCTACTGTACCAGCTTCATGGAAAGTTATATGCCCTGGAAAGGTATGATCTCCCCACACACACACACACACACACACACACACACACACAGACCTTATGTGGGCTAAGGGTAACGGTTGGTGGTTTGTGGGGGGGTACAGGACTCCTTATAACTAATCCAATATGGATTATATCACACCTGTACACACAAACACCCATAAACCCACAAACACCCATACACACATTGGTAAATCGTGGTACCTTTATATAGTGTACTTTGTGTATGACGTACATGACACTCATCCATTCACACACACACACACACACACACACACACACACACACACACACACACACACACACACACACACACACACACACACACACACACACACACACACACACACACACACAGCTGATCCATGCAATCCACTGCCATGCTCTGTCAGTTGTTTTTTTTATATACTTTGTTGAGACATTGAGGTTGATTGTTTTAACACTTTAATAAAACATTGAGGCTAAAAATGTCCTGGGTTAAGGACACTTTGATCCAAAGTCAGAGTGTTCTACCTGGTATAGTTGGTTAACCAGATGTAACTCTTTGAGAGCGTAAACATGAAACCAAATGGACCCGCAAGAGTTAAAATATTCATCTAAATTGGCCCAAGTCTAATTACAAAATGTAGAAGATTAATGGTCATTTTGATCTGTATGTTTGACTGTTTTGTTTCCCAAATCCAGCCTGGAATTGTGGAACAAAAAGCAAAATAAATCATGCAAACATGCAAGGCATCAACCTGTACATCAAGTGCGATTTCAAGTGCAGGTTCAGAGTCTTGCTGCCCCAATATAAAACCTTATACCAGATTCTAAGACAAGACATGTCTGTAGATAAACTAGGAATCATACAAACTCAACCATATTTAATTAACACATCATACTGGCTGAGCAAATATAGACCACAAAAAATACCACCGAGTTGTACAGTATATGCTTTTGAAGTGAATTTTGCTGTGTGTGTGGTCGCTGGTCGGGACAAATTATTTTGGATACCATTCTTATCAAACTCTTTCAGGCAGTACAGTACGTCCTTATCACAGACTGATAATATCACTATTCAAGTTTCACAAAACGACAATCATCAGCAGGGTCGTTTTTGCCATTAGGCAGACTAGGCAGGGCGCCATGATGGGAGGGGGGAGCACCAGGGCGACCACCAGACATGCTTTAAAAGAATCCCAGGCTAATGAGCCTCATATGGATAAATACATTATACTTGTCCTCTAGGATTTAACATTTAAAACGTACACTTATGTTCTTTAGTTTTAAAATCGTTCATATTTTTATCCCCTGGGGGCGCCATTTTACTGTGCTTGTCATAAGTATGACATCACAGAAGATTTTCCCTGGAGCCCCCCCTTACCAAATGGACCCGTAAGGGTCCATTTGGTAAGGGGGGCTGCAGGGAAAATCTTGCCTAGGGCTCCAAATTGCTTAGAAACGCCACTGATCGTCAGAGTTGTGGCATCATTAATAATAGTTGATCTGATGTTGTTTGTTTATTGGTTATATGATGTTGGACCATACACTGTTTAAGGGTTGTTTACAGTCAGTGGGATCTATTCTGTTTTTTGGCTTCCTTTTTTCTTTCTTTCCTTATTTTTTTTCTTGACATTTTATCTCTGTTCCATTATGGAATGCCTTGACTGTTTGATGTTCCCTTGCCTGAAACTGTACGTAAGCTGAAACTGATTAAAAAAAGAAAAGAGAAGGAAAACAGTTCTGAGCTCATTCAGACATACTGGAAACAAACTGCTGTTTTGTGAAAGGTTATAGCAGTGAGGGGTTTTCAACCTTTTTCATCTCAGGGACCACCATTTATTCAGGATTTGAGCCACGGACCACCAGTTAAGGATATTTTTGCCCCACAGACCCCAAATCTAAAGATTTATTATTGCTTTTGCCCACAATTCCAGGCTGCATTTGGTAATCCAAAATGGCCAATTCAGATGATGAATATTTGAACTCTTGAGAACGTAAAAATAAATTACGCTCTCTAGAGTTACATCTGGTTAACCAACTTAGCTGAGGACCACCTGGAACCCTCTCAAGGACCACTGGTGGTCCCCGGACCACTGGTTGAAAACCCCTGGGTTATAGGGCTGTATTGTGATGTTTGCATTACAACATTGTGGCAATCATGCACTTGAAAATAGCCTTTGAGAATAGACCATACATTCACCTAATTTTCAATGAGGTGACAGCCCCCCCCCCCCCCCCCCCCCCCCCCCCCCCAACTCCCCCAACCCCAAGCTCCAGGGTGTAGTGGAGGGGGGATGCGGGGGGATGGCGTCTCCCCCCACTTCTCATATCTAAAATATTTTTGGGGGCAAAAGTAGGCCTATGTTTTTTGTCTTGTCGTCATTTACTTTTATGGATACAATTGTAAAC
Source organism: Benthosema pterotum (assembly GCA_039105355.1). Classification (NCBI taxonomy): domain Eukaryota; kingdom Metazoa; phylum Chordata; class Actinopteri; order Myctophiformes; family Myctophidae; genus Benthosema; species Benthosema pterotum. Next base: position 12,070,502 of record CM076969.1, read on the forward strand.
AATGCATTGTAAACAATCTTTCTCAATATGCTATACTTGTTTTAATAGCGTGTCTGTGCGAATGCGCGTGCAAATGCAAGTGTGCATGCACGTGTCTTAAGGGGAAAATTCGCTCATTTTCAAATATTTACTATGTCATTAATATACCTTAGAGATGTTGTGTGGACATGATAAAAAAGGTTACCCCATTCTGTGTTTCCAGGACTGAAGGTCTGAAAAAAAAAAAAAACATTAGCATGGTGAAATACATCATACATCATCAAGATATGTTTCACCATATTAATGAGTTTCCTTTTTTTTCTGAGAGTGTACAAATGGAACCAAATGGATCCGCTAGGGTCCATTTGGTTCACATTTGTACACTCTCAGGAAAAAAAAGGGGTGAAATTCCCCTTTAAGAGGCGCCCCCCACTTCTAAAGGTACCACTACAACACTGCTCTCTCCCCTCTCTCTCTACTGTCTTACTAACGTTCAGCCTAATAATGAGGACACAGTTTTGCATATACCATATCATACAGCTTTGCATACAGTGCATTTATCACATCTGAACTAGACTGGAGCAACTTGTTTTGTTTGTTTGTTGTTGCTTATTTTTCATGTGTATTTTAATGTCAAGGCGTTCATCAATCATTATGTTTAATTCATCTCAGTAAATCCACTTGTCTTCACCAAAAATATGAATGAATCGGACTACATTGTTCAGGCTATACTAGCACACATTAGTTGATTTTCACACCATAGCATAGGTTTACAACCAGTGGTGGGACCACATGCTAACTCTAAAGGATGGACAGTTGGTAACCAAATCGACCCTTATAGGTCTGTAACTCGTTGAGAGTGTAAAATCACTTTACACTCAAGAGTGAAGTTACGTTTAAACAACGTTTGGTTAATTTATCTCTCCTAAATTGTGGACACAAACTTGAAAATCCTATAGTTTTGGGTCCCAGCTATGACTAAACTCAACATCAAATGGTTGTCCGTGGCTAAAATGCAGAATAAATAGTGGGCCCTGGTATGAAAAAGGTTGAAAGCCACAGGTTCATACTACCAACTCCACGTCAATGCACTTTGCACGCCATCCATGGTTTAGTGTGGTGTTGACACAATAAGAGCTACCTGTGTCATTTCTTGCATGAGCCTCTGCCCCTTTGTATATGGAAATGAACGACGTCCTGCATGTAGGCAGAAACGTTTGGTTTGGCGTCAGGGCCGGATCTAGAGGGGGGCAGGGGTGGGCAGTGCCCACCCAGAGAGGTCCAGGTGGTCCCCAACAAGATGTAACTCTTTGAGAGCGTAAACATGAAACCAAATGGATCCTTGCGGGTCCATTTGGTTTCATGTTTACACTCTCAAGAGTTAAAATATTAACATGTGAATTATCCCAAGTCTGTATAGAGAATGTAGAAGATTAATGGTTTTTTTGACCTGTGTGTTTGACTGTTTTGTTTCCTAAATCCAGCCTGGTACTGTGGACAAAAGCAAAAGAAATCTTTAGTTTGGGGGGGGTCTGTCTGTGGGGATATGATGTCTTCAAATGGTGATCCGTGGCTCAAATGCCGAATAAATAGTGGGCCCTGGTGTCAAAAAGATTGAAAACCACTGCTTCATATGAACAACTTTGGAGTTGCTTGCCCTGCCCACCATGCCATTCTCCCAGCCACCCCTAGTAGGGCTGGCTAAATCCGGCCCTGTTTGGCGTGTCCATAAGGATTCCAGTGCGCTGCCGCGCTGTGGCTGACACTAGTCTGTCGGACGCACTGAAGGAGAGAGGACCCAACAAGAAAGGACAGTCGCGACATACGGCCGACAACAAGAGGGGGAACACAACACAACACAGTGTCAGACTTTTTGGACAACTTCGCCGAGGTGGCCGTACGTGCGCCCTTGTTGGTTAATAGGGAAGAGGAGGAGGAGGATAGTGTGGAAATTGAGCTCTTTTTCTCGGGCTTCTGTGACATCACCGTCCACCACCACCCACCGGTGCGGGGGTTGTTAGACTTCATGCGCCTCATCGTCGCCGCACAAGGTGGAGGAGAATAAAACGCAGCGCTGCCACTGCTCCTCCAGCCTCCGTCCGTGTTGCATGTGAAAGGGGACCGGGCCGGGCCAGGGGCCACCCGATGTGAGCGACACGGCACGGCACGGCACTGCAGGGCTGCTGCTGGCTAGCTGGCTGGCTGGCTTCTCCTTCCATCCACAGGTGCATGTTAGTGAACCCGCAGTGGCGACGGCGCACTTAGGATGCAGAAGTCACCGGTGGAAGATGCGAACTTCCTCTCCAAGTTTTTCTTCTGGTAAGACGTTGAAATATGATTTTTACCGGTGTATTAAAGAGGAAGTCCACCAATTTTTCAACGTTCTAATTCTAAAATATGTCATTAATATACTTTAGAGATGTTGTGTGGACATGATAAAAAAAGTTCCCCCAATTCTGTATTTCCTAAAAATGGAGGTCTTAAAAAATCATTAACACGGTGAAACATATCTGATGACATCACGTTTTTCCTGAGAAGGGTACAAATGGACACTAATGGACGCGCTAGGGTCCATTTGGTTCACATTTTGTATCCTTTCCACCCATTTTCAAAATTTTGAAAATGGGTGGAATTCCCCTTTAACTCGAGGTTTAATGCATGTAGACTTGTTGTAGGCTATTATGCCCAGTAGGCTATAGGCTACTAGTGGTTTTCAACCTTTTTAATGCCAGACTAGCTCTGGTCCAGAGCTCCATTGCTTCTGAGGCTGTGGAGCTCAGCTGGACCAGAGCTAGCCAGGGCCCACTATTTATTAAGCATTAGAGCCATGGACCACCATTTGATGACAGTTTAGCCCCACAAACCCCAAAACTAAAGATTTATTTTGCTTTTGTCCACAATTCCAGGCTGGATTTAGGAAACAAAACGGGCAAACATACAGATCAAAATGACCATTAATCTTCTACATTCTCTAGATGTGTAGACTTGGGCTAATTCACATGATGAATTTTAACTCTTGAGAGTGTAAAATGAAACTGTTTAATTATTACACTATCAAAGAGTTAGCCTACATCTGGTTAAGCAACTCTGGTTAGCCAGAGGACCACCTGGAACTCTCAAGGCTCACCGGTAGTCCCCGGATCACTGGTTGAAAACCACTGGGCTATAAGGATTTCCATGTGCACAAGGCGTAATAATTGAGGACTGCCAATTCCAAAGACTATCCTTGTCCTGTTTTGAAGCCATACAGTCAATAACACAGAGCAGTCGGTTACCGTGGCTCAAATTGAAGCTGATTGTTCCACATAATTATACCCTCGCTGACACCTTCTGTGTAGTTTAAAAAAATAAGCCATGCATCGTCGTGCAAAATATAGGAGACATGTCACTACGGTCACTCTAGTCCAAGGTAAAAAAAGGTAACAACTCAGTGAACCGGAGTCGAGGCACAATGATGCAGGTTATTATATGAAGGGGTGAAGAAAAATGGGCATCGAAACAAATCAGAAACCTGCAACAATTTAAGTTGATTGATTGAGAAATTAAAATGTTATTCACACAGTATGGGTAGACTGGGTATGGGTAGAATGTACTGTGGGCTATACTGAAAACCTATGAGACCTGTATGCTCCTACTCCTAAAATCCTAAAGTATTAATTTTCCTCTTGTGCAGGTGAGATACTGAAATATTTGATCGATTTTAATTTTTGTATGTTTTGTCTTCAGGTGGACTTCACCGCTGCTCCGGAAGGGCTTCACAAAGAAGTTGGAACTTGCTGATGTCTACAAGGCTCCCTCCTTTGACCTCGCAGACAACCTCTCTGAAAGACTAGAAAGGTGCGTATATAGGGCCAGTTTGCAAAGTAACTAAGTAGTAGTTACTTTGATTATTATTACAAAACAGAAACACTTCAGCCCTTCAACTGATCTACAAGCTCACAATGTGTTGCGATGTAACACATTGTGAGCTTGTATATAAAATATTTGTGTACATTTGGAAATGGTACACAGTACATAGTGAGTACTCTAGTTTTAGACTTACTTAATTTTGATGCTGATATGTTTTTACTTGAGCACATTTTCAATACAGAACTTCTACTGTATTTGTAACGGAGTACCTTGCAGTATTGACAACATTTGAGTACTTTTTGACCACTTTAGTTTATTTTCCTCTTCTTTTGAGGTATATGTTTTATCCCTCTGCCTTTGCACATCCAGCATATGTAACCTGAAAGTTCACCTAGGGATTAGGCGTCTTTGGGGCACTTTGACCCGCTGGCCTGTGGGTCAAACCAATTGGGACCTTTTGACTCTCAGATGACCTCTCCAAACATTCTGTTATTGTATGGGTTCACCAGTTTTTTGTCATTTTTCTTCCACACACCATTTTGATTTGTTTTGGGGCTTTATTGGTAGGGCAGTTGAACTGATAGGAAACTGGGATCGGGGGTGACACAGGGCCACACATCAGGGATTGACACTAAGGTCTCTGAAGCACTTGCCCATTGGGCAAGTGGAAGTCAGGTTCTAGGTAGCAGTCTCTACTTGCCCTCAAGTCATGGTCGCTTGCCTCCAAAATACATCGTAAATTTTGCATTTAAGTATACTTTCTACTTGGGTTAAGTATACTTTCTACTTCTTTTAGCAGTCAAAGACTATGTTTTGTTTAAGTCACAATCAGCAACAGTAAATATTCAACTTGTAAATCACTGGTTCCCATAGTGGCAAAATTATGTGTTTGGAACCAAATGGACCTGGGAGAGAGATAGGAGAGATAGCTTGAAAGGGAGACGCAATGACCACCTTCAAGACAAATACTGTATATCTTGAGTTGTGCTATAGCGAACTAAGTCGCATGCTTGCCCGATCGGGCAACTAGGTAGCAGTCTTCACTTGCCCAACCATTTTTTGTACTTGCCCCAGGCAAGCGGGCAAGTGTTAGTGTCAAGCCCTGATAATGTTTTAAGCGCATCAGTATAACATGGTGTGGCCTTGTGATTTTGATGGTGTTTTACTAGGGAAAACCTCTGAAAAAACACCCTGTTCTCTCATCTGAAATAGGTGAGAGACGGTGAGAAACTGGACCGTGAGGTTCAGTGGAATGCATTGAAGTCTGTGCTCACAAACACATCACTCCTTGTTTTCTGATGTATTGAGTTAACTATTGATTTATTGAGTTAACTAGAGAGCACAGCCAGAGTAAGTTTCTAAGTCATTCCCTCAAACTTTCTTTCTCTCCCAGACACTGCTACCTGACAAACACTGTATGAAGTAGAGCTAGACCACAAAAGACCACAAAAGACCACAAAAGTGATGCATTTATCCCCTCTGCTACATACAGTATTATATCCTTGATCAGTAGTCATGTTTAAAATGTACACACCTGGTAGACACTTTCATTCACCTGTCTCGGGTACCAATTCTGCGTAATGTGATTAGGTATTGTACAGTATAAGGCTCCTTTAAAGGACCACTTCACCACTTTTCAGCGTATCTTCATATAATAGGTCCTCAGTAATGTACATGATAAAATACCACTATTTTTTTCTCTACCTAGTCTGTGGGCAGTTCAGAAACTTCTTCCAATGACAACACTATTCTGCAGATTTTTTTTTTATTATCGGGAGAACGTTGGCTGCCATTTTTGCATTGTGACTTTTCAGGAATATAAAGCCTGCAGTTTCTATTAGCTTGGATTCCACCATTGATGATGTCATTGGAAGAAGTTCCTGAACTGCCCACAGCCCTCCTGTGAGACACAGACTGAGTAGAAAAAAATAGTGGTATTTTATCATGTACATTAGTGAGGACCTATTATATGAATATACGTTGAAAAGTGGTGAAGTGGTCCTTTAAGAGGGTGCTTTTCAACCAGTGGGGACCACCAGTGGGCCTTGATGGGGTGCGCTCCAGCTACTGTAAATGGGGTGTTGGTAATCAGATGGACCCTTATTAGATTGTTAACTCTCTAACTTTACAGGTATTCTACATTAGAGAATGTTAAACAACAAATACTTATTGTTATTTATCTGTTATCTCTCCTGTGATACCAACATCAATAGATCCAATGGAATGGCGGGAAATATGGAATAGTAATAATCAAGCACTAGTTGTTACTGGTTATGAAACTATGGGCTCCATTTCCGTTACCATCTAAACCCCTTGTCCTAAACCCCTTATCATTTTTTTACTTTTTTGAAAAACCTTTTGGAATAGTTCAACGTGCCAATCTATTGACACATTGTGAGCTTGTAGACTGGCCATTTAAACTATTGAAAAATGTTCTTTTTTAATAGTTTTAAAAAGGCAAAGAATTTAAGAGATAAGGATTTTAGCAGTGACGAAAATGGAGCCCCATATATACTGTATGTACAGTATGCACCATCATAATGTAGGCCTACCGGTATGTAGTTCCGAAAATGAGTGAAGGAGTCATAGCCGTATCTTATTGTGCTGTTAAACTGTATAACACATATAATCTGATGACATTTTAATCATTCGTTTACAAGTGCAGTGCAAATACAGTTGTACAACTGTACAGTTTACAGACAGGCTTTACATAGTACACATATAGTACACAGTAAAACCATCAGCGTTATAAAGTTCTCTCTCTAAGAGTTAAACACTTTCAACTAGGTCAGGGGTTTTCAACCTTTTTGACTCCAGGGACCACCATTTATTCAGCATTTGGGCCACGGACCACCATTTGATTACATTTTCACATCAAAGACCTAAAATTAAAGAATTCTTTTGGTTTTGTCCACGGTTCCAGGCTGTATTTTGCCAACAAAACGGTGTAACCTTCTTAATTATGTGGTGCTATTTCAGATGATGAATTTTTTAACTCTTGAGAGTGTAAATATGTAACCAAATGGACCCTTGTGGGTCCATTTGGTTTCATTTTTACATTCTCAAGAGTTACATCTGGTTAACCAACTTTCCATCAGCCTGAGGACCCAGCATTAGCCTGGGGGACAACCTGGAACCTTCTCAAGGACCACTGGTGGTCCCCGGACTAGGTGACCTAACATGTGAGCCTGTAGATCGTTTTTGCTGTTCCTTACCTAAACTTACATAAAATATATAGAGCACTGCGGACCCGCCCCCCTCACTGATTCCTGAAGAGAATTCCCCATTCATCATCTTCATAAACTTTTCATAAATGATTTATATGAAGATAAATGTGTCGTTGTCAAAGCTAACTCGGGTTGTGACAAATCATGACAATAAATACAGTACATGTTTTGTACAATTTGTAATTAGATAAACTAAAACATGTTGTATCCTGCTGTTCTTTCTTATATAACTCATTATCTGTGTTCTCATGATTCGTCACAACCCTGTGTCTTTATATAAATACTTTTTTTTTGAAAAATCTATGAGTAACATTAACAGGAATTCACTTCCGGAAACAAGCACTCTTGACGTCACTGTGGAGCTCTACCTGTATACTGCCAGGCTTAAGACCAAATGGTTACATGAACATCTCTGGACTGAGCTGTGACTGAGTCACTGCCCTTTCAGTGTATTTACTGTAGCAGCTTGCCGATCAGCCATGTAACACACACTCCTCACCCAAAATATGGGATGGCATTTAAAGGTGGCCGGACTTAACCCAGGTCTGTGTGGCCCAAACAAACACACCCGAGGCAACGATGGGGGAATTCACCATGCATTAGCCTGTCTGTCTGACTACTTGTTCTCTTGCTTTTCTCACTGACATCCTTCTCTCTCCCTCTTGTTGTCTCCCGTCTTTCTTTCCCTCTTCTGTTTGTCTCTCTTCCGGCTATACCCTTCTCTCTCTTTTGTCTGGCTTTAAATCCCCCATTTCTCCATGCATCTCCTTTCCTTCTTTTAGTACTGGGTAAATGTCACACCTTGCTTTGAATGTTTCTTCTTCTTATTCTCCTTCGGGGAAAAGAAAAAAACGACAGAAGTGAAAGCTTTCTGGCCACCCGTTAAATGCCACCCGTGTTTTTGCCCCCGGAACACCGCAAACACAGCGTTGGCCCCATGCAGGCTGTGGCTGCTGGGGGCCCCTCATTGGTCTGAGCTGGGGGCCGCGTCACCGCGCTCGGAGTGCCAACAGTCCGCTGAATGGCCGTTAAAAGTCGACCTTTGAGGAGATGCCCACAGGGTGATGAATGAGCGGGGGCACTGCGTGACGCGTGGTGTTATTTTGTTTCATTTTGATCGAGCAAACACAGAGAGAGGGCTGCTGGGAATTTGAACTTTATCGGGTCAGGGGATCGGTCAGCCATCTACCGTTTAGCCTCCCTGGCTTGTTCTCTTCTGTCTCACAAATACACAAAATGTGTGTGTGCGCGCAGCCGTGCAAGCACACACAAAAACACACTATTTCGCACCTTTGTATTGTCTCTATATCTAATATTTGCATTTATCTTTTTTCCTTTTCTCAGAAACGCTCTTGTTCTTTTCCACATTTCACATCCATCTAAACTTTTTCTGGTTTTAGCAGTAGAAAGACTGAGAGGTCATTTTGACCGTTTTGGATATTTTAAAGTTGTTTATCCTTTGCCCATGAAGCTTTCAGAAGGTTCTCCTTCCATGACCATCATCATCCATCATCATTCCACCATCTCAGAAATTTTGGTCGTCTGAAAATTTAAGCAAATCCTAATTCAGTCTTTCTAGTGTTAGTATGCAATATGCATTATATTTATTTTCCTCTCTCGGCTTTGTTCTCTCTCCATCACGCCCCCCCTCCTCCTTGTTCACACAACCATATCTTTACTTCCTATTACTCACTCACATTGACTCCCTCTCTCTCCCTAGCCGTTCCCATCGTGGCTGAAGGTCCCTAGTAGCTGCTGTCTGTCCACGCTGTTGGATCAGTCAGCTGAATCTCCCTGGTTATAAATGACCTAACTGTAACAATGAGCTCGCTTTACTGTAACTGTTTACCAACTGGCACTTATTCAAATGCTGTTGCAGCTTCCCTTCACTGCTAGCGTTCAACATTGAGGATGAATGTTGAGGAGGAGGAGGATGAAGACAGTAACTTTCCCCCTGGCATCACTTCTTTTTTGGTTACACAAGAATACATCCTAAGGCAGGGCTGCCCAAAAGGTAGATGGTGATCTACCAGTCGATCACACAGGCCGTGCAGGTAGATCACATGACGGTCCTCTAAAATGTATGGATCTGTAACTCTTGAGAGTGTTAAAATGAAACCAAATGTACCAGTTACAGGTCATTTGGTTCCATACAATTAGAAAATGGAGAATAATTGTTATTTTGTCCAATGTTTTGCCAGTTCTCTTTTCCAATTGTGGACAAAAATGTGAAAGTTCTTAGTTTTGGGTGCAAGGGACTAAATTCAACATCAGGAACTGTCAATTCAAACCCCAAATACTGTTTTCAAACGTCAGTAGTAGCATATACAAGAAAACCTTCCAATTCTCCCCCTCTATTTTTCATTTACAGTAAGTGCATTATTCTTAAACAATGTATAACAGTATGTAACACCATCACCACTATTTACTATTTAAGTCAAACTTTCTTGGGAGCCTTGAAATGGATTTTATGATGTGTAGATCTCTTTGAGCCGGTCATTTTGAAAGTAGCTCAAGTCAAAAAAGTGTGGGCACCGCTGTCCTAAGGGATAGTGCCGTTTTTGACAGTTCTGGTCTCTCTGGCCCTTGTGTTGCTGCTACTGTTTGATTGTTAGTGGCGACACACACTTGACGATCAAGGAATTTAATCTTGTCCTGCCCATTGTGCTCGTTGTAAGTCAATATTATTGTAGATAAGAGCATCGTGTAAACATGAAACACGAGTGTAGATGTTGAACCTGCAGTGTTGTGATCATTGTTGTTTACTGTATTCTATGTCGAATGCAGACTCTCAATCTTTAAGCGTAATCTGAAGACTTACCACTACAGACTCCACCTATAGCCTGTAGCACTCTCCCTTGCCTCAGGAAGCAGCCTCGCAGGCTGACATGTTTATAGTGTCAATGTAAAGATCATTGATCTTCATTGGATAATCAACTGTTACCCAACCCAAAAGTGTGCTATTTTAGTAATACACATTTTAGTTATGTCTGCACTAACACTGTCTACTGAAATACTTATTCACATGTAAATGCACTTATTCACATGTAAATGCACATGTCAACACCTCTTTGTTTCTGAAAAGTCCCTTTCAACTCAATCTTTTGTGGTATAATTAGCAGTGCCTTTATTTTACCAATGATATTGGGTTCTTCCTAGATGGCTATTTTTCCTTTATTACACGTCAAAGCCGAGTTATTATGAGGTTCTGCTCGGCACTTTTTGGAACATTTTGTTGCCGCCCTCGGTGTGACGTACAATACTGCGCGTATGCGTAGTGGCGGCACTGCCATGCTTACTGTAAATCACTCTGGATTAAGAGCATCTGTTAAATGCCTAAATGGTGGTAATGAGTGCTATAAACTAATGCAGGGGTGCCCACACTTTTTTGACTTCAGAGCTACTTTCAAAATGACGGCTCAACACGATCTACACATCAAAAATATAATTGTTCCATGACTGAAAATCCATTTCAAGGCCCCCTAGAAAGTATGAGCTAGGAAATAGTTTGTGATGGTGTTACTTACTGTTAATGAAGAATAGAGGGGGAGAATTGGGAAGGTTTTCCTGTATATGCTATTAATGACTTTGAAAACAGTATTTGAGGGTTGAGTTGACAGTTCCTGAATTAAGAACTTTCACGTTTTTGTCCACAATTGGGAAAGAGAACTAGGAAAACGTTGGTCAAAATAACAATTATTCACCATTTTCTAATTGTGTGGACTCTTGAAAATTACGTAATTCAGATGTTTAAATATAATTTAACATTTGGTTTCAGTTTAACGCTCTCAAGAGTTACAGATCTATACACTTTAGGGGACTGTCATGTGATCTGCCTGTGTGATCTACTGGTAGATCACCATCTACCTTTTGGGCAGCCCTGGCCTAAATGCTGGTAATGTGTGCTATAAACTAACATATTCTGTCTCCCTGTTCAGAGAATGGGACCGCGAGGTGGCATCGGCTAAAACCAAGCCCCGGCTGATGAGAGCACTTTCCCGCTGTTTCCTATGGCCCTTCCTATTCTTTGGAGTCCTCCTTTATTTTGGGGTAGGTTTAATTTTTGTATTCTCCCTTGGTAGCGGTCCATCCCCCATTCTGCCAACCTTCCCCCATTCTGTGTTCCCAAGAAATGGAGGTCTGAAGAAAACCACTAACATGGTGAAACATATTGATGACATCATCAAGATGTATTTTCACCATGTTAATGGATTTCTTTAGATGCTTTTTCTGAGAGTGTACATAAAAACGAATGCATCATTTGGATGCATTCGTACACTCTCAGAAAAAATGTTGAAAATGGGTGGAATTCCCCTTTAACTAATGTTGTTTTGAAACCACAGCAAATGTTATGGCTTGATAGCCATAGCATTTGCTGTGCGCTCCTACATGCTCACCAGCCCGCAAGTTCAAGACTTTGAATCCCTGTATCTGGATAAATATACCCACAAAAGATAATATCAAAACATTTGGTCTGCTTTGCTGTGTCTTCACACTCGGCAGTATGAAATTTGATCAATTCGTATCTGGAACTAAAATGATTTCCCCCCCCCCCACTGATATTTGCTATGTCAGGGTTGTTGTTGTTTTATGCTTCAATTGCCAGTCCAGGGTTACGTTTCGGTTTCATTTTTTTAAAAAAAGTGTAATTATTCTTTATAACTCAACAAACAAGAATCACGCCATGGTGCTTCATGGTTGTTTTGAGGGTTTGGTTGAGCCAGGCAGGATTCTTAGCCACCACCAACAAACAGGCCCTCATCATCACAGTGTCAATATCAACATGGCAATGTTTCAATACTAAACTACCAGGGCTGGGCAATTATTTTTCCCAAGGGGCCAAATGAGATACATAAAATATTGTGGATGGCCAAGACTAAAGGCTGAACTAAAGTCTGCGTAGTATTACACATTTTGTGTATTAGCCCCACAGACGCCAAAACTAAAGATTTATTTTGTTTTTGTTCACAATACCTGGCTGGATTTGGGAAACAAAACAGGCAAGCATAGATCAAAAATGACCATTCTTTTACATTATCTGATTGTGTAGGTTTTAGGTAATTCAGATGATGAATATTTTAACTCTTGAGAGTGTAAAAATGAAACCAAATGGACCCGCAAGGGTCCATTTGTTTTCATTTATACGCTCTCAAATAGCTACATCTGGTTAACCAACTTTCCATATTTAACTGTAACTCGCTCAAGGACCACTGGTGGTCCCTGGAACACTAGTTGAAAACCACAGTACCCTTTCACGGGCCGGTCAGAGTCAGCCAAAGGGCCGCATTTGGCCCCTGGGCCGCATAATGCCCAGGTATGTTCTAACTAGACATTACCTGACAGAGTGATAGCAAGAATGAAGATAGATCATATACCGTTAACAGCAGGCACCTGTCAAATTAAACCCAAGGCTGACTATGAAAGAAAGGCTTCTAAATCAGGCAGTTTTCTGGGACAAAGAAAGGGTTTCTGTCAGTTTTTGTTAACTTTTTACAGGTCAAGGACCCCCAAAATGCTCTGTATTTGGCTGCAGATCCAACCCTCCCCCACCCCAGAAGCAGAGCTATGAGTTAATAATGTTTGCCGTCAAAGAATAATATTCAAAGCTTTGCACCACAGTTTCACAATTTACTGTATCTAAAATAGCAGATCTACAAGCTTGTAGATTTGGTATTTTCCCTTTAGTTTCCTTTCACCTGCCACTTTTTGCAGGTGTTTTTATAAGCCCATGGAAGCGCTAAAGTTTTCAAACGTCCTTTCTAACTGCCGAGAGATACTGCATGCGTGCTGAACGGCTTCTAGAACCCTCAGGTTCTGGCAGATTGTTCTGGCAGGTACAGCGCAGATGTCGTTTCAATTTCTCTCCTGTTTAGGAAACCCTCGCATGTACAGTACAGTAAACGCTTTTCTCCAGATTTGCACAACACACATCCCCTGGGACGTTGGGCCCATCTGTACATACTGTACACACACACACACACACATACTCCACTTGCTAGCAGTGTTGGTCATTATTACTTAGGAAAGTAACTTCTTTACTTTACTCGTTACCCCTTAGACAAAATAATATCATTACTTTAGTTATTACTGGAATTGAAGAGTAATATATTACATATTACTTTCCCAAGTTCTCAACTCCCATCTTTGAAAAAATAGAGATGTACAACATAATCTGTTTAGCGAGCTCTTTTTAGAACTGAATCCAATTTATTGGAATAATAATCGTCTCCAAACTGCACCTGAAAACAAAGCCAATAAAATCCAACAATGTAAATGTCTTTCTTAGATAAAAAAAATAAAAATAAAAGGAGCAGAGAGAAGCAATGGGAACATTTTAACCTTGAATCACAAAACAGACCTGCAACTAACAAAACCAGATTTCGAAATTTGTCTCTTTGACTTTTTAAACTTTTTCACAATTGTTTTCAAAGACAGTTGAGGTCTTGTATTTGAAAATAAAATACAAAATAAAGCAGCAAGCGATTTGTAGTGTACATAACTGTGCGCAGGATGCAGCGTGTGGACTGAATCTACAATCTAGTGCACATCTCTGTTGTTACAGTACCTGTCGATAGCTTGTAAATCTGTTCTATTTTTGCATGTGTAGTATTACCAGAAGGTCCTCCCACTCGTCAGTCCAACGCACAACAAGTCGCGCCAATAGGGCTGAGCCCGATTGGCGGGGCTGTTGTCGCTGGCTCATGGCTGGGTGCTACACATGCAACAACAAGCTCATTTTAAACTAAGTAACTTGGCGTTACTTGCAAAGTAATGCATTACTTATTACCCATTTTTGCAGAGTAATCTCGTTACTTTACTTTTTGGACCAAAAGTAATAATATTACAGTAATTTGTAATCTAAAATTCATTACTGCCCAACATTGGTTGCTAGTGAATGATGGGAGCTGCCACGGTGGGTGCAGTGGGCCTTTAGAGTCACCGCGCTGCACACGCACTCACGGCATGTCGCACCAGTGTGTGGCTATCTACCCCAACAGCGACACGGAGCTCCCACCGGGGAGGGAGCTGACAGCGGCCATTACATAAGCCTGCTACTGTGGGGGGCAGTCAGTCACCACGGTTACAGGAATGCCCCGTTTGGCACAGGCAAGGAGGGGGTTGAGGTAAATAGTGGCACTTTAAATAAATGCCTTTCTTGGGTCTGTCTTGAACGATTCCTTCAGTATATTAAACGGACCATTCACCACAGTACGTTTCAACCTATCTATAATGCAATTGGTCGTCACTAATGTACGTGGAACTAAATTGGGCTTCCGTTTGTACAGTTAAATCAACATTACAGTGGGCTAGTATAAGTGTCAATTTATGTCAATTTCTGAGTCCACCCATTTTCAAAATTTTCCTGAAAGGTTACAAATGTGAACCAAATGGACCCTAGCGGGTCCATTTGGTTCCATTTGTACCCTCTCAGGAAAAATGGGCCTGAAAGAAAAATCATTAACATGGTGAAATACATCTTGATGATGTCATCAGATGTATTTCATGTTAATGATTTTTTTCAGACCTCCTTTTTTAGGAAATACAGAATTGGGGGAAGGTATATTAATGACATATTACAATGTTGAAAATGGGTGGACTACCCCTTTAACATTCAAAAGTTTGAGAACCACAAAATGTTCCACTAATGTTCTCACACTCTCTTTTTTCCTCACACATCCAGGAGGCCTCCAAGTCTGTGCAGCCCCAGCTGCTGGGTCGGATCATCGCGTCCTTCGACCCGTTCCACGCCCCGGAGCGGCAGCAGGGCTACTACCTGGCCCTGGGCCTCTGCCTGCTGTTCGTGGCTCGATTCCTGCTGCTGCAGCCTGCCCTGTTCGGACTGCACCACCTGGGCATGCAGATACGCATCGCCCTCTTCAGCCTCATATACAAGAAGGTACAGCAGGGGTTTTCAACCTTTTTGACACCAGGGAGGACCACCATTTATTCAGCATTTGATGACATTTTCAACCCAAAGACCTAAAACTAAAGAATTATTTTGGTTTCGTCCAAAATTCCAGGCTGGATTTTGCAAACAAAACAGTGTAGACTTCTTAATTAAGTGGCGCTAATTCAGTTGATGAATATTTTAAGTTACTCTTGAGAGTGTAAACATGAAACCAAATGGACCCGCAAGGGTCCATTTGGTTTCATTTTTACATTCTCAAAAGTTACATCTGGTTAACCAACTCTCCATCATTTAGCCTGGGGACCACCTGGAACCCTCTCAAGGACCACTGGTGGTCCTCAGACCACCTGTTGAAAACTACTGAGGTAGAGGACGGAGAGTGTGTGTGTGTGTGTGTGTGTGTGTGTGTGTGTGTGTGTGTGTGTGTGTGTGTGTGCGTGTGCGTGTGCGCGCGCGCGAGTGTGTACGTGTGTATGTATTGGCGAGGTGTACATTGGGGAGATAATGAAATAAAGAATTTTGACCTTTGTCCTTGTCCATAATACTGTTGTTGTTGTTTTTTCATTCATTTGTTGTTCAGCACTTTGTAACACATGTTTTAAAAAATTGCTATATAAATAAAGTTATTATTATTATTATTATTTTCAGACCCTGAAACTGTCTAGCCGTGTCCTGGATAAGATCAGCACAGGTCAGCTGGTCAGCCTGATGTCAGCCCACCTCAACAAGCTGGATGAGGTAAGACGACCTAGTGGGGTGTAATTCAATGTACCCACATTAATGATTAGCTACGTTCTCTTTTAAATTTGTGGAAATGAACAACTTGTGGCCTTTGATTTACTTGGGAACGTTGTTTTGGCCCCAACCAGTGCTGCTTAGTTTTGACAGTTCTTCCTTGAAGAAAATGTGATAAAAGCCTCAAGTTTACGTTCTAAAAAATGATAGCATTTCAGAGCAGAACACTTCATACTAGGGATGTCCCGATATTTTACCGGTATCGGGAAACGTATTGGATCGGCCCTTTTTTGTCATATCGGTTAATATCGGTATCAGCAATACTGTATCGTACCAGAAAAGTCTCAGTATTGGCCCTCATTTGTCATCATCAGACCATTCGGTATTGGTAAATATACCTGTATAACCAGTGATCCGACAAAGTGGTAAGGGGTTGACACTAAGGCAGGTAAATACTGTACTGTAAATGTTGTGGAATTTGCTTTGGAGTTGCAAAAGTGCATATTTGAGTGAGGAGTGCTAATCTAGTCCGCTATATTATTCTGCTATTTGGTGGACTTCATATAAAATCTTATTCTTGGGACAATTGAGTTTTAGTCCTTTTTTTCTTAATGCATTTGCAAAATGTATCTGATCGTGAAAAATGATCGAGATTGTATCGTGAGCAAAAGAAAGTAATCGGAACGGGAAATATCGGGATCAGCAGATACTCAAACTCAAATGATCGGGATCGGATCGGGAACAAAAAAAATGTGATCGGGACAACCCTACTTGTTGATTGAGTTGATTGACATGCAGCAAAGGTCAGGACTCAAACATGCATTGCGCTGTCAGGCCAGAGCCTATATGTGGCACGCGCCTGAACCACTAGGCCAGCGGTGCCCCTATGTCCATGTTTTTGTTATCCTCCCTGACAAGTGCTCTGGGTTGTTGCAGAGTAAAGAGACTGTATTATCATCTGGGACACCTTGAAGGTATGGTTAGACCAGTGTTTGGGAAGGTTTATTTACACTCAACAAAAATATAAACGCAACACTTTTGTTTTTGCTCCCATTTTTCAGGGGATGGACTTAAAGACCTAAAATTGTTCTGTTCACAAATCCACATCATCTTGATGTGGCACACCTGTTAGGTGGAATGGATTATCTTAACAAAGCAGAAGTGCTCAATATCACACATTTAGGCAGATTTGTGAACAGATGTTTGAGGGGAATGGTAATAGATTTGCGAACTTCCGGAACCGCCCCTGTTCCGGAAGTCTTTTCCCCATTCATTTTTCTCATAGACTTTTCGAAAATAATTTATATCAAGACGATTACGCCGCGGCCAAAGCCAACTCAGGTCGTGACAAATCATGACAACAAACACAATATCGTCATATAATATATAATTGGGAAGAAGTAGAAAACGGCATGATACAAGACTTTTTGTTTCGTTTTTCATCTTAGAAATTATTTTATTGTCCCAAAGGTTTGTGTGTGCCATCATGATTCGTCACGACTCGAGTTGGCTTTGTCCGCGGCGTAATCGTCTTGATATAAATTATTTTCGAAAAGTCTATGAGAAAAATGAATTGGGAAAAGACTTCCGGAACAGAGGCGGTGACGTCACTGCGCAGCTCTATAGTGTATATCTGGAATGAAGTTTAGGTCTTTAAGTCCATCCCCTAAAAATGGGAGCAAAAACAAAAGTGTTGCATTTATATTTTTGTTGAGTGTATTATTAGTCTATTGGAAATTATGTTGGGCCTGCAGGTCAACAACAATGAGACAGTGAAACACAGTGGAGTTACAGGTGATAGTTAATGGGCTGTGTCCACCAGCAAGGCATTTAACAGGAGTCGCTATACTGTCAGCGCACGCAGCAGGACGATGTGCCGCCTATGCTCTTCACGTGTGCCATTTCGTTTTTATATGGCCAAAGCATTCTTTTAGGAGAGAGCTTTGCATTGCAGGCATGCATGCGTACTGTATGTGTGAGTGTGTGCACAACATGTTTGTGTGTGTGCGGGTGAACTCTATGTCTACACAGTGGCACTGTGTCGCTCTCGTTGAGGCGCAGAATGTCTATACACTCTGTGACCTGCTCTGAAGTAATTATCACCTGACTTGAATAGGGCCTGGTGCGATCACTGCAGTGCACCTTGCCTGTGATTTTCTCATAATAGTTTGTGGGTGTGCCGTGCGACAACAACCATGTGTCTTCTTCAATACACACAAGATCTTTCCATCTGACAGTGAGGAGTTTTTTGGGAGCAGGGCAGTGGGTTGAGTAGCACTGGGCTAGGACCAGTGGTAGACTTTACTCAAGTCAGTTTCCTTAAGTAATGCATCGATGCAAGTTGGCCCATTGGTCGCTCTGATTGTGCAGAGCGCCCTGCCTGACCTGTGGAACGGTCGCCACATGTTTATTTTAATAATATCTCATATTTTAGAACATGTTAAATGCAGCATTAAAGGTTAGCACCAGCTTGCTCTTGATAAATATTTAATTTCATGTCGCTTCAAGAAATGTAAATATACTTCAAATTTGTAGTGTGGCACCAACAGGTGCTATAAATGTTTATTTTTTTTTACTATATTATAAACATAATTTACTCACAATACTTGAGTACAATTAAAAGCAAGTACCTTTTTACTCTTACCCAAGTAACATTCTCAGAGTACTTTTTACTTGTAACTGTGTAAAGTTACCAGCTTGTACTTGTACTCTTACTCAAGTACTGGAGTCTAGTACTCTCTCCACCACTGGCTAGGACCAGGCTAGCTTTAGGAGCCATCAGTGACAACTAGGGAATATAATAGCCAGATTCAGCGAGGACAACTCATAGATAAAATATTAGATATTATGTTAACTTTTCATATAAAATGACCAATATATTTGTCATGGTTGGGAAAAGAGGGATCTCAAACGCATCGACAGGGGTGTAGTGGAGTGGGGACGCGGGGGACAGCGTCCCCCCACTTCTCACATCTAAAATAAAATATTTTTTGGGGCAAAAGTAGGCCTATGTTTTTTTTTGTCTTGTCATTTACTTTTATGGATGCGATTAGGCATAAAGGCATAAACAAATCAAATATTTTACTATGTCATTAATATACCTTAGAGATGTTGTGTGGACATGGTAAAAGGTTCCCCCAGTCTGTGTTTCCTAGAAATGGAGGTCTGGAAAAAAAAATCATTAGCATGGTGAAATACATCTTGATGACATCATCAAGATGTGTTTCACCATGTTAATGAGTTTCCTTTTTTCTGAGAGTGTACAAATGGAACCAAATGGACCCGCTAGGGTCCATTTGGTTCACATTTGTACACTCTCAGAAAAATAAAAATAAAAATGGGTGTAATTCCCCTTTAAGAGGTGTCCCCCCACTTCTAAAAGTACCACTACAACACTGCGCATCGAGGCACCCAATGGACAGCCGCCAGAATAGAAACGGCACAGAGTTCTCTGACAAAACTTGCGCATGTTTGAGACAAGAAGTGTGACATTCGTGAATCTCAAATGTCGACCGGAGTATGTTGAGAAAAATCAATACATACCGGTAAAAGTATTGTGTTGTTGTTGTTGTGTCTGTGCGTGTGCTGCCTGTGACCAGACAGTGGCCTTGTGGTTAGAGTGTCCGCCCTGAAACTGGGAGGCCGGAGTTCGATTCCCGGCCGGGTCATACCAAAGACTGTAAAAACGGGACCCAATGCCTCCCTGCTGGCACTCAGCATCAAAGGGAAGGATTGGGGGTCAAATCAACTGGTAATTATTCTAGAGCGCGGCGCACGCTGCAGCTCACCGCTCCAAGAGATGGGTCAAACCAAACTAATAATTTCACTGCGGTAACGTGAGTGACTAATCTGACGACTTTGACTTTTGACTTTGTGTTCCAGAGCCTGGGTCTGGCCCACTTCATTTGGATCACACCCCTGCAGTGCATCCTGTGTACTGGGCTGATCTGGGAGCTGATTGAAGTGAACGGCTTCTGTGCTCTGGCTGCTCTCACCCTGCTGGGCATTGTGCAAGCCTGCCTCTCACAGAAGATGGGACCACACAGGTACACAGACGCACACACACGCACACGCACAAACCAGGGCCGGATTTAGCCAGCCCTACTAGGGTGGGCTGGAAGAATGACAGGGTGGGCAACTCCAAGTTTTTCATATGAAGCAGTGGTTTTCAACCTTTTTGACACCAGGGCCCACTATTTATTCAGCATTTGAGCCACGGACCACCATTTGATGACATTTTATCCCCACAGACGCCAATCCACAATTTTATCCACAATTCCAGGCTGGATTTGGGGAAAAAAACAGTCAAACATACAGATCAAAATGACCATTAATCTTCTACACTCTCTAGTTGTGTAGACTTTGGCTAATAAGATGATGGATATTTTAACTCTTGAGAGCGTAAAAATGAAACCAAATGGACCCGCAAGGGTCCATTTGGTTTCATGTTTACGCTCTGAAAGAGTTACATCTGGTTAATCAACTTTCCACCTGGAACTCTCTCAAGGACCACTAGTGGTCCCAGACCACTGGTTGAAAACCACTGTTATTACCTTTCATTGGGTGAGCCAAACAGGATGCCTGTTTGGGTGGGCCCTGCCCACCCCTGCCCCTCTCTAGATCCGGCCCTGGCACCACACACACACACACACACACACACACACACACACCACACACACACACACATACACACACACACACACACACACACACACACACACACACACACACACACTCATTTCCATTCCCTGAATGAATGCCCGCATTCACATTCCTGCAACTGTAGTGGTTGTTGTTTCGTCGTTGATCTTCCCCATGCGGCTCCTGTCTGACGTGTCTATACAGTTAGCCTTGATATCTCTTCTGGAGGTACATACAGTATCTCCTGCAGAGAAATGTCAACAAAGCCGCACAGGGATATTCCGACAAACAAACAAACAAACCAGATGGTTTCAAACTTTCAAACACTCCCCCACACACTCACCACCTCATTACAATTTACAATTTAGAGTGTACTTGTAGGCATTTAGCGTAATAATTAGCCCCATTATCCATGTTCTGAGGAGAACATTTAGCCTAAATTTAGAGACTAGGTGCAGATCTAAACCAGCGGTTTTCAACCTTTTTGATACCAGGGCCCACCATTTATTCAGCATTTGAGCCACGGACCACCATTTGAGGACATTTTAGCTCCACAGACCCCAAAAACTAAAGATTTCTCTTGCTTTTGTCCACAATTCCAGGCTGGATTTGGGCAAAACAAAACAGGCAAATTAACATACAGATAAAAATGACCATTAATCTTCTAGTTGTGTAGACTTGGGCTAATTCAGATGATGAATTTTAACTCTAAAGAGGGTAAAAATGAAACCAAATGGACCCGCAAGGGTCCATTTGGTTTCATTTTTACGTTCTCAAGAGTTACATCTGGTTAAGCAACTTAGCTGGGGACCACCTGGAACCCTCTCAAGGACCACTGGTGGTCCCCGGACCACCTGTTGAAAACCCCTGGTATAAATGGATATGGATTTTGTTTTTTGGCTGCTTTCTTGCCTCAGATAAGGAATACACTGCACTAACTTTTCTGAGTATTACATTACAGGTGTTGCAGGATGACATACCGTAATAGATTTTATAGTGTCCTGCAAACTATTTATAAAGTACACTATTTATAAAGAACAATTGAATTGACCAAAGTGCTGCACAGGGAGGGTGAGAAGATGTATGGTTCTTCCTGAGCATAGCACAATGGCACGTGTTTAGAATTGTTTGGAAATGGGAGCGGCATGTTTTATTTAGTTTTTTATTTTATTTGGAAGTGCCAGCAGCGTGGCACTGGCAGTGTTGCCAACTTGGCACATTTGTCACTATATTTAGCTTTTTCCCAGATCCCCCCTAGCGCCAAAATTAGTGAAAAACTCCTGGCAGAAAATCTAGTGCTTTTTTGCTTGTGAGTTGGGGCGAAATTGGTTGACAGGCGCCAGAGATAAAACCCTAGTTTTTTACCATTTTTCCTCCTGTGATAGAGTCCTCCTTTGTTCCTAGAAAGGACCATTGGTAACCAAATGGACCCTTTCAGATCTGTAACTCTTGAGAGCGTAAAATGAAACCAGACGGACCCGAAAGGGTCCGTTTGGTTTCATTGTACGCTCTCAAGAGTTAAATCATATTTAACCATCTGACTTACCTAATTTTCAAGAATCTACACATTTAGAAAATGTAGAAGAATTGCTATTTTGACCAACATTTTGTCAGTTATTTCTCCTAAATTAGGCTGAGAGACTAAGCTCAACATCAAACGGCGGTCCTCCGTGGCTCAAATGCAAACTGAACAGTGGGCCCTGGTATGAAAATGGTTGAAAACCCACTGCTCTGGCGCATTCTAGTGCATTTTGGAAGTGCCACTAGTGCATTTTGGATTTTGGCGGTTGGCAACACTGGGCACTGGGCACGCCACCGATTGTCTCAGTTTGCCGGTTCTTGCCTGCAGTGTTTTATAGTAGAACTATTGAAGGAATGGCGCTTAGTCTGACCTAATTTCATCCGTTCTTCTCTTTCATGTGGGAGATCCCACATGTTGAATCATTCAGCCTAATTTGTCCATGTTTGTCTTTACAATGGCGTGCTGCGTACGTGCATGCATTAGGCTAGCTTTTTTTACGCCAATATATTTTACCTTGATTACAGTCAGGTTTCAAATTGGTCGAAACGCCGGGTGGTTAACCATTTTAAACAGCATGTGGTTGAGTGGAGTGGAGTGGAGTCCCTCAGGGTGCTATACTAGCGTGTTGTCAGATTTCTGTTTTTGTGTGTGGTAAAGCTTTGGCTGAAAACGGATGATGAACAAGTTCACAGCCCTGTGAGCTTGTCCATCTACTATCACCTTTGTTAACGAAAGTGGATTTTTTACACTATGAGACTCAATTGCTGCTTTGTTTCAACTATGTTTCATGCATCTAAAGCAGGGGTGGCCAACCTGTGGCTCGCGAGCCGCATGCGGCTCTTCAGCTGGTTTCATGTGGCCAGTGTTGCCACAGTTACTTTGAAACAGTAATCCGACTACTGACTACTGACTACTGCTTGGAAAAGTAACTTAGTTACGTTACTGACTACTTGATTTGGAAAGTAACTAAGTTAGATTACTTTTAGTTACTTGCGGCATATAGGACTAGCACCAAGATTCTTTAGGTTAGACGTGGTATTTTTGAAAGTTGACAGTACTTTCCCGCAAGGGCAGAGCGTGCATCGGACCCTGATGTTACCATCATTAACTGAAATAAAATCAAAATAGTGGTTGTACTTCCAACTGCTAAACGCGAACCGCTCTTCCTCCATAGTAGCACACTAACGTTGCAGCTAACTCTCCCCCTCTCTCGTGCCGCGGCCCGCGAAACAGAGATCTGAGGAGTAGAATGTTTGCTACACATAAAAAAAGGGCCCGCATGTTCCAATCGAATGCCGCCTCAAACTCGTGGATTCTACAGAGTGAAATGCAAAAAAGTAACGCATCTAATATTAAATAAGTAACTGTAGTCTGACTACTGGTTTTGAAATAGTAGTTGCGTTAGACTACTCGTTACTGAAAAAAGTAGTCCGACTACAGTAACGCGTTACTAAGTAACGCGTTACTGGCAACACTGCATGTGGCTCTTAAGGGGCTTCCACATGAAACTATCAAAAACCTTTTTTTTATACCGGGGCCCACCATTTATTCAGAATTTGAGCCATGGACTACCATTTGATGACATTTTAGCTCCACAGACCCCAAAGCTAAAGATTTTGTTTACTTTTGTCAACAATTCCAGGCTGGATTTCAGAGAAAACAAAACAGTCAAACATACAGATCAAAATGACCATTAATCTTCTACATTCTCTAGTTGTGTAGACTTGGGCTAATTCACATGATGGATATTTTAACTCTTGAGAGTGTAAACATGAAACCAAATGGACCCGCAAGGGTCCATTTGGTTTCATGTTTACGCTCTCAAAGAGTTACATCTGGCTAACCAACTTTCCATCATTTAGCCTGGGGACCACCTGGAATCCTCTTTGATGTGGCTCTTTGCAGTAACACAATGAAAAACGTGGCTCTTAGTCTGTGACCGGTTGGCCACCCCTGATCTAAAGCTTCCACACATACAGTACGGTAGTTTGTTGCAATATTTGTGCTGCTTCGATTCTGCAGATGTGCAGGAAGCGAACACTGTTGCGCAAATATAGAATGTGTCTTGCTACAGGTATGTACTATCTATCCTTGTGTGCATGCTGTAGTGGAGGGGTGCCCAGTTGCCCACACTTTTCGACTTGTGAGCTACTTTCAAAATTACCGGCTCAACAAGATCTACACATCAAAAATGTGATTGCTCCATTACTGAAAATCCATTTCAAGGCCCCCTAGAAAGTTTGAGCTTTGACATAGTGGTGATGGTGTTACTTACTGTTATAGTGTTAAAATAAAATAAAAAGTGTTCAAATAAAATTAAAATAAAAAATAGAGAGAGAGAATTGGAAGGCTTTTCTTGTATATGCTACTACTGATGTTTGAAAACAGTATTTGGAGTTTGATTTGAGAGTTTGTAATGTTGAGAAAACATTGGTCAAAATAACAATTATTCCCCATTTTCTAATTGCGTGGACTCTTGAGAGTGTAACTCTTGATGGTGTAAAACGAAACCAAATACAGGTCCATTTGGTTTCGTTTTAACACTCTCAAGAGATACAGATCTATGGGGACTGTCTACCTTTTGGGCAGCCCTGCTGTAGTGTTTCATTAACTGGATCTCCAACCTCACCCCCACACCCCCCCCTCCAGAGCTAAGCGTGCAGGTATGATCAGCCGCCGCCTGGCCCTCACCTCAGAGATTGTGGAGAACATCCACTCAGTGAAGGCCTACGGCTGGGAGGAGGTGATGGAGCGCATCATCAGGAACATCCGACAGTAAGACACCGTTTCTGTAGAAGTGCACGTATACAGGTGGATGGTTGCATGTTCGAGTTCCGTTCATGATGTCCTTTGCTTCGTGTGTCTCCCATTCTCCGTCCCTCTTTCTTGTCTTTCTTCACTAATTACTATCAATTAGGGCTGCCAGAATTGACTAAAATCTACATTTGAATATTCCTTTTAAAACACCATGTCGGTTCAAACGAATATCGAATTATTTAAATATCGAATGTATATACAGTAATATCAACAGGAAATATTGCAGCCTAATATGTTGGAAAACATCCTCTTTGTTCCTCTATGTTTGCTCCAGTTCTGTATTGTCCACAGTAGGTGCTGAGAAATGCGTTCTCTTGATCAAGATCAAGTTATTGATTCATAATTATCTTAATAGCCCATTTTTGTATAATGGTTTTGTTTATGTGTCCCAGAATGTTGTGGGAACTCGCACAGCATTTTTATTACTACAGGTATTTATTTTAAATTCGAACCTTAATTTGTGATATTCGAATGTTCTTTACATTTTAATATTCAAATATTCTTTCTAATATGGAATATTCATTTGCAGCCTACTGTCAATAAAGTAAAAAAGCTGGATGCATTCAGACTAGAGCTTAATGAAGTTCAATGTTGTTGAACTGTGACTTGTTTTAGGCAGAGCATGAGTCCTTAAATGTCCTTAATTAATCTTTGCCCAGGGACGAGATGACTCACACCAGGAAGATCGGCTCTCTGCGTTACTTCTACAGCGCCTCGTACTTCTTCTCGGCCATCCTGGTCATTGTGTCGGCCATCGTGCCGCACGCACTCAGCAAGGGCATCATCCTCCGGAGAATCTTCACCACCGCCTCCTACTGCATGGTGCTGCGCATGACGCTCACCCGCCAGCTGCCCGGGTCCATCCAGATGTGGTACGACACCCTGGCCCTGGTCAAGAAGATTGAGGTGGGTGCTGCTGGTGGCATGTGATATGCCACGCTTTTTGTGGGTGATTTGGGATTTGGGATTTGTTTAAATCAGGGGTTTTCAGCCTTTTTCATCCCAGGGACCACCATTTATTCAGGATTTGAGCCACAGACCACCATTTGAGGATATTTTTAGCCCCACAGACCCCAAATCTAAATATTTATTTTTGCTTAGGGTTAGGGTTCCAGGCTGGATTTGGGAAACAAAATAAGCAAAACATACATTACAAAATGGCTAATTGAGAAGATGAATATTTTAAAAAAGCGTAAAAATGAAACCAAATGGATACTTGCGGGTCCATTTGGTTTCATTTTCACGCTCTCAAGAGTTGCATCTGGTTAACCAACTTAGCTGAGGACCACCTGGAACCCTCTCATCTTTATTTCAGGGGAATCCATTGAGACCAAGGAATGTTTTCTTTTTCACCCTGTGAACAAAAAGGAGCACTTAGAATGATCTGTGATGATCTATCTTTTGAAGATGGCAAACGAGGCAAGGTCATCTAACTTCAACATTTCATGCCTTCTAAAGCCCTGTTCATACTCTTTACGACGTTGAAGTGTCAACTGGGTATGACTAACCAGAGCTAAGTCGTCTGCGAAGTCCAGATCACTTGGTCTGCCCCCTTGATGCCAAGGTTTGTTGCAGTGATGGACTTCCTCATCACAAAGTCAATGACAATTGATGAAAAGTAAAAATGGGGACAGGATGCAACCCTGCCTCATACCAGCCACGATGTCAAAGTCTTTGGTTGTGCCATTGTTCGTTTTGACACTACAAGTGGAGTTGTGGCACAGGGACCTGGAGATGTTAGTACTTCAGTGGTACGCCATACAGCTGGACAACAGTGAATCCCGGTCTGCTGTCAAACGCCTTCTTAAAGTCGATGTAATTGACCATAAGGGGTGTCTGATGTTCCTGGCACTCTTCTATTATGTTCCGGATAGTGAACATTTGCTCAGAGTCTCACAGTAATTTCCACAAATCCAAATAAAGAATACATAATCTGAAGATGCTTTAGGAACTATCTTGTTTTCCAACTGTCTACTTTCCAATTGTCAACTTGCCTCATTTATTGTTTTTATTGCGTTTATATTTGGTGAAAAACTAATTTTGTTTTCGAGTTTTTCAGGGCGAGGAGTTGTTTTGTCAAATCAGCATAACCATAATTGGCAATATAGTGTAATATATGCCGCATGCGTTTTTGGAGATGAAGTTTGTGCATGTGCTTTGTTGGTAGCGCAGCACTTGTTTCCAGACAGTGCATCACAGATGCAATGCACCATTCCGTTCTGTGTTTATAGTTTCCTCAACCGTCGCTTGCCAAAAAGAACAGAAAGCAGTCAGGAGGAAGGACAAGTGATCTGCCCATAATGCGTAGTGTTATGTTTTGTTCCTGTCATGTTTACTTCATGATGCCAAGGCAGTCAACCTGCCCACAATGACGTGGCACTAAGTTGTTCCACCACTCCAACCCTCCCTCCATTGACAGTCACTGTACTTATACTATTAATATCCTACAGCCCTACAAGTTCGGCTCCCTGTCTTTTATTAGGGAATTTAAGTTTCCGTCTCTAGGCCTTGGACACGACGAGAACAGTAGGCGTGGTCTGTTGCAGTTGCAACAGAAGCCCAACATAGTTCAGAAAGCAGGCGACGCCGACGGGATCCACCTCTTCCACTGGCGTCTCTGGTTTCCATGGTGGCGCTCCTCTACAGCGTAGCTCTCGTCCACGTTAACACGGCGCCAAAACCCGCGTTCTACTTCTGCCGTCCGAGGAGAGGGTTGCACAGCCACGAGGATTATATATCGAGCACAGAGCTATTCATTACTGGCATCGTAGTTCGGACGTTCTACCAATCTTAGGCTATTATTGTCACTTGGGCCTGGAATCGCACCGGTTCAGATTCCTCGGGTCCTGGGACTGTTTTTCATTTTTGCAATACCCAAGTGTATCAGAGTCAAGTCATGTGCTCAGTCAGGAGAGAAACTCCCTGCGTGATGCGGTCAACCAATAGTCCAATAGTCCTGTTTTTATGGTAGAGGTATGGCATGTATGGAGTTATGTCAGAGTGCATGGTTGGGGCTGAAGACGTGGCTACAGACAGACAGGTTGGTCACTGTCTGTTTCAGTCATCAGGTTATGTCACTGGCCAGTGGCCAGCCACCGCGCAGCTTATGTAAGCTCGCCTCGCACGTTGTTTTTGGAATACAGCCTAAAGATAGGTAGGAAATGGCAAACACAGACATTAAGGGTGCATAAGTACAGGTGTGTACCCCCCCTCCTCCCAACACACACACACACACCCCCTCACACACACACACACACACACACACACACACACACACACACACACACACACACACACACACACACACACACACACACACACACACACACACACACACACACACGTGTGCACGCATGCATCAACATGCAGCACAAGACTTACTCAAATAACTTAAACATGTGTGTTTTGTACACATTGACCATTCATCTAGCTTGTCTCCGCATAGACACACACCAGGACAAATGACTGTACATTTATCTTACCTGCCGATTAGAGGGATTCTGGTAAATACACACCAAGGACTCCTGTGTGTGTGTGTGTGTGTGTGTGTGTGTGTGTGTGTGTGTGTGTGTGTGTGTGTGTGGGGGGTGTGTGTGTGTGTGTGTGTGTGTGTGTGTGTGTGTGTGTGTGTGTGTGTGTGTGTGTGTGTGTGTGTGTGTGTGTGTGTGTGTGTGTGTGTGTGTGTGTGTGTGTGTGTGTGTGTGTGTGTGTGTGTGTGTGTGTGTGTGTGTGTGTGTGTGTGTCTGTGCATGCCTGCCTGCATTTATATGTATGTGTTGTTTCTGAGTGAGTGTGTGTGTGTGTTTGTGTTGAATGTCTTTTTCATTCCAGGGCCCACTATTTATTCAGAATTTGAGCCACGGAAGACCACAATTTGGTGACATTTTAGCCCCCACAGACCCCAAAACTAAAGATTTATTTTGGATTTTGTCCACAATTCCAGGCTGGATTTGGGAAACAAAACAGTCAAACATGCAGATCAAAAATGACCATTAATCTTCTAGTTGTGTAGATTTGGGTTAATTAAGATGATTTAATATTGTAACTCTTGAGAGCGTAAAAATGAAACCAAACCAAAAACCATTTGGTTTCATTTTTACGTTCTCAAGAGTTACATCTGGTTAACCAACTTAGCCCCAGCTAAGACCACCTGGAACCCTCTCAAGGACCACTGGTGGCCCTCAGGCCACCTGTTGAAAACCCCTGCCTTATAGAATAGCTGTTTTGAGCAATTTGAAACCTGAATGTATCTAAGGAAAAACGTTAGTGTAAAAGCTGCCACACACACACACACACACACACACACACACACACACACACACACACACACACACACACACACACACACACACACACACACACACACACACACACAGGCACTCATTGTAAACATAAACGTGGGCCAATTAGTGGTCAGCACTCAGCAGGGGGTTCTCAGACTCCTAATCCACATACTGCAGCCACATATACATATTCATTCATATTCATCCCCAATATTGTTTATTGTTCAGAATGATCAGTCATCCATCCCTGCCGGTCTGTGTTTACGTCTCTGTCTGACGTCTGACATGTGTTTGTTTGTTTGTTTGTTTGTTCTGCAGGAATTTCTCATGAAGGAGGAATATAAGACACTGGAATACAACCTGACTACCACAGAACTGGAGCTGGTTAATGTGACTGCCTCTTGGGATGAGGTGTGTGTGTGTCTCCTCATAAAAGGTCTACTTAATGTGGTTTCAATCCAGGGGTGCCCAAAAGGTAGATTGTGATCTACCAGTAGATCACACAGACCATGCAGGTAGATCACATGACGGTCCCCATAGATCTGTAACTCTTGAAAGCATTAAAACCAAACCAAATGGATTTGGTTTCATTTTACACTCAAGAGTTATACTCTCAAGAGTCCACGCAATTAGAAAATGGAGAATAATTGTTTTGCCAGTTCTCTTTCACAGTTGTGGACAAAAGCATGAAAGTTCTTAATTTTGGGTGCAAGAGACTAAACTCAACATTACAAACTGTCAACTCAAACCCCAAATTCTGTCAAACGTCAGCAGTAGCATATACAGGAAAAACTTCCAATTATCTCCCTCTATTTTTCATTTTAAGCACATTATTCTTAAACACGATAACAGTGAGTAACACTATCACCACTATTTCAAAGCTTCAAACTTCAAACTTTCTAGGGGGCCTTGAAATGGAATGATCACATGTTTGATGTGTAGATGTTGTTGAGCCGGTCATTTTGAAAGTAGTTCTCAAATCAAAAAAGTATGGGCACCCCTGTCTTAAGATAATGTTAAAAGACAGTCATGAAGATAATCATGTAAGATATCTTAATATCTTATCTTACATGATTGTCTTTGTGAGTCCAAGTTTGGGTAAAACAAATGTCCAGGCTACTATTTGACCTCAGGGCTTTTGAGTCTCACCGCCCATGTTTTGCTTTTTAAATGCAAATAAACAAGGTTAACCATGTTGAAATGGGTAATGGCTAAGCAGCAGCCCCGTCCGGACCACTCAGATCCCTTCTTCTCTACCAGAGTCAATTCATCACCATTACAGTATATGGAGTGAATTATCTTGTCTTATCTGTGAGCAGAGAGTTGTAAACGCAAGCAAGTTTACATGTGATTTATGGCCTTGCAGTATCGTGAGAAAATCTGTGTCCTTTAATTTGCATAAGCCATCAACTATAGAATGCGTTTGCACAAACACACAGTATAGCAGCCAGGATGATGTGGTCAGGTTTTGGGGGGAATCTGCATCATGTATTTCCAGGATTCTCTCCTTGCCTTCTCCCTCTTCTTCCCGGAATGTTCTATTAGGGGCAGAATGGGAGGAGTGTTGTCTTTCTTTACTGTTGACAGCACGTGCGTCAGCTCATTTGAATGTGAATTGGGCAGGGAGCCTATACAGAATCCCAGAAAACACGTCTTTGTAAATTGCAGAAGCCCCACTAGTAGAGT
Organism: Benthosema pterotum; assembly: GCA_039105355.1. Taxonomy (NCBI): domain Eukaryota; kingdom Metazoa; phylum Chordata; class Actinopteri; order Myctophiformes; family Myctophidae; genus Benthosema; species Benthosema pterotum. Next base: position 12,101,150 of record CM076969.1, read on the forward strand.
TTGGCGACCCATGAAACTCCAGTGAGGTTAGCGATTAAATTGCCAAGTCATCTGAGGTTTCTCCCCCTTTTTATTCTAACAGTGAAGAATTGCCATCTATTGATGTCTGTTGACAGATGAATAATTCCGTTCTGTAGGTCTTTGGGATTCTGGGAATCTTGCAGGAGATAATGGCTTCCCTTGGTCTCACTCTTTGTCTACAAAGCATGACAAAGACTGCACGTTGAATGGTCTACAGTTGACCATAATACAAAGCAAGTGTTAAATGCATATATGGAGCCGGGCAGCAACTCTTGTTGATGAATGAATGAATGAATGAAATTTTTATTAACAGAGATGAGAGTTACAGTACAAGTCATGTACACACTGCTACAAACTGATAACAGTTTGTAGCAGAAAAAGCTGATTGGAGACACTAGTTAAGCATACACTTGTTTACAATAGTGGCCAACTTGTTCATTTAATTAAGGCATTCAAATACCGTACATACAAAACAACTACTTCAGTAAAATCAGAAGCAGCAAATCATGGAGGTAAAAATCATAGTGGAGGTAAAAAGGGAAAAGAGAAATGTACAATGAGGAGAGGCGGGGTGGGTGGGGGGATTTTATATACATTTTTGTTTTTACAGAGGCCAGTTTCGAATTGCAGCCATCTGTAGGTGCTCTTTGAGAGCGGTTTAGAAGGAGTGAAGGGATTCACATGCCTTTATGACTGTTGGTTTGATCTCATCAAACCATGTACACACAATACGTTTAATATGTAGATCTGACCCCCATACCGGCTGTGATCACCTACGCGGATGCGCTTCTTGCCCTCAGGGTGCGTTACTGGCATTATGCTTTAGCTATTGAAAAATAGCAAATCTACAAGCTCAGTTTCTGTATCTGCTATCTTGTTTTTAATTCCTGAAAATGTGACACAAATCTTTGAGTATTCTTTCAGAGCCAGTGTTTTTATAACTCAGATCTGAGTGGGTCGCTGGAAAAATATTTTCAGATGGGAGGGCCGCAGGCAAATACTTTGATAAGTTAAACGGATATTCCACTTTCAAAAAACCTTTTGGTCATTTTATGGTCCACTCAGTCTCATGTGAACACACCAGACAGTTACTCCATTCAATATTTTGATATTTGATGTTCATTTTAGTTGCCCCAACCCCTTCCTATACAAACCCATTATAACTTAAAACTTCGTTTTCAGGGCATAGGAGAGCTGTTTGAGAAGATCAAGCAGGAGAACAAGGCCAACGGACAAGCTAACGGAGACGCCGGTCTGTTCTTCACCAACCTCTACGTCACGCCTGTCCTCAAGAACATCAGCCTGTACCTGGAGAAGGGCAAGATGCTGGCTGTGACCGGATCTACCGGCTCAGGGAAGGTACATCTGCAAACTGCACCGGGCAGCAGTGGTGATTGTGTCGAATAACATTATGACAAAGGATGTTTGCTGATTATCTTTTGTAGGGCTGGGCAAAAAAATATTGCAATTCTCAATGCCAGGATAGCAATATCGATTCAACAGGTTCAAAATCATATATATATATATATATATATATATATATATATATACACAGTATGTATGGCCTATTCATTTTTAATTTGTCAGATAGACTGTCTGACTTATCAGGCTGCATTGATGTGAATGATTGCACTTTTTGTTGTCTATATTGTTTTAAAGTGGAATTCCACCCATTTTCAACGTTTTACTGTACTGAGATACTGAGATGTTGTGTTTGTTAATGATTTTGCTTTTAGGACCTTTTTTTTCTGAGGGTGTACAAATGCAACTAAATGGACCCGTTAGGGACCCGTTAGGATTAAAGTTCTCAGTACTGGGTACTGATTTCAGTCCTGAGGATTTCACAGGGTCATTTAATTAGCTCATTGCTTATTTGCAAAAGATCATTTTCAGTCTCAAGATTTTTTTTACTTTAATGCCTGAAATCCCCTTTTAAAAGTTGTAGTATAAAGGCTCAGTAATTTGTGAGAAATGTGTTATATCAATATATCAAATCGAATCGCAGCATATTTAAGAATTGCAATATAAATCGTTCAGAACCCTAAATCTCCATATTGTATCGTATCGCGAGGTAAGTGAATTGTCCCACCCCTAATCTTTAGTCGTAGACAAAAAAAACTAAGTGGAAACTAACTAAACTAAGCAACGATGACTAAGACTGAGACATACAAAAAAATGCCAAATCATGAGCTGTCTCACATTGCAAGATTACATGAATGGACCATTGTAAGCACCTCCAGTAAGCACTCTGTGCTTACTGAAAAGTGCTATAATGCTGCAGTCCATTACAATCCATTACAAACAGTACATCCCATTCTTAGCAAGCATTTATTGTGATGGTGGAAACTAGGAAATACTGATCTTTACCTGGAAGTGATCTCTGGTTCTATAGGGCATAAATTACATTCATATTTGGATGTAACGTCTGGAGAACTCTTGGAGGACCATCTATTGGTGTTTCAGAGATAATAATATTTATTGTCCCAAAAGATATTCATCTTCAAAGGTCAATACAAGACAATACATGGGGTCCCTGAAAAGTATTCTAAGGGGAGGTTGGCTGCTTGGAATTATACAGAATGTTTATGCTCCGGCGCCAGCACACCGATTAGAGTGTGATCGGTCACAAAGCAGGGATTTTTGGGTCTTTCAGATGGTTTATTGAATAAATGTTGTAGGATAAGGTGATGATGATGATAGTAATGCATCATACAGACTGGACATGTGTTTGTCTCTCAGAGTTCATACCTAGTGAGCAAAATGTTTGCTGCAAGTCAGCTGGGCATATATATAGCCCCACAGGTTTGGTTAATTAAAAGTCCCGCCCACCAATAAGGGAGGCACTCTGTCTCCACCCACTCAGCTGCTCAGCTGTGGTGGGCTTTTTAACAGTCCCCATTGAATACAAAACCATCGGCGGGGTAGTTTGTTTAATGATGGGGACAAATTTCAACTTGCAGCTGGGTGAACAACACACTGGAGATAGTTTGTATAATAGTAGTATCGGTGTGACTCAACAGAAAGGTGTTGTGACGTTAGCCGTTACCCTCAACTTTCCTGTCTCCTCTTTTTTTACCCAGAGTTCCCTGCTGATGATGATTCTGGGTGAGCTGGTGCCGTCGGAGGGCAAGATCCGCCACAGCGGACGCATCTCCTTCTCCCCGCAGACGTCCTGGATCATGCCGGGGACCATCCGCGACAACATCCTGTTCGGCCTGACCTACGACGAGTACCGCTACACCCAGGTCATCAAGGCCTGTCAGCTGGAGGAGGTAGGAGCCTTTCTAACTGCTAGAAACTAGAAACAAAAGAAGACACGTTCTACTCAGGGGGAGTCTTGAGTAGTAAGTAGCTGATACAATGAAAAAAATAATATCCACACTCTCTTCTTGAGTATAGTATAGCATGAACTTCTTTAAAGATGGAGTGCCATGATTTTTTATTTTTTCTACCCTAAAACATGATCAACAGGTATTAATGTTATATGAAAAGTAAGATTTTTTTCCCCCGAAAAAAGTGTACACTCTTTGTTAAACTCATTTTTATGATTCCACCCAGCCAGTTCATTAAGTATGCCTGGTTTGCCTGGTGGGTGGAGATCCACCTGAACTGAAGCCACGCCCACAGCTTTAGTTGCATGATAAAGGGGGAGGAGTTAGGGGAGGGGCTTTTTTCATTGGCACGTTTGACTGGAAAGGTTCAGCCCCCAGGAAGAAACCCTAAATACAAAGGGAAGACATCATTGCACGTAAAAAAAAAATGCACCAAGGGGTCTATTTACATACTGTCACCTCTTAAACATGTACAAAATTGGAAAAAATACAAAAATCACGGCAGCCTCTCTTTCTCAAAGATCTCAAAGATCTACTTATGTCTTGGAAAGAAATGAAAACTTCTCAATGACCGATTCTGACTCAACTTCATGTACGTGTGCAGCCAGGGTATTTCTTCAACACCTGTTGAATGCTCTTCAATTCCTGGTGGAGTACAAAACTGCAGCAGGAGTTGCTTTCCCTCTCTCCCAGCTTACACATGCGCGCGCGCACACACACACACACACACACACACACACCAGGGGTGGATGTAACATTTTCCAATTGGGGGGGGGGGGGGGGGGGGGGTGCAGGTGAAAATGGTAAGGGGCGGCTTCATCGCCGCACCCATACCATTTTCAGTTACAGGACTTTTACTAGGCAAGTAAAGCATCAATAAAGAGTTTTCTGTTTTCAATGATGAAATGCTGTTGGTTTAGTGGTTTAGTACACAGCTGTCGTTAGTTAGTAGCTGTAGTAGTGTCTCAAATCATTTTTAAATGTATGCACTTTAATTTCTTGGGTATCTTGGCTTGTTTTGCATGCCATGATGTTTGGTGGGGCTGTCATGGCATTTAGGGGGGCATCATTGCCCCCCCATGCCCATGCCTAGATCTGCCCCTGACACACACACACACCCCATTTCTCCCATCCTGAGGCATCGCTAAGTGATGCCTCTCTGTCTGTGGAGTGCTTGAGGCTTTGCTTTCAGCCGGCTGGGTGGAGGTGGAGGTGGAGGTGGAGGGATGGGGAGGAGGGATTGTTACCGGAATACTAGAATGCTGTCTCTCCCCGGGTTGTCATGGAGACGACTCATTATGTCACCGGCTCTAGAATATCAGCTTGCTGGTTAGAAGGTGACAGCCATAGAATAGAGACAAGGTTCATTTCTCTGGGAGCAAATCACCAGATTTGTTATAGCTTAGGACAGGGGTCGGCAACCTTTTTGACACTTTTTGACACAAGATGTTGAAAGAGCCATTTTCGACCCAAAATTAAATTCAAAATCTGTCTGGAGGCACATTTTATTATTTTTTTCCTGAGAGTGTGCAAATGTGAACCAAATGGACCCTGGCGGGTCCATTTGGTTCCATTTGCACACTCTCAGAAAAAAAGGTCCTCAAAGAAAAATCATTAACATGGTGAAACACAACCTTTCTTCAGAAATGGAGTTTCTAAAGTTTTACAGAACTCTATTTCTAGTCCACACAACATCTCTAAGGTATATTAATGACATAGTAAACTGAGTAAACCTTTGAAAACGGGTGGTTCAGATTGAAAGCTCCACCTCTGATAACTGCTGGGCTTTTTTGACATGGCCAAGTGCTACTTTAACTGGCAACTGTCAGACAGCGCAACGCGTTTTGGGTGACTGAAATGTTTATATTATTTTGGTGTGGATCACCTCAGTGTGTGTATGTAATAATGCTACAGCCACTGAGCCACTAGGGCTGTGTTCTAGAGCCGCATGCGGCTCCTGAGCCGCAGGTTGCTGACCCCTGGCTTAGGGCAGTGGTTTCCAACCAACCTGTGGTCCTTCAGGAGGTTCCAGCCGGTCCCTATAGCTAGAGTTGTCCACCAAACTCATTTGACATTTAAAATTTTCATTTCATTCAAATATCACATTCATTTATTTATTAATTTTAATAACCCCCCCCCCCCCCCCACTATAGTGTGGGTGCACTAGCCATATAAGGAGTTCCTCCTTGTTCCCAGTGACAGTGTTGCCAACTTAGCGCATTTGTCGCTATATTTAGCTTTTTCCAGACCCCCCCTAGCACCAAAATTAGTGAAAAACTCCTGGCGGAAAATCTAGTGCTTTTTTGCTGGTGAGTTGGGGCGAAATTGGTTAACAAGCGCCAGAGATAAAACCCTCGTTTTGCACCATTTTTCCTTCTTTGATAGAGTCCTCCTTCCTTCCTAGAAAGGACCATTGGTAACAAAATGGACCCTTTTAGATCTGTAACTCTTGAGATTGTAAAATGAATTTTGCCAAATGTTGTCATGCAGTGTGTGTGTGTGTGTGCGTGTGTGCGTGTGCGCGCGCGCGTGCGTGTGCATGCATGTCTCTCGCCCCCTTAACCGAGAGTGCCTCCAAAGTTTTGGCAAAAACACAGCATGTTGTCATAGCAAACAATGTCGGCATGCAATATTGACAGCTGAATGTTAAGAAACCTGCTCCTTATTGTCATCTGAGCGATGCACTGCATGCCGGCATGAGGCTTCATCAGTTACCATAACAACCCATAGAAATTCAACCAATATCACTTTGTCTTTACTGTATGCCAGTGGTTTTCAACCTTTTTGATACCAGGGCCCACCATTTATCCAGCATTTGAGTCACAGACCACCATTTGAGGACATTTTAGCCCCACAGACCCCAAAACTACTTTTGCTTTTTACTTTTGCTTCTGTCTATGACCAATAATCTTCCAGTTGTGTAGACTGTAGACTAATTAAGATGATGAATATTTAAACTCTTGAGAGTGTAAAAATGAAACCAAATGGACCCGCAAGGGTCCATTTTTTTCATTTTTACGTTCTCAAGAGTTACATCTGGTTAACAAACTTAGCTGGGGACCACCTGGAACCCTCTCAAGGACCATTGGTGGTGGTTTAAAATATTGTTTTGGAAAAATATTGTTTTGGAAAATGTAGCCGCCTCCATGTTTGGGTAGGCCTACCCAAATGAATAAAACAATATTTTAAAAATAAATAAAAACTGTAAATGAAATTCCGCGGTCCTCTCACGTATTCCGAGGACAATATCAGTCACCAGAAAAAAAGATTGGTTGTTTTCGAATAATCTGTCATGGTTAAAATGGAGTTTTAATTCATAATGGGTTTCTATGGGAAGGAGCTGGAGGCGCTAAAATGAACATCAAATATCTAGATACTGAATGGAGTAACTTATAAACTGTCTGGTGAGTTCACATGAGACTGAGTAGACCATGTTGTGTGTTGTGTGTATGTGTAGGGCCTACCATTAATGCTTGGCAATCTGGCCTAAACCCCAGTGTTGTTTGTTTGAGAATATTTTGATTTAGTCTTAGTCTTTTCAATAAGGCATATTTAGTCTTTTAGTCCCATTTAGTCTTCTGAAATTCATTTTTTTAGTCTAGTCTTAGTCGACAAGATGTCTAGTCTTGGTTTATATACGTTATACAGATTTATAGTTTTTAGTATGAAACATGTCTTGTTTTATTTCTTGTATAAAATTACTGCAATAGTAATAAGTTACTTTCCTGAAAAGGTATGCAATGTACACTGCAGATATGTTCACATACTTAAAAAGAACAAAAAAAGAAGATAAAAATGTGTGCTATTTCCATTAGTCTTGGGTTATGATTTAGTCTTCGTGTTAGTCTTAGTCATTAGGTCTTTTGAAAATCATTTTTGTTAGTCTAGTCTTAGTCGACTAAATATCAAAAACCTTATTCGACTTAGTCTTTAGTCTTAGTCTTAGTCGACAAAAACAACACTGCTAAACCCTGTGTGTGCAGTCAACATTCTATTATCCAACCTGACGGTGACAACTGTTGCTTAGTTGTCCAGACACAACGATGACATTCTGTCTGCTCTAAGTAGGTCCTCCTCTAGTCTATAGTACACCCCCCTCCTGCACTCCAGACAGACAGACTCCCATGGGTGGTCCTTCTCCCTGTGTAAAACCACAAATTAGTGGTCCCCGGCCCATACCCGCTCGCTTAACGTTACCATGTAGGTTTTAGCTCTTCGGCCCAACCAACAGCTGCTTTGTCCAGGGGGGGAGACACAACATGCCTTGTAATTCCATTATGTCGTCTTTTTTTTACAAGCTGTTAAACAAACTGTTAACTTAATTCCCCCATACGCCCTCCTCCTGTAAGGATGACGGAAGTACGTGGCCCCTGAAAAAAAGGTAGGACGCTTTAAGGATGATGATAGACCTGTGCTGTGTCACTTCATCGAGTGTGGGGGGTGGGGTTGTCCATTTTCAGTGTGCATTTATACATACCAACACACCAAATGTTCATCCGTTCGTCAGATTGTTCCATGTTCCATGTCACCCTTTGTCACTCCACCACACACACTCTCTCTCTGGTCCATTGTCCCTGCGTGCTGTGGGTGTTTTGTGTTTTTTTGGCAGGCTTTCCATTCCTTTTTTTTTTTTTCATTTACCGTAATTTCCGGACTATAAGCTGCTACTTTTTTCACATGCTTTGGACCCTGCGGCTTATACAACGGTGCGGCTAATCTATGGATTTTTACAGTTAACGGACACCAACGGTGCTCTAACATGAAGCTCATTGTCTGGTGCAGTTTATAGTCAGGTGCAGCTTATACAAAGAAAAGTCAGTATTTTCCCCCAAAATTAGCTGGTGCGGCTTATATTCAGGTGCGGCTTATAGTCCGGAAATTATGGTAGCTAAAATGACTTGGCACTTTGCAAGCACCAGTGCATCAACTTTGCACACAGTCAAGCCATTACACAGTCATTATTTTTTTTCTTTCTTCTCCTTCAGTGACTCAGGCATATTGTGTCCTGTTGCAGAGATCTAAGTGTGGCTCTACTGTGACGTTTCACTCATTATCTGAAACTTATCTGGTTTCACATTTTGTTTCAAAACATTGTGAGCCAGAAGAGCATGTGACAGTGACACACTGCTCCTTTCCTGTGACCCAGTAGCCATGTGTTAAATACTTTATTTATCAGTGTTATTTATTGGCTACTAAAACATTACAGAATTGTAATTATCTTGCATGCGGTTTCCGTCCGATGACCACTGATCAAAATCTCCCAAGTAGAAAGTACTGATCGAGCAGGATCTTGGAAATATCAAGGTCTGTTTTTCAAGTTTAGTTACCAGTACATTTGGGTTGTTTACTTGTGGTAGCCTTTAGGGTTTTACTAAATTCACACTGTGGATTTTCATGATGTGTGTTGTGAGTTACTCACAACTGTGGGTACTGTCAAAAGTTATCCTTTCGTGGAAATAGTCAGTGTTGATTTCGGCAAACAAAACTATGGCGAAAAAATGTTCATCGACTAGCCCAAATAAGGGCTATTTTAGGCATGTGTGTGTGTAACATGAAAATTGTTTGTATAGTTACAATTAAAAGTCTCATTGCTCATATTTTATTAGAATACAGTATAATGTCGGTATTTGACGATATTCGGTATTCAATATTTTTTATAGACCCAACAATATTACTCGGTATTGATTTCAATATCGCAATAAACAGTAATACCGGTATATTGCCCAAGACTAGTAGATTTAGTTGACTAAATCTAAAGACACAAAACACTGAAATAGGATGCCATTCCGTGCCAGGTAGCTGCTCTCCACTCTTTACGACACATTGCTATACTGTATGGATGTATTTAAGCCCAGCATGTGGATGTTTTCTCCTCCTAGGATTTTGAGCTTCTGCCGGAGAAGGACAAAACGTCCCTTGTGGAAGGCGGGGTGACCCTCAGCGGGGGTCAAAGGGCACGCATCGGCCTGGCCAGGTATGTCACGTCACATCACATCACACCTGCTGGTTATCTCTCAGTGTGGTTGGCTCAGTCTCGCACCTGTCAGAAGAAGGGCAATGCTCAATCAATCTACCACCGTTAATAGCAACTGGAAATGTACTTTTAGAGCAGCCGTTCTCGTATTTCCACATCAAGCCCAATTATTTATTTGTTCATTTCAACCATGGATTGCCATTTGAGATTTAGCCTCTCAGACACAAATATACTATATAATTGTTGTTGTATCCGGTTTTTGTACACAATTTCATGGTTTATTGATGGGCGCTGGTAATGTACAGTAGGAGAGTAGTAGAATGGAGAATAATTGTTATTTTTACCAACGTTTTGCCAGTTCTCTTTCCCAATTGTGGACAAAAACGTGAAAGTTCTTAGTTCACGAACTGTCAACTCAAACCTCAAATACTGTTTTCAAACGTCATTAAAACCTTCCAATTGTTCCCCTCTATTTTTTCATTATAAGTGCATTATTCTTAAACACTATAGAAGTAAAGTTCTCAGTACTGGGTACTGATTTCAGTCCTGAGGATTTCACAGGGGTCATTGAATTAGCTCAGTGCTTATTTGCAAAAGATCATTTTCAGTCTCAAGATTTTTTTTTACTATAATCCCTTTAAACACTATAACAGTAAGTAACACCATCACCACTATTTCAAAGCTCAAACTTTCTAGGAGGCCTTGAAATGGATTTTCAGTAATGGAATAATCATGTTTTTGATGTGTAGATCCTGTTGAGCCGCTCATTTGGAAAGTAGCTCTCAAGTCAAAAAGGTGTGGGCACCCCTGGTTTAGAGGCATTATCAACTCTGAATCATCCTTTGGACTTCTCAAAACTGCCTCAGAAATACAGTCAGTTAAGCTTGTATTGGGTGACATGGGATGAAAATCAGATCACTGTTTAGCCTGAACCAAATAAGATTTGATGTCTCTCTTAGATCTGAATTTAGATCAAAAGTAACTTACATTACACCCTACTACAATTACATTACTAATTACATTACACCCTACTACAAAGTGAGTTTCCTCAGTTATCCAACGTCGTTCTCTTGACATTCTTATCCGTGTGGGGTGTTTTGCAAAAGTCCAAGTAAAGCATGAGGGAGAGAGATTCAAATCCTTCTTATCGTAATTTGTAGAACCAACTTTGTTTCATTCATTCAGCAGCCTCTATCTAAATCTAATACATGTTATAACATTGTAAATTACTGCTTTAACCCTAATATGACGTTAGTTCCGTATCGCGTGGTAAACAATGTGTCCCATTGAGAAACAACTGTGTATTGTACTCAGTGTACTGTTACTTTCCACAACTGCTTACTAACAAGATCAATTGACTCACTAGCAATGTGTGTCACCTGACTGTGTGTACTCTGTGTCTGAATCTCTTCTGGTTTATGGTCTAATTATTTGTATGGCTGAAGGTGCTTATGTTTATAGCCCCCAGTTTACTTTATTGCCCCATTAAATCTCTGCGTGCATTATAACACTCAGACTCTCTCATATTCCCATATATTATTTATTGGTTTAGTGTGCTGAATGCTGCTGGCGTCCATTTGGAGACTCTGTCTGTGAGTTTGCCTGCTAAGAGCAGCTGTCGTCATTCAACTTCCACCACGGCTCGCCTTCCTCATTCAGCACTTGTTTGATAGCTTTATTATTTCTCTCACCTGCACTGTCAAGACTGATTTGGACTTGATTTCGTAAGACTATAACTATGGTCATGTTCGTAAACAGTTTGCGTGCCCTTGCAGTAGAGCTACGTCATGCTTATCATTATCGAATAATAGTTATGACCGGTGCCGCTTAGGTTGATCTACGTCACGCTGTGTTGCTCACCATCGCCGGTTTGATACAATCCCAATGATAATGACAGCGAGCAGCGATCGCATCTCTCAGTGCCAGCACGTTTTCATATTACCGTCTTGTCACCGACAAAAAATAAATAACAAGTCAACAAGATAAAAGACAAACTACTAAATGTTAGGGAGGGACTAGTAAGTGGAGAAGAGATCAACTAGAGTTACCACCAAAAGTCATTTTATGCGTGGTTGCATGCTGCAACTCTCCGATCTACAAGCACAAGTCTTTGTGAGCTTGTAGATTGAATATTTTCAGCACGCAACCGTGTGTAAAATCAGATGATGATGCCGTCAAGGCCCACTGGAAATGGATTAGGATTAGTTGTCGAAATCAATTATAGATTCATCGACTAAAATCATATATTCAGTTAACTAAAATTAAACTAACAATAAAACATTTCATATGACTAAAAGTTTCATTCCACATGACTCACGACTGAACTAAAAGCTAAATGTGCTGTCAAAATCAACACTAGTACTAGTACTGCACATTGTGTCCAAGTAGAAATCAGGTGTCACATTCCACATTCTCTCATACAGTGTGTGTGTGTGTGTGTGTGTGTGTGTGTGTGTGTGTGTGTGTGTGTGTGTGTGTGTGTGTGTGTGTGTGTGTGTGTGTGTGTGTGTGTGTGTGTGTGTGTGTGTCTGTGTCTGTGTCTGTGTCTGTGTCTGTGTGTGTCTGTGTGTGTGTCTGTGTGTGTGTCTGTGTGTGTGTCTGTCTGTGTGTGTCTGTGTCTGTGTCTGTGTGTGCGCGCGTGTGCGCGTGTGTGTGCGTGTCCTCTCTCTCTCACACAGGGCCGTGTACAAGGATGCAGACCTGTATCTCCTGGACTCTCCCTTCACCCACCTGGACATTGTCACAGAGAAAGAGATCTTTGAGAAGTGTGTATACCTGTATATCCCAACAACAGAGAGGCTTTCATGTCATGAGGGGAGGGGGTAGGGCTGGGGGGTGAGGGGGGTGAGGGAGGGTCTACTGTAGGCAAGGTCAAGGTTATTGGTGTTGTTTCTGGTCTGTGTGTGGTGTGTCATAGCTACTTAAATACTAGCGGTGGGCAAAATAATCGATATCCGATAACTAGTGTTTCTATCCTTCAAAAAAGAAAAGGTGTTAATCTTCTACATTCTCTAGGTGTGTAGACTAAGTTGGGCTAATTCACATGATGAATATTATAACTCTTGAGGGTGTAAAAATGAAATAATTTTTACGCTCTCAAAGAGTTACATCTGGTTAGCCAGCTGCCCCCACCAGGGTGGCCTGGCAAAGGCAAAATTGTCCCGGTGGGAAAATATGTGCCAATCCGGCCCTGCCATCTGATATGGGATCTATTGGTGTTTGTGTCCAGGTGCTTGTGTAAACTGATGGCATCCAAGACCCGCGTGGTGGTCACCAGCAAGCTGGACCACCTGAAGCGTGCCGACAAGATCCTGCTGCTCCACAACGGTGTCTGTTACTTCTACGGGACCTTCTCTGAGCTCCAGTCGCAGAGGCCAGACTTCAGCACCATGCTGCTGGGTGGGTGATTTTTATCCTTCTACAGAGAGGAAGTGGAATAAAAGTAAAAATAAGATAGTAAAGTAAGAGTAAGACCAACCATTTTGACACCAGGGCCTCTCTATTTATTCAGTATTTGAGACACAGAGGACCAACATTTGATGACATTTTAGCCCCACAGACCTAAAACTAAAGATTTATTTTGCTTTGTTCACAATTTCAGGCTGGATTTCACAAACAAAACAGGCAAACATATATAGAAAATTACCATTCTTTGACATTCTCTGGCTAATTCAGATGATGAATATTTTAACTCTTCAGAGTGTAAACCAAATGGACCCGCAAGGGTCCATTTGGTTTCATGTTTACGCTGTCAAAGAGATACATCTGGTTAACCAACTTTTCCATATTTAACTGGAACTCTCTCAAGAACCACTGGTGGTCCCCGGACCACTGGTTGAAAACCACAGTACCCTTTCACGGGCCAGTCAGAGTCAGCCAAAGGGCCACATTTGGCCCCCGGGCCGCATAGTGCACAGGTATGCTTAAAAGAAGTACTAATGGCCTGGGACGTGGCTCAGCGGCTTAGGAATAAGGGATTTAGCAGTGGAGCCCTATGTGTTAGACTGCACTCTGTGTCGTTTACATTTCTGACTAAATAACATATTCACTCGCTCACAGGCATCGAGGCGTACGACAACTTCAACGCCGACGGTCGCAGTTCCATCCTCACAGAGACGCTGCGCAGGGTCTCGGTGGACGAGTCCGCCGGGGTGTTCCGCGGTCCTGAGTCCATGCGCGGCTCGTTCCGCCAGCCCCCTCCTCCTCCTCCGCCCCCCATCATCATCTCTGGACCCCAAGGGAGCCCCGGAGGAGGAGGTGGCGGCGGCGGTGACGGCGGTTACCACCCGGAGAAGCGCAAGCCGTCCCTCATCCTCAACCCGCTGGCGGCCGCCCGCAAGTTCTCCTTCATGGGGAACTCTGGGCAGACGGGGGGCAGCGGCGGGCCGCAGTCCACCACCATAGAGGACGGCGTCAGGGAGCTCTCTGAGAGGAAGTTCTCTGTGGTGCCTGAAGACGACCAGGTGGAGGAGGTTCTGCCCAGGTAGAGACGGGGCTGGTCAACATTATTACTAGGGTTGTCCCCATCACTTTTTTTTTTTTTTTTTTTGCTCCGGATCCGATCCCGTTCATTTGAGTTTGAGTATCTGCCGATCCTGATATTTCCCAACTACAAAGCAAATTCCACAACATTTATTTACCTGCCATAGTGTTAACCCTTACCCCTGTATCAGATCTCTGGTTATACTGGTATATTTACCAATACGGAATGGTCTGATGATGACAAATTAAGGACAAATACTGATAGTTTTCTGATACCGATACAATATTTGCCGATACAGATATGAACCGATATGACAAAAAGGGCCGATCCGATACTTTTACCGATACAATATCGGGACATCCTAATTATTACACCTTTAGGTTTTACCACCATCATTCTGACCCTGCGTTGCCAGGCTTTCCACCTTGATGGAAAGCCTAGTCTCTGTTACAAAACTGCCATGTCAACCACACACACAGCCAGGATGATAATGCTAAGTGAGTTATAAGTGAAGACAGACAGGAAAGAGAGGGGGGACACAGAAGGGGGACACATGCAGAAAAGGTTGTCACGAACAGGATTCAAACATGCAACACGCTAGCCAGGCCCTGCCCGCCCCAGCTACGTCATCACAACGAATTGTCTGGTGTGGGTCTGGTGTCTCCACCCGTTGACTCTCATTACAAAGAACTCACTCGCCGAGTTGTTGATTTTCAAAGTTGGAGACCAATCAAATGGCTGCGTTTGAGTAATCCCACCTCACGTCTCCTGATTGTGCTCCTGATTGGTGCGCTGATGGCTAGTGATTGGTTAGATGAATCTGTCTGTCAAACAGACAACCTACGTCACGGTAAAGAGATTCCAATCAGGGAGTCCCAGACTCTCCTTCGTGGAGAGTTTGTCTGGATCCAGGCAAGCAACACGCTGCCTATATCTGGCATGCGTCTGGACCACTAGGCCAGCAGGGCACCCCAACACTACGTTATGTTGTAGTACTTGAGTTTTGTTTCATAGTCAGGCAGGAGGCTTCATAGGGAAATTCTGTTTCCCTCCATCTGGAAGAATAACAATAAAAGCTCTGATAGTCTGCAGCTTTTATTGAGAAAAAATGTTTTTAGGGAAGAGGAAGTTCCGCATGAATTATTCCTGTCTGATGACTACAAAACAACAGTACAACATGACGTAGCGAAATCATCTGCTGACCAACGGATCACAAACCCCAAACAGAAAATGCTGCCCAGGCTAATAATTGTCACAGAAATAATGTAAATTAACCATTTTGGCATTCGAAATTGGAACATTAAGAATAGAAATTACAATTCAGTTTGACCCCACTAGGTTTCACAATAAAAATGCACACAAATAATAATATATCAAGAACCTCCTTGCATTTTCTATACATTTTATAGTCCTACTTAACAATATAGCAGAAATTGCTGATGTCGCTGATCTTAAAACAAGTATTTTTAGATCTGCTATTGCTTCTTTTTAATGTATGAACTTTTTTAGGCTTTAAAAATCATTTTTTGTTATCTGACGATAGATTCTAGTTTCTGACGCTAGATTCTATTTTTTTCTGAAACCTCTCCTGTTCCTGTGTCAGTGATGCTCAACATATTTCATGCTAAAGACAACCAGAATTATTCCTATTTGTCTTTAGAAAAGGTTTGCTTCTGAAATATGTTCAAAGATTTGCGCCACATTTTCAGGATTTTTCAAAAATACCAGACCTACAAGCTCATATTGTGAACCACCCAGAATATTTGTGATCACCTCAGATAATTGCAATTAGACGATTATTATCGTGACAGTAATGGCCGATTGTTAACCCCTCGTCCTTACACGTTGCAGGGGCAACCTGTACCACCACGGCCTGCAGCAGCTCTCTGGCCAGCGGCGCCAGTCTGTGCTGGCGTTCATGACGTCCTCACAGGGCCAGGGGCGGAGGGAGCTGGTCCAGTCGTCCTTCAGGAAGAAGCTGAGCATCACTCCACAGTGTGAGCTGGCCTCTGAGCTGGACATCTACTCACGACGCCTGTCCAAAGACAGCGTATACGACATCAGTGAGGAGATTGACGAGGAGGACATGGAGGTACGTATGGCAGTCAGTCAGCAGGACAACGGGGTTCTCCACCGTTGGCGGTCTGGGCCCAGTGCTTGTAGAAAATATTACAACGTAACGTATAAGAAACAAGGCAAAGGTTTTTTTGGAAATAGCAGATCCACAAGGTTTGGGGGGGGTCCCCAGTTATTTTGCGGCTTCCTGCCACTGCTAATCTAATTTAATCTAATCTAATAAAGAGATCTAATCTAAGCACGCCAGCACTACCGTACAACAGAAAGCCAACTATTAGGGCATTTGAACACTGACACAGTCACGGTGTGGGACAGGATCTCAATCTGTCAAGGTCAAGGTAAACTTTATTGTCCACAAGGGAAACTTGTCTTGGGCTAACACCCCTGCTTCAGCCACACATGAAACATAAAGACAGAACACAAAACAGAGGAAGACAACATTGAATCAGTGTGTATCAACTCCTAAAAAGTATTGGAAAGAGGGACTGTCCCATGCAAAGGGTCATTTCTCGTCACCCTTTGTGTGCACCCACACGCGCACAGACGCACAACTATTTCGACATTTTAGAAGGTCAAATACATTTCAGGTCACTTCTAACTGGGATGTATTGAGTGATGTGTTGTTTGTGTCGTAGCGGTCGGTCTGACCTGTGTGTGTGATGTCATGTCTGCCTCTCCTCTCCACAGGAGGCGTTTGCAGATGACCGTGAGAACATCTTCGAGACCACGTCGTGGAACACCTACCTGCGCTACGTCACCACCAACAGGACCCTGGTCTACGTCCTCATCTTTATCGTCGTGGTCTTCGCCATCGAGGTACATTCATAAGCATGTGTCTTTGGATAAGTGTCTGTTGTCCACTCGAATAGAGGTTCAAATGTTCTCATTTCTCCTGTCTCACATTCAGGTTGCCGGTTCAGTCCTTGGCATTTTCCTCATCACAGAGTAAGTGTTACAATGTAAATTAGCTACTATTTATGCTGCCAGGTAACATCATCTTATAATGATGTTGCACCAATAATTTTCCTATGTGATGGTCCTTGTAATCCTTGATTACATGGTTGGACACTGGGGAGAGGGTGGGGCTCGTAAAAAAAACACGTGCCTCCATGTTGTACTTAAGTATGGTAATTAAAGTAAATGCACTTGATTACTCTAGTAACAGCAGAGTTATAACAGATAATTTAATAAAGTAACGTGCAGGTCCTATTGTGAACTCTACTATTGATGCAGATTTGGCATAGTACTCGGAATAAGAAGGAATAGACAAATTAATAACGAGACAACACACCAGAGCTTCAATATGAGTGATTGTATTATGGCACCATAAGGCTTGCCTTGACCTCCCGTAGCCAAAAGCAACACACAGACTCGAGTGAAACTGGTCAATATACAGTATATACACAGAGAGAGCCAACCCCCATGGGAAAAAGGAGGTGACACTCCAGCTTTAGACACAGGTATTTAAGAGTTGTTGAAAACAAACAGGAGATGGAAAAGAACAGCTGAGATCAGGATTTACCAACTACAGTATCTTCTAGAGCAGGGGTGGCCAACCAGTCAGAGACTAAGAGCCACTTTTATACCGTGTTACTGCAAAGAGCACACATGGACAGACGTGAAGACCACCCTATCCCTTCCTCACACACACACACACACACACACACACACACACACACACACACACACACACACACACACACACACACACACACACACACACACACACACACACACACACAGAGTTATTGTAAATGTCACACACCAACATGATAATGACAGAAACTGACTCCTAGCCCATGCAAACTGACTACGGATAATCACTTGAAGATCGATGGATGTAGTAGTCCAGTTATTCTCAACAACTACCGTACTTTCCGGGTTATAAAGCGCACCTGAATATAGGCCGCATTGGCCAAATTTAGCGAAAAAATCAATTGTGTACATATACAAGACGCACTGGCCTATTAGCCGCGGGTGTTTTAATGCTTAATTACCATATGTAAGGGTTCTTGCACAGATGAGATTGTCGGCAACGAAATGCTGTTTGAGAAGCATCCTTAAACGACTACAGAACTGCACGTGCTGTATGTAATTAACGCTAGAGCCATAGACCAAGGACGGATCTAGGCATAGACATGGGGGGGGGGATGCCCTCTAGACGCCCTGACTGCCCCACCAAACATGACGGAATGCAAACAATGAAAACTTCAAAGATATTTCAAATCCTCTCAATGTTTAAGACGCTCGACGAGGCGTCTTTATTGCCGCCTCCACGGACCCACTCCTATTCCTGATCGCGCTGCTGCTGCTGCTGCTGCTGCTGCTGCCGCCAGCCTTTCTAAACCCGTTCGTGGATGTTTTGACACTTTTCCACGCAGTCAGGATCCACTGGCAGACTTGAGAAAAAGTTTCTTTCAGCATGTTGCTCGCGCTGGTGCTCCGCGCGCTGGCGCCGCGGTCCGCGGAGCTCATGGCGTCTCCGCCGCGCTGGCGTTCCTCGCGTTGGTCCGCCGTCTAACCATTGATTCATTGATCCCAAGGCTACGTGCAGCAGATAGATTTCCTTATTTTTCAACCAGCTCGACTGACTTTAGCTGCGTTATATGTACTTCTTCGTTTGCTTTCCATGATGCATTTAGTAGTGTCTGTCTTAGCGAACTGCCTGTGCCCTGTCCCTCTACATTTCCTGCTCGGGCCGGCTTAAAGTTGGGGTGCATACCGTGCATTTAGCCGTAAACATCCATACATTGGCCGCACCGCTGAATAAGCCGCAGGGTCCAAAGCACGGGAAAAAGTCGCGGCTTATAGTCCGGCAATTACGGTAACATTGTGTGCACTGTATCACCCTCATAAACTCTCAGTTCAACAAGTCCACAAACAAAAATATATCATTGTCTGCACTGTTTCACACATAAAACAAATTATAATCATAATTAATAGCGGAATTAATGGCTGCGCCAGGCCAAGCAATTTTGACACTTGACATGTGAATGCCCCTTAAGAGCCACATGAAACCAGCCAAAGAGCCACATGAGGCTCAAGAGCCATGGGTTGGCCAGGCCTGTTCTAGGCTAAACAGAAAATAGAGGTACATACTGTATAACACAGCTGCCAGGGTAGGTTTTTTTTGAGAGTCAACCACTTGTCATCTTTGACACTATCCATCCCCCACCCGTCCCTCCTAGTAAGATCTGGAGAGAGGGGAACAACCCGTCGGCGCCCAACTACGTGGACGAGCAGCACCCCAACGCCTCGTCGCCCGCCGTCCACCTGGCGGTCATCGTGACGCCCACCAGCGCCTACTACATCATCTACATCTACGTGGCCACGTCAGAGAGCGTGCTGGCGCTGGGGTTCTTCAGGGGGCTGCCCCTGGTGCACACGCTGCTCACCGTGTCCAAGAGGCTCCACGAACAGATGCTGAGCGCCGTGCTGAGAGCACCCATGGCCGTGCTCAACACCATGAAGACTGGTGGGTGACTGTGTGACTGTGTGTGTGTGTGGCAGCAGGGGCGGATGTAACATTTGATTTCCCAATTGGGGGGGCAGGAGAAAATGGTATGTGGGGCGACTACATCGCACCCATACCATTTCTGGTTTCAGGACTGATAAATAAGGGATAAAGGACCGTAATAGAATTTGTTAAAATTAATATGATGAAAAGACTGTATATCTTCGATAGCTCTATAATGTGGAGGGCAGGCTATAATGCCCCAAACCCAAAGTTTAATATATCAGAGAAAAACCTTTTAGCTGTCCTGAAGTACAATTAGCCATAAAATAATGTTTAGCTTTAAAAGCATTTAGAAATAATTCAAAATGTAATCCTGGAAAAGATTAAAAATGATTATGAGTAAATATACCCATAAACCCTGAAAATTACTTACTTACCAGGACAAGCTGTGAAACCAAATGGACCCAAGTTGAAACAGTAAAACATAGTCGGCAAGTCAGTTCCGTGGAAAGATGAAAAACAGACATATTATGGGGGAGACGCAAAAAGATTTATTACAGAAAAGCCCACAGACGTCGCACAAAAATGTTGAAGCATTTCTCCCAAAGAATTAATGGCGGAGACAAGCATTATATTCAATCTGTTATCAGAAAATACACGTGGCATATGATGAAACTTCCGGCATGACGTTTACTGCAAAGGCTTATGGGAAATGAAGTTCCAATACAATGATGATGAAGTTGAAACAATATGATGCAATCAGTATACTGTAGTTCTAACCAATTCTACCCAGCAACCGAGAGTGAGAGAGCAGAAGCCTGTGATGGAAAATACCAGCAAGGTCAATGCATAGATAACAGTCTGGGAAAGAAAACGATAACCATAACAAACCCAGTGTGTAGCAGACGAAGTCTCAACATTTCAACTGTGTGTAGAGTGTAACTTGAACATCCTTGAAAATAGCAGATCTACAAGGTGGTAAAATGAATGGAACAGATCTACAAGATGACATATGTAAATCATTCACAAGTAGATTCTAAAATATTAAATATTTCCAATATTTCCATCAAGCACTTTTAACAGACACGCAGCATGCATAAAGCTAAAGGTCTGACTCAGAGAGTTTTCTGTTTTCAATGATGAAGAAGTAGAACGGCTGCTACAGCAAGCAGGTTTATCTATTGAGCATGGATGGACTCACTGTTGCCGTAGTGGACACCGTCACTGCCGCATGCTTAAAGCCCCTAGTATCTGAAAGGGAAGCCCCACATGCATTCTCATACTGAATGTAGAAGAACTGTTCGTTTTGAACTGGTATTCGATTCCATCAACATAGTATGGAATCGTAGACAAAAACCTTCTTTCAGCCTGCAAATGGTGGTCAGTTTGCTCAAATGCCGAAAACGTAATGGGCCTTGATATGAAAATGGCTGAAAACTGCTGTCGTAGATGGCTGACGTCACAGATGGACATGCTTCACATGGAAGCCAACACATTGGCACCTCCTCTTCTTTCTAGTTATGGTTGTATTCACGGGCGGATCTAGGCATGGGCATGGGGGGGCAATGCCCCCCTAAATGACCTGACTGCCCCACCAAACATGATGGCATGCAAATGACCCAAATTTCAAATGTATTGCTTATAATTGAAATGATTTGAAACACTACTACTGCTACTAACTACCATTTTGGCACCACTAAACCAACAGCATTTCATCATTGAAAACAGAAAACTCTCTGAGTCAGACCTTTAGCTTTATGCATGCTGCGTGTCTGTTGCAGCTTCAACAACAACTGATGTTATTATTGATGCTTTACTTGCCTAATAATAAGTCCTGTAACTGAAAATGGTATCCGTATAGGTGCCGCCCCCATACCATTTTCTCTTGCCCCTCTAACATGTCCTCTTGCACCCCCAAATGGGACATGTTACATCCGCCCCTGGTTGTATTCAGTTAGAAGGTCAAACAGAGTCAGGTGCTGCTATTATTATAACATTCTGTCTTGCTGGAAAGGTTTGCTTGCTCCACGAAATGGAATAATAGAACATTAATTATGAAAATCGGTAACACCTGTGTTGATTCTGTTTCATGCGGTGCTTAATTTTATAGCTCGTTAGACCTCGGACCTCAAGGCTCCACTCAATGTGCGCGTGCGTGTATGTTCATTTTAGGGAGAACCATATCCGATTTTGTAGCATTTTTCTTTTCATTTCGCGGTTCTATGTAGTTATACTGTATTTCCCCTCCCGCAGGGCGGATCATGAATAGGTTCACCAAGGACATGGCCACCATCGATGACATGCTGCCGCTGGTGCTGTTTGACTTCATACAGGTGGGTTGAGGAGGTGTACACGTCTTTGTACCAGGAATACTTTGTAGATGTGTAGAAACAGCATGTGGAACGGACAAATGATTTCAATCATTTCAAAACTCTATTGGTTAAAATTCCGTTCCCAGGAATCATTTGGTTATTGATTTCAGTGAGTGCAGAGCAGGGAGGATTGGATCCCATTTTTACAGTGTATTTTTTTTTTTACAGTGGTATGATCCCCAGAAAGGGATCGAACCCCGACCTCCCAGTTTCAGGGCCAGGCCACTGCCAAAAATACCTTTTTTTACACAAATCTTAGCTTCTGGGGTGGTCTCTTAAAGGGGAATTCCACCCATTTAACTTTTTTTTTCTGAGAGCGTACAAATGCAACCAAATGAACCCTGACGGGTTCATTTCGTTCCATTTGTACGCTCTCAGGAAAACGAAACGTCTAAAGAAATCTATTAACATGGTGAAAATACATCTTGATGATGTCATCAAGATGTTTCACCATGTTAGTGGTTTTCTTCAGATCTCCATTTCTAGGAAATACAGAACTGGGGAAACCTTTTCATCATGTCCACCCAGCATCTCTAGGGTATATTAATGACATATTAAAATGTTGAAAATGGGTGGAGTTCCCATTTGCTTAGACACTGACTGTCTCTCCTCTACCTCTTGTTCCCCGTGCTGTTGTCCACGGTGTCTCCAGCTGACCCTGATCGTTCTGGGAGCCATCTTCACCGTGTCCATCATGAGGCCGTACATCTTCATCGCAGCCATCCCATTGGCTATGATCTTCGTCTTCCTCAGGAAGTACTTTCTGCGAACTGGTCAACAACTCAAGCTGCTGGAAGCTGAAGGTAATCAATCAGTGCATCCATCAATCGAGCATTATTCCAGACCATCCGTATCAGAGCACAAAATAAGAATAACAGGACATACAAATACGTACTGTAATTAAATCGAGTGCACATATCCCACATTGTTCCGTTTCTTACATGTGCACCAATGGTTCCACAATCCATGAGGACATGACTGAACCACCCTACACAGAACTCTGTCTGTACTGTGGTAAATACAGTAAGGTTTCATAGCACCGACGACACTAGTAATCGTGTGGTTTTTGCTGGAGCTTTGAGGAACAGCACCAAAGGTCTGCAGAAGGATCTATGAAGAGAGATATCTTCACAGGTACTGAGCACAGGCTAAATCTAGGACAGAGCATGTATATTTGTGAATTAAATAAGCCATTAAATGAGTGTCTTTTAGGGATACAATGTTTGCTGGAGACAGGAAAAAAAGATACAAACCAAAGAATTACAGTGTAAAACTCAATGTAGCATTCTCTTCCAGGGTTATTATAGTTATGGATTTTTCATTTTAGTTTAGTTTTAGTTTAGTTTTGACATTTTATTTTCTAATTCAGTTAGTTTTAGTTAGTTTTTAAAGCGAGTTTGCTAGTTTTTATTTAGTTGAAAATATTTCGTTTTAGTTCGTTTTAGTTTAGTTTTTTTAGTTTTAGTTGTTTTATTTTTTTCTGTGCTTTGGTTGTCAGGTATAGGATTAAAAATGTACCAAAGTAGGAAACAGTTGGTATTCAACCCTTTCTTTGAGTTTCTTAGTAGAACACAATTTTACCCCCAGTGTTATGGAACTCAGTAGTGGATATAAGATCTAGACATGGACCAACACACATGGATTTAAAAGCTTTATACAAACTAAAACTAAGGGTATTTGGGTTATAATTTCAGTTAGTTTTAGTTATTTGTCTGAACCCACATTACAGTTTTAGTTTAGTTATCGTTTTTTGCATTAATTTTTGTTTTTATTAGTTTCAGTTAACTCAGATTGTTTTTTACTTAGTTTTAGTTACCTATTATAACCCTGTTCTCTTCACGTTGAAAAAGTAAACACAGGAGAGCATGATACTAGATGGAGGCAATAAAGTCTGAACTCAGGAAGTGAGAGGGGCAGAATGTTGGGCATCTCCACTGCCCTCCAGCATGTTGGCGCCGTGCCAACAGGAGTCAAAGGTCAAGCTGATGGGGCAAAAAACACCCAGAGGAGACGAGAGGGCTGGAGAGGATGGGAGAGCCGCCTCTGTGGGGCTGGACTAGTTGAGGAAGAGAGAGAGAGATAGCTTTATAAATTGTGTACGTGGCACAGCCCACGAATCGCTGACCTACAAGCTCACAGTGCGTCGTAATGGGACACGTTGTGAGCTTGTAGGCAGGGTCGGATTGACCATTGGGCGTACAGGGAGGTCTCCCGGTGGGCCACGACCCGTAGGGGGGGCGGTGGTATCACGGTATGATTATTTTTGCGCTCTCAAAGAGTTACATCGGGTTAACCAACTATACCAGGTAGAACAGGTCCATCACACGCTGGTTGTTGTGGGCCGGTCTAGGCCAAATCACGCTAAAAATGTCCACCACTGCTTGTACAGTAGGTCTGCTACAGTGTATGTCTGCAGAAATATTAAGCATAATAATTCAGACTTGGAATCGTGAAGATAGTTTTCATGTAGGAATGCAACATACAGTATATTGATGTCTACATGTTTGACTACAGTATGCTTTTGTCAAAATCAGACCATCAGTGGTCAAAATGACATCTCAGTCATGCTAGTGTTAAAGGCGTAGGTTAACAGCATAGTATTTGAAACAGGAGTCTTCCTGGCCGGCCGTCGTGTTTTGGGTGGAGTGAGAGTATCGTCGTTGTGGCAATAGGAAGTGCTCATGTGGACATCCCTAGCCGACGATGGCCACTTCCTGGAGAAAAATGGCAAGTGCCACGTGACAGTGTAGTCGCATTGGTGTGGAATCTTAGCCGGATGTAGAGAGAGACCTGTGGAGACTGTATTCAACCTTCTTTTACTTTTAGTACCGGTATATTTAACCCTTTCTGTACTTAGCTATTGAAAAATAGCAGAACTACAAGCTCATATCAGTCTATTTTCAAAAATAGCAGTAGTTCTGCTATTTTTGAAAAATTGTGAAAATGTGCTGCAAATATCTGAATACATTATTTTGGAAGCAAACATTTTTAACTCAAATTTTTGCTTCTGGGGGATCCCTAGAACAACATGTGTTCAGATGCGGGTCTGCAGCCAAATATGGATAATTCTGGTGGTCCTTGACTTGAAATATGTTAGCATCACTGACACAGGAACACAGATTTTTCAGAAAAACTAGAATCTAGTGTCAGAAACTATAGAATCTAGTGTCAAAAACTCGATTCTACCGTCAGAAACTAGATTCTAGTGTCAAAAAGTAGATCCTAGCATCAGAAACTAGAATTTAGTGTCAATAGTGTCGGAAACTAGACGCTGGTATCTTTGTACTTACTTGACTTTTGAATATGGGACTTGTACCTTGTAACTGAGCCGGCTGCATCTACAATATACTGCAGTATTTCTACTTTTACTTAAGCAAAACCTTCTGGGTACTTATTTCTCGACACTCATTTGATGTGTTTAATTTGTCCACACAGCAGTGGTCCAGATGGAAGCTGCAGTTGGAGCAAAGAGGTCACACTGCAGAGTTGCTGACGAATACAGTGACGTTTCTTCTGCACATTTCAACTGTGCTTTTGACGATCGCTGAATGTGTGTGTTTAATAATTGATGGCAACAAGGTCTTTCCGTAGCCAGAGATGGAGGGAGAGGGAGAGAGAGGGAGCACAGGCAGGTCAGCGAGAAACATCCGATCTGGGATTTCCTTCAGCTTCATCCTGGCATCGCTCAATGTACTCCTGCACGTTCCCAAAATGTGTCACACTCACTCACACACACACACACACACACACACACACACACACACACACACACACACACGCCGCGTAACAACCCCAAGGGGGTAAGCGAACGGGATTATTTGGCGGGAGTGTCTGCCAGCAGCACATTCTCTACTTATTGACATTGCCGACATATTTCATTGGCGTTGTCGGACGATGATCTCACTTTCGTCTCGTGGATGACAGGCGGCTATGCGGCCCACGTCCTATCTGCTATCAAAGCTAGCGGAGAGAGCGCTCCGAGACCATCAGCTTTATCGTTTCCTTCCTCTGCGTTCGCAAACACTTCCTGGGCAGAGTTTGACGGAGGGAGAGTTCAGAAAGATGAGCAGGGAGTGAAAACATGACTTTGTATCAAAACAAGGGAGGCCTGTTCATAGATACGTGCCTTTGCTTTGGAAAAATATCTCGCTGTTATGATGAGAGAGATTCTTCACTGCGTAAAACTGTGTGCTCCAGGGGCGAAATCCAAAAGCGACCTCGCCCGCGGGCGCCCGTTTTCAAAAGCGGGCGCCCGTTTTCAAAAGCGGGCGCCCGCTTTCACAAAAACGGGCGCCCGGTTTCACAAAAACGGGCGCCCGTTTTCAAAAGCGGGCGCCCGTTTTCACAAACGGGCGCCCTTTTCAAAAGGTTATGGTTAGGGTTAGGTTAGGTTTAGGCATAGGTTTACTGAGGTTAAGTTTAGGGTTAGAGTTAGGTTTAGGCATAGCCTAGTTTGTGAAAACGGGCGCCCGCTTTTGAAAACGGGCGCCCGCTTTTGAAAACGGGCGCCCGTTTTTGTGAAACGGGCGCCCGTTTTTGTGAAACCGGGCGCCCGTTTTTGTGAAAGCGGGCGCCCGTTTTTGAAACCGGGCGCCGCGGGCGAGGTCGCTTTTGGATTTCGCTGGCTCTCACTAACTGTGTGCTCCAGTTGTTTGTTGTCGGTTGTGACTGACTGATGGCTTCCTTATGTTGAGTCCAGGGATTCTATCAATTGAAGGCCTAGCATACTGTAGTTCGTATCAGGTTATTTTTTTTCCAAGAAAACAAAGAAGGAAAGAGGGGGGAGGGAAGGTGGGTAAAGAGAACGATGCAAGAGAAAAGAAAGTATGAGTGCTTCGGCCACCAAAACTACGAGAAAATGCTTTCAGATATTTAGATGCTTGTTGTTTCACAGATGACTCGGTCCTTGGATTTCTCTTAGCTTATTATACCCTTTACCTTATACCCTTGTTTCCGACACTAGATTCTAGTTCCCGACACTATAGATTCTAGTTTTTTGGTGAGAGATTCTAGTTTCCAATAGAGTTGCCACTAGATTCTAGTTTCTGACAATGGATTCTAGTTTTTTCTGGGGAAAAAAATCTATGTTTCTGTGTCAGTGATGCTCAACATATTTCATGCCGAGGACCAACAGAATCATCTATATTTGGCTGTGGACCCCCCCAACTAAAAACATGTTCTAGGGATTCCCCGGAAGCAAAGATTTGAGTTAAAAACGTTTGCCTCGGAAATAACATAATATTCAAAAAGATTTGCACCACGTTTTCACGATTTTTCAAAAATAGCAGAGATACAAGCTCATAGCGCGCCACTCGGTGGCGCGCTATGAGCTTGTAGATCTGCTATTTTTCAATAGCTAAAACATAACGCTTAAAACACCAAAACGCGTTCAGTATACAAACGGGTTAAAAAGTAAAAGGAAAACATAACAAAGCTTCTTTCCTTCCATCCTCTCTCTCTCTCCACGCCATGCAGCGAGGAGCCCCATCTTCTCCCACCTGATCATCTCCCTGCGGGGCCTGTGGACCATCCGGGCGTTCGGTCGCCAGAGCTACTTCGAGACGCTGTTCCACAAGGCCCTGAACACTCACACGGCCACCTGGTTCCACTACCTGGCCACGCTGCGCTGGTTCCTGTTCCGCTGTGACATCATCTTCGTCTTCTTCTTCACAGCCGCAGCCTTCATCGCCGTGGGAACCAACCGTGAGTGACGGGCAGTGTTTGGTCAATATTACTTAGGAAAGTAACTTCACTCGTTACCCCTTAGAAATAGTTCATGTTTACACTCTCAAGAGTTATGATATTCACCATCTTAATTAGCACCACTTAATTAATAAGTCATAAGTCATGTTCATTTTGGTCTAATTTTGATGTTTTGCCTCTTCTGTTTGCAAAAACCCATCCTGGAATTGTGAACAAAACCAAAAGAAATCTTTAGTTTTGGGGTCTGTGGGGTGAAGATAAATTGTGAAAAAGTTGAAAACCACTGCTCTAACATGAAGCACCTAACTATAAGCCTGGTGTGGCTTATAGTCAGGTGCGGTTTATACAAGAAAAAATCAGTATTTTGCCTCAAATGTAGGCTTATATTCAGGTGCGTCTTATAATCCGGAAATTACGGTATTTTCACACATTTTGTCCTGGAGAAAACATCTAATATATCTAAATGTAAATACCACAGGCTATAAAGTTTGGGAACCACTGCTGTAACCTACTCTGAGGAACGATCCAGGGCAGGCATTGCCAAGGCAGGCGGCTCAGGAGGAAGCTGCCTGTCTGTTTTTATTTTATTATGTGTGACATAATATGATCATAACATTGGAGTACATATCTATGAAAAACATGTGGTTTGTCTGGAATGTCGTCTGGTTTAATCTAATGTAATAATATCACATATTCTGCTTGTTTTGGTGGCAGTCACTGAGAATGCCTACTTACACACACACACACACACACACACACACACACACACACACACACACACACACACACACACACACACACACTCTAACACCACACTGCACGTACGCACAGCATATGTGTTTATGTTGACGGAGGAGGATTAAAGGGTTATTTCACAGCCCATTAGAGACAGCTGTGCTCTGACATCAATACACAGCCTTTTCTTCTGTACAGACACACATACATGCACACACACACACACACACGCACCCCTACACACACACACACACACAGGCGGATGTAACATGTCCCATTTGGGGGGGCAAGAGAACATGTTGGAGGGGCAACATGTATGAAAATGGTATGGGGGGCGCACCCATACGATTTTCAGTTATACAGGACTTTTATTAGTCAAGTAAAGCATCAATAATAACATCAGTTGTTGTTGAAGTTGCAACAGACACGCAGCATGCATAAAGCTAAAGGTCTGACTCAGAGAGTTTTCTGTTTTCAATGATGAAATGCTGTTGGTTTAGTGGTGACGCAGCTGTAGTTAGTTAGTAGCAGTAGTAGTGTTTCAAATCATTTTAAATATAAGCACTTTAATTTGAAATATCTTGGGTTGTTTTGCATGGCATCGTGTTTGGGGGGGGGGGCAGACTGGGTATTTAGGGAGCATCCCCCCCCCCCCCCCCCCCCCCCCATGCCCATGCCTAGATCTGCAGCTACACACACAACCATTTATTCTGCTAGTTTCATTCATAACTCACCACAGATACCTCACCATGTGTGTGTTTATTTATTTTCTTCTGACTGGATGTGTGTGTGTGTGTGTGTGTGTGTGTGTGTGTGTGTGTGTGTGTGTGTGTGTGTGTGTGTGTGTGCGTGTGCGTGTGCGTGTGCGTGTGTTCGTGTGTGTGTCTGTGCAGAGGACAAACCAGGAGAGATCGGCATCATCGTGGCTCTGGCCATGCTCATCCTGGGGACGTTTCAGTGGGCTGTCATCACCAGCATCACCGTGGATGGAATGGTATGTGTGTACATACTGTACCTATTACACTACCTGACTGTCAACATTTGCATTTTTGCATTTTTCATACACAAAAGTTGCAATATCACACCTACTGTACTAGGTGTGATACTGTAGCATCATCTACTGTAGCATCAGCATACTGTAGCTGTCCATTCTGTTCCAGTTCCCTTGTTTTCCTAGTGAAACATATATCTCCTTAGATCAGTGGTTTTCAACCTTTTTGACAACAGGGACCACTATTTATTCAGCATTTGAGCCACGGACCACCATTTGATGACATTTTAGCCCCACAGACTTAAAACTAAAGAATTCTTTTGCTTTTGTTCACAATTCCAGGCGGGATTTTCCAAACAAAACAGGTGTAGACTTCTTAATTAAATAGTGCTAATTCAGATGATGAATATTTTAACTCTTGAGAGTGTGAAAATGAAACCAAATGGACCCGCAAGGGTCCATTTGGTTTCATTTTTACATTCTCAAGAGTTACATCTGGTTAACCAACTTTCCATCATTTAGCCTGGGGACCACCTGGTACCCTCTCAGGGACCACTGGTGGTCCCCGGACCACCTGTTGAAAACCCCTGCTCTAAAGCAGTGAAAGTGTTAATGTTCTTGAAGTAGGTTGTAGTTTCTAGTGGTTCAGAGAGGGTTTCAGACAGCTTCTCTTCCTCATACAATATGTATGATGTGCTGCTAATCCTCTCTGACTGTCAGAGAACCTTTTTACACCAACAGACCACCAGGAGACAGAAGAGTGGTGCTCACATCTTCTTAAGTTGCAAGTACACGGGGGCACGGTGGAACAGTCAGTGGTTAGTGCTGTCGCCTCACAGCTAGAAGGTCCTGGGTTCGATTCCCGCTAGGGGCGCTGCTGTGGGTGCTGGCGGCGTGTCTGCTCCTCCGCCTCATCAGTGCCCATACCCGAGGCGGGGTTGGGGAAAGGGCCTTTCTGTGTGGAGTTTGCATGTTCTCCCCGTGTCCCCTAGGGTAGATACCCTCACAAAAACATGCAGTAATCCTGGGCTCTGAACTACCTCCCCCTGGACAGCCGGGGCGCCTGATGGAGGGGACTGGAACTGGTTGGAATAACGTGTTCCTTCCATGTGCTACCCCCCCCCCCCCCCCCCCCGTCGGGTGAAAAGAAGGCAGCTTGGACTCCTCATGCATTGCGGGTCCATTTGGTTTCATTTATACACTCTCAAGAGTTAAAATATGCATAATCTTAATTAGCCCAAGTCTACACAACTACTGTAGAAGATTGATGTTCATTTTGGTATGTATGCTTTGGTTGAAAACCCCTGACATATAAGATTTGACCCGCTTCCGGTTCAGGTTAGCTAAGAGAAACCCTATAGGTGTGCTATTTGTGCATGGAACAAGCTTCCATATTTTCTTTCCTGCCTTGAACTCCTAACCCCCCTCTTTTTCCTCTCACCCACTTTTTGTGATTGTGAAACTATGATGTCCTGTATTCTCTCTCTCTCTCTCTCTCTCTCTCTCTCTCTCTCTCTCTCTCTCTCTCTCTCTCTCTCTCTCTCTCTCTCTCTCTCTCTCTCTCTCTCTCTCTCTCCATTTGGATTTGGAAGGGTTTGATCTGTTGGTGGGTTGTTATGCCTACCACAAGAGGGAGAGCTGTCTCTTTGCTTAAAAAAAAGCATGTCTGTACCCCTATTTTTGTAGTTGTGTAGTTGTTTGAATGTGGAATGGTTTAAGCAGTAGTTTTAATAAAGGGCTTTTAAATCTCTCTCTCTCTCTCTCTCTCTCTCTCTCTCTCTCTCTCTCTCTCTCTCTCTCTCTCTCTCTCTCTCTCTCTCTCTCTCTCTCTCTCTCTCTCTCTCTCTCAGATGCGCTCGGTGGATCGTGTCTTTAAGTTCATCGACTTGCCTTCGGAGGAGCCAGGTCATCATCACGGGGGCGGTGGAGGTGGAGGAGGTGGAGGTGGCAAGGGTCACCACCACGACGTTGTGATCGACAACCCCCACGCGCGGGACTACTGGCCCAACCGGGGCCAGATGGAGGTGCAGGGCCTGACGGCCAAATACACGGAGGCCGGACGCGCAGTGCTCAGCAATGTCTCCTTCAGCGTGGAGGGGGGACACAGTGTAGGTGGTGTGTGTGTGTGTGTGTGTGCGTGTGCGTGTGCGTGTGCGTGTGCGTGTGTGTGTGTGTGCGTGCGCCCAAAGATGATGCCATGTAGATGCCAGGTTGAAACTCAGTGGTTAAATAATTTTGTCCTGGCATTAGGTTGTACTTTCTGACACTAGAATCTAGTTTCTGGCCCTAGATTGTAATTTCTAGCACTAGATTCTAGTTTTTCTGAAAAAGCGATATTTCTGTGTCAGTGATGCTCAAAATATTTCATGCCAAGGACCCCTAGAATTGTCTGTGTTTGGCAGGCTGCGGAGGACCCCCATCTGAAAATATCCCATGGAGGGACCTCCCAGAAACAAAGATTGGAGTTAATAACGTTTGCTCTGACAGAAAATAATATTCAAAGATTTGCACCATGTTTTAAGGATTTTCCAAAAATAGCAGACCTACAAGCTCATATTGAGTTGACTTAAGTGCCTCTTCTGAAGCCAGCTGGTCTAAGGGCTAATTAGAGCATCTACAATGCACCTAAATGAATGTGATTAATTAGAAAACAGAAATTAGTCTGCTCAAGTCTGCTTACAAATCAGGATGGACAACAAAACACTACCTTTTTATTTTTTTTAAGGCGCAAAGATGAATAGGAGTAGCAGCTCCATGCATCATCAGCGGATTCTACCGTTATCAGTAGATAAGATCACAATTATCAGGTTGTCATCAGCAGGACTTTTTCGTCTCAGAATGGCCATGCTCTGCAGACTCCCATTGTTCCGAGACGCAAAACCCCTAGACCCCTCCAACCGTAACCCTAATCCTAAATGCCCGACCCTCAACCTAAACTGAGGTGGTTGAGTGTCGGGGATTTAGGCTTAGGGTTATGGTTGAAGGGGGCTAGGGTTTTGCTACAAACATCGCTGCACCCTTCTCTAAACCTACTCCTAAACCTAACCGCAAGCAGATTTGACTGTTATCAGTGGATAAGATCGCAGTTGTCATCTTATCAGTGAGTAGGCTCCCAGACAACATGCCTCCTCGATAAGATGGTGCTGATAAGCAGCCTACTGGGAATTATCGCTTGATAACAGTAGAAGTGGCATCATTCCGTCTTCGCATCTTCATGTCGCTGGCTTCCATTGACAATGAATGGTAAACTGTATCTTTAGGTCTGCCCATGTGAATACACCATTCTCTACATGAGTGCGTGCGTGTGTGTGTGTGTAGTGTGAACCCAAAGATGATGCCAGATGTAGCAGCTTATGGTTAGGCTACACCTCCAACGATGACTCTGAAAGACAGGACCTCTTCTTTAATGCATCTATCTTGCAAATCCCTTGTCTCACTCACGGACAAATTAGCATCGATGTAAAATAAAACTTCCTAATGTCTCTTGGGAACAGTGCCAAAGTGCTGCAGACAGTACAGTAGTTCAGTGAGCCCTGGCAGTACAGCCTCCTCTAAAGTCAAATATCTCACAGCTCTACTTTCTCTGGCGCGTACTGTGGGCTGTTCCAGAGCCAACAGTATGTAAATTAATGAGGATGTCGTGCCAACAGTCGTGCGGCCCATAGGCCTCCACAGAATAACTTTATGTCAGAGAAAGTAGAGCTGGGAGACAGTTGTGCGGCCCATAAGCCTCCAGAGAATACAGTAACAGTACGTTTTAACGGTGGGGGGCGGCGGGCGATGGACAAGCAACGTTGGCCGATATGAGCAACGCCAACGGCAAAATGAGTACCGTAAACGACGGTGCTGTGGTGCACTGAAAAAAATAGTATGGTGGAGGAGGAAGTGGGGCGGAACTAGGAACCAAACTGTGCCGAATGCTTTTGGGTCGAGGGCAAAAAAAGCAGCATTTGGCTCAGATTGGTTATCCAAACATCGTCCGATTTGGCCAAAAAGCTCAACAATTTTTATCTTTCCGGGCGACGTCACCCGCCCACGTCGCCTGTTCTGCTGCTGTCGCCCGAATCGGCGACTCCCATAGAGAAATAATGGATGTTGGCCGACGGTGCTTGTCCATCGCTCGGCGTTAAAATGTACTGTGAGTTATCATCACCTGTTTTGAAATCCCACATAATACTTGACAATGACGTACTACAGAATGGCTACAAGCAAGCAGGCACATATCAGATAATGATCATCGACAACATTTGGAATTGTTTACATCATGCTCAGATGTAGTATAGCCTACAAGCCAAGATTCTACCAGAGTTAAACATTGCTTTAGTTTAAAAGAAATACAATACGATAAAAAAACAATCGACTGCTGCCAGTGATACAGCATGGGTTAAACCCAACCTTTTAGCTTGAAACGCAAAACAGAAATTGAATTGAAATCGAATAGAAATTGAATCCCTGTACTCAAACTAGTGAATCTACAGCTAATCTATAGCTAAAAGGCGTGGAGTTAGCATGTTCTCCATGTGTCCCCTAGGGTAGTTACCCTCACAAAAACATGTGTCCCCTAGGGTAGTTACCCTCACAAAAACATGCAGTAATCCTGAACTCTAGACTGCCTCCCCCTGGCCAACAGCGGTGCCTGATGGAGGGGACAAGAACTTGTTGGAATGCAGTTGAGTTGAATTGAATTGAATTGAATGTAATTGTGTTCCTAGGTGGGCCTGTTGGGGAGGACGGGTTCAGGGAAGAGCACCCTGCTGTCAGCCCTGCTGCGTTTGGCTCACACCGACGGAGAGATCTGCATCGACGGGGTCTCCTGGAACTCTGTCTCTCTGCAGACGTGGAGGAAGGCCTTCGGCGTGGTGCCGCAGGTACACAACAACCTCCTGTCCTTGAGCAAGCTACAGTATAGCACTCTGCAGTGTTCTAAACGCAGTGTGTTTCCCCCTAAACACTGCGGTCGGGAAAGACACCCTAGTTTTTGGTTTCTTACATTTGTACAGTTGGTAACCAAAATGGACCCATATACTGTAGATCAAATGGACCCGTATAGGTCCAATTGGTGCCATTGTACTCTCCCAAGAGTTAATTTATTGATATAAACATGTGCATTACCTATTTTACAGTAAGGCTACACAATTGCAAAATCTCTCCTACTGTACTATAGTATCATATCAATACAGCATGGAATAGTGGACGCAATCTTATAAAATTATAGACCTTGATGTGAAAAGATACCACAGATGTAAAAACCACAGATGTAATGAATTACAATAGACTCCGGCAAGTGCCTTATAGTGGGTTGTCCGTTATCATAACTGTAACTATTGTTATTGTCATTGCTATTGTGGATTCAAAAGATTTCCAAAGGATTCCTTTAGAACTCCTCTTTGAGTATTTTTATGTGTCATAAAATCATGTTTAATAATTTCTTGCTGTGTAAAGAAATCACTTATCCCCACTGATTTATTGTTTGGTGTTCCAACAGAAAGTGTTCATTCTCACTGGAACGTTCCGAATGAATCTGGACCCACACGGTCGCTATAGTGACGAGGAGCTGTGGAGAGTGACTGAGGAGGTGAGCTTTATGACTGTCTGTCTCTGTTTCTCTCTGTCCAAAGCTGGAAATACTCCAGTAAAGTAATAAAAAAACAGTGCAGTATTTCAGTAAATGTACTTATTCGTCTCTCTGCTACACTATCAGTAGATGTACTTAGTTTTCTGTTTGTTGCACTCTCATCTTTGAATTTCCATGAAGCAAAAAAAGCTCCCTAGTGCCCCCTAGAGGCCTTACTGCTCCTTACACCCAACCCCATACTCTCATACTCTATATCAGAGGGTTTCAACCTATTTTGACCCAGGGACCACCAATCTGACTAAGAGCAACCTGGGGACCACGGCGATTGTTTTGGGTGGGCTACCAGAACCTGTCACACATCTTGCAGGACTGTTCCACATATCAATTGGATAAGAATTTAGGCCTACATGGCTATTGTTCAAGCTGTTATATGCTACATTTCATTGGTTGTATAGATTTCCACTTTTCCATTTTTTGAATCCAATTCATAATCATGACATGAACAATAACCACAAAATTCAAATGCAAGTGTAATGTTTTAAGTCATGTTTGCCTTATTAGCCAGGGATCCTTTTTAGAGCACATCAGTGAATTGGTTCTGGGGTGGGGGTCTTGCAGGTGGGTCTGAAGTCTGTGATCGAGCAGTTCCCAGACAAGCTGGACTTTGTCCTGGAGGACGGAGGCTACGTCCTGTCCAACGGTCACAAACAGCTGCTGTGTCTGGCCAGGTCCATCCTCAGCAAGGCCCGCATCCTGCTGCTGGACGAGCCTTCATCCTACCTCGACCCTATGTACGTACTGTATCATCCTACCTCGACCCTATGTACGTACTGTATCATCCTACCTCGATCCTATGTACGTACTGTATCATCCTACCTCGATCCTATGTACGTACTGTATCATCCTACCTCGATCCTATGTACGTACTGTATCATCCTACCTCGACCCTATGTACGTACTGTTATCATCCTACCTCGACCCTATGTACGTACTGTTATCATCCTACCTCGACCCTATGTACGTACTGTAATACTACTGTATCATCCTACCTCGATCCTATGTACGTACTGTATCATCCTACCTCGACCCTATGTACGTACTGTATCATCCTACCTCGACCCTATGTACGTACTGTATCATCCTACCTCATCCTACCTCACCCTACCTCGACCCTATGTACGTACTGTTATCATCCTGTATCATCCTATCTCATCCTACCTCGACCCTATGTACGTACTGTTATCATCCTGTATCATCCTACCTCGACCCTATGTACGTACTGTAATACTACTGCATCATCCTATCATCCTACCTCGACCCTATGTACGTACTGTTATCATCCTGTATCATCCTACCTCGACCCTATGTACGTACTGTAATACTACTGTATCATCCTACCTCGACCCTATGTACGTACTGTAATACTACTGTATCATCCTACCTCGACCCTATGTACGTACTGTTATCATCCTGTATCATCCTACCTCGACCCTATGTACGTACTGTAATACTACTGCATCATCCTACCTCGACGCTATGTACGTACTGTAATACTACTGTTATCATCCTGTATCATCCTACCTCGACCCTATGTACGTACTGTAATACTACCGTATCATCCTACCTCGACCCTATGTACGTACTGTTATCATCCTGTATCATCCTACCTCGACCCTATGTACAGGGGCGGATTGGCCATCTGGAGTACAGGGAGTTTTCTGTGGTGGCCTGCACCACATAGTGGCCTGGACAAGATCCAAAATGCACTAGTGGCACTTCCAAAATGCACTAGAATGTGATAGATGCTCGCTTGGAACATACAGATCAAAATGACCATTAATCTTCTACATTCTCTAGTTGTGTAGACTAAGTTGGGCTAATTCACATGATGAATATTTTAACTCAAATGGACCCGTAAGGGTCCATTTGGTTTCATTTTTACGCTCTCAAAGAGTTACATCTGGTTAACCAGATGTAACCCCCCCCCCCCCAAGGTGGCCTGGCAAAGGCAAAATTGTCCCGGTGGGAAAATATGTGCCAATCCGCCCCTGCCTATGTACGTATACTCAATGCTTAATTTGTAACTCGGGACGTGCCGGAGCGCACCTCACGCGTGTGCAGAAAAGTCATTTCTGTGTGTCGCGCGTGTGTGTGTGCATGTCTGTGCTTGCGTGTGCGTGCGTGTGCGCGCGTGCGATGCACTATGGCACACACACTTTGTAAAGAGCCGATCCACAAGCAACTACAACTAACTAAAAAACGAAAACTAAAATTGAAAAAAACATTTCAGTTAACTGAAACTAATAAAAACTAAAAAAAAAAAAGAATTCAAAAAACGATAACTAAACCAAAACTGTAATGTTTTGGTGACCAGCATGCGGAGGAGATGCTTCTAGATGCTCTATCCACTACTGAGTTCCATAACACTGGGGGTAAAAATTGTGTTCTTGTGGGAGAGTGCAATCATCCAATCTACTAAGAAACTCAAAGCAAGGGTTGAATACCAACCGTTTATTTTTTAATCCTATACCTGACAACCAAAGCAAAGAAAAAAATAAAATAACTAGAACTAAAACTATAACTAAACTAAAACTAACTAAAACTAAGTATTTTCTCCAAAATATTATCTAAATAAAAACTAGCAAAAATGAAGTAAAACTAACTGAATTAGAAAATAAAATGTCAAAACTAACTACAACTATAGTTAAACTAAAATGAAAAATCCATAACTATAATGTCCCTGGCTCTGTTATGACACTTCCGGATAAAATTGAGCAGAGTTCGAAAATTTTTCACATGCATGCGGAATACAGCAGCTTCATGTGTGCATGCGTGCGTGTGTGTGTGCATGTGTGTGTGTGTGTGTGTGTGTGTGTGTGTGTGTGTGTGTGTGTGTGTGTGTGTGCGGGTGTGCATATTACAGTATGTGGTGGTGGAGGAATATGTGTGTCCGTGAAGATTGAGGCCTTGATGGTAAATGAAGCCTGTAATGAGTGGTCTGCAGCCATTAGGACACACATGCGCTTACGCACATGCTCTCTCTCTCTCTCACACACACACACACACACACACACACACACACCCACACACACACACACACACACACACACACACACTATTGCTTTCATCTTTATATCAACAGGAACTCTGGAATAGGCCAATGTTGTGGCCAGTGAGAGAGAGGAAATGGAATTGATTCCGTGTGTGTGTGTGTGTGTGTGTGTGTGTGTGTGTGTGTGTGTGTGTGTGTGTGTGTGTGTGTGTGTGTGTGTGTGTGTGTGTGTGTGTGTGTGTGTGTGTGTGTGTGTGTGTGTGTGTGTGCAGAACATTACAGCTGCTGAGGAAAACGTTGAAGCAGTCGTTCTCAGACTGTACCGTCATTCTGTCAGAGCACAGAGTGGAACCTCTGCTGGAGTGTCAGAACTTCCTGGTTAGTACACACACGCACGCACACACACACACACACACACACACACACACACACACACACACACACACACACACACACACACACACACACTGCTTAGCCATTCTTCTCATACAGTTCTCTTTAATTAGTGCAGGGCTGGTCAAAAGGTAGATGGTGATCTACCAGTAGATCACACAGACCATGCAGGTAGATCACGACAGTCCCCATAGATCTGTAACTCTTGAGAGAGTAAAATGAAACCAAATGGACCCGTAAGGGTCCATTTGGTTTCATTTTACGCTCTCACAACACTCTCAAGAGTCCACGCAATTAGAAAATGGAGAATAATTGTTATTTTGACCAATGTTTTGCCAGTTCTCTTTCCCAATTGTGAATAAAGCGTGAAAGTTCTTAGTTTTGGGTGCAAGAGACTAAACCCAACATTACAAACTGTCAACTCAAACCCCAAATACTGTTTTCAAACGTCAGTAGTAGCATATACACGAAAACCTTCCAATTCTCCCCCTCTATTTTTCATTATAAGTGAATTATTCTTAAACACTAACAATAAGTACCACCATCACCACTATTTCAAAGCTCAAACTTTCTAGGGGCCTTGAAATGGATTTTCAGTAATGGAATAATCACATATTTGATGTGTAGATCTTGTTGAGCCGCTCATTTTGAAACTGAAAGTAGCTCTCAAGTCAAAAAAGTCTGGGCACCCCTGGATTAGTGTATGGATCGTCACCGGTACTCCGGTACGGTTGTGTTGTCCTTTCCAAGTTGTCCTCATGAAACTAGAACAAGATGAACATGAAATAACAACAACAACATAGCAGCCCACGGTCAGACACTGTGAACAGACACCGTGAACAGACACCGTGTGTCCGTCTATCTGTCTGTCTGTCTGTCTCTGTGCCCGGGGGGCTTATGGCACTGGGACAAACGTTATTGCTTTCCAGAAATAAAAACAACTCACAAAGCGCTTTGTCCCCTCAGTGTGTTGTTCCAACTGGATACAGCCAGAAGCTTCTATCTCCTGCCACTGTGCTCTTTCATTTCAAATGAACTGGTGTGGAGAAAGATCTGGCAAGAATAGAGCGAATAACTCTGTCGCTTTAGCCGACAACAAACAATAGGAAAGTCTGCCACACACTGTCCTGTAACAAAAAGGTCTTTTGGCCGTGAGCCTCATCAGTGGCCAGGGTCGGACTAGCCATAGGGAGTACAGGGAGCTCTCCCGGTGGGCTGCGACCATAGGGGGCCATGAGGGGGTGCTAAGAATAATGATACAGGTGCAGGGCTTGACACTAACACTTGCCCGCTTGCCCGGGACAAGTAAAAAAAATGATGGGGCAAGTGAAGACTGCTACCTGGTTGCCGGATCAGGCAAGTGTGCAACTTAGTGCGCTATAACACAACACAAGATGATTTTTTCTTGGAGGTAGTCATTGCACTCTGCCTCTGTGTCTAATCTAATAATAATCTGAAGGTCTCCGAGTGCCTCGGAGACCTTCAGATTATTAGATTATTAGATTCTAATAGATTGAGATGAATCGTCATGGTTCAGAGCTCAATGAAGCATTTAAGGTCACACTATTATTATTATTATTATAGTCTGGTACGCCTTATACAGTATACACGGACGCCATATACAGTATATATATACTAGATGGCTGCCTCATGAAATATGAAAAGTATTCTGTCAACTTCTGGTCCAGGGCTTTGGTCAGTCACACTTCCGCTCTACATCTGTGCTCCCCGTAGCCACCATGAGCCATTAGTGAATCTTGTAATTCGATGGTGCCAGCGTTTGAATCAATCTCCTCTTCGTCCTACTGACTGCAGATCATATGAACAGTGTTGGGAATATTACTTTACTTTGTTAATATATTACTTATTAATTATTACCATCATTTTAAAGCAATATATTATATTACAATATTACTGTCTGAGCAAGTGTAATATATTAATATTACTATTACATATTACCTTTTACAAAATATATACCGTATTTTCCGCACTATAAGGCGCACCGGATTATAAGGCGCACCTTTTAAAACTGATTTCATATATAAGGCACACTGGATTATAAGGCGCAGTGAATAGAACCTACTACAGTTAACATAGAATAGAAGCTACTTCAGTCAACCAATCCATATATAAGGCGCACTGGATTATAAGGCTCACTGGATTTTTGAGAAAATTAAAGGCTTTTAAGTGCGCCTTATAGTCCAGAATATACGGTAATTAAATATTTAGTATCACTATTAATCAAATATTGTGTAGGCCAATGGCATGCGTACAATAAAGCTTGGCTTTCTGGTCAAATCCATTTGAAATCAACTTGAAAAAACGTAACTCCTTAACACAGGAGTTAAAAGTATTCCTCGAATTCATGGAAGTCGATGACAAATTATAGAAAATGAATAATTATTTAACTTCTGCCGTTGTCAAGATAATTTCAAAAGAACATTTTTAACGAGACAGGTTGACAGAATGTAATATTGAAAGTAATGCAGTAATGCAAAAAGAAAAGTATAATATATCAGATTGTTTTTGTTTAGTAATATCTTTATATTACAAGTTACTGCATTTTGGTAATATATTATGTAATATATTAAGTTACGTAGTGCACATGTCCCAACACTGCATATGAAGCCTTTAAATCAGTCTAAAATCAGTCTAAATCAGTCTCCTCTTCCTCCTCCTACTTGCAGATCATCGAGGGCAGCCACATGAAGCGTTTAAATCAGTCTAAAATCAGTCTCCTCTTCCTCCTGCAGATCATCGAGGGCAGCCACATGAAGCGTTTAAATCAGTCTAAAATCAGTCTCCTCTTCCTCCTGCAGATCATCGAGGGCAGTCACATGAAGCGTTTAAATCAGTCTAAAATCAGTCTCCTCCTCCTACTTGCAGATCATCGAGGGCAGCCACATGAAGCGCTACGACTCCATCCAGAAGCTGCTGAACGACAGCAGCCACCTGAAGCAGGCCATAAGCAGTGCGGAGCGCTCGCGCCTGTTCCCCACCCTGCAGGGCCTGTACCGCCTCAACTCCTCCAAGAGGGCGGCGCCGCAGGACACCAAGATCACCTCCCTGCCCGAGGAGGCCGAGGACGAGGTGCAAGACACACGGCTGTGAGGGGAGGGGAGGGGAAGGGAGGGGAGGGGAGTGGTGGACTGGGGTGAAAAAATCGGCCCGGACATTTTTAGCGAGATTTGGCCTAGACCGGCCCACCACAACCAGCATGTGATGGACCTGTTCTACCTGGTATAGTTGGTTAACCAGATAACTCTCTTTGAGAGCGTAAACATGAGAGCGTAAACATGAAACCAAATGGACCCTTGCGGGTCCATTTGGTTTCATATTTACGATTAAATATTCATATAAATTGGCCCAAGTGGAAAATGTAGTAGATTAATGCTCATTTTGATCTGTATGTTTGACTGTTAACCAACAATTAACAATTTCCCAAATCCACCCTGGAATTGTGGACCAAAAAGCCAAATAAATCTTTAGTTTTGGGGGTCTGTTGGGGGCTAAAATGTCATCAAATGGTGGTGCTCCTCTGTGGCTCAAAATTCTGGATGAATAGTGAGCCTTGGGATCAAAAAAGTTGAAAACCAGTGCTTTTAATCATACCGTGATACCAGCCCCCCCCTACGGGTCGTGGCCCACCGTGAGACCTCCCTGTACGCCCAAGGGTCAATCCCACCCTGGAGGGGGCGAAACACACATGAACACACACACACGCACACACACAGGGCGCAGGTACTGCTTTCTCTGACAGAAAACGAGTAGAGCAGGCGACTCTTCTTTGGGTTATTAAACACCTGGTGAATGGAAATGATGGCTTGCATGTAGCGTTGGCAAAGAGAAGCGGAATTAGCTCTTCACTAAGTCCCTCCCCAATCTGCCCTTGTCCAATAGGCATGTTAGAATCGGAAAGCTTGACCTGCATAGCAACAGTTGCTAAAATATTTGGACTGGCATTGGACAGTGACTAAACCCTGCCCGAATGGGCGGGGTTTAGCGAAGAGCTCATTGCTTTGCCGGCGCTGCAAGATTAATTTGCGCACAAGTGCCATTTTCATCCCCTGGCTGTTTAAAAACATGAAGAGAGGCCTGCTATAGGGGTTGCCACCTAATAAAGCCTACAATGTAGCTGCCCCTGAAACACATGAACACTCACACAGGCACAGACATACAGGCACAAATACACACACGCACACACACACACACAATGAAAAGGGCTATGACTTGAGTGTTATTTAGGTGTATAAGTACAGCAGCTGTTTTGTCGCTACCATTGGACAACAACTGATCTGAAAAACAAAATATAATACTATATACCTTTGCCAGAACAAAAAACTCGAATGCCAAGTAGATTAGTGTTATAACTAGTGGCCCAACAGCAGTGTTGTAGTGGTACTTTTAGAAGTGAGGGGACGCCTCTGAAAGGGGAATTCCCCCCTTTTTTTTTTGGAGTGTACAAATGTGAACCAAATGGACCCTAGCGGGTCCATTTGGTTCCATTTGTGCACTCTCAGAAAAAAAGGAAACTCATTAACATGGTGAAACACATCTTGATGATGTCATCAAGATGTATTTCACCATGCTAATGATTTTTTTCAGACCCAAAAATATTTTAGATGTGAGAAGTGGGGGGACGCCGTCCCCCCGCGCCCCCCCTCCACTACACCCCTGCCCAACAGTTATGGTTGAACTCATTTCCATACAAACAGCCCTGTAAGAGGTTGGATGTTTATTGTTTTTTCTTCAACAGCAGCAGCGTTTAACTTACTGTCCATTCGAGGACAGTGTTTCCAAAATGTGTAGAGTACAACGGGGTGGAATTTGTGACACTGAAATCAGTATTTGTGCTGCTTTTATTGATTTTATATGAATATTTATGTGCAATATGAGCTGCTATCAGCCTTATAGGCTTGAACCACCCACTTAAGGTGGTCCAAAACAGACTAGTGCTAGAATTTGTGCCGCTGAAATCGGCATTTGTGCTGGTTTTATATGATTTTATATACATATTTATAATTGCACCGCGCCCCCTGGCGGTCTTAG
The DNA here is from genome assembly GCA_039105355.1 of Benthosema pterotum. NCBI lineage: Eukaryota > Metazoa > Chordata > Actinopteri > Myctophiformes > Myctophidae > Benthosema > Benthosema pterotum. Next base: position 12,144,363 of record CM076969.1, read on the forward strand.
TGATCATAACAGCTCATTGTATATAAATATTCATATAAAATCAATAAATACAGCACAAATGCCGATTTCAGCGGCACAAATTCTAGCACATCGAGCACTAAAAGATGAGCCCATTTTAGTCCGTTTTGGACCACCTTAAGTGTGGGGTGCAGATTGACCTATAACTTCAATTATCTCCAGAATGGTAGCAGCACAAATTCTGAAATGTACGGCACAATTCAGCACAAATGGAGCACTAAAGAATGACACCATTTTTATTTTTATTTTTTATTTTTTCAAAGTTTAAAAATCATGCAGTGCCAAGTTCACGCAGGTGGTGAATATACACTGTGAAGGAAAATAGCCGCACACTGGATATAGATTGAGTTATGTTTCAACATTATTCATGTGGCTTCATCAGGCATATGGTAATGGACTCTGTGTAATTAAATCAAATGTCTAATTTATACTTAATTCAACATCATTCAACGGTGGCAATATAATCTATTTATTATTGGTGCTCACTGGATATCATGATCATTCTATAGAAGTATTAATCACGCTTATTAATAAGGGGCAGCTATCCAGTGTGCGTCTATTTTGCTTTACAGTATCTGTCCAATGTACTGTGCTGTTACGTACAGGCCTTTTCAGGAAGGATATCGCCTCCTTTACTGTTGTCCCCGGGTGGAAAAAAAAAGCACATTGCCTCAAAATTTAATCTGACGCTTGTTAATTAAGGACCTGAGCTTTATTAACATTCTGTAGTTTAGGCCTTGTAGCCTCATGCCTTGACAGACCAGCAGCAATTCATTCATTCTGAACTGAATTCCAACCTGAACCCTCTATGTAGAAGTTAGTGATGTGGAATACCAAACCTTTAAAAAAAAATGAAATTGCTAGATTGTCATAAGTTTTGAACATGTCTGTGTAACAAAGAAATAAATAAATGATGTTGCAGTCAAAACGGAATGCAAATGCAACATGACTGTAACACCATTTATTTCTTGTTACACAGATACGTCAGAATCCGTCAACAGCGTAGCGCGTCCTTCAGTGGGGGCATAAATAGCCAGAGAACACTAGGCTATAGCAGGGGCGGATGTAACATGTCCCATTTGGGTGGGGGCAAGAGAACATGTTGGAGGGGCAAGAGGAAATGGTATGGGTGCGGCTTCATCGCCCGTGACGTTTCGCGCCACGGGCGATGAAGTCGCACCCATACCATTTTCGGTTACAGGACTTTTATTAGTCAAGTAACGCATCAATAATAACATCAGTTGTTGTTGAAGTTGCAACAGACACGCAGCATGCATAAAGCCAAAGGTCTGACTCAGAGTTTTCTGTTTTCAATGATGAAATGCTGTTGGTTTAGTGGTGATACAGCTGTAGTTAGTTAGTAGCAGTAGTAGTGTTTCAGATCATTTTAAATATAAGAACTTTAATTTGAAATATCTTGGGTTGTTTCGGATGGCACCGTGTTTGGGGGGGCAGACTGGGTATTTAGGGGGGCATTGCCCCTCCATGCCCATGCCTAGATCCGCCCCTGGGCTATAGCAAGAATTTGTTGTATCTCCTGGCCTGCCGAAAGCTTTTAAACCTCAAGCCAACAGAGCATGATCCTGGCAAAAAATAATTGACCCCTGTATGAAAATAAAAAGTCATTTTTTTTTTACATACAGATAAAATAACACTCAGGAGTTTGCAGTCATCACAGAGTAGCGTGTGGCCCGTATAACACAGTCTTCGGTGTTTTGGGGTTTTAAAAGGGAACTCCACCCATTTTCAACATTTTAATATTTCATTAATATACCTTAGAAATGTTGTGTGGACATGATTAAAAAAAAAGTTCCCCTAATTCTGTATTTCCTAAAAATGGAGGTCTAAAAAAATCATTAACATGGTGAAATAAATGGGTGGAATTCCCCTTTAAAGGCAAGATCACAGAATGACCATGATGAAGCAAAACAAAAGACATCCATAGATTGTAGTGTTTCGTAATTAGGTTCAATAATAATATTAATAATAACGATGATAATTATGATTATGATGATGATAATAATTTAAAATAATTTCTGACACTTAATTTAAGGCATTATTCACAGAGAAGGTTTTAGGTGATATTTTAGGTGCCTTTTCTATGAGATCCTTATAGAGATCCTAATATAAGATTGTGAATTTGAGTGTCAACTTAATTAATAATAGTGACTGTAAATATACTGTATTTAAAATTATAGGGCCTTCTGATCAACTTTCCTGGGTCTTTTTTGTCCTAATAATATCCCTGAATAGGTCAGCTGACCCTAAAGCCTGAATTATACTTTGTTCCGGTGTCCCTTCATTGTCAAAAAAATAAAAAAATAAAATAGCTACAGTACAAGCCCACATGCGGTTGTATTGCAAGCTTGTAGATCTGAATTTTGGAGAAGTGTCCAGCTGCAGACCTAGCCTAGGAGTGGACGTGCCTCACAGTTGATGTGATGACGTCAAACCAACCCACAGGCCTAACCTCTGTGAGGTGAGGTTAGGTTGAGGGTCGGGGATTTAGGCTTAGGGTTATGGGTTACAGTTGGAGGGGTCTAGGGTTTTGCTACAAACATTGCTACACCCTTCTCTAAACCTACCCCTAAACCTAACTGAAAGCTAAAATGGTGCTGATAAGCAGCATTTTAGCAGCATTAAGCAGGGAATTATCGCTTGGTAACGGTAGAAGCGGGGGGGACATGGCAACAACAGGGGCCTGTGGGTTGATGTGTGACGTCATCAGATCAACAGTGGCACGTCCACTCCTAGGCTAGGTCTGCAGCTGGAGGCTTTTGGAATTTTCAGGGAGTGACACCAGCGCACAACAACATGCAAATGAAGCACAAACGCTAGTGTGCTTATATATAGGCAACTTTACTGGCAAATGGCAACAATAACTAAAGCATGATGGGTAGACTAACGCTACAAACAAGTGATTGACCTCAAGTACCGATTATTTTTCTATTTATATGCACTTTATAGAAACCTGAGGTACTCTTTAGCTATTTCTTCACCATGTGCTATTTTAGCGAGAGAAAAAAAAGGAAAACGTTAATAATAAGATGCTGTACAAAAAAGCAACACGTGCATTTATCAAGATGTGATTTTGTTGTTTGTTTGTTTTGTTGTTTTTGACCAGTTGACCCCTCTGTGCTTCCTTCAAAACTGGAAATCAGTTTGAAAAATCTTTATTTTTATTTTCTCTGGCACATTTCACATTGAATGAGTGTTTTATCATAGCCACGCTACAGATAATAAAGGTACCGTGGCTAGAACACATTGATATGTTAACTGTGATTTATTTTTTACAGCGTAAATTATAAACCAAGCTATTTGTTACTCATAGGAATGGGACTCAACATGTCCAAAAAAATGTAAAAGATGTTCGATCCACTATATTTCCAGTAAAAAAAAAAATCTTTTTTGAGAATTCAACTTTGTGTGTATGTATGATTATTGGTGAATGTTAAATTTTAAAAGTGTTGGTAGCCGAGATTAACAATGCGTTGATGTATTAATTTTCATTGCTAAAAAATCAATATGGAAAAAAGCAACATATCGTATTGGTTGACTTTGCATAGTATCAAATTGTTAATAGTCAAGTGTATTTATTAAAGGTGCAGTGAACCAGAAATGGGGGGCATTTTACTTTGAAGTTTCTGCCTGAAAACGCTGATCTGACATTTCTGAGCCACTTGGAGCTCGCATCCAGGGGCGGATTGGCCATCTGGAGTACAGAGAGTTTTCCCGGTGGCCTGTGCCACCTAGTGGCCTGTTTTTTTTTTTTTTTTTTGTTTTTTTTTTTCAAAAGTCCAGGGCGCCAGGCCCAGGCCTAGTGTTTCTAGTGTTTCTATCCTTCAAAAAAGAAAAGGTGTCCTACACCAGAGCCTTCAAGTAGGAGAGTTGCCATATTCCCGTTCACTCCTGTGTGCCAGGGCACTTCCTCGCGCTGCTGGAGGCAGTGCTGCCAACTGCCAAGATCCAAAATCCACTACTGGCAGTCTGGCACTTCCAAAATGCACTAGAATGTGCTAGATGCTCGCCTGGAACATACAGATCAAAATGACCATGAATCTTCTACATTCTCTAGTTGTGTAGACTAAGTTGGGCTAATTCACATGATGAATATTTTAACTCTTGAGGGTGTAAAAATGAAACCAAATGGACCCGCAAGGGTCCATTTGGTTTCATTTTTACGCTCTCAAAGAGTTACATCTGGCTAACCAGCTGCATGCCGCAGGGTGGCCTGGCAAAGGCAAAATTGTCCCGGTGAGAAAATATGTGCCAATCCGCCCCTGCTCGCATCCCTTCAGGCTATGCCTATGCTGACCACAGATCTGGTCCTAAAGCATACCTGGGCATCATGCGGCCCGGGGACCACCAGTGGTCCTTGAGAGAGTTCCAAGTTAAATATGGAGAGTTGGTTAACCAGATGTAACTCTTTGAGAGCGTAAGAGAATGTAAAAGAATGGTCATTTTTTGATCTATGCTTGACTGGATTCCAGGCTGGAATTGTTTCCCAAATACAGCCTGGAATTGTGGACAAAAGCAAAAGAAATCTTTAGTTTTGGGGTCTGTGGGGCTAAAATGTCATCAAATGGTGGTCCATGGCTCAAATACTGAATAAATAGAGGGCCCCGGTGTCAAAATGGTTGGTCTTACTCTTACTTTTATCTTGAAATTAAATTAATATTACGCAGACATTAGTTCAGCCTTTAGTCTTGACCCTCCACAATATTTTATGTATCTCATTTGGCCCCTTGGGTAAAATAATTGCCCAATTGCCCTGGGCTAAAGTGTGAAAAATGTGTTTTTGAATTCACTTGTTAAACGTTGCTTGTTTAACTACCCCTGTTGTTGTGAAAGTGGACAGGAAGAGCCATAGAGGGTATATATATTATCTGGCAGACCAAACCCATTGGAAGATGGGATGCTCCATCAACTCTAAGCCATTACAACAAATCAAAATGAACAGGGGTGAGGTGGGTTCTGTGTAGTAACCTGACTAGTTTGTTTTGAGATGTCTGGAGCCTGGTTTTAAGGGGCTTTGTGGTAGTGATAGACCGATTATCGGCCGCGGCCGATTATCGAATTCGATATTCATGATTTTATTAATAATCGGTATCGGTGCTCAAAATAAATAATCGAAAAAGAGCAGCCGATTATTTGTATTTATTATAAATGTTCAAAAATGTTACATTGACCACTTTCATTGAAGATCCGGTAGATTGTTGTGGTAAGGAGATGTATAGCTGTGTGTCTCTGACTCTATCACCTCATGTATTTATAGATTTATCCAAATTATCCAAAATGTATTTTCTCTTTTTCTTTTATGTCTGAAGCTCTGTGCCTGTACTTGAATTAAAAAAGATGCATGTGATGGAGGGGAAACTGAAACACTTTTGCTGCTTCCGCACTTTTACTCTATTAAAGTAAATAATAATCGTATCGGCAGATATCGGCTATCGGCCTTTCTGATGTTCCACTAATCCGTGATCGGAAACATCGGCCAAAAGTCTGATCGGTCGATCTCTAAGGGGCTTTGTGGTGCTGTGCATGCATAGAGACCTTGTGCTGCCTGAAGCCCCCCGTTACAGTCATCCACCTAACTTTGCTGACCAGTAACATAGTGTACAGCAGGGCTGCCCAAAAGGTAGATGGTGATCTACCAGTAGATCACACAGGCCGTGCAGGTAGATCACATGAAGGTATAGATACAGTATGTAACTTTTGAGATTGTTAACATGAAACAGGGTGTATTTGGTTTCATTTTACTCTCTCAAGAGTTAAATTATACGTAAACATCTGAATTACATAATTTCAAGAGTCCACACAATTAGAAAATGGAGATTAATTGTTATTTTGACCAACTTTTTGCCAGTTATGTCTCCCAATTGTGGGCAACGTGAAAGTTCTTAGTTTTGGGTGCAAGAGACTAAATTCAACATCACAAACTGTCAAGTTAAACCCCTAATACTGTTTTCAAACGTTATAGTAGCATATACATGTACAAGAAAACATTCCAATTCTCCCCCCTCCATTTTTCATTATGAGTGCATTATTCTTAAACATTATTATAGCAAGTAACACCTTCACCACTATTTTAAAGTCAAACTTTCTTGGGGGCCTTTATTTTTTTCTTTCTTTCTTTCTTTCTTTTTTCTTTCTTTCTTTCTTTCTTTCTTTCTTTCTTTCTTTCTTTCTTTCTTTCTTTCTTTCTTCTTTCTTTCTTTCTTGATTTTTTTTTCTTTCTTTCTTTCTTTTTTCTTTCTTTTTGATGTGTAGATCTTGTGGGGCCGGTCATTTGGAAAGTAGCTCTCAAGTCAAAAAAGTGTGGTCACCCCTGGTGAACAGGAATCTGCCTGACTGTTTCACTGCTATTAGGCCTATAGCTAAAGCTGCAGCAGGTTTATCTTATCTGATCTTAAATGGTTCATTTCCTTTGGTCCTAAACCAATCATTGGATAAAATGAGCATGTGCCATGCTTCTCTTCTGTCTGCCTGCTCTGTGCAAAGCCGTCAGCCCCATGTCCTTCCACAAGGGGGCAACATGACCGCAACAAACACAGTTTGTCTACTCCATAGCCTGCCTGTAGCCAGCTGAATTTTGTTTAGTTTTAGTTTAGTTTATTTATTTAGCACCTAGTTATAATAGAAACCATAGCCGGTGACCATATTCTCAAAGTAGAAAACCAGGACACCTTAGCGCCTTGGGGGGGGGGGGGGGGGGGGGGGGGGGGGGATATATTAGAAATTATTTCTAATATATCTAATTCACTGCATCATCTTTCCCTGGTTTCACGAAATATTCAGATATCGAACAGGCGCTACTATCGCCTCGAACAGCTTTTTTGTGTTTTTCTGTGTCAATGTGGGATTTTAGGTCCCTTGCACTGCACCACCATTGCAGAGCGAGACATACGTGCCTGCTTTGCAAACAGTGCACAGTGCTTCACTTTTGTCTCGCCCCGGTCTGAATACAGGGATTTTTTTCTGTAACTCGTCTGTAAACGTGCACTTGCGCTTGGGCATGGTGGTGGAGACTGACAACCACGCTGTCTAGTGTCTACTAACTGATTGACGAAGACTGCCTGCACTGACTCTGCTCAGGGCTGACGTCATCGTGCGCAGTGTCCTAGTGCCTGTCGATTTACTGGTCCGATGTAAGCAAAGACGTGTCGGAAAGGAACCGAATGAAAGTAATTTTACAAAAACCAGGACATTTCCTCATTTTCTAAAAATAAACCAGGACACCCAGGACAGGACGTGAAATACGGACATGTCCTGGGAAATACGGACGTATGGTCAGCCTATAATAGAAAATAGCCAATTCATATCAATGAAACAAAATACTGTGCAAGGAAAGCAAGAAATCAGCTGGCTTATTTGCAATCATTTCCTTAATGCAACACAGAAACTGCCCCCTCCCCTCGCCCCCCCTCCCCTCATGGTCGCCCACTCCCCCCATGGTGCCCTAGGCCTAGGCAATTGCCTAGTCTGCCTAATGGCAAAAACGCCCCTGCTAATGAATGACTTTAGTATAGGAAGTCTTCTGTTTTTCTAGTAGACATTAGATGAAGGGGGCGCATGACATGACATACTCTAATCTAATGTTCTCAAAGCCAGTGTGAAATTGAATAGCATGGTTGGTGTTGCAGTAAATAGTACAGTACAGCATCCAAGACTTCCAATGATAAATCATGTCATATGCATTGGCCTCCATAATCTGACTCGGTATGAGGTAATTGTGTAAATCAGGGGTTTTCAACAGGTGGTCGGGGACCAACAGTGGTCCTTGAGAGGGTTCCAGGTGGTCCCCAGCTAAGTTGTTTAACCAAATGTAACTCTTGAGAACCGTACGAGATCCCACGTACGAGATCCCACCAGGAAGACCCATTGTCTCAGATTGTGGGAGTGAGACTTATCAATCTGCTGAATATATTGAGCATTTCCTGAACCCTCTTTCCATAAAACACCCATCCTACATCAAGGACACTTATGACTTTGTTGAAAAAATCAAAGCCATAACTGTACCGCAAAATGCAATTTTATTTTCCATTGACATAGACAGTCTGTACACAAACATAGAGACAGACGCCGGACTACAGGCAGTAAAGGAAATGTTCAAGAAATATCCAGACAGTAAGCGCCCAGATGCAGAATTACTAGAATTACTACATCTAAATCTGACCAAGAATGACTTTCAATTTAACAATTTATCTTCAAACAAAGGGCACAGCTATGGGAAAACAGACACACATGCACTTTTACATAAAACATCCTTCCACCCACCACACACCTACAGAGGCATAGTGAAATCACAACTTCTAAGATTCAATCTGTACACAACAAAGCGATTTTAAATTAGCATGTAAAACTCTATTTAATGCCCTAAAACAACGGGGGTACACAAGGACCTTTTTAAGAAAAACCTTTGACACCTTTCGAGAGGTGAAAGAGAGGGATGAAAGACCCCAAATTGCTCTAGTAACCACATATTCAACATTAAGCAAAATAGCTAGCATGAGGATCAAAAGAAACTTTGCAAGAAGGGCAGAAGATCCACTAGAGGGATACAAAATAATACCCACCTACAGAAAAAATGAAAACTTAAAAGATTACCTAGTCCACAGCAAACTTAAAGGAACAAACAAAACCCTCCCTAAAAGACCAGATTACTTTAAACCCAAACCACTAGAAAATAGATCAACGAAAATCATGATAGGGATAAAACAAAACATTACAGCGTCCACAAAAAACTGTGTCTATCTAATCACATGCAACAAATGCAAGTTACAATATGTAGGGGAAACCAGAAACACAATAGCGGATAGACTTAACCAACATAGATATAACATAAAAAATGCCAAAGAGATGTCGCTAATAGTAGAACATTTTATGGGACATGGAATTGGGGCAATGGAAGTGTGCGGATTAGAATCAAATCAAACATGGACAGAGGGAGAGAGGAAGTTTGCAGAAAAACAATGGATTTTAAAACTTAATACAACATTTCCACAGGGTTTAAACCACTATGAAAGATAATTAAGATTATTTATCTCAGACCTAGATAGACTCCTTCAACAAAGATGGCGAATGCAAACATTCTCTGTATTGTACTCATACATAATGTTGTAAGATACAAAACATTGAAGTCTTTTACCACAAACCTAACCCTATAGCAACTATATGCGTATATTTGGATTGAGCGGGGAACATAGAACCCTTTTTTGAAAAGAGGGTCCTATGTTCCCCGATACCAGGGAACATAGGACCGGGGAACATAGGGATGACCCCCTAGTAATGTACACATGTCGTAAAGTGACATGTTCATTTTCCTGAAAGTCAGTGTGCCATACCGACATTATGTTGAATTCTAAGAACGTATGTATAAAAACAGATGATAGAACATTTTTTTTCTTCTTCTGGACTGTTTTCTTTCGCATCAGGGCATTGTAATCATTATTAGGAAAATTACACCTATTGTATCTCCCAGTCAGAGTGACAAAGTTGCACCCGTGGCTATGGTTGCCTACCCCTGGTGTAAGGTTTATTATTCAACAGATTGTTTCGACTCGCAGGGAAGTAATCTGATTGGTCGAAACAGCCATCATAGGCGTAAAAAACATAAAAGTCACACCCGTGTGATGAGGGGCGCTCTTAAATACATCCATACACTCATACGCTCTTGATCCAGAGCGGTAAAAAATTTAATCAGGATTTACAATACATTTTACAATATACAATGAAGCGCTAAAAACATTGTAATACATTAGGAAACCTATATGAGTCATTGCAGCAGGTACTGTGAGTTGGTATTCAATACAAGTGCTATGGGCCGAGATGGAGTCTGAGTTGTGTTTTCAGACTGCGGCGGAAGATAGGTAGTGAGTTTGTGGTTCTGACTGCAGTGGGAAGTGCATTCCATAGTTTTGGAGCCAGGAGGGAGAAGAGCTTGGGGCGCGTGGAGCGTTGTCCAGGCGGTTTGAGTGGGGCTACTGCCAGCTTCCCAGTGTCGGCTAGGATCCATCATCTCATTCCGATCAGTTACAATTTCCATTCTTGCTTTTGTCACACTTACAATAAAATTGAGTAGACATTTTTTCAAGCGTAATAGACACTCGAGGGTCATGCTTTGACGTTATTCGTGCCACTTCTACACTGCCTGCGGAACTGGCCTATTGGCTCATTGCTGCAGCAACACAGGTGTGCCATTATTAATGACGCTAAAGCATAACCTCTGGTGTAATATTGCTACATTCTCCTTGCTTTCACTGAGAAAGGCTTGTTTGTTTGCCAGGAAAATACACCGAGCCTCACAGGAAATGACCCGACTTTCACCTGGCTCTGTGACATTACCTCACACAGCCTTATGAATGGAGGCATCTCTCTCTCTCTCTCTCTCTCTCTCTCTCTCTCTCTCTCTCTCTCCAGGGACGGATGTAATATTTCCCAATTTGGGGGGGGGGGGGATGGTATGGGGGCACCCATACCATTTTCAGTTACAGGACTTTTATTAGTAGTCAAGTAAAGCATCAATAATAACGTTGTTGTTGTTGTTGTTGTTGTTGTTGTTGTTGTTGTTGACGTTGCAAAAGACACGCAGCATGCATAAAGCTAAAGGTCGGACTCAGAGAGTTTTCTGTTTTCAATGATGAAATGCCGTTGGTTTAGTGGTGACACAGCTGTAGTTAGTTAGTAGCAGTAGTAGTGTTTCAAATAATTTTAAATAAGCACTTTAATTTGAAATATCTTGGGTTGTTTTGCATGGCATCGTGTTTGGTGGGGCAGTCTGGGCATTTTTGCCCCCTCCATGCCTCCTCCCCCCCCCCCCCCCCCCCCCCCCCTCTCTCTTCTCTCTCTCTCTCTCTCTTCTCTTCTCTCTCTCTCTCTCTCTCTCTCTCTCTCTCTCTCTCTCTCTCTCTGCTATTCTGTTTATGTTTTTGCCTTCATCCTTCGCCCCAAGCAGACAGACACCCAAACCATTTTATGCATAATGAAACAAGCACCAGTGGAGAAGTTTGTCCTTGACAGACAGCAGAGCAGTGTGTTGGAGGGGGGGGGGGGGGGGGGGCTTCCCTCTTCAGAATGAAAACAATATCAGCTGAGTTGAACCGGATTCTCTGCATTCTTTGATGGTGTGACTGGCAGGGAATGAGCAGGGAGCTATTTTTATATCCATAGCTTGGAGTTTCTGTTTAGTGTGTCTGACGAACGACGGGTGATCAGGAAAATGTACCTTTCGGTGCACCTGTGTTTTCCTCTGGTCCAATCTCTGTTGTCTACTTCATCCTTCTTCCAACATTTCTGTCCAAATGGCTCAAAGGGAGGTGGTCCACCTCCCAGTGGTGGACACGGGGCGAAACAAATCGGCCCGGACATGTTTTGTTTCCCAAATCCAGCCTGGAATTGTGGTCCAAAAAGCTAATCTAGTGAACCAAAAAACTAATCTAGTTTTGGGGTCTGTTGGTGCTAAAATTGTTGCATCAAATGGTGACGCCCCCGTGGCTCAAAATCCTGAATGAATATATAGTGGGCTCTGGGATCAAAAAGGTTGGCAAAAAGTGCTTTTAATCATACCGTGATACCACCGGCCCCCTACGGGTCGTGGCCCACCGGGAGACCTCCCTGTACCCCCAATGGTCAATCCGACCCTGTCAACTCCTGCACCAATGCTACTCCTGCTGTGTTTGGCTATAGGCTGCTCTGTAGTTCTCATTTCCCCACCATGTGATCAACCATTGGCCTGTAAAGTTCTTTACTTCAGGGATGAGCTTTGTTTTTTCCTGCATTGACCATTTCCAAGGGCCAAAACATGTCTTAGTTATAAATAGAGATGTCCCGATACGGTATCGGTATCTGGAAAGTATGGGATCGGCCCTTTTTTTTGTCAAATCGGTTCACATCTGTATCGGCAAATACTGTATCGGTACTAGAAAAGTGGTAGCAGAAAATCAGTATTGGCCCTTATTTGTCATCATCAGACCATTCCGTATTGGTAAATATACCAGTATAACCAGAGATCTGAAACAGTGGTACTACTAGTGCTACCCCTTTATGTTTAGTTGCACTCTGAAAATAGTAGGTTGACTATAATTTTATGACATTTAGTTGACTAAAACTAGACAACAATACAGCATAAAACTAAAAATGTGCTGTCCAAACACTACTGTACTGCACTATCCACACCTTTTGGTGCACAGTTAAATACCACTCTGTAGATTTATTGCAGTAAAGCACTTTCTGTAATTTCATTTAACTCCCGGATTCCACCAATATCAGTTACTGGCATACTAGAGAATAGTGTTTGTTATTGGTAGAAAGATACTATTGCAGACTTTCACTTCACTGGAAAAATTCTCAGGGTTATTTTTTTTCATACAAGCGAACATATACAGCGAATAAAAGGAGAAAATGGTATGGGGCCAGGGGCCGACTTCATAGCCGCCCCTACCATTTCCGGTTATACAGGACTTATATATTAGGCAAGTTTATATTAGTCAAGTAAAGCATCAATAATAACATCAGTTATTGTTGAAGTTGCAACAGACACACAGCATGCATAAAGCTAAAGGTCTGACTCAGAGTTTTCTGTTTTCAAAGATGAAATGCTGTTGGTTTAGTGGTGACACAACTGTACTGTAGTAGCAGTAGTCCCTGCTTAGTGGCTCTGGCTGTCAGGCTCTGGCCTGACAGCGTGTCGTGTGTTCGAGTCCCGTTTGTGACAGCCTTATTTGCTGCATGTCTCTCCCCCACTCTTTGCTCTCAATCTTCAGTTGAAACCATCAGTAAAGGCAGAAAAACAAAAACAAAAGAACCAAAATAAGACACCTGACCTTGGTGGGAAGTTTAAATGAGGATGTTGTAATTAAAGCGGTCTGTGTGTTTTCCCAAGGACCTGTTTTGCCTGCCAGAGGGTTTGGTGTTTAGAAGAAATACGGTAAACCTTTTCTACCAGGGGTGGATTGGCCATCTGGAGTACAGGGAGTTTTCCCGGTGGCCTGCGCCACCTAGTGGCCTGGACAAGATCCAAAATGCACTAATGGCACTTCCAAAATGCACTAGAATGCGCTAGATGCTCGCCTGGAACATACAGATCAAAATGACCATTAATCTTCTACATTCTCTAGTTGTGTAGACTAAGTTGGGCTAATTCACATGATGAATATTTTAACTCTTGAGGGTGTAAAAATGAAACCAAATGGACCCGCAAGGGTCCATTTGGTTTCATTTTTACGCTCTCAAAGAGTTACATCTGGTTAACCAGCTGCCCCGCCCCCCAGGGTGGCCTGGCAAAGGCAAAATTGTCCCGGTGGGAAAATATGTGCCAATCCGCCCCTGTTTTCTACTTCTCCCCACAGCTCTGATTTCGTTTCCTAGCACTTCTCTATACAGTAACTACACATGATCCTACTCGGCTCACAGAAATATCTCCTTACATGTAGTATGGGGCGTGTGGAGCCCTGCCTGCCCGTGGTTGTCTGTCTGTAATGTTGATAATCACCGCTTAATCTACTATTGTTCTTAAAGGGGAACTCCACCCATTTTCAACATTTTAATATGTCATTAATATACCTTAGAGATGTTGTGTGGACATGATGAAAAAGTTCCCCCAATTCTGTGTTCCCCCCAAGAAATGTAGGTCTGAAGAAAACCACTAACATGGTGAAACATCTTGATGACCTCATCAAATCAAGATGTATGTTAATGGATTTTTTTAGACGCTTCTTTCCCGAGAGCGTACAAATGGAACCAATTGAACCCAGTTAGGGTTTGTAACGCCTGTGATTCGAACCCTGGTCTCCCACGTGAAAGTCCAAGATCTGAGAGAGAGAGAGAGAGAGAGAGAGAGAGAGAGAGAGAGAGAGAGAGAGAGAGAGAGAGAGAATTTTACTATGGTTAGAATGATGTTTTTCGTTTTTGCATTAAAGGTTTTCAGGAATACAAAGCCTGCAGTTTCTATTAGCCCTCAGTAATCCTGTTTCCCGGGAATATAGAAGGGTTTTAAGAGAGTGACAACAACGGCTCTGTGTGTGGGTGAAGTCGTCAGGTTTCTATAGATGACTCATCTTGCCACGCAGAGTTCCGAACATTCTCCCATGATGTTTGGTGCCAAGTATGAGGGTCACGACCCCAAAGAGCTGTACGTCGGCTTCATCAGACTGGATGGGAGGGTTAAAATAGAGAGGCATGAGATGAGGACACAGTCAAACGGACCCTTGCGGGTCCGTTTGGTTTCATGTTAACGCTCTCAAGAGTTAAAATATTCATCTAAATTGGCTCAAGTCTAGTCTAGAAAATGCAGAAGATTAATGCTCATTTTGGTCTGTATGTTTGACTTTTTTGTTTCCCCAAAAAGCCTGGAATTGTGGACAAAAGCAAAAATAAATCTTTAGTTTTAGACTCTGTGGTGGCTAAAATGATATCAAATGGTGGTCCTCTGTGGCTCAAAATTCTGAATGAATAATGGGCCCTGGGATCAAAAAGGTTGAAAACCAGTGCTTTTAATCATGCTGTGATACCACTGGCCCCCAATGGTCAATCCGACCCTGGATGTAGCATGATTGTGCACGCCTCTATTCCAATACATTCTGCATTAGGGCATTAACCAACTAGTCGACTAGTCTACTGTCAACAAGTAAAACCACTAGTCGACCTTGTTGTTACTAGTTGACTAGTCAATAAGAAATTAATAAAAATGGAGGTATTATTATTTTTATTATTAAAGGGATCAAGCAGTCCACGAAGTGGACCTTGATCCCTTCTTGTTTTGTCTCATTCTCCTCCTTCCGCCAGAAATAGCTGTTCTGGCTGAACCGTGCAGTCGGTTTTCGCGAAAATTGGTAATCTGGTAGAGGGTGATGCCAAACGGTGATGATGCGAAGCCTGTGACCACTGGTCAAATGGTGGCGCTATAGCACTCAACTGAAATTGCAAACTTTAAACACTCATAACTCATGAACTGCTCGACTCTCAGAAATGTAACTTATATTCACTTATGCGTCTGCTTATGTCAAACAACTTTTGTATTCTGACTTTTCACCTCTGACCTTTAGATGAACCGCCATCTTGAATTATATGTAAAACAGTTAAAATGTCTCTTCTCCTACAATCTTTGATCAAAATGCATAACAATGACCTACACATGAACTTTGAAGCCATACAAACATGAAATGGGTGTGAATTTTGTTTTCAGTGAAAAAATGATGTTTTTACGAGCCAATGAAAATTGCTTGTTTGTGAAAATTCTTCTATTATCCCTAATCTACACATGCAAAGTAATCTGTTCATGAGATTTTACAGTTTGGTAGAGGGGGATGCCAAATAGCACTAAAACCAGTCTTGCTCCAATCGCTCAAATGGGGGCGCTATAGCAATTCTTTGAAACTGAAACATTTGAACAAGCATAACTCGGGCTTCGTTTGGCTTAAAATCATGGGACTTGTTTCTACATGTTCCTTGATTCATGTGGAACACATCTGTAATTTCGACTGGTAAGCTCCACCCCAGAGTGTCTGCCATTTTAAGCAGTTTGAAAAATGCTCATGCCTGATTTTCTGGCTGGATTTTTGATTTGCACAACAAGTGTGGTTTGTTGTACAAACCGGCTTGCATTTTTTTTTGTACACACCATCACTGTGTTTGTGTGTGGACGTAAAGTACTTCTGTGGCCTGCCACACCAAGGACAGCCATTGTCAGTGTGTTAATCTTTGATCAAAATACATAACAATGACCTACACTGACATGACAGGACTGCCACTGACAGTGACCCAGACTGACCTGAAAATACTGGGGGTAAAATTTGACCGACAGGGAGGGGGCAACACCAATTGGCCAGACCTGATAGGGAAAGTTAGGCAGAGACTGGGGTAATGGGGACTTAGAAGACTAACGATGGAAGGGAAGGATTTAATCATCAAATTTGTGATTTTACCACTGCTTTTATCTGTCTCCTCAGTTTTTATGCCACCTCGGCGAGTGATCCAGGGCCTGGAGCGTGCCATTTTTTATTTCCTGTGGGGGTCGAAGTGGAGAGGCTGAGGCGGGAGGTGATGAAGAAGCCGAAAGAGAAGGGGGGAAGGGTGTTCCAGACCTGTTTTTATTTTTTGGCAGCCTTTACACCACACTGCACATCACACACGCTACAGCCCCATCCAGAAACAACAAGACAACCGCTATGGCCAGATTCTGGATGGGGTCTTACCTCACGCACCTCAAGCTTTTACCAACAGACCTCCGATTTCCAGTGTCTTTTAACCTGCCACCTGCCTACGCTGCCATAAAAAAGTTTATATGGCATTTTAACCTCGAGCAGGATGTGGATGTTTTAACTGATCACCGCTCTCTTCTCTCTCTTGTGCAAGAGCGGGAAGCAGTGAGCCCAGTGTAAAATTGAAACAATTGAAATGAATGAAAATGATCAATGAATGAAATGACTTGATCTTGATCACATCAAGTTATTTCGTCATGATTATAGTTGATTTAATTTAATTATATTCCTCTGGTTGTACAACAATGGGAACTGATGTAGACACACACACACACACACCAGAGATGGAGCACTCATTGGAGCTGCATGGTGCTTGCTATACAAGCAGGTGTACAAACCGTTTTGTACAACGCTATGTACAAACCATAAGTGGGTGTGGCAACCCACTCAGACATATGACAGTTCTCATTCACTCCACTCCCATCTTCACCCTCTGTGGCAAGATGGCCGAAATGTTTGATTATTTGATGTATTTGATTTTGAGTTATTTACAATTGTTTTGAGTTATATTTGTTTTCATTATGTGGTTTGAATTGGCATTTATGTTTGAAAAGATACTTTTAGTTAAATAATTTTGTTTACATGATTGGTCAAGCTAAAAGTTTGTTTTAAGTTAAGAGAAATGAATTCATGAATTGATTTGAAGATACTTAAGATGAGTAAAACATTAAGTAGGCCTACTAAAGATTAAAAGCATGCTAAAATTGAAACAATTGAAATGAATGAAAATGATCAATGAATGAAATGACTTGATCTTGATCACATCAAGTTATTTCGTCATGATTATAGTTGATTTAATTTAATTATATTCCTCTGGTTGTACAACAATGGGAACTGATGTAGACACACACACACACCAGAGATGGAGCACTCATTGGAGCTGCATGGTGCTTGCTATACAAGCAGGTGTACAAACCGTCTTGTACAACGCTATGTACAAAGGTGTAGTTGCCAACGGGGTCGGTAGTTGGAGGGAATGAGGGCGCCTGCTGGCTGAAGCCCATACTGCACCGCAGTGTGCAGTATGGGCCATACTGCACCGCAGTGTGCAGTATGGGCCATACTGCACCGCAGTGTGCAGTATGGGCCATACTGCACCGCAGTGTGCAGTATGGGCCAGGGGGCAAGCGACAACGGCAACCACACTTTGCAATTTTTAAATTGCGAATATTCTAGTTTCCATTTGTCACTTTGACCACTAAGCTCCACCCTCGGACTGCTGAATTGTGCATATTGTTCATATTGCTTACTGCTTGGTGGCGTGTTGTTGGGTTGTTTCATTGATGACAACAACTAAGCAAATCATTGTGCCTGGATAGCTCAGTCGGTAGGGTGCCTGACTTCGGAACACAAGATTGAGGGTTCAAGTCCCACTGCTGACAATACAAAGTCTGAGTCTCCAAAAACCCTGCTTTGTTTCCACAATCACATGATGTATTTCTTCCATGTTTCTATGGCTTATTTGTGCATATTTAAGGAGCGGTAGTGGCTCAGAGGTAGAGTAACCGGATGGTAACCACAAGGTTGCCGGTTCGATCCCGGGCTCCTGCAGAGTTAGTGTCGATGTGTCCCTGTCCCACTGCCATCAGTGTATGAATGTGTGTGTGAATGGGTGAATGTGATGCACAATCTATGTAAAGCGCCTTGGATAAAGGCGCTATATAAATGCACCATTTACCAAGCAGTCCACTGAATGTGTGTGTTGTTTCCAGTACGTCTTGTGTCTGTTGGGTAGCCTCATTGGTAGAGCGCATGACTTGGAAATGAGAGTTCCTGGGTTCAAATCCCGGCACGGACACCTAGTAATATGAGTCAATCATGCACAATCTCATGTGGTCTTCTACATCTAAGTTCATGGTTCTATGTGTAACCAGGGTAAAACTCAATGTAATGGTGGTTGTCACCATTCGGCCATGTTGTGTTTTGTCACTATTCGGCCATGTTGTCACTAATGACAGTTCACAGCTCAGTTCACCACTCACTCACAGCTCACCAATCATTTACTCATTCACCAAATCAGTGGCCTTGTGGTTAGAGTGTCCGCCCTGAGACTGGGAGGCCGGGGTTCGATTCCCGGCCGGGTCATACCAAAGGCTCTAAAAACGGGATCCAATGCCTCCCTGCTTGGCACTCAGCATTTGGATTGGGGGTAAGACCCTGTGTCATACTAGCGTCATGTCCAGAGGGTGTACTTGTACATCAAGCTGCCTCATGCTACAGAAACAGGAGATAGGCACCTGCCCTATGGGCCTCATGGCTGGGCAAGGCTGTTTGACTGTCACTATTCGGCCATGTTGTCACTAATGACAGTTCATAGCTCAGTTCACCACTCACTCACAGCTCACCAATCATTCACTCAGTCACACCAGATTACAATGTGAGTCAGTCTCACACATAATTACCTGATGTATTTCTGAAGTTCAGGCTCCCATGTTTCTATGGCTTATTTGTGCGTATTGTTCTTACTCCTTATTGCTGCTTGCTTGATCCCGTTTTATTGCTGCTTGCAGCTATATTTATTATTAATATTGTTTTAGTCTTACAACATAAATCTTAGCTGGATTATAGTGACCAATGTAGTTTTCCTTTTACAATAACAAACATTATAATAACATGAGTGAGACGCTCGCCTCTGCCCCAGAAAGGTGCTTTGCTTCGAGTGGCGTCTGACCGTGGCTTAAAACGAGCGAGTGCCGGGAGCCCAGGAGGTCAGGGGCAAGGCTTCCCCCTTCCTCAGTTCTGACTCGTCAATGAAATCGTCAAATTATTTTTAATACCAGATACATTAACAAATATAGCTGCAAGCAGCAATAAAACGGGATCAAGCAAGCAGCAATAAGGAGTAAGAACAATACGCACAAATAAGCCATAGAAACATGGGAGCCTGAACTTCAGAAATACATCAGGTAATTATGGGAGCAGGGCAGGGTTTTTGATTCCTGCCCTGACTGACTCACAATCTGGTGTGACTGAGTGAATGATTGGTGAGCTGTGAGTGAGTGGTGAACTGAGCTATGAACTGTCATTAGTGACAACATGGCCGAATAGTGACAGTCAAACAGCCTTGCCCAGCCATGAGGCCCATAGGGCAGGTGCCTATCTCCTGTTTCTGTAGCATGAGGCAGCTTGATGTACAAGTACACCCTCTGGACATGACGCTAGTATGACACAGGGTCTTACCCCCAATCCAACCCTTGATGCTGAGTGCCAAGCAGGGAGGCATTGGATCCCGTTTTTAGAGCCTTTGGTATGACCCGGCCGGGAATCGAACCCCGGCCTCCCAGTCTCAGGGCGGACACTCTAACCACAAGGCCACTGAGTTGCTGAATGAGTAAATGATTGGTGAGCTGTGAGTGAGTGGTGAACTGAGCTGTGAACTGTCATTAGTGACAACATGGCCGAATAGTGACAAAACACAACATGGCCGAATGGTGACAACCACCATTACATTGAGTTTTACCCTGGGTTACACATAGAACCATGAACTTAGATGTAGAAGACCACATGAGATTGTGCATGATTGACTCATATTACTAGGTGTCCGTGCCGGGATTTGAACCCAGGAACTCTCATTTCCAAGTCATGCGCTCTACCAATGAGGCTACCCAACAGACACAAGACGTACTGGAAACAACACACATTCAGTGGACTGCTTGGTAAATGGTAAATGGTGCATTTATATAGCGCCTTTATCCAAGGCGCTTTACATAGATTGTGCATCACATTCACCCATTCACACACACATTCATACACTGATGGCAGTGGGACAGGGACACATCGACACTAACTCTGCAGGAGCCCGGGATCGAACCGGCAACCTTGTGGTTACCATCCGGTTACTCTACCTAGTCTGAGCCACTACCGCTCCTTAAATATGCACAAATAAGCCATAGAAACAAGCCATAGAAACATGTGTTCCGAAGTCAGGCACCCTACCGACTGAGCTATCCAGGCACAATGATTTGCTTAGTTGTTGTCATCAATGAAACAACCCAACAACACGCCACCAAGCAGTAAGCAATATGAACAATATGCACAATTCAGCAGTCCGAGGGTGGAGCTTAGTGGTCAAAGTGACAAATGGAAACAAGTTCCACATGCTTATTCCTCTCACACAATCTGGCACAATGTACTTGCTCCAGTGTTGCCAGAGAGAAACAAGCAGAAGAAGACTCTTCACAAACGAGCAACTTTCATTGGCTTATAAAAACGTCATTTTTTGATGAAAACAAATTTGCTTCTGAAGTTTTGTCCGGATGGGGCCAAAGTTCTCATGTAGCAGGTGTCATGCAAATTGATCAAAAATCCAGGCATAAAATCAGGCATGAGCATTTTTCAAACTGCTTAAAATGGCAGACACTCTGGGGGTGGAGCTTACCAGTCGAAATTACAGATGTGTTCCACATGAATCAAGGAACGTGTAGAAACAAGTCCCATGATTTTAAGCCAAACGAAGCCTGAGTTATGCTTGTTCAAATGTTTCAGTTTCAAAGAATTGCTATAGCGCCCCCATTTGAGCGATTGGAGCAAGACTGGTTTTAGTGTTATTTGGCATCCCCCTCTACCAAACTGTAAAATCTCATAAACAGATTACTTTGCATGTGTAGATTAGGGATAATAGAAGAATTTTCACAAACAAGCAATTTTCATTGGCTCGTAAAAAACATCATTTTTTTCACTGAAAACAAAATTCACACTCATTTCATGTTTGTATGGCTTCAAAGTTCATATGTAGGTCATTGTTATGCATTTTGATCAAAGATTGTAGGAGAAGAGACATTTTAACTGTTTTACATATGATTAAAGATGGCGGCTCATCTAAAGGTCAGAGGTCAAAAGTCAGAATACAAAAGTTGTTTGACATAAGCAGACGCATAAGTGAATATAAGTTACATTTCTGAGAGTCGAGCAGTTCATGAGTTATGAGTGTTTAAAGTTTGCAATTTCAGTTGAGTGCTATAGCGCCACCATTTGACCAGTGGTCACAGGCTTCGCATCATCACCGTTTGGCATCACCCTCTACCAGATTACCAATTTTCGCGAAAACCGACTGCACGGTTCAGCCAGAACAGCTATTTCTGGCGGAAGAAGGAGAAGGAGAAGGAAAAAAAGAGACAGAAACAAGAAGGGATCAAGTCCACTTCGTGGACTGCTTGATCCTTAACTAGTTGACTAGTCGACTAGTAACTTACTAGGCAACTAGTCGACAGGCAAAAATCAATAAAAGTGAATGCCCTATTCTGCATGCTTCTTTCTCTCCATCATAGTGACTACTTGACTGGATGTCAGGGGCGGATTGGCACATATTTTCCCACCGGGACAATTTTGCCTTTGCCAGGCCACTGGTTAATCACATGTAACTCTTTGAGGGCGTAAAAATGAAACCAAATGGACCCTTGCGGGTCCATTTGGTTTCATTTTTACACCCTCAAGAGTTAAAATATTCATGTGAATTAGCCCAACTTCTACACAACTAGAGAATGTAGAAGATCTCTCCTACTTGAAGGCTCTGGTGTAGGACACCTCTTCTTTTTTTTGAAGGATAGAAACACTAGTTTGCCTGGCCTGGGCCTGGCGCCCTAGTGGCCTGCCCTGGACTTAAAAAATAAAAAAAAAAACCCTGTCCAGGCCACTAGGTCGAACAGGCCACCGGGAAAACTCCCTGTCCTCCAGATGGCCAATCCGCCCCTGCTGGATGTCCACTGAACAGAGGTCTGTTTCATGATGCTGGCTGGGCTGGCGGTCCCCTCGGGGGGCTCAGGCGGTGGACAGGACAGCCCCCCTCTATCTATCCTCTTCCTCTGCGTTCCCTCTTCTCTTCCTCTGTCTGTTCCGGAGGAGCCTCCACAAGACATGTCCATTTTGAAGCTCTGGCCCAGGATATGAGATCGGAACGGGGGCCTCTTTTCTTTATTTATTTTCTCTCATCTGGCTGTCAGGGGCGGCTCTAACATTTTCCAATTGGGGGGGCAGGAGAAAATGGTATGGGGGCAGCTTCATGAAGTCGCCCCCAAACCATTTTCAGTTACAGGACTTTTATTAGGCAAGTAAAGCATCAATAATAACATCAGTTGTTGTTGAAGTTGCAACAGACACGCAGCATGCATAAAGCTAAAGGTCTGACTCAGAGAGTTTTCTGTTTTCAATGATGAAATGCTGTTGGTTTAGTGGTGACACAGCTGTAGTTAGTTAGTATAGCAGTAGTGTTTCACATCATTTTAAATATAAGAAATATCTTATCTCTTGAGTTGTTTTGCATGCCATCGTGTTTGGTGGGGCAATCAGGGCATTTAGGGGGGCATTGCCCCCCCCCATGCCCATGCCTAGATCCGCCCCTGCTGGCTGTGGATCGAAGCCCACCACCATGCAGCCTCAGCAGCCAGCGGCAGCAGCAACACACTGGACCCAGTGATGGCGGCCCGGCTGCCCGGCTGCCCCCTCAGTCCAGCCTTCCCCGCGGAAGGCATCAAAAAAAGGGAGGCTTTGTGCCGCATGCGTGTTTCCAACAATGAACGAGTCAATATGAGCCAAGCATTCCCCCGGGGGATGGGAAAGAGAGGGGGGGGGGGGCTCCCCAACTCAAAGCAGTTCTGCATTAAATCTGTGTCTCCATGCATGTCTCTGGTTACACACATTTCCTTCACTGATGCTCATGATTATTGCTTCCTGCTTGGGCTACTTCTATACTGTCCTGGCCTGGCTGTACCCCAGGGGCGGATCTAGGCATGGGCAGGGGGGGGGGGCATGCCCCCCCTAAATGCCCAAACTGCCCCACCAAACATAATGGCATGCAACAACCCAAGATATTTAGGTGTTTGATTAAAAGTATTTGAAACACTACTACTGATCATTGAAAACAGAAAACTCTCTGAGTCAGACCTTTAGCTTTATATGACCAAAATCAATGACCATTACAACAGGACCACAATATATTACTTCATGTCTGTCACTCTGGATATACAAATGTTTCCATGTGTACAACACTCTCCGGTCCATTTGGTTCTGTCAGAGTTATGGTGGTGATGTGACCATGAAGATTGATTCTGAGAGGTTAACTTTTGGATTCCTATAATAATATGGGAAATGGTGCGTTTGGCCTTCATCCAAGATGCTTTATGATTTAAGAAAAGTTTTCAGACTCAACTTGACCTGGTGAAAATGTGTTCCAATAGCATCCTAAATGGACCCTTTGACAAGGTTACGTCAACACTCCCTCCACATTCCTCAGTGTAAATTCAGGGCTCATATTGAGGTGATGATGTCTGTGTAATCTCCAGGGTCGGATGTAGCATTTCCCATTCCATTTTTGGTTAGGACTTATTATTAGGCAAGTAAAGCATCAATAATAACATCAGTATGTTGTTGTTGAAGTTGCAACAAACACGCAGCATGCATAAAGCTAAAGGTCTGACTCAGAGAGTTTTCTGTTTTCAATGATGAAATGCTGTTGGTTTACTGGTGACACAGCTGTAGTTAGTTAGTAGCAGTAGTGTCTCAAATCATTTTAAATTTAAGCACTTTCATTTGAAATATCTTGGGTTGTTTTGCATGCCATCATGTTTGGTGGGGCAGACTGGGCATTTAGGGGGCATTGCCCCCCCATGCCCATGCCTAGATCCGCCCCTGGTGACCTCATAGGTGACCTTATGACCTGTTGGTCTTGTCTGTTACAGCCCTCACCAGTGGACTCACTACTGTCCACAACAAGCTGAAGAGAACTATTGTGCTTGCTCAGTCTGCCTAATTGAATGCTGACTCTGTGCCAAATTTGGCTAATCATGTTTTGCGTAATTGGCCCACTTTGATTGCATGAGGATGCCGTGTGCCCTGTTTCGTGTGTGTGTGTGTGTGTGTGTGTGTGTGTGTGTGTGTGTGTGTGTGTGTGCGTGCGTGCGTGCGTGCGCGAGCTTGCGAATGCTATTAAGATCAGTCCACCTCGCAATCCTGCGCAGTGGTCGAGTTAAAGGATAATGATTGAGAGACGGTTTAAGAAGTCAAAAACAGACAAACAAACAAACAATCAGTTTTAAATGGAAATGTCAATACTCCTCTGGGGAAGAGTATATGGAATAGTAGGAAAAGACTCCACTTTTTATGTTCTCGGATTTTTCAAAGTAAAGTTGCTACAGTACCTGATGCAGATGAGGCAGATTTCAGTCTGAAAAGTACAGAACGTTGCCAGACCTGATTAAAACCAGGGAGAGCACTGTAGATTCAGAGGTAGAAAATGAATTACATTGCTAAAGAAAGACATCTTCAGACCTCCTGGGCCTCCTAGGAGCGTTACTACGTTTCTGCATGAGAGTGACGATTAAAAGTCCTACTGCCAGGGGAGGGGTGGGGCCTGTGGGGGGGACCACCATCACACCACTAGTGTAAATGCACAGTAGGCCTACACAGTGAATCGAGTGGGTACAGCAGTGGCGGATATAACATTTCCCAATGGGGGGGGGGGGGGGGGGGGGGGGGGCATGGAGAATGGTTTGGGTGCGGCTTCATCAGCCGCTGCACCCATACCATTTTCAGTTACAGTTACTTGGTCAAGTAAAGCATCAATGCTTTGAGTGGAATCTGATCCTGGCATGGCCATGCAGAATGTGGTTGTAAAAGTCTCTATAGGTCAGATTTGAGATTGGAGGATAGATAAATATGACCACTTAAGTCGCAAAGACTCAAAGAGGATATCAAGACTGCAGGTCTTGATATCCCCAGGACAGTATTAATTGGAATAGGTCTATTGCTTTTGATTTAAATCTCCAAGTTACAGTATTATTTTATTTTATTTTATTTATTTATTTCATATGTTTTCCACCACCTCTGAATGCTGTTAATATGAGTTTTTACATTGTGTACATTTTACATTTTGTAGGGGCACCAGCCCCTCCAATATCCAGCTTTGGTGTGTTCACAAACTAAAAATTAAATTACCACAATGAAATGAAAATTTGACATCTGAGCAAATAGTAGTATATATGATGTACGACATATAGCCCCCCTCACTTCACACACAGGTGTGATTCTTTTTCTGTGTACAAGCTCACAATGTACTGCATGTGATGCGATGTGTTGTAGTCACCTTTTTGCCATGTTGCTGCCACCCCATTTAATAATCACTTAAAAAGATTTTTGGCACATTGGCAAAATACACAAAGTGCAGTACCAAAACGAAACACTAAGGTGTGCAGAAAATGAAATGGAAAAACACAAATAAGCTTTTTCGACATCCCAGCAAAATGGCTCAAGGCACAACCTTTGAAATCCCGTCTGTGAAGATGAAAGAGTGGTCAGGCCATGGATTAATGATGATTGAGTATTTGTTTTCGTTTTCAAAATAACTGCATTTAAGCTGCTAATCACTGACCACTCCAAAGCATTTTCTGGTCTCATCATGGATAGCATACTCGGCCTAAGGCCTATAGCTGCTATTATCCACAAGTCACAGACAAATCCTGACGTCAGAAGAGAGTGCACAGTTGCACACTGCACCAGGTCTTTCTCAAGGGAACTTCCGCTTCAAAATCCTAATGGCCATTGGCCACCCTATAGCGAATCCATTCAGAAATATCTTGTCATAATGTCAAATCCTCAACTGATGGCTCATTCAGAGGCAGGTAGGTTTAGGACAGCTGGAGCCGTAATGCACAGATAATCACTCCCTCTTTGTCATGGTGATGGAAGCCTGTCATTAGCTAGTGATAATGGAGGACTCTTGGGATGAGGTAATGGTTTAACTGGTGGTCAAGGGCCTCTGGCAGACAACACTTTAAAGTATTTAGCAGACGCTTAGAACACAGAGCAATTTACAAGTACAGCACATGGCAATAAATATCAAGGATAAGCAAGATAGAAACCTGTCTAAGAGTAGAATATGAAAGTATATAAGTTTAGCCTTTGCACAGCCTTCGCGCAGACTGGTTGGATCATCAGATATGGGAACGCCATATCTTCTGGTCTTTGGGAGCAAGTGGATAGAGCAATTCTGAATGAAGTGTTTTCCACACTGGTTTAGCTCCACTGGTTTATTTTAAGCTGG
Organism: Benthosema pterotum; assembly: GCA_039105355.1. Classification (NCBI taxonomy): domain Eukaryota; kingdom Metazoa; phylum Chordata; class Actinopteri; order Myctophiformes; family Myctophidae; genus Benthosema; species Benthosema pterotum. The sequence continues at coordinate 12,170,670 of CM076969.1, forward strand.
GACTTCTGAATAAAGTTGTTTTCATGACACACTGGTCACAGAAGCAGTGGTTATAGTTGTTTTTTTTTTACCGGTGGTTAAGAAACATTTTATTCAAATCAGCACTTGCCCTTGTATTGTTGCCCTGCACTATAAACTGTAAGTGTGTCCACATGTATTAGAAACTGCAATGTAGAAATACTTGGCAAGTAAAGTAGTGGAGTGGTAAGTAAATGTATTGGAAATCGGAAATAATAATGTACAAAATAGCTCAAAATTGTACTTGAGTACAGTACTAAAGTAAACATAGGCTACTTGAAATGCATCAGTGCATGTGATGGTGAGAGTTGAATATTATGATGTTAGCGTTTTGGCTCTGAGCCACTTTGACCTCCCCCACCAGGGAACCTGATACAGCTCACATCATAACCCCTGGGATTCGAACCTGCAGTCTGAGAGTCTCCCCCTTGGAAAGCCAACATCTTAACCATTGACTAAAGGGAATTCCTCCATAACTGGGGGAGGTACAGTATTAGTGTTTTGGTCATCAGCAGGGTTCAACACCAGGCTTCTTTTGCTTGCTTCTTTTGTCAAAATTCTATTGTTGCCATGGAAATTTCCATAGAATTGTATTTTTTGATCATGCAAAAGGCAAAAATAGAAATGACCCCTTATCGGTGGGGCAGTGGCTATGGGGTAGAGTGGCCGGATAGCAACGCAAGATTGTCAGTTCGAACCCGGACGGCCCCCGAGGTGTCAAAGTATACCTTTTCCCAAACTTTATGCTGAAATTCATTTTTCCGTTGGCATTTCTTTGAGAGGTGCTATAGTCCAGTTTTTAGGCTAAACAAACACATTGTCACATAGCACATAGCACAAACATTAAAAAGCCATTGACAATGAATCGGCTTTGAGTGTTCATGTACACTGAATGCCATTGACAATGCATGGACAGCTTTAAGTGCATAGCAGATCTAGCCATGGGCATGGGGGGCAATGCCCCCTAAATGCCCCCAGCATTTCATCGTTGAAAACAGAAAACTCTCTGAGTCAGACCTTTAGCTTTATGCATGCTGTGTGTCTGTTGCAACTTCAACAACAACTGATGTTATTATTGATGCTTTACTTGCCTAATAGAAGTCCTGTAACAGAAAATGGTATGGGTGCGGCTTCATTGCGATGGCGATTGGCGATGAAGCCGTCCCCCCCACTGGGAAATGTTACATCCGCCCCTGTTTAAGTGTGCGTATGGGGACACCAAACATTGTCTATTTTGGTGTGTTCTTTCTCACCAGCGACGTATGCCTGTGGGTGGGTTTGTTTTACAGTACACTGACAGGTGCCATGTCATTATTCCGACCTCCCATAATTCCGACCTCCCATAATTCAGAAAAAAGCAAAAAAATAAGAACTCCCATAGGTACGACCTCCCGTTTTTCCGACCATCGGAAGAACGGGATTTCGGGATTATGGGTTGGAGTTTATGGTGAATAAATTAAGGCTATTCAATAAGTGATTGACTTGTTCTACTGTAGTTTAATAAATGCTGTCCCTAGACATGTGTTTGACTTCATTATGCTGCATATTTTTTACATTTCTGTTATATGCGTTCATAGACTGCATGGGAGTATTGATCCTATTAGCGGCTAATAGGATCAATACTGAAATTGCGATTTGATTAGCAAATTGCAACGGCCGCGATTATTAATTAATTTAATCAATATTCAACCGGAGCGAGTCTGATCCAGTGTTGACACTTGCTGCGCTCTATCAATCATAAGGGCGTGCACGCACGCGGAGCCCCTTGTCCAACTTTCCTCCAAAACCAGTAAAAAGTAATCCTCCTTGGCATGGCGTCTGTGTCTGCCCTGCAGAACCCGCGGTCCTCCCGTCATGTCAGCCTAAACAAACAACGCTGTGTGTGTGTGTGTGTGTGTGTGTGTGTGTGTGTGTGTGTGTGTGTGTGTGTGTGTGTGTGTGTGTGTGTGTGTGTGTGTGTGTGTGTGTTTGTGCGCGCGCGCCGGAGCAGAAAAACGGCTTGTTGTTTGAGGGTGACCAGATGTCCCTGTTTCTGTGGGACAGTCTCAGGGTGACTAGAGGTCCCTCTTTATGTGGGACAGTCACTCATTTTACTTTTCAGTCATCCCACAAATTGACACCCTGTCAGTCCCACATTGAGACTGACAGACTACAGAGCCCTAATAGTCCCCTTTCTGTTTTCTCTCACCGTCTCTTTTTTGCTAGATGCGTTTTAAGCCTGTTAAAATAACGGGAGAAATACAGACCAACATGAATAGCCTAAATAACAAAATGATGGGCATTATTAGGACTATGTGTGGACAAATATGAGGCATTTTTAATACCAACTTAAGTATTGCTACCCGCAATTAACTCTCCGACTTTACCCTCACAAGTAATAGGCCTACTTGTCCTCAAATAGCCTAAAGAGTTTTGGTCACCCTAAGTCTAATATGGCCTAAGCATGACATATAACCGCAGAAAATGGCCATTAAATATGTAAAAATCGTGAAAATGCTCGATGTATTGACTCTAGGCCTATTTTTTTATTTCTTTAATTTATTGTAAATTTTACTGTGGCACTCGGAGGGTCAACGAAAAAAAAATCATGGCACTTCATGTCGAAAAGGTTGCCTACTGGGGTTGCCTACTGTCGATCACATTGTAGGCTATAGTATAGCCTACAATGTGATCGACAGTAGGAATTGACTTTACCCTTATTATTATTATTTGATGTATGTATTTCTTTCTGTCAATCAAGATCCCTGCAGCAATGAGGCGCACGGGGATTCCCCGTGCGTTGCTGCTATAGAGCTCTGCTGAGCGAGGTGAATTAAAACTACATGACAAAATCTTAGGTTTTCAAACTATCCAGTGGTCCTGAGAGAGCCTGGCAAGGTAACCAAATGTAACTCTGTAAAATGAATCCAAATGAACCGTATGGTATGGGCTCATTAGGCTTCATTTTATGCGTTCGGGTTGTAGCCTACTCAAAGGCTGGGTCTGAGAGGCTAAATGGTGGTCCGTGGGACACTGGTGTCAAAATGATTGAAAACCACAGGTCTTAAATGTATTCCTGTTTGTACATTTCTGCAATAAATACATGAAATATTATGCGATCATCGTGCACAACGCACAAAGCATTGATTTAAGACATACAGTACCACCTGGGCATTATGCGGCTGGGGCCTAATGCGGCCTTTTCCCTGACTCTGACCGCCCCGTGAAAGGGTAGCCTATGTGGTTTTCAACCAGTGGGCCAGGGACCACCAATGGTTCTTGAGAGAGTTCTAGTTAAATATAAAAAGTTGGTTAACCAGATGTAACTCTTTGAGATGGTAAAAAATAAAAGAGTAAAAAATAAAAACAAATGGACCCTTGCGGCCGGGTCCATTTGTTTTCATGTTTACGCGCTCAAGAGTTAAAATACTCATCTGAATTAGCCAGAGAACGTAAAAATGTCATTTCTGATCAATCCAGCCTGCAGGAATTCTGGACAAAAGCAAAATAAATCTTTACTTTTGGGGTCTGTGGGGCTAGTCATCAAATGGTGGTCCGTGGCTCATATACTGAATAAATAGAAATTGTTAGTCTAATGCTTGTTACACACCTGCGAAAAAGCGAAACGACTCGAAAAAGCGAACAAAAAAAGGCGAAATATTTGCCGGCGAATTTAGTCGCGGCCTCCTGTACACACCAAAAAGCGAAGCGTATAAAACGATTAAATTCGCCTTTCCTCTCCCCCTCCCCTCCTGGCGTATAAAACGATTAAATTCACCTTTCCTCTCCCCTCCCCTCCTTCTACTACCCTCCTCCCTGCTGTGTTGTCATTTTAGCCTATATATTTTAACCATGGAAGGACGCACGCAGGAACCGATCGAAATGTTGGTCATAAAAGTTTTTTTGTATCATCAGTCATGACCCATAGCCCATATTGTTATATTAATAACAATGTGAAAGGGTCCCCCAAACCTTATGGCCGCTGTAGTAGCCTAATCGTAGCCTATCGGTAAATAAAAATGAAAACGATCCGACGGCAAATCAGATGGTAATACACAAGTGTTTGTGCGTCCGAGCGCACACGTGCATGGTGCGTTATTTATGATCACGGGATAGCGGCACACGTGCATGAGGCAAAAGGTTGCTGCGCAGACAGTATATGATTTAAATACACGCATAGCGCAGGAAGGTTATACATTTTACCAACATGAACAGCTTTATTAGCTCATTCAACGTGTTGGAGAGAAGCGTCCTTCCTTGGTGCTGTGTGTTAGCTGTCTGATGCTGTGCGCTGCTGACAGGGAGGGGCAGGGCGGTGGGCAAGGAGAACAGATCTTCAAGCCAAGGATGCCTCGAGCCTCAACACGTTGTTAGCTTGTATATCTGCTCTATTTTAGCGAACAACACCGCCGTGCTACAGTAATATAAATTTAGGTATAGAACTCATGGAATGTGCACTTGTGTCATGTCTCTATCACAGCTGAATGGCCGGTGCTATGAACATTTTAGTCACAAATGCGATGCCTGTCGAGTTCTGCTCTTGAACGAAATCGAACGCAAGAAAAGTGACGTTCACTCACGCTTGAACGAGTTCAAGTTCCTTAAAAATATGATCGGTTCAAAGAACTTTCGTTCTTTGAACGCGTTCGGGTACAACTCTGTCCAGGGTCCATTTGGTTTCATGTTTACATTCTCAAGAGTTACATCTGGTTAACCAACTTTCCATCATTTAGCCTGAGGACCACCTGGAACCTTCTCAAGGACCACTGGTGGTCCCCGGACAACCTGTTGAAAACCCTGAACTATCTGATCCCTATACAGAGTAGCCTAATCTAGGCGCCGTGCTCTTTTGTCTATAGCCCATTAAGTAGGCTAGATCAGTGCAGGTTTTCAACCATTTTCATACCAGGGCCCACTATTTATTCAGCATTTGAGCCACGGACCACCACTCAAGAACATTTGCTCCACAGACCCCCTAAAATTGAAGATTTCTTTTGCTTTTGTCCACAATACCAGTAAAGCCATTCTCTAGTTGTGTAGACTTGAGCTAATTCACATTAGGTCTATGAGATCGTATTTATGAAACCAAATGGACCCAGTCCATTTGGTTTCATTTTTACGAGCTCAAAGAGTTTCATCTGGTTTAACCAACTTTCCATCATTTACCTGGGGGCCACCGGGAACTCTCTCAAGAACGACTGGTGGTTCCCGGACCACCTGCTGAAAATCCCCGAAGTAGATCAATCAAATAAATAGATCAATCAGTGCAAATGCGCAGCAGCTTTCCTCGCTCGCACCACAGCCGATTCAATTTCGAGGGAATGCACAACGCCAGGACTAGTAGGCTACCACTTGGTAAAGTTCCCAATTCTCGTGGTTTCATTTCAATTACTTGTATATCCATTTGGGGGTCCGCGGCCCGCAAGATGAGAACGTTTCGGGAAGTTACAAGCGGGTCGCTCCAGACCCCTTGCCCTAGAGCTGTAGCCTATAGTTCTATATTATGCGCAAACTGTCTACCAAACTGCCTACCTTAGTATGAGATATTAAGGCAGATCATTTGTTTGCAGATCGTATAGCTCACAGCAGCCTCAACAAGAGGCGGTATGTTAAGTTTGGGCATGGATTGATGCGCAATACAATAATCGCATCACATAATAGGCTAAGATTTTTTCCACATGTAGCCTACCGTTGTGTTTGCAGGGGACAGCGCTAAACGTTTTATTTTCCTGTAAATTTGCAGGCCTAGTTGAGAGAAATTCACATAGGCAGTTCCAAAACCAAACCAGAGCTATACAGTAGGTTGTGACATTGATATTTTTCCCTTCCAATGCGTGATGCGCCGTGGATATGCCCTGGCGCAACATGGAACAGTGTGGTTTAATAACGAGGGCGCGCGCGCGCGCGCACACACACACACACACACACACACACACACACACACACACACACACACACACACACACACACACACACACACACACACACACACACACAACACACACACACACACACACAAATATGCGCTGCAGTTTATGGTTTATACTGCATTCTGATTGGTCAGCGGGTATTAGTCGCTGCGACTAGCTGAAAAATTCGACACAAAAGCGAAAAAACAAAAAGCGAAAATTGTCGCATTTTCGCTATTTCGCTAATTCGCCGTGGTGTGTAAGCTTACATTGACTCCAATATGTTTTAAAAAAAGCGAAATATTCGCGCGAAAAAAATCGTTTCGCTTTTTCGCAGGTGTGTAACAAGCATTACTCTTACTTTTATATTGTAATTGTTGTGAATTATCTGCCTGCTGTCTGTCTGGCAGCCTCTGGACATCCCTACCCTCTGTGCCTTAAGAGACTCCTGTATTTTCCAACACTCCACCCCAATCCACTCATTATCCAATCACAGCCCAGGTGCACCACGATATAACCAGCTCCCTTTTCAACCACCCTCAGTCAGTCTCTAGCCTCCACACAGGCAACATCTACAGGCAGCTCCCCAACTTTCCAACGTCAAACCAGCCATGCGTACTTGACATTGTAAGCTTTGCACTGACTTGAATTGTTGTATTATGCCATGGACTAAATTGTTGCCCTTGCAATATGTCATCTGTTATGTATGGTCATTTATTATGTGTGTATATATGCTAAATTATAATTATTTACTCTATAATGATTGTATCCCCTGCCATTTGCTAATTACTATGTTAATCTAACACTATCTACATATTTGCATTATATCATTCATGACTGTTGGTTGAATGTACTCCTTTTCTCTGTTCTAGAAAACCATGGCATGGCATTATGGATAACTGAAACTGCAATAAACCATCATCTTATATATATATATATATATATATATATATATATATATATATATATATATATACTCAATGTCATCTCTCTAACCGGAGAACCCTTGGGTGGTCAGCACTAACGGTCACACAACCAGTTAATATTTAATAGTAAATAAATTAATATTATGCAGACTTTAGTTCAGCCTTTAGTCTTGGCCCTCCACAATATTTTATGCATCTCATTTGGCCCCTTGGGAAAAATAATTGCCCACCCGTAGATAAAGACTGTCGACAGCAAATGGCCTATAACTCAATTCTGTATGCTTTCTACTTAAAATAATGGGTAAATAATGGTTTATTAATAAGGGTAATAATAATAATGTCCACTCATGCACTTTGAAAAGAAGTAGTCTTCATTCACAATATTGCTTTTATTCAGTCAAATAGGCCTAAACAAGCCATAGGCAAAAACAAAAACAGCAACATTTCAGGAACAATTAAATTCCCTAGCTTGCACTTGTGTGAAAATAATAAATATCAAAAGTCACCCATACCATGTTTTGGCCCACTCATGTTCAATACAAAGTTTAACATTGTGCGTGGTTGGAGGTGGAGGCCGAAGAGCAGCACGCTTCCTGTTCAGTTGGGAGCGCACGCTGTCGAATTCAGGGATGCTCTCACCATCTGCAGCCCCTCTGACAACCTCGTCGTACACCTTCTTAACGGACTTTGTTGGTCAGCTTCAATCGCTTGAATCATCCTCTGCACAATGTCAGTGCCTGATATAACTGAGGAGTCATCTCCGTGGTTGTGTACTGGTGCGTTTAAAAACGATTATATTTTGATTAATTGCAGCTATATTGAATTGCGCGGTTTGGATGAAAACATTGCAGGTCTTCCTCCAGCACCGCCAGTAGATCTTTCCACCTTTGGTTTTGTTTTTTTGGTAGCGGTATCCATTATGTACCAGAATTTTGCCGCCTCTCTTTCCTGGCTGCAAAGTTGCCATTACGCACGAGTCACGACACTTTACGCGCGGCGCTAGAGGTGTTCTGCGTTTAAACTGGCATCAACTGGAATAGGACATTCGACGCTTTTATACTCTCCTAAATGCAATTCATTTTATTACACCCAGCCGGTCTCCATTAATTGAACAATGCTTACTGCAATCAGCATGATATGAATCGTCCTGTGCCAAGGAGCATTGCATCCGTCCCTTAATTAAGGGAAGCAGAACCGGCTGGTGTTAATTGCATTTAGAAGAGTATAAAAGGCGTCGAATGTCCTATGCCAGTTGATGCCTGTTTGAACGCAGAACACGTCTAGCGCCGCGCGTAAAGTAAGTGTCGTGACTCGTGCGTCGTGCGTAATGGCAACTCTGCAGCCAGGAAAGAGGGGAGGCAAAATTCTTGTACATAATGGATACCGCTACCAAAAAAACAAAACCAAAGGTGCAAAATTTTACTGGCGGTGCTGGAGGAAGACCTGCAATGTTTTCATCCAAACCGCGCAATTCAATATAGATGCCGTTAATCCGAATATCATCATTTTAAATGCACCAGTACACAACCACGGAGATGACTCCTTGATTATATCAGGCACTGACATTGTGCAGAGGATGATTCAGGCGATTGAAGCTGACCCAACAAAGCCCGTTAAGAGGGTGTATGACGAGGTCGTTAGAGCGGCTGCTGTTAATGAAAATATACCCCAATTCGACACTGTGCGTTCCCAACTAAACAGAAGGCGTGCTGCTCTTATGCCTCGAATCCCACACAGCGTTCATGACGTTCGTGTTGAAGATGAGTGGGCCAGAACATGGGATGGAAATGAGTTTCTGTCTCATCAAGACAATGATTGGGGAATTTTGATTTTTGGCACAGAGGGAAATTATAGAAAGTTACGACGGTGTTCAGACATTTACATGGATGGCACATTTAAAACCTGCCCGAGGCCATACGAGCAATTTGTGACCATCCATGGCAAATACCGGGGAAGAGTGGTGCCCCTAGTCATGTGCCTGATGAACGGCAAAGAGGTTGGCCAGTACAGGGAGGTCCTGTCCCACGTCAAGGCGAAGGTCCGCCGCATAACGGGGCATCGCTGGAGGCCGCAGCACATAATTACTGATTTCGAGAGCTCTCTGCTTACGGCCATTCAAACAGAATTGCCAAATAGCCAGTCATTATGTTGCTATTTTCATTTTTGCCAAAGTCTATGGAGGCGAATACAGAATGAGGGCCTTGCTGGGGCATACCGCCGCTCTCAGAGCTTAAGAAAATGCCTCCAAAAATTTATGGCGCTCGGATACCTGCCCTTGGCTGTGGTGGGCCAGAATTTCGACCTCCTCTCCAACGACAGAGCGACACGGCGGCTGGTGCGGCGCTTCCACGGTCTGGGGGATTTCTTGCAGTACATGGAGCGCAACTACATCCAGCCTGGCGCACTGTTCCCCCCAGTACTGTGGAACGTGTATGAACGGACGTCGGACAACCGCACAAACAACTTTGTGGAAGGTAAGCCCTTGTGACACACACACACACACACGCACGCACGCACGCACGCACGCACGCACACACGCACGCACGCATTAACCATAACACACACACACACACACACACACACACACACACACACACACACACACACACGCATTAACCATAACACACACACACACACACACACACACACACGAGAGGTGGATTATTAAATTATTATCTGTGTTTCTCAGGATTCCATGGAAGATGGAACAGAGCTCTGGAGAGGCGCCATCCATCACTCTGGATCTTTCTGCGGCGGCTTAAAGATGAGCAGCGGCTGGTGGAGGTCAGAGCAGGCGCAGCAGAAAGGGGAGAGCCTCGCCCTCGACAAAAAAAGAAATGGAGGCGCCTTGAAAGCCGAATCTCCCGTTTGAAGAGGGAGTACCACCGCGGGGACATCGACGTGCCCGAATATTGGGACGCAATAAGGCATTGTGTGCACGAATTCGTGTGAGAGGCCTAGGGGTCTGTAACCTTTTTTTTAAATGCAATGTTTTTATTTTCTTTTAATTTAATGATAAGTTAATAATAAGTTAATGACACCACTGCATTTTTTTCCACCATGCAGTTATTATTTTCATACGAATGTAATTTGACTGTTTTTCTAAAAAAAAAAAAAGTTTGTAAAAGTGATCCTCGTTTTTGTTCTGACCTGAAATGTTGCTGTTTTTGTTTTTTGCCCTATTTGGCTTGTTTTGAGCAAATAAAAGCAATATTGTGAAATGAAGACTACTTATTTTCAAAGTCCGTCAGTGGACATTATGGGTTGCATTATCATATTAAAGTAGAAAGCATACAGAATTGAGTTATAGGCCATTTGCTGTCGACATGACAGCGTCCTGTTTAATGCCTTAATCAATGCCTTGTGCGTTGGTGCACGATGATCGCACAATATTTTATATATGTATTGCAGAAATCTAGCCTACAAACAGGAATACATTTAAGACATGTGGTTTCCAATCATTTTTACAAGACATGTGGTTTTCAATCATTTTGACACCAGTGTCCCACGGACCACCATTTAGCCTCTCAGACCCAGCCTTTGAGTAGCCTACAAATCGAGCGCGTAAAATGAAACCAAATGAGCCCGTACCGTACGGGTTCATTACCAACCTTACCAACGCTCTCAGGACAACTGGATATCCCTGTTTGAAAACGGCTCAGAGATGAGTATTTTAACTCTTCAGAGCGTAAACCTGAAACCAAATGGACCCGCCAGGATCCATTTGGTTTTATTTTTTTCTCTCTCAAAAGTTACATCTGGTTAACCAACTTTCCCTATTTATCTGGAACTCTCAAGAACCATTGGTGGTCCCTGGCCCACTGGTTGAAAACCACATAGGCTACCCTTTCACGGGGCGGTCAGAGTCAGCGAAAAGGCCGCATTAGGCCCCGGCCGCATAATGCCCAGGTGGTACTGTATGTCTTAAATCAATGCTTTGTGCGTTGTGCACGATGATCGCATAATATTTTATTATTTTATTTGATCGACACAATAAATACATCAAACAATAATAATAGGGTTAATAATAAGGGTAATAATAATAATAATAATAATAATAATATAAGGAACGACTTTATAGTCAATTCCTACTGTTGATCACATTGTAGAGTAGACTCTCATGCGTCTATGAACGCATATGACAGAAATGTAAAAACATCTGCAGCATAATAAAGTCAAACACATTTCTAGGGACAGCATTTATTAAACTACAGTAGAACAAAGTCAATCACTTATTGAATAGTCTTAATTTATTCACCATAAAACCCAACCCATAATCTCGAAATCCCGTTCTTCCGATGGTCGGAAAAACGGGAGGTCGTACCTATGGGAGTTCTTATTTTTTTTGCTTTTTTCGGAATTATGGGAGGTCGGAATTATGGGAGGTCGGAATACTGGGTGGACACCCACTGACACAGGGCCGGATCTAGAGGGGGCAGGGGTGGGCAGAGCCCACCCAAATGTGCATCCTGCCTACATAATGAAAGGTAATATCAGTGGTTTTCAACCAGTAGTGATCCTAAATGGTGGAAAGTTGGTTACCAGTAACTAATTAAAGAGCGTAAAAATCAAACCAAATGGACCCGCAAGGATCCATTTGGTTTCATTTTTACGCTTGGTTTCATGTTTACACTCTCAAGAGTTAAAATATTCATCATGTGAATTAGCCCAAGTCTACACAACTAGAGAATGTAGAAGATTAATGGTCATTTTGATCTGTATGTTTGACTGTTTTGTTTCCCAAATCAAAGCCTGGAATTGTGGATAAAAGCAAAATAAATCTTGAGTTTTGTGGTCTATGGGGCTAAAATGTCATCAAATGGTGGTCAGTGGCTCAAATGAAATGCTGAATAAATACTAGGCCATGGTATCAAAAAGGTTGAAAACCTCTGTTTCAAATGAAAAACTTGGCCACCCTGCCATTCTTCCAGCCCACCCTAGTAGGGCTGGCTAAATCCGGCCCTGCACTGACAGTCAGTCATTCGATAGGTGAATAGGTGGGCTGTGTGTGTGTGTGTGTGTGTGTGTGTGTGTGTGTGTGTGTGTGTGTGTGTGTGTGTGTGTGTGTGTGTGTGTGTGTGTGTGTGTGTGTGTGTGTGTGTGTGTGTGTGTGTGTGTGTGTGTGTGTGTAAAGCAGAAATAGGGCTGCCACCATGGACCGACTGAGCTGCCTGTCCCCATGGCAGATGCTGTTGTCACTCATCCCGTCAGCTCCCTCCCCTCAGGTTCGGTTGAGAGAGTCACATCTGGAAGGAACAGTGTTGCCAACTTGGCGGATTTGTCACTATATTTAGCTTTTTTTTTTCTCTCCAGGCAAAATTAGTGAAAAAACTCCTGAAAATCTAGTGTTTTTGCTGGTGATTTTGGGCAGAATTAGTTGACAGGCACCAGAGATGAAACCCACGTTTTTTTGTTTTTGTTTGTTTTTTAACCATTTTTCCTCCTATGATAGAGTCCTCCTTCCTTCCTAGAAATGAACATTGGTAACCAAATAGACCCTTAAAGATCTGTAACTCTGTAAGAGAGTAAAATGAAACCAAATGGACCCTTACAGGGCATTAGGTTTCATTTTACTCTCTCAAGAGTTAAATTATATGTAAACATCAGAATTGCCTAATTTTCCAGAATCTATAGCATTTAGAAAATGTAGAATATTTGCTATTTTGACCAACATTTTGCCAGTTATTTCTCCTAAATTAGTCTGGGAGACGAAACTCAACATCAAATCGTGGTCCATGGCTAAAACGCAGAACAAATAGTGGGCCCTGGTATGAAAATGTTTGAAAACCCACTGAGTGGTGAAAGTGGCTCTCATTTCTTGCCAGATCTATAAATGTCATTGTGACGTGTTCAGGCCGCGCCGCAAAGCGGTGCGACCGAGTTCTTTTTGGAGGCCCAAAACTCCACAGTGTCCATAATATGCATATAAATGTTTTTTGGCACAGTAGGCCTATAAAACACAACATGCCTGCCTTACACCTAGATTAGGCTACCTACTTCATTACACGACTGAATAGTATCTATTATTATTATTATTATTAGTCTTGGTTGCATTTGCATTGAGTTTATGCTGTATAGTCTACTATAGCCTAGTTTCAGTTAATTCAATGAATAGGTAGCTACAGTATAATGCAAACTGCATTGGAGGAGGGGAACCTCATGGTGAAATGTAGAAAAGGGGGCATTACAATTTACAATTTACAATTTAGGCATTTAGCAGACGCTCTTAATCCAGAGCGACTTACAATGGTGAAAAGTTTACAATTTAATCTGGATTTACACTACATTTTACAACATACAATGAAGCGCTAAAAACATTGTCATACATTGGGCAACCTATATAAGTCATTGCAGCAAGTACTGTGGGTTGGTATATAATACAAGTGCTATGGGTTGAGATGGAGTCTGAAGAGGTGTGTCTTAAGACTGCGGCGGAAGATAGGTAGTGAGTCTGAGGTCCTGATTGCAGGGGGAAGTTCATTCCATAGTTTTGGGGCCAGGAGGGAGAAGAGCTTGGGGCGCGTGGAGCGTTGTCCAGGCGTTTTTAGTGGGGCTACTGCCAGCTTCCCAGTGTCGGCTGATCGGAGTGCGCGGAGGGCTTGTAGGTTTTATGAGGCCACTGAGGTAAGGTGCAGTCAAACCTTTGGTTGCTTTGAATGCAAGCGTGAGAGTTTTGAACACTGTGCGTGCAGCGACTGGGAGCCAATGGAGGGAGCGGAGAAGCGGAGTGACATGTGAGAATTTGGGCTGGTTAAAGACCAGACGGGCTGCAGCATTTTGGATCAATTGGAGGGGCTTAAGTGCACATGCCGGTAGGCCAGTAAGGAGGGAGTTACAGTAGTCCAGTTTAGATATGACTGTTGTCTGGATGAGAAGCTGGGCTGAATCTTGGTGATGAAGGGTCTAATCCGTCTGATGTTGTGGAGTGTGAACCTACAGGATCGGGTGACAGCTGCGATGTGTGTTTTAAATGAGAGCTGGCTGTCCAGGACAATACCAAGGTTTTTCGCCGTAGGGGCTGAGGTTACCATGGCGTTATCAACAGATATGGTTAACTCCTGCAAGGGGGAGGACTTAGCGGGGAAAAATAGTAGTTCGGTTTTGTCCGGGTTCAGCTTCAGGTGGTTGGACGTCATCCACTGTGAGATGTCGGCCAAGCATGCGGTGATCCGTTCTTCCACATGGGTAGCGGAGGGGGGAAGGACAGAAACAGTTGTGTGTAGAAAATGGGGCATCAGGAGCATTATGCTTATGCATCATGTCACAGGAATCAAGGCAAATTGCGCCCAATATGTTTTGGTGTGAAATTCTCCTTTAACCACTGGGGAAAGTCCCCAATTAGTGCACCTGCTGCACTAAGACACTGAAAGAATTGCAAATGTGCTTGAGTTCCTATTAAACCTTTGAGATTTGAAAAGGCCACAGTTCACTCATTTCCCAACCTTTTTTTTTTTTTTTTTTTTTTTTTTTTTTTTTTTTAAAGCAGGACTTCCCAATAAACCATTGGAGGTAAGATTTCATTTACTGGATCATAAATACTGGTATCACCATTCACCAGTGAACTGTGGCCTGTTCAAATATCAGCTCTTTTACATTGAAGTCAAGCAGTGGGCTATGACTAACTGGACCCCCCCCCCTCGCACGCCTGGGACACATACACACAAGCTGAATTGCACGATATTACCATTTTCTGTACACTGTGGGCATACAAGTATTGCGCCTGTGGGTGCAATATACTTCTAGATCCATGGAATGACATTAAATGACGGAATAGCAGATTTTTTTCTTCTCTTTTACCGGGTCTCCATCCCGGGGGGTCACGGTCCACTTTCACCACTGGCTCTAGCGCATTCTAGTGCATTTTGGAAGTGCCACCACTAGTGCATTTTGGATTTTGGCAGTTGGCAACACTGGGAAGGAACACCCCCTCGGTTAAACTCAGCCAACCTGCCGCCGGCTCCGTGTAGTCAGCAGGCAGGCAGCAGACTGGAGGAATCACTGCTACTCGGAATAGTTGTTTTTTTACACACACAGCCACCATCATCAGTCACCATCCAGACAGATCGAGACGTTATCTTTCCCTCGTCGTACGTCGTAGCCTATTACCACAGCGTCTACTACAATGGCCACAAGAGCTGCATACGCATAGTGTGCCTTTCTTTCTTTCTTTCTTTTTTTGTTGCGGTCAGGCAGCAGCGCAGCAGGAGTTAATGGTTTCTGAATGTGTTGTTGTCCGTTGCTGCTGAGTAGTGCCTGCCGTGGTGTGGATCCCTCCTCACTGCTCCAGCAGCAGCAGCAGCAGCAGCAGACCACCACCACCACCACCACCACCACCTCCACCTCCGCTACAGTAGGAACGGAAGATGGCGTCGGAAGGAGCAAGCGCCGCCGCGGAGCAGCAGCAGCAGCAGCAGCAGCCTCTGCCTCCTCCGATACAAACGCTGGCCACCACGGTGCTCGGGAGTGTCGACGCGGTAAGAAAGGAGGAGAAGCCACGAGAAAATGGACATGTTTATTATTATTATTATCATGATCGAGGGGGTTGGTTCGGTTTAAGACTAGACTAGTAGGCACGCGGCGGACAAAAAAGGGGGCGACGAAAATCAGTGCGCATCTAATACAACATCCCAGCGCTGCTATAAAGCGACAGCGAGGCGGCGTTCTCTTTTTGTGTGTGTCGATGATACATGGAGGGTCACGAACGGTGATTTACGTTTGTTGACAACAGGGGAAGGGACACATCCATCTGGCAGTAGCCTACCTATCGCCCCGAGTGACACAATAGCGGCTACTATTAAAATGTTTTTCCATTAATCCTTTCATTGTTCCACCGTGGACCGGTGGAGGCTTTTTGTACGATGAAAGACTCAACAACTCCGCCTTGTTGTAATGTAAGGTTGTATTGGAAGCCCTGCTGTCAGTGATATAGGTATATAGTACCGCCGTTGGCTACATTGATTTGCAGCTGATGATCCATTGTTACTATAACAGACTCACATCGACACTGTAGAGTAGACTAGTATTAAGCCTAGCAGCCTACGCTTCTGCCCGCGTTTCCCTCTCCTCTCAATTTATCATTTTCATCTGAAGAAAAAACACATTTTTTTAAGGGGAACTCAACCCATTTTCAATATTTTGCTATGTCGTTGATGTACCTTCAAGGTGTTGTGTAGACTTGATGAAAAAAAGTTCTCCCATTCTGTGTTCCCAATAAATGTAGGTCTGAAGAAAGCCACTAACGTGGTGAAACATCTTGATGACATTATCAAGATGTATTTTCACCATGTTAATGGATTTCTTTAGGCGCTTCTTTTTTCCTGAGAGCGTACAAATGGAACCAACCAAATGAACCCGTTAGGGTTTGCATTTGTACACTCTCTGGGAAAAATAAAATGGGTGGAATGGGTGGAATTCCAATTTAAGTGGGTCCCAGTGCGTGTTGTGGTTACTATACTATACTGTGGTTTTGCGAGCAAAGCATCCTTCATATCAAAATGTCCCTTTTTTGTGAGGATACCACATTTGTTGTTGTGTTGTGTCTCCTGCTTGGCCTATATATGAAGGGAACATAGAGCTGAGGGAACATAGACATGGCCCCATATATTACAGCATGGTGCTATGATGAAGGAGGATGCCAGCATTTAGGGCATTTGGGGTTTTAATAGGAGCCGAATGGAGTGTGCGTTACTTGCACAGTATCTTTTACAGTATGTTTGTTGTCACTAACTGCTAAACTTGTTTATTTACACACGGCTACCTGTGATTTCTCACGCTTCTGCCTTTCACAGGTTGCAGCATATGTGCCAGCTAGCCACTGGCTGTGCCTTCCCTCTGCTTTGCAAATCGCTGTGTTTGGGTCCATGGTGTAGGTCCATCAGTGTGTGTTTGGATGCCCCAGGGGTGGTGGAGAACTGGGGGACCATGTCATCATGAGACTGGGGGTCTATGGAACAGTCCCTCGGTTGGGCTGTCAGTGCTTTTCTGCATATGTCTCTCATGGTGTGCACAGTCACCGCTGGCTGGGGTGACGGTTTGTGGTGGCAGCCATCCCATTTGCCACTTAACTTTTGTACTGTGCAGCTCAACGGCTAGAGCAGGGGTTTTCAACCGGTGGTCCGGGGACCACCAGTGGTCCCTGAGAGGGTTCCAGGTGGTCCCCAGCTAAGTTAAGTGTTAATTTGCCGGTTTTGTTTCCTAAATCCAGCCTGGTATTGTGGACAAAAGCAAAAATAAATCTTTAGTTTTGGGGTCTGTGGGGCTAGAATGATCAAATGGTGGTCCGTGGTTCGAATGCTGAATAAATGGTGGTCCCTGGTGTCGAAAAAGTTGAAAACCCCTGGGCTAGAGGATGGCCACTGGCATCTGGAGTTTGTTTCCCTGTGTACTGTAGCTCAAAGGGAACAATGGCAGGTTATGTGTTTATATAGTTATTGACAAAGTGAGTTTAACATATAGTTTACCATAATTTACATGGATGTATGGTCTGTGATAGCCAGAAAGTGTTTTTTAACAACACTCAGTAGGCATTCCTGCATAACTTCCGGGTCCACTGACGATGATGCCACACGCATAAGCGAAGGCGTTTGTATCCATCCCGCTGGGGCCACACATGTTAAACATGTAAACAACACTCATGGCATGACTGTAAAGAGTGAGTGTTGGCTAAAAGTGTCCACTAAATGGCACGTTAAAAGGAGTTAGTCACTTGACAAAAAGTAAATAAACAAACGATTACGAAAGGGGGGTGGCGGTGGGGGTGAGGGCCGGGTTAAGCCAATGGAAATGTTTTTTTTTTTCTGGAATTAGCTGGTCCCATGAGGCTAGTGAGGGAGACAGACGGGCTGTTGAAATGGAAGGGAAGTGTGTGGGAGGACAGGAGGGAGGGAGAGTGTGTGTGTGTGAGAGAGATGGACGGACAGACAGAGAGAAGTGGGGGGCAGGGTAGGGTCGGTGAGGCAGCTAGGGGGCTGATGGAGGGTGGTGGGAGGGAGGGAGGTGGGGTCCGGTTCACCGGAGACCTTTCTAAATTGGTCTTAATTTCAGTGACTCAGCCGGCATAGCTGGGAGTTCCGTGTCAGCCAGCCTGCCTCAGAGCATGCTCAGTGCTGCGCTGCCTTGCTTAATCGGTCTAAGGGGGTAGTTTACATTTAGCGTTGGGCCGAACAGGTGCTCCCGAAGACGTGTATAACTGAAAGACCTCCTCAGATCACCCCCCAGGCTCATACTGTATATCTCTGTTGCACCAGCCAGTATCAGGGCTTGACACCAACACTTGCCCGTTTGCCCGGGGCAAGTAAAAAAAAAAATGGCCGGGCAAGTGAAGACTGCTACCTGGTTGCCCGATCGGGCAACTGGGCGACTTAGTGCGCTATAACACAACACAAGATAGATTTGTCTTGAAGGTGGTCATTGCGCCCTGCCTCTGCGTCTTTCCCGGCTTTCTAGCTATCTCTCCTATCTCTCTCCCAGGTCCATTTGGTTCCAAACTATCATTTTGCTGGGGTCACGGACCCCTGAGTCTGTGACCACATGTGGGAACCATGGATTTACACTGATTTACTGTAGCTGACTGCGAAAGGAAATGTTTAAAGCACCCAAGTAGAAAGTAAATTTAAATGGAACCAAATGGACCCTTGCAACCAAATGAAACGAAATGGACCCTTACGGATCCATTTGGTTTCATGTTTACACTCTCAAGAGTTAAAATATTTATCTGAATTAGCCCATGTCTAACTAAAGGTCATTTTGATCTGTATGTTTGACTGTTTCGTTTCCCAAATCCAACCTGGAATTGTGGACAAAAGCTAAATAAATCTTTAATTTTCGGTCTGTGGGGCTAAAATGTCATCAAATGGTGGTCCGTGGCTCAAATTATGAATAAAAAGTGGGCCCTGCTATTAAAAAGGTTGAAAACGACTGCTCTAAGGAGCAGCCATGGTGGGTCTCCTGCCATGGTTGGTTTAAATAAATCTTTTGTTGGTCCACGGCAGGACGGATTCTCCTGTTGAGCGTTCTCGGAGTACTAGAGAGAAAAGAGAGAGAGAGAGAGATCAGAGGTCAGCCAATGGTGGCTCATTGACCACTTCCTCCCTTCAGTCCTAGCTGGTCAGTGTGAGTAGAGCAGGTTTACGACCTGCATTGTTTGACTTGGCCGCGTCCGCCTACCTACTCAAGTTATTCCTTTAAGAGTCGCAGTGCTCAACCTTGCTTTGTTTCGACTGTGTGCGTATATACTGTTGATCCACTACAGATGGACAATTCTCTTTTTCATTCCTAAGTGAAATGTGTACATTACACTTGACGTACAAAAGAGAAAAATAGTTTGCACACCATTTCAGTAGTAACTCGTTGTGGGTCTTCCTCTGGAAGAAGGCCCACAACGGGTCAAAACGTTGTCCTTAATAAAAGTCTACAGCCTGGGAACTACTGAAATGGTGTGCAAACTATTTTTCTCTTTTGTGCTTTTAACACTTTTAGTTCAGCACCCTAAGTTTTTTTTTCCTTAGGGATGTGCGTACTTTACCTTTGGTTCCATTACACTTGCCGTTACATGATGAAGCGCATTAGTAACATTAGTCACATAATCTAGAAAGTAAAAGCCAGCTCTTGCCGAGCCTCGAGGCCCTCTCTCCTGTTTCTGTAGCGTGAGGCAGATGTACAAGTACACCCTCTGGACATGACATATGTCACTTAGCAGAGACCTAGCCCCAATCTGACCCTTTATGCTGAGTGCCACTCAGTGGCGTTTCTAAGCAATTTGGAGCCCTAGGCAAGATTTTCCCTGGAGCAAATGGACCCTTACGGGTCCATTTGGTAAAATGGGAAAATCTCCTGTAAAATGGCATCCCAGGGATAAAATGAACTATTTTTAAACTAAAGAACATATTATATGTGTTTTACATGTTAAATTCTAGTTATAGAATACAAGTATAATGTATTTATCCATATTAGGCGTATTGGCCTGGTATCTGTTTAAAGCATGTCTGGTGGTCGCCCCCGTCCCGTCATGGTCGCCCCCCTCGACGGCGCTCCTTCATGAATCCTTTCTGTTCCCATGATCCCTTGCTTCGGGCGCTTTCATGGAGAAATACTTCCACATTTGACCACCAAATTTTGGTGGTCAAATGCGGAAATAGGCGCACTTCCGGCAGTTTTCCGGGTGCTTCAAAACGCCAATGAGCAACTTGTATTGAAATGAACGGCAAGGGGGCGGGGCTATCACCCCCGTCTCCCGCTCTCTATATTTTATAACCCTATGGCCTCTGCATGCTGGCCGAGTGGCTGCCGCTTCTGCCCTTTGCACATGGCACACACACAGCTCATGGAACAAATTAGCATCAGCTTCCCTCACCTGCTCACTGTGCAGAAATGTGTGCACGTGGCTGTGCTTGTTATGCTCGCAATGCCAATTGACCAAGGCTGTCGGTCGCATGACACGATGACGAGCGAGGCTCAGGCTCAGGGAGGGTGAATGTCCGGCTGGCAAGGTTTCTCTGCCACTACTAATTCTCCAAAGTGTGTTTTTGCGGGGCATTGAGTGGTCAGCTGTGTGTCGGCAGCAGGGGAAATCGAAATAATGGCTTGGAGCTGAGGCATTCGTTGCGTAGAATTTCTTCTTTCGTTTATGTACAGCCAGCCATACCCAGCATGATCCATTCCGACAGTGTTGTTTAGCTAAATTGAAATGCTTGATTTATGCAAGAGAAGAAGAGTTTTGTTTTGCTTCTCGGATGAATTGAATTGAGAGCATCCCCTGTGTGTGACTGACAGCAGAATATTGCTTATGTGTTTTGTCAGGGAAAGAAAGCTAATGACTGTCATTTTCTTTTCTTCTCTCTCTCTGAAATTCCCCTGGAAAAACAAGTTTGTCTGAAAATAGCAATAGGCTACAAGATGTGAAATGTACTATTCAAATGTCAGTCAGAGAGAGAGCTTGTTAATGAAAACAGCAGCTTGCTTAAATCTCAACCCCTAAGTTATGGTTTAGCCTGTGATTTAGGAGAGGCCTTTGAAGACGACGGTGGCTCCAGCCTCCATGATGAAATGGAATAATCTTGGATCGGTTTCAGTGTATGCAACTAAATCAATAGATGAATGCTGCTTAGCGAGGTGATTGAACGTTGTTGAATATAAAGCAGTTATAGCAGTGAGTGTACCCAACATCCACAGAATGGAAGGAGGCTCTTTACTTTAGCAGTTTTTTTAAACCCTTTTGTTTATTCATCATCGTCATCATCCCTCGTGTCCTCGAGATCTCACATGCTGCTTTCTGGTGCTCACTGATACAACGCCTTCTTTCACAGTGCAAATAGCCAATCTACAACCTCACAACGCGACATGTTTGGGATTGTAGATCGGACATTATTTATACACAACATTGCCTGTATGGCAAAGTATCAAGTAATGGCTAATTATGACTAAATAACATTTTACCATATCTTATGTGCGTTGTAGACCGATGCCAGCTTGCCAGTCCTTTCTCATTGTATTAAGCAACATCAAACTCACCAACATCACAGTTGTACAAATTACAAACAAATGTTTTTTTTATTGTATTGTCAGTATCTGTCTATTTTCCAGGAGTCTGTAGATGGACTAGAAATGCCTCAGTCGGTCACTGTCAACAAAAGTCATCTTTTGGCCTCTGTGCAAGACTGTTTGCATTTCTCCTTTATAACCATCCTGGGGGAAAAAGAATACCAGCGTGAAGTGGTCAGAGTAGTCATTGTTTGCACATTATTGTAGTCCTGCGGTCACTGCGGGCCAAATTAAAATCTAATGGACTGGCTTTGATGTAATTAGACTTTAATTGCCTCAAGGTAGGATGAGACCCATTTTGAAGCTAGTCTTAATGAGAACCAGTTTGTGAGTGGGAATATACTGTATAAGTGGAGCATCTGTCATACATGCCCAACGTGTTTGTTTTTCCACTGATGTGACTAACGCAGTAGTCTGTTGACTGTACAGTACGTTAACGTTTGCTTATTACTTACTTACTTATGCCCACCATGGAAAACAACTACACACACAGGACACCATTTGTTGTTCGTTTGTTACTGCTGGTAACCTGGCTCAGCCCTGAATCAGCACCTTAAAAACCTTATTTTTCCCCTGTGATTCAAGGACTGGCTTCCCTGCCTTTGGGGCCATTTGTGCGGTTGGAAATCCAATCCCAGCACCTGATTGGTCAACAGCCCTGTCAATCACTTTGCTCCCAACGTTGTCTGCTTTCCCAATATTCTTAGGGTTCATATGAACCAATCACCATTAACTCTTTGACAGATCAGCAGAAAAGCTAGGCTCGCTCCCATTAGGCTCAATATTAACACAATAATTTATAGAAAATCCTCTGTTGTGAATTTGTACAAATGAATGATATCCAAAGACAGTTTAAGGTGTCTACTTTAAGGAAAAAATAAAATGAGTTGATCAAGTGTTTCGGCTTTTTTTAATACATTTGGCAAAACAGGCTGTATTTTCACATTTCACTGTTTTCCAGGGCTCATTCAGAGATAAATGCATTTAAAGTTATATAATTTATCATTTATCAATGATAGTTGTAAAGTGTGTGAGGTGTTTTCTGGGTT
This sequence comes from Benthosema pterotum, assembly GCA_039105355.1. Classification (NCBI taxonomy): domain Eukaryota; kingdom Metazoa; phylum Chordata; class Actinopteri; order Myctophiformes; family Myctophidae; genus Benthosema; species Benthosema pterotum. The sequence goes on from CM076969.1 coordinate 12,193,089, forward strand.
TTGTAGTGTAATCACCACTCAAAGGACTTCATCAGGTGGTGTGCAGTGAGTTAATGAGCTTGTTAATAAAACAAAACCCAAAACGACTTTTGGAGTGATAAACAGACAACAGAATAACCAATCACTCCAAAAGTCGTGGTAAAACAGTTAAGGAGTTAAGACTGCTGTTTTGATAACGCCCATCCCAGAAACTGGTAGAGAGGACTTCAGTCTGAATAATGATGTGAAACGAAATGACAATTCAGACTGAGGTCAGGCTATACTACTGGTGCTGTCCACAATCTTTTTTCAGACCCCCCCCCCCCCCCCCCCCCCCCCCCAGCGCCAAAATTGGTGACAAAAACTCCTGGCGGGAAATCTAGTGGTTTTTTTTTACTGGTGAGTTGGGCGAAATTGATTGACAGGCGCCAGAGATAAAAACCCTCATTTTTCACCATTTTTCCTCCTATGATAGTGGTTTTCAACCAGTGGTCCCCAGGCTAAATGATGGACAGTTGGTTAACCAGATGTAACTCTTTTACACGCTCAAGAGTTAAAATACTCATCATGTGAATTAGCCCAACTTCTACACAACCAGAGAATGTAGAAGATTAATGGTCATTTTGATCTGTATGTTCCAGGCGAGCATCTAGTGCATTCTAGTGCATTTTGGAAGTGCCACTAGTGCATTTTGGATTTTGGCAGTTGGCAGCAACACCGCACACGAACCAGTTCAAATTATCTCTGGAATCATGTGATCAAGATGTATCTGCAGATTTAGCAGATTCCATTCCATATTTTTATCAGGCCCTGTGTAGACAATACAATCACCCTGGTCTGGCAGAGAACTGTAGATCTGCTGCACATGATTTCATTTTTGAAATCTAGAAATGCTTTGCATTCATGCTTTCAGGGGTTGACACTAAGGTCTCCGAGGCACTTGCCCATTGGGCAAGTACAAGTCAGGTTCTACTCGCCCTCAGGTCATGGTCACTTGCCCCCCCCGAAATATATTGTGAATTTTGCATTTAAGTTTACTTTCTACTTGGGTGCTTTAAACATTTACCTTTCGCAGTCAAAGACTGTTTTGTTATAGTCACAATCAGTAAATATTCAACTGGTAAATCAGTGGTCTGTGACCCCAGCAAAATGATAGTTTGGAACCAAATGGACCTGGAAGAGAGATAGGAGAGATAGCTAGAAAGCAGGGAAAGACGCATAGCAGAGCACAATGACCATCTTCAAGACAAATAAAATCTCGTATTGTGTTATAGCGCACTAAGTCGCACACTTGCGTGATCGGGCAACCAGGTAGCAGTCTTCACTTGCCCGACCATTTTTTTTTACTTGTGTTGGTGTCAAGCCCTGTGCTAGATCTCTTATTTTTGGCAAATGGTACACAACACCCATGTGTATGGAGTGGAGTGTATATCTAGCACATACTACCGTAATTTCCGGACTATAAGCCGCTACTTTTTTCACATGCTTTAGACCCTGCGGCTAATACAACGGTGTGGCCAATCTATGGATTTTTACAGGTAACGGCCACCAACCGTGCTCTTACATGGAGATTATTGTCAGGTGCAGCTTATACTCAGGTGCGGCTTATACAAGGAAGAATCAGTATTTTTCCACAAATATAGCTGGTGTGGCTTATATTCAGGTGCGGCTTATAGTCAGGAAATTACTGTACATAGCAACTTATTTTACCTCATCAGATATTGTCTATGTTATGTTCCAAGAATGTACCAACACTATAGCTCTGGACACTTCTAGACATTCTAGACACTTGAACTGTCTTGAACTGTCTCTGCAAAAATAAAAATAAAAAATGCAAGCTTAGCGCTGAGAATCAAAAAATCTGCTCATTCAGCAAAATTAATGTTATCACTATACCCGTCCCATTTTGGAAATACAGAGATGCTGTCACCTTTTTTTTCCTAACAGTGTGTGATGTTTGTTCATGTGCAAAGATCACAGCGTATGTGTTGTGTTGGGGATGTGTTGCTCACGCTGTCTCTGACGTCATCAAGCGGTGTGTCCGTTGGTATACGGCAAAACTAACAATCCAAACTGGAGTTTGCATTGGAAACAATGGAAAAGGACTCGAAGAGAGCTAGCTGGAGCTTTTTACCTTTTGGATCTGGAAGTTGAACCCCTCCTCACCTTCAATAATTTGTAGCTTAAGAGCAGCACCACCAGACTGCTGAATAGTTTCTATGTTTCAACGGTCAGACTGTTGAATAGGACCTAGGTCTATGACATTACATAGACTGAACTGATTTGTGTCTTTAGACTTCTTTTTAACCTACAGACTGACATCACTAGTATATTTATTTACTTTCTTATTTATTTCTTATTTATTATCATATGATGATGACAGTACGTATAGATGGGTGTCTGTTTCTGTCTTTTCTACTGCAATGATGGGCCTACACAAACAAGAGTTTCACCCATGTTACTTGTAATGTGGTGTGACAATAAAGCTTGATTCTGAGTCTGATTCTGTATCTTTTGCAGCAGCTACAAATGTCAGGTTTGCTTCGTCGTAGCTTCATGTCTCTGGATAAATGCACTTAAAAATGTACCAAGTTGGGTGTGTACCTGATGATGCATGTCTTATTTCTCATGTGCACTCTGTCTGTGTTGCAGAAATGTGAGTTCAACATGGATAATCTCAGCAAGCCTGAACTGTTGACCCTCCTCAGTATTATGGAAGGAGAGCTGGAGGCCAGAGACCTGGTTATAGAAGCCCTAAGGGTGAGTACCCTGATCTCTCTCTCTCTCTCTCTCTTCCTCTTTCTCTCTCGTGCCTGCACACACACAAACACAACACACACTTCACTTTCTTTTTAAAAGGGACTTGGACAGAATCATAGTCCCCTTCCCCCATACTTCCCCCATATCAGCCAATCGGTGTGCTTTTGATTTGAGCCATTGTCAGGTTGAATTGAGCACAGGCTTTTTGAAGCAGACTAGCATTGGCGGAATCCTCTGATGGCAGCAGGACTAGCTTCATATTCACCTCAGAAAGGGTCCTTGTCTTAATGGAATCCCAACTGTCATAAAATATGGATATATATTTAATTTGATTGGCAGTCTACTTGTACGATCATTTAAGTGATGAAAGTTCACTGCTAATGAAGTCTAAATGCCACCTTTATAGCTGAGTTGATGCTTGAACACTTCTATTATATGACCGTTACTTATCACATTCTGTAACATAAAATCGTGATCTTCCACCTTATCAGGCTACAAGTAGAATTGAGCCTGCCTAATGTTAATTTGGTCTACATTAGTTTGAAATTCTGAAAGCGAGTTGACGATTTCTCCTCACATTTTCCGCAAAACTGCTTACTAATAGCAGAGTTACAGATCTATGGAGACTGCCGTGATCTACCTGCACGGTCTGTGTGATCTACTGGTAGATCACAATCTACCTTTTGGGCAGCCCTGCCCTAATTGCTCCTGATCTGCTGATTGATCGGCATCTTGCATGGTCCAGTGTAACTTTGTGGTGGAAAGAATGAGGCTGAGGGTTAAACAGATGAACGCATCGATCACAAATGGAATTCACAGGGATATATATCCAGGACAGTGGCAGTGGCTGTGGCTGTGGCTGTTGCTGACAGCACGCCCTGTACAGTACAGTATGTAGCCATGATGTGACGCTTGCTGCCTCATTGTCTGTGTCTCTCTGTGTGTCTGTGTGTCTCTGTATGTCTCTGTCGCTGGAGCCCTTGCATCGGAGGTCACCCGTCCTCCACAGGGGGAGGAATGGCAAGTTATTTCTGAACTAAGCCTTTTAGGACTCTCTCTCTCTCCCTCTCTCTCTCTCTCCCTCTCCTCTCTCTTTCTCTCCCTCTCCTCTCCTCTCTCTCTCTCTCTCTCTCTCTCTCTCTCTCTCTCTCTCTCTCTCTCTCTCTCTCTCTCTCTCTCTCTAGTGCTGTATTTAGGTCAGGATTGGTGCCATGTTTGGCCCATGCTCCATTTTAGCGCTGTCCTCTTAAACTCTTTTCTTAAACAGGGTCTTAATACAAGTTTCATTATACACCCTGTTGGGATTGAGACTGAGATGACGAAAAAAATAGACCTGGAGTCTCTTATTTTTGGTGTAGAATACAGTCCTTTTGATTCAAATGCGTCTGCTCAGTTATCAGTTCTATAGGGATCTGTCTCAGCATTAGAGCCCGACCGGTGCCATATTTTTGGGGCCGATAGCGATTAAAAAAAAAAAAAAAACTACACCGATGTTACCCATGTTTTGGACCGATGTTTAATAATGAATTAAAATAATAAAATATACATATGAAAAACTTCTAAACTCCAAATTTATTTTCTCCTTCAAGTAAACAATATCGGTCGATATATCGGCCGATGTTACTGTTATATCGGCCGATATGACGGTACGAATATCACCGATACCAATGCGATATATCGGTATCGATATCGGCCGATATATCGGTACGACCGATATATTGGTCTAGCTCTAATTGAGACTTTGCAGGCTTGAGATGACAAAAAAAAAGAGACACACCACACTCACTCACGTGTCCTGGAAGTAGAATACAGTCAGTCCTTTTGATTCAAATGTGTCTGCTCAGTTATCAGTTCTATAGGGATCTGTCTCAGGCAGCATGGCTGGATTGAGGAGGGTTTGTAAGGTGAGACTTAAGAGAGGACATATTATAGAGAAGAAATTCTGATAAGGCTAGACGAGAAAGTACCACTTGCAGAGCTCCCCCGCTCCCTTTCTGTGGGCAGAATCTTTTAATGTGTCACTGTGACCTTACTGTCTCCATGCCGCCTGGCTGGCTGGGAGCGAACAATGCTCTGTGTTATTCTGTGTCTTGCTCCTTATTGCAGCATCTTTACCAGACATCGTCTAGGAATGAAACCGATTTCTACTACACCTCATGCTGAGTGATGCAAATGGCCAATTAGCCATACTCTTTTTTTTTTCCCCCAGTCCTCTGTTTTCCTTTTGCCCCCCCCCCCCCCCCCTTAAGATGGTCTACTACCTTCCGACATTTGCTACCTAAGATGTTTGCTACAGGAACAAGTCTCCAGAAACTAGCGTGCCTAGTAGCCATGAGTCGTCTGCTGCGCTCTGGGAGAGCAGAGCAGCTGAGTTATTTGTTTTAATTAGGTGTGGAGTGGTGCTCGTTTGAAGCACGGCTAGATGGCTGTTTCAACCAATCCGATTGCTTCCTCCAAAGTGAAAACGACCTGTTGTATAATTAAGCAATAATACACGAGAGGGTGGATGAAATGAAATGACGTTAAAGCACAACCCTCAAGTGTAATATTGCGATTCTACAGCAGTTACCCTTAAAACTAAGAGTAGCTAAAAATAATATTGCGTCAACGATAGATTTAGTCACTGCGACCACAAATGTTAGAAGAAAATAGCGAGCCTAGCCACCTCTAGGCTGCCCTTTGAGAGAGAAACACAGAAATCTTTATATTGATTAGGTGTTACTGTGTAGAGGTTTAAGTCAGGGGTTTTCAACCTTTTTCATTCTAGGGCCCACCATTTATTCAGCATTTGGGCCATGGACCACCATTTGATGACAGTTTCATCCCTCAGATCCAAAACTAAACATTTCTTTAGTTTTTGTCCACAATTCCATGCGAAACAGTTAAAGATGGAGTGCCATGATTTTTTTCTACCCTAAAACATGATCATCAGGTATTAATGTTATATGAAAAGTAACATTTTTTTTTTACAGTGTTTGTTAAACTGTCATTTTTATGATTCCACCCTACCAGTTCATTAAGTATGCCTGGTTTGCCTGGTGGGTGGTGATGGGTGGAGATCCACCTGAACTGAAGCCACGCCCACAGCTTTAGTTGCATGATAAAGGGGGAGGAGTTAGGGGAGGGGCTGAGCATGTGATGTCACTATTGAAGTTTTTTTCATTGGCACGTTTGACTGTAAAGGTTCAGCCCCCAGGAAGAAACCCTAAATACAAAGGGAAGACTTCATTGCACATAAAAACACACCAAGGGGTCTATTTACACCTCTCACCTCTCAAACATGTACAAAATTGGAAAAAATACAAAAATCACGGCACCCTCTCTTTAAGTAACTGCATGTGACTGGTTTTAGCCAATGAGTATAGTTCCTCAAAATGACCTGTTGTATAATTTCCATTTTCAGCACGCTCGCTTGACATTCAACCTCTCAGCCCTCTTTTTCTTTTTGTTTGTTTTTTCTCTCACTCGCGTGTATTTGCCCAGCGTTGATTTTGGCAGAACATTTTTGATTTCAGTTCAGCCGTCGCCTATTGAATACAAACTTGTTTTTGTCACATTGTAGTCATCTAAAAACATTTAGTCTTAGTCAAGCTTTTAGTCGACTAAATACCCAGTTGATTTAATCGGCTAAAAATGATGAGGGGCGACGCCGGCCAAATTCAGATTAATTAGCTTTGGGTTTTGGGTGAATCAATTCCTCACATTTTTCTCCCCAGCGGTATCATTACGCCAATTTCCAATTTCCCCACGTAGCCCCCCCTCTCTCGGCTCCCGTCTCCCCTGTGGGTGACATCCTATCCGGGCTTTAGGGAGATCAAACTCCCTCCGTTCTCTTGCTGCCGTCATGATGGCTGTCCCAGCCACAAAGGCACTGTTTGTGCTGTCACTGATAGGTCCATCGGAGAGGGGGAGAGGGAGGAGGAGAGAGAGTGAATTTTGAAAAGTCAGATGAATTATTGAGAATGTATAGATAAAACCAGGTCAGTGGCCTTGTGGTTGGAGTGTCCACCTTGAGGACTGGGAGACTGTGAGTTCAATCCCCAGGTCAGGTTATACCAGGGACTGTGGGAGCTAATGTCTAACCCTAGCTTGTCACCTAACGTCCACTTAGCCTTCTGCCCCCATGGGGCCTCCTGGCTCCATTACTTATAGAATAGATAAATGGTGCTGCTTATTTTCCGTTGCACATGACAGTACTGGCCTCTGCCTCTGCTCTATACTCAAATTGACGATGTTTAGCTTAGGTGACGGTTATGTCCCTGGTGCTACCTCTATGCGGACTGGGTTGCGCCCAAATATGGTTATACCCGTCGCATCCTAGCTGACGGACATCCTCCCAGCGTTGAACACACTGCAACGGAACACTAAACATGTGGATCAGCGCGTCGCTTCTGCAACAGATCCAAAAACCTCTGGCTGTCGATGCAAGGAAAGCTACTGACACGGTGGCAAACATCTTCTATGGCAGGGGTGCCCACACTTTTTGGACTTGAGAGTTACTTTCATGTGATTGTTCCATTACTGAAAATCCATTTCAAGAGCCCCGAGAAAGTTTGAGCTTTGAAATAGTTGGTGATGGTATTACTTAATTTTATAGTGTTTAAGAATAATGCGCTTAAAATGAAAAATAGAGAATTGGAAGGTTTTCTTGTATATGCTACTGCTGACGTTTGGCAACAGTATTTGGGGTTTGAGTTGACAGTTTGTGATGTTGAGTTTAGTCTCTTGCACCCAAAACTAAGAACCTTCACATTTTTGTCCACAATTGTGAAAGAGAACAGGCAAAACCTTGGTCAAAATAACAATAATTCTCCACGTTCTAATTTCATGGACTCTTGAGAGTGTAACTCCATTTGGTTTCATTTTAACACTCTCAAGAGTTACAGGGACTTTCTATGGGGACTGTCATGATCTACCTGCATGGTCTGTGTGATCTACTGGTAGATCACGATCTACCTTTTGGGCACCCGTGTTCTATGGGCATTTATCGGACATTCTTATCCAGTAATGTACAAGTGTGAGAACAGTGTAAGCATTTAACCGTAGACAACAAAGTGAATAGACACATACAGTAAGTAATAGAACAGTGTAGTGCCTCAGAGAAACTACTAGGGTACAGCACAATGGCAGAAATCCCTAACAAGCATATGGTAATAAAATGCAACACAGTCCAAATGTTTTTTTTATTCCCAGTGTAAATAGGGGACTAGAGTGTGTATGCCAGACAGAGAGAGAGGGAGGGAGAGAGAGAGGGAGAGAGAGAGAGAGAGAGAGAGAGAGAGAGGGAGAGAAACGGGGAGATCTGATATGACCTCTCATCATCCCTGGCAAAGCAGGACTGTGTGCTATAGAATAGAGGCAGTGTTGCCAACTGCCAAAACCTAAAATGCACTGGTGGCACTTCAAAATGCACTAGAATGCACTAGAACGCTGGGTTTTCAATTTATTCTCCATTTTCTATTTATTCTGCATTTTAGCCACGGAGGATCACCATCTGATGTTGAGTTTAGTTTCTCAGACTAATTTAGGAGAGATAAACTGCTCAAAAATGTTGGTCCAAAATATCAAATCTCCTACATTTTCTAAATGTGTAGATTCTTGAAATCGGGTAATTCAGGCATTTAAATATAGTTTAACTCTCTAGAGTGTAAAATGAAACCAAACGGACCCGTAAGGGTCCATTTGGTTTCATTTTAACGCTCTCAGGAGTTACAACTCTATAAGGCTATATCATAGGAGGAAAAATGATGAAAAACGAGGGTTTTATCTCTGGCGCCTGTCAACCAATTTCACCCCAACTCGCCAGCAAAAAAAGCACTAGATTTTCCGCCAGGAGTTTTTCACTCATTTTGGCACTAGGGGGGTCTGGGGAAAAAGCTAAATATAGTGACAAATGCGCCAAGTTGGCAACACTGAATAGAGGATTAAGACAACATCATCCCTGCCCCTTGCTTTTCTACTCTCTCCCTCCCTCCCTCTCCCTTCCCCAAATGACATGAAGACAAAGCATGTTCTGGCTACCAGCTGCATGGCGTCTCGGTGTCACAACGGCACACAGCCCTTCAAACTCCACACTTTCAGTTCAAACCGTGGAGAGATCATTGCATTCAACCGACTAGCACAGCCACTAAACCAGGGGCGGATCTAGGCATGGGCATGAGGGGGGGGGGGGGGGGGGGGGCAGTCTGCCACACCAAACACGATGGCATGCAAAACAACCCAAGATATTTCGAATTAAAGTGCTTATATTTAAAATGATTGAAACACTACTACTGCTACTAACTACAATTTTGGCACCACTAAACCAACAGCATTTCATCATTGAAAACAGAAAACTCTCTGAGTCAGACCTTTAGCTGTATGCATGCTGCGTGTCTGTTGCAACTTCAACAACAACTGATGTTATTATTGATGCTTTACTTGACTAATAGAAATCCTGAAACCGAAAATGGTATGGGTGCGACTTCATCGCTCGTGGCGCGAAGCGACACGGGCGATGAAGCCGCTCCCATATCATTTTCTCTTGCCCCCCCCCCCAATTGGGAAATGTTACATCCACCCCTGGCCACTAAACCCCTCTTCCATCCCACCATCCTCAGTACACAGGCACACACACACGCACACACGCACACACACACACACACACACACACACACACACACACACACACACACACACACACACACCACACACACACACACACACACACACACACACACACACAGCTCATGTAAAAGAAAAGCCCGGCCTGACCTAGTATCACCGACTGGCACTCACGCCATCGCTGAATGTTACTTTGCCGTGGGCATTATTAAGAGGCTTTGGTGGCAGCGATTAATTAGCGTTTGGCTAAAAGCCGGCTGAGCCACCGTATCGGGTTTCATTCTGACGACAAAAAAGAAAAGCAAGAGAAGAGTGCTGTAGAGGAGAGGAGGAGGGCTCTGTAAGAAGATTAGTCAGACCAACGGAGATCACATGATTATCAGAGTCATCGGCTTTACAAGTCCCACATTATTCTGCACTGGGATTTTTCACCGAACATTTTGGAACCGGCGGAATCTTTCCACTGAACTATTTGAATGTTGTACATACGTGAAAGGATCGATTATTTGTTCACCATCCACATCCAATGACTTGTTGCATGATTACATTTCAGTCAGTGGCCAAATTGGATCAATGAATTAATTCATCCGTAAACCCCCAGGAATTTCGAGGTTTTACACTTTATTTTGAAAGAGCCAAAACCTGCGACCAGAGGGTACTAATTGCTGTAGATCTATGGCAATTACTGTAAAAGGGTTAAACACAAGGTTTAAGCTATGTTCTGATTGTTGGCCAGATGCCTGTAGTCGTACAACAGGGGTTGTCAACCTTTTTCATACCAGGACCCACTATTTATTCAGCATTTGAGCCACAGACCACCATTTGATGACATTTTAGCCCACAGACCCCAAAACTAAACATGTATTTTGCTTTTGTCCACAATTCCAGGCTGGATTTAGGAAACCAAACAGTCCAACATACAGATCAAAATGACCATTAATCTTCTACATTCTCTAGTTGTGTAGACTTGGGATAATTCACATGATGAATATTTTAACTCTTGAGTGTAAACATGGACCATCTGGAACCCTCTCAGGGACCACTGGTGGTCCCCGGACCACCTGCTGAAAACCCCTGTCGTACAACAACGCTTGCAGTAAAGAGCATGTGCCAGTTTAGATTGGAGTTACAATTCATTCCCTGTGTTGAATCGCTCAGTGGGTGGAACTGCGAACATGGCACCAATGCCACCAGGGTTGGAGGTTTGATTCCCTCTGTGTTGCTACTGTACCTCAGTATATGGAGCACAGTACTAGTATCCCCGCGGGGAGTTATTCCACTCCATTCCCCTAATGTAGAATACATGAATATAGCATAGACTCTGAGTTAGTTCTCCCCGGCGAACGAACGGCTGATAAAAAATGCACACACTTATGCAACTGTTCCAAGCTGCTTTTCATATTGGAATAATGCGTAGCGTCAGCTCCGCTGCCTGGCTCTAGGAAGAGGACAGGATGCATACTGACATGTTCGAGGGCCCAGATGGGATGAGAAGCGTTTTTTCCGCCCACCCACTGGCATCTGCCATCGGAGCATCGATCAGATCGGGAGCCCTCGGCTGTCATGTGCACTCGTGCACTCAGTTAGTAGTTAGTTAGTTAGTTAGTTAGTTGGGAGTTCACGTGTTCCTCCCTGCAGAATGTGACTAAGACATTGCCATGTCACTGTGGTGGTGGGGGGGTGGGTACAGGGAAGCACTACGGCCGGGCACCAGTGTTCTAAATGACGTACTTTTATTCTGCCTCCATGTTGGTTAAATGGTTCTCTGTCATGTTCCCTGATCCTGTCTCCTCTCTTTTATGGTTCTCTCTGTTGCTGTCTTTGTCTCTTGCCCGACCGATGCCCGACCAATGCCATATTTTTGGTACGACTGATATATTGGTCTAGCTCTAGACTCTTGTCTTATATTGTTCTCTCTCTGTGCTTAAGAATCAATTTTTCATAGACTAGTCTCATGTGAGACTAGTCACTAGTGTATGCAGCATGTATTCTAGAGCCATACAGACAGGGGGAAAAACACATCAAAGCATACACCTTTTCATAACTAAATAATGAAACCAGGATGCTTACAGAAAGGATACAGATTCTCTGATTCTCTCTTTCTCTCTCTCTCTCTCTCTCTCTTTATCAACATGGTTAGGCTGGGCATAATCTTGTAATCTTGTATCACTTTTTTTTTAAACCTGTCCCTCTCTTATTCTCTCGCACACGTGCACACACGGACACGAGCACGAATTAGCATCCCACCTCCTCTACTGTCTTTCTGCATAGCAACCAGACACCCCCCACCATACCACCACCACCACCACACAGCAGCTCTCATAGCAACCGAGCCTTGGTTGGTTTACAGGGCTGTGGGTTCATATTTCACCACCACCACCCACCAGTCAGTCAGGCAGGCGTTCCAGAATGGTTAGAAAAGCCAAGAGTCTTCAGGGGCGGATGTAACATTTCCCAATTAGGGGGGCAGGAGAAAATGGTGATTTGGATACACCTGACCTGAAAGTCCTGTAAAAAATGTTGTGATACTTGTGCATTATTCGTTATCGTCTAACTCTCTCTATCTCTCTCCCTCTCTATCTTCCTCTCTCTCTCTCTCTCTCTCTCTCTTCTCTCTCTCTCTCTCTTTCTCTCTCCCTCCCCCTCTCTCTCTCTCTCTCTCTCTCTTTCTCTCTCTCTCCCTCTCTCTCTCTTTCTCTCTCCTTTCTCTTTCTATCTCGATCTCTTTCTCTTTCTATCTCGATCTCTCTCTGTCTCTGATATTGGGGTGATTTTGATGATTTTGACGTGGGTTGAAAGCACTGTGGTGCTGTAACATGGTGTGAAGACACACACACACACACACACACACACACACACACACACACACACACACACACACACACACACACACACACACACACACACACACACTGCTGATGTGAAACAGGACACTGTGGGAGACATAGCGTGTCACAGAAATAGTCCTCCTTCCTCCTCTCCTCTCTTCCTCATTCCTCACACCTTTCCTTTCCGTGCTCTTGCCTAACCCTAGACCGACCCGATCTACAAGCTCACAACCGCGCTGTGAGTTGTATATAGATCAGCTATTTGGACAGACAAGCAAGTTGCAACACCAGCATACGACACAGTATATTTAAAGGGGAATTCCACACATTTTCTCTCAGGAAAAAGGGGTCTGAAAGAAAAATCATTAACATGGTGAAATACATCTTGATGATGTCATCAGATGTATTTCACCATGTTAATGATTTTTTCAGGCCTCCATTTTTAGGAAATACAGAATTGGGGGAACTTTTTTTATCATGTCCACACGACATCTCTAAGGTTTATTTATGACATAAAATATAAAAATGTTGAAAATGGGGTTTGGAGTTCTCCTTTAAAGTCGGCCTCCGGGTGCTTCATTTGGCCGTTATCGTTCTCATCTCATGGGGGAGCAAACTGCTTCGATGATCGTCCACTTGGGACGAGAGTGCCGTTCTGTACGCAGAACGAAGTGTGCACACAAAAAAACATCAAAAACCCCCACAGTGCCGTCAGCTAACTGGGCTAATTCTCATCTCCTATTACCGACCGCCGCAGCACAGTGCGAGGAGGTGGTCAGTGTTGCCAACTACCAAAATCCAAAATGCACTAGTGGGACTTCCAAATGCACTAGAATGCACTAGATGCTTGACTGGAAGGGAATATATAAACGTACAGAATCAAAATGACCATTCATCTTCTACATTCTCTGGTTGTGTAGACCTGGGCTAAAGTTTAACTCTTGAGGGCGTAAAAATGAAACCAAATGGACCTGCAAGGGTCCATTTGGTTTCATTTTTACACTCTCAAAGAGTTACATCTGGTTAACCAACCGTCCATCATTTAGCCTGGGGACCACTGTTGGAAAACCACTGTCATGGGAGGGAAAAAAATGGTGAAAAATGAGGGTTTTATCTCTGGCACCTGTCAATCAATTTCGCCCCAACTCACCAGTACAAAGCACTAGATTTTCCGCCAGGAGCTTTTAATTAATTTTGGCGCTAGGAGGGTCTGGAAAAAACGCTAAATATAGTGACAAATGTGCCAAGTTGGCAACACTGGAGGTTGGTTCACTCCCAGGCAAGCAGTTATATATGTGCTCTGCTGGGTCTATTTTCACTGGAGTGGCCACTTGTCGAGTAAAGTACCCAAAATTAGGACACGCAATTTCAAGGTTTTCATCCTTGCTTGAATAGAAACATAGCGGAGCAGCTGCGAGCGCCTGGGCCATGCTACGTCACAGAGAGGCTCCTCTGTCACCATGGATAACAAGGAGTGGGGCTCAGGGGCGGATCTAGGCATGGGCATGGGGGGGGGGCAATGCCCCCCTAAATACCCAGTCTGCCCCCCCCCCCCCAAACACGATGCCATGCAAAACAACCCAAGATATTTCAAATTAAAGTGCTTATATTTAAAATGATTTGAAACATTACTACTGCTACTAACTAACTACAGCTGTGTCACCACTAAACCAACAGCATGTCATCATTGAAAACAGAAAACTCTCTGAGTCAGACCTTTAGCTTTATGAATGCTGTGTGTCTGCTGCAACTTCAACAACAACTGAAGTTATTATTGATGCTTAATTGCGTGATAGAAGTCCTGTAACTGAAAATGGTATGGGTGTTCGCGCCACGGGCGATGAAGCCGCACCCATTCTATTTTCTCTTGCCCCTCCAACATGTTCTTTTGCCCCCCTCCCAAATGGGACATTTTACATCCGCCCCTGGTGGGGCTGAAAGAGAGAGAGAGACAATAGAGAAAAAGTAGGAGAGAGAGAAAGAGAGAGAGAGAACAGATTGAGAAGTTGTCATCCCCAGACAGTCCCTCAGTCTATCATTATCATCATTGTATAACCACTTAAACGCCATTCATTTACTTTAAAATAGCTGTTAAAAACCTACACATGCTCAGACTGGCTGAGCCTGTAGGTTATTGAAAGAACATGTGCATTTGTAGGGGTGGGGGGGGGGATTCGGTGCTTATATCCAAACCGTTGCACATTGTTTGATCATCTGCAGGAGTTGTTTCTTCACTCTGTTTCTCTAGCTGTGTCTTTCTCTCACCGTCAGGATGTACTGGAGTGTCACTAGTTGTTGATGATAAAGACTTTATATTATATCAGTGGTTTTCAACCAGTGGTCCCTGAGAGAATTCCAGGTGGTCCCCAGGGTAAATGATGGAAAGTTGGTTAACAAGGTGTAAATATGAAACCAAATGGACCCTTGTGGGTTTCATTTGGTTTCATGTTTACAATCTCAAGAGTTAAAATATTCATGTGAATTAGCCCAAGTCTACAGAACTAGATAATGTAGAAGATTGATGGTCATTTTGATCTGTGTGTTTGACTGTTTTGTTGCCCAAATCCCAGCCTGGAATTGTGGACAAAAGCAAAAGAAATCTTTAGTTTTGGGGTCTGTGGCGCTAAAATGTCAAATGGTGGTCTGTGGCTTAAATGCTAAATAAATATGGGTCCTTGGGATGAAAACGGTTGAAATCCACTGTATTATATCAATATTTATAAATAGTGCACTTTACATATATTGTGCAATACACACACACACACACACACACACACACACACGCGCACACACACACGCACGCACACACACAGACTAGTGCCTCTGTTCCGTCTGTCCATCTGTGCTGGCATGACTTCCCGGAGGCGGAGGCGACCAGATCCACACAACACCAACACCACCGCATCAATAATGTGTGTGTGTGTGTGTGTGTGTGTGAGCATGTGCACGCACGAGATGGGTGCTAATGAGTGTGTTTATATATGTTGCTGAGTACTGTTGAAGGACCAAAGCTTCTGACCAGTAAGCACTTTTACTGTGTGTGTGCGTGTGTGTGCGCGTGTGTGCGCGTGTGCGTGCATGTGCACGTTGACATCACTAGGGGCTAATTGTGTCCCATTAGTTAGTGGGTGTGTATGTATGCTGCCATGCGTTGTTATGGTGTACGATGTGACTGCATATGGGACATTAGTGTGTGTGTGTGTGTCTGTAATTTTGAGTGCGAGTATCATTAGCTGTGTGTGTGTGTGTGTGTGTGTGTGTGTGTGTGTGTGTGTGTGTTGTGTGTGTGTGTGTGTGGTGTGTGTGTGTGTGTGTGTGTGTGTGTGTGTGTGTGTGTGTGTGTGTGTGTGTTGTGGTGTGTGTGTGTGTGTGTGGTGTGTCATTAGCAGTGTGTGTTTGTGTGCAGGTATGTGCGTAAATAAGGACATTGTAAGAATCATTAGCTGTGTGTGTGTGTGTGTGTGTGTGCATGTATGTGTGTAAGTAAGGATGTGTGTGTGTGTGTGTTGTGTGTGTGTGTGTGTAGTGTGCATGTATGTGTGTAAGTAAGGATGTGTGTGTGTGTGTGTGTGTGTGTGTGTGTGTGTGCATGTATGTGTGTAAGTAAGGATGTGTGTGTGTGTGTGTGTGTGAGTATCATTAGTAGCCTGTCATTGCCACACTAATCACATGTCCGTCTGTACCCTAATTACCCTCCTGATAGATACCCCACCTTAGCCCCTGGCAGGGGTGGGATGGAGCTATTCACTACATTTACTCAAGTACTGTACTTTAAGAGGAAAGACAGTGTTTTTTTTTTTCCATTGGAAATATCCTAAAAAAAGATATGAGTCGTCCTATATCTGGGGAATATATTATTTGACTTTCAATGTTCTTTTTACCCGAATGAGTCTTGAAAATGGGACAATGCGGTAGCTACCACTAGTGACTTTGTAGATTTTGATTATTATCGCAAACAGGGGTGGATGTAACATTTCCCAATTGGGGGGGGGGGGGGGGGGGGGGGGGGGGGGGGGGGGGGGGTAGGAGAAAATGGTATGGGGGCGACTTCATCGATGAAGTCGCCCCCATACCATTTTCAGTTACAGGACTTTTATAAAGCAAGTAAACCATCAATAATAACATCAGTTGTTGTTGAAGCTGCAACAGACATGCAGCATGCATACAGCTAAAGTCTGATTTAATTTGAAATATCTTGGGTTGTTTTGCATTGCATGCCATCGTGTTTGGCAAAATAGCAATTGTTGAATTCTGGACTTTTAGTACTTGGCATTTGGAGCCCGACGGGCAGGAATGCATGGTTCTCTAATGGACTATAAGGACCTGCTGTCTCTAGGACAACCGGTCTCTATGACAACTAGTCAATAATGAGGAGGAGGAGGCAGCCATGCTCTTCCCTCTAGTTACAGCCATATGTTGTTCATGAGAAATAATCACTTACCAAAGAGCTAGTGCTGCTCAGACATTATTATAGCAATAGAGTCGCTCGAATGTTCGTGACAAACAAGGAACACACGCAGTATAGAGCTTGTTCATTGTATGATTGTATAAGTCAGGGGTGGCCAATTATTTTTCCCAAGGGGCCAAATGAGTTACATAAAATATTGTGGAGGGCCAAGACTAAAGGCTGAACTAATGTCTGTGTAATATCAATTTAATTTAAAGATAAAAGTAAGAGTGAGAGCAACCATTTCGACACCAGGGCCCTCTATTTATTCAGTATTTGAGCCACAGAAGACCACCATTTGATAACATTTTAGCCCCACAGACCCAAACTACAGATTTCTTTTGCTTCTTTTGCAGATCAAAATGACCATTAATCTTCTACATTCTCTAGTTGTGTAGACTTGGGCTAATTCAGCTGATGACAATTTTAATTTTTGAGAGTGTAAACACTCTTGAGAGTGTAAAAATAAAACCAAATGGACCCGAAAGGGTCCATTTGGTTTCATTCAGTCGGTCAGCCAAACGGCCGCATTTGGCCCATGGGCCGCATAATGCCCAGGTATGGTATAAGTTGATTTTTTAAGATCATTCGTGTCGCCTCATCTTTTAACCACATTTACCATTGCTTTAAACTTCAGCTGTTTGTGGAAAAAAACAGTATACACATACCTGGAACAACATATTTCTTTTAGATGGGAGGTTGGTGGCTAAACAACACAGATAATTAAATTATTGGGGTGCTTAAATTGAAATAGACTGAGAACCGCTGATGTAGAAACATACCTTTTTTTCCCCAGAAAATTGTCAACCCTAGCAAGCCTTTTCTGCCCATGCCACCATAGTGGAACATTCTGAGAAAATAGCAGTTGTGAGCAGGCATTCATTCCTTTGTGTGGAATGTGCAGACTGTGCAGTGATTGTTCCCTGCTATGCACCTCGGTATGCGCTCTGCTAACCTGTTCTTTTGGCTCCAGCTGATGAAGCCTGGGCGGCGGAGGCGGGGGGGAGGTGTGGTGTTCCTGGGAGCTGTCTGACATTCAGCAAAGGGGACTTGGGGACATTTTCATTTGTCACTTCAAAGCTTAACAGTCACCTTTTTTATTCGTACAACAAATTGAGGGATTTTGTTCCTTAACCTTATGCTCCTAGCTTTGTTAAATTACACAGCATAGTAAATGTGGTATGTGGTAAGAAGCGGTGAAATGTTCCACAAATTGTATTGTACAAAGTACAAAGTCTGTATCCTGGGGCGGCTGTGGCTCAGGAGGTAGAGCAGGTCGTCCAATGACCCATGGGTCGGCGGTTCGAATCCCGGCCCCTGTCTATGTGTCGAGTGTCCTTGGGAAGACACTGAACCCCAAATTGCCTCCAATGAGTTGGTCGGTGTGAGCTGGCCACCATTGGTGTGTGAATGTGGGAAGTGGGGACGCTGGCGTCCACTGTTCGCCGCTCTACTTCCCCAATGTATGAATGAATGGACCATTGTAAAAGCGCTTTGAGCACTTGGAAAAGCGCTATAAAAAATGCAATCCATTATTATTAATCCTGTGTTTGCATTTAGCATGTACTGTTACTGATGCTGTATGTCTAAGAGTGAATGTGTAAAAAAACTACAAATTCTTTAGGTTTGTAGGTTTGACTATGTTTTATAGTCAAGAAAACAGTACAAAAACATATAGAACATATTTAGAATATACTGTATATTGGGGGGGGCACGCAGCATGCATAACGCTAAAGGTCTGTATTCAATGATGAAATGGTGTTGGTTTAGTGGTGACACAGCTGTAGTTACTTAGTAGCAGTAGTTTCATATCATTTAAAATAATAGAATATAAGCACTTTAATTTGAAATATCTTGACTTGTTTTTCATGCCATCATGTTTGGTGGGGCAGTCAGGGCATTTAGGGGGGCATTGCCGCCCCCCCCACATCTCCATGCCTAGATCCCCCCCCTGTCCTCAGATCTTCAGGGGTTAATGCCCTGACACTGACGGATAGACATCGTGACACTGCGTGGCCTCGTCACGCGAGGACATCGCTCACCATAATTGCAACGACCACAATCTAGCGTACAAATGTGCCAAATCTCTGTCCGCGAACATCATATCTGTCTCAGTCTGTACGTCACACGTTCCCTGTATCCCTTCACCGCTATCTCGAGGACCGCCCGACCAATTAACTTCAAACTTGGTGTATGTGTGTGTCTATCGCCCAGTGTGAAGTAGGCCAGATCGGGCGTGGTCCATTAATCCTGCATTCAAATTACTTAATGGGTTGGTGACTGCCTAACTCAGTGGTTTTCAACCAGTGCTCCAGGGACCACTAGTCCCCACTCCCCAGGCTAAATGATGGAAAGTTGGTTAACCAGATGTACTGTAACACTTGAGATCGTAAACATGAAACCAAGTGGTGTCATATTTAAGCTCTCCTCGCTCTCCTCGATTGTGCATTGCACTCCGTCGGGGTACACTTCAACCCTAACTCTGGGGGACCTTAGGGTTCCCATCCGGTCACTCCACCCCTGAGCCTCAGCCGCCCTTTAAAAGTCATATAATATATGACATAATATGTTAAAATCCCTGTGTGAAATAAGGCTGCACACATACTGTAACAGGACAGCGAGGACACTTGATGTGACGGGAGATGAGATTGGACAGGCAAATGTCATGTTTAAGGGCAGATCCAGCCTCCTCTAGTCTCCCCTAGCCTCTCCCCTGTCCTAGAACACAGCCCACAGCCCCCAGCCCCCACCGCCAAAACACTGGACATAAACACTCTGACACCCAAAGCCCTTTGGATGTACTGTTAGGAGTGTTTAAGGGATTATGTCAACATTAGGGATCAGCGGCAAGTTTCACACAGACGCAAAGACTAAACAGTTTGAGAGATGGATATCAGATTTTTCTATCTACCACAGCAGATGTGTGTATGTCTATCTGTCTGTCTGTTTCTCCATGTCCATATTTATCCCTATACTCAAAGCCAGTTGTTTTGGTTGTGTATTTTTTTTATTTAACATGGGGATTTGCATTCCTGTTAACCACTCACTTAAGCCCTCCTGGCTTACAAGAATAGTGGGAAGTAGTTGTGAGTTTACAGTATATATTTGCCTTTTCTTTGAATAGCTTACAAATTAGTTGAATTAAAAGTAGAAATAAAATCATGAATAAGGTGCAAGTCGAAAACGACACGCATAAACGTAACTCTCATGCATGCACCAATTCACCTGCACGTTATTATGGCTGAGCTGATTGGTGGTTGGTGGTGTAGGTCTTAACCACCAATTCAAATGTCCGTTTAAATGGTTTTGTAACGTTGATAAAGCCGAGAGTATTTTCCAGGCAGTGATATTGAGCTGGCTGTAGGTGAGGCCACAAGATGAGTCCACCTCTGGCCCTGCAGTCTGGGTGTTTCTTGTTGACTCAGGGTGGGAATAGCCACTTTTACGTCGTTTTCCAGCTTCGCCCCATTAATCGATTAGCACCCCTGCTCACCATCCCATCTTCCTATCGACTTCACAGTAGTGCATTCTGCATTGTAGAGGAAGAGGGCAATTACGTTTCCCAGCATTCAGCACAGCGAGTACAGACAGACAGTAGACTGTCTGACTGCACTTTCCCCTTCTGTCTCTGCTCTCACATCCACCACGCTCTCTTTTCCTTGAGGGATGGTGGGCGATAAATGTAACGAATGAGCTGATTTACGACGGGAACTGACTGACATGACCCAGGTATACTTTTCTGTTTAGAGAAAAACAAAATAATCCTCCTGTCCTATATGGGGAGAGGCGGCGGCAATTTGTGGTCATGAATTGGGGTGGAGAAAACGCTTCACTAAATTGCTGATCAAGACTGATCCTTCTGTCCGGAAACCTGATTGAAATGCATGACCAAATTTGAAAATGAGATCACTGTCTGGGACGGGTCTACAGGAAATCACGGACACGTACATCTCATCTCAGGGTTATCTGAATTCCCTGTGGCAGAAGAGGCTGAAAATATATAGAGGATAATTATACATGCATGCATTGAGTGGCAAATCTAAGATGTAGTTTTTTGCCATCAGCAGGCGTTCCTGCAATTTGATGTTGATGTTAATGTCACACATACCCTCTACTCTTCATACCAGAAAGTTTGTTTCTTTCTGTCACCTTTTCATTGTTCAGTTTTTCTTTTACTATTGCCCTCTTTTGATGGCTTCCCAAGTCTCCCAGCAGTGAGCAGGGCATCGCTTGAAAGTGATTCATGAAACCTAAGGATCAGATGACAACACTTATTTCATCCCACCGTACTGGAAAAGGCAAAGTTTACCCTATGAGCAAACTGAAGGCAATCAAGGCATGCTCCAATTACTGGAGCATTTGGTTGCAAAACAAATCCACATACTATTCATACCAATTTATTTTTAAGTAGAGTTGAGTTGTAAGGTGTAGTATGGCTTCAAAGAGAGCAACGTGCATGCTGAATCTTCTTCCTGGCCAAGGTCTACCAGTGACCCTCCGTTCCACACCAGCGTTGGCTCTGTCGGCTGCCCCATTAACTGCACAGTGGGAGTGGGAGTGTGCCAGCTCTGTTTTAGGCACCCAGGCACTGGCCATGAGGATTCCATGGAATGTGGGCGTCTATGTTTTGGAATTTGTGGCTCTAATTCATTGAAGTTTGTTAACGTGACCTTAAAAAAATAATTGAACAAACCCGTGCCTAAACGTAAATATTTTTGGCCCGATTCTCTAAGCCGTTAACACACATATTTTGGGTGTAGAGTACTTTTCCAAGCTTCCTAAATTATTCTAGAGAGTAAGCCATTTTACTTGCATACAGATAGGTTTGGTCCCATCATGCAAGTCTGCATGTGAGCAGACCTGAGAAATGGCGTCCCACTGCAATATTCAATGACAAAAACATATTACCAAATCAGACTACTAATGTGGGAATTTTGGAAAATTCTGTGAGCCCCCTGGATGTAGTCAACAGAATGTTGTGTTTAAAATGAGAGCTGACACAAGGACTTCTTTGATCCAAACCATTGATACTACCACTACACCTCATGTTCCAAAACAATGTTTGGCATTTAAAGCCGTATCTAAAGGCAACCAGCTGGAATTTATATAGCCACTTGATTTGAAAATGGAATGGATCAACAACCAAAGTGGCTTCAGAAAATGAAGTAAAAACTTAAAATTCCATCAAACCCAATGTCTAGAAGTAAGGCGTCCACACACCACATGTTGAAACGCATGCACGTGATTCTTAACACTTAATTTAGATTTACACTTCATGGTTTTCACTTTGGTTCTGTCACCAATATTCAGGCGTGTTGTTTTCCATTTTCTACCCAAGACATTAAAACCAATTGAACCAGTTTATGACCCACACCAACGGCAACTCCTTTTTTATTGCGCTGCTACCACAAGCATGCTGTCATTTACTTTGGTTTTTGGGTTTTTCCGCCTCTGGTTGTTTTGAATTCACTCCCATTGAGATGTTGTTGCTGCTGCGTTTTTTTTCTTCAACTTCTTTTTACCAGAGGCACCGCACCATTACCAAGAGGGTTCTTTATAGTAAGCCGTGGTATGTACATTAGAGCCGTGGTTGGGAAGGGAGACGGGGCTCAAAGCAGCTGTAGTGGAGTACCATACTCATACGTTGTACTTGTTGTTGACTTTCATTGCTTACTATATCGTTAATGGTATGATCACATGTTATACCAATTGTGAAAAGTGCTCAAGGTATGCAAGTTAGAGTCCGGCAGTATACATTCTGGGGACCCATACCCTGGGCCCAGAGTCTTCCCCGCGCCCCATACTGGCGTAATGGCGTGGACGCGGAAGACTCACCGAATCAGAGGTGGATCTGGCTCACCACGAACCCTGGCGAGCCAATCGGAGCGCGTTTCCAGATAAAAACAAATGACGCAAATCAGCAGAGACCCAGTTTGTAGTTTTTCTAAGCTAGGCTAGCTAACAGGGCAATGGTACTGGGGACTTCAGACACTGCATACTACCGGCGTCTGTGTTCTGCGTGGCAATCAGCGCTGCTCTGAATGGTTAGATTCTAACCAATAGGAGTTGAAATCCCATCCCTGGAAAGTTCAAATCCCATCGCTAGCGAATCAGAACCCTGCCCGCAACTCCAGACTCATATACAAGCTTGTAATGCTTGTAATGAGGGTGGGGAAGCCAGGTTAGAAGACCCATACACAACGTTTCTAACATAAAACATTGGTGTACTCAACTTGTCAAGGTTCACAGTGGGAATCTATGGGTGACAATGGACTATAATGATTCATTATGGACTATTCTGCATATGTATATGATTTCTGGGGTATGTTTTCTGCTCTTGCTTACTGCGAGTTGCTGTGGGGACTGGGAGAAAGAACGGGTCATCATCAACAACAACACATTGTGAGAGAGGAGACAGAAAGAGAGCCAGGATGGATTAAGAGAACAGAAAGAAGTGGCACTCTGGAGACAGACTAGTAAGGAAAGGAGAATTATTGCCATCCAGCACAAAGGAGAGAGAGGGAGGGAGAGAAGGAGAGAGAGGGGGAGACGAGGGGTCATTTGGGAGGCTGAGCCCTTTGATGGATTTAGAGGGTTTGATGTTGAGTCAGTCGGCAGTCAGTTCTGTGTGTGTGTGTGTGTGTGTCTGTGTGTGTGTCTGTGTGTGTGTGTGTGTGTGTGTGTGTGTGTGTGTGTGTGTGTGTGTGTGCGTGTGCGTGTGCGTTGTGCGTGTGTGTAGGAGGAGGTTATGGGTTGGGTGCAGCCAGAGTGGAGGACTCGGACAGTTAAATGTCTCTTTACTTATTGCTGCCAAACAAGAGTTTGATTGAGAGGCCAGGGACCCCTACACACACACACACACACCACACACACACACACACACCACACACACACACACACACACACCACACACACACAACACACACACACACACACACACACACAAACACAACACACACACCTACATCCCTACACCTAACCTAACAGGGTGAATTTATGGATGTTGTTGTCTCAGTCAGAGACCTACAGTATGTCACTGTGTGTATCATCCAGTGAGTCAACTCAACACAGTGTTTCTGGCTGCCCCAGACAACACATTACTGTAAACCATTTTTCTGTCTGTAGGAACATCTTTATTGCTCTTTACATGGAAACTAGAGAGTGAAGGGGGCAGCACCAGTGTTGCCAACTTGGCGGATTTGTCACTATATTTGCCTTTTTATTCAGACCCCCCAATGCCAAAATCAGTGAAAAACTTCTGGCGGAAAAATCTAGTGCTTTTTGGATGGTGAGTTGGGGTGGAATTGGTTGACAGGCACCAGAAATAAAACCCTTGTTTCTCACCACGTTTCCTCCTATGATAGAGTCCTCCTTCCTTCCTACTAGGAAGGAAGGACCATTGGTCCAATGGTCCTTTCTAGGAAATTCCTATAAAGGACCATTGGTAACCAAATGGACCCTTATAGATCTGTAACTCTTGATATCGTAAAATGAAACCAAATGGACCCTTACGGGTCCATCATTTTACCCTCTCAAGAGTCAAATTATATTCAAGCATCTAAATTACCTAATTTCCAAGAATCTACACATTTTTAAAATGTAGAAGAATTGCCATTTTGACCAACATTTTGCCAGTTATCTGGCCCTGGTATGAAAATGGTTGAAAACCCACTGCTCTAGCGCATTCTAGTGCATTTTGGATTTGGGCAGTTGGCAACACTGAGCAGCACACAGTCATAGTGGTGTAATGCCAGATGTTGGTAGTATAGGCCTGTCAGAGCTCAGCATCTAATTAACCTGTATCTGCTGACTCATAGCCAAGCCACTGAACGCAGCTGTCAGGTTAATAGTAGAATTAGCTGACGGAACTTGGCACATTAGCACCTACCACCTACCTAATTGTTATCACTGTGAATTCTCACTTTATTGTTCGCCAGTGGGAGCGTACCAGTTGTCCAGGGCTGGTGTACTACTGTAGACCTCTGGCCAAATGAAGCTACAGGAAAGAAACCACGTCATTTACTGGCAACATGTCTGTGCTGACTGTGCGGTCATTGTGTCTGTGGGAACAGTGTCTGACCACCGGTCTCCTTTAGTTGGAAGAGAGAGACAGAGAGCGAGAGAAAAGGGGGAGCACAGTGAGACAGACGGGGTGAGAGTGCGGGGGAGGGGGGAGTGAGGAGGGAGAGTGAGTGAAGGAGTGACAGATGGAGAAAGCAAGAGAGAGGAAGATGCCAAGTTGCTCAGCATCGTTCTTGAATGTTTTCATTATTATTCAGAACAATGCCTTGTGAACTCAAAATGTGTTTAAAGGGGAAGTCCACCCATTTTAATTTTTGAAAATTTGTACGCTCTCAGAAAAAAAGAAGCGTCTAAAGAAATCCATTAGGATGGTGAAAATACATATTGATGATGTCATCAAGATGTTTCACCATGTTAGTGGTTTTCTTCAGACCTCCAGTTCTTGGGAACACAGAATGGGGGAACTTTGTTATCATGTCTACCAGCACCCTTGGGTATACTAATGACATATTGCCATATATGTTGAAAACATTCTAATATAACAACAAGGAAGGTTATACCACAGTGTGTGTGTGTGTGTGTGTGTGTGTGTGTGTGTGTGTTTGTGTGTGTGTGTGTGTGTGTGTGTGTGTGTGTGTGTGGTGTGTGTGTGTGTGTGTGTGTGTGTGTGTGTGTGTGTGTGCATGCGAGCAGGGGCGGATATAAAAATTCCCAATTGGGGGGGGGGCAAGAGAATGGTACCATACCATTTTCTCCCCACCGTTACGGGACATTTAATGGGCAAGTAAACAGTTGTTGTTGTAGTAAAGCTAAAGGTCCGACTCAGAGAGTTTTCTGTTTTCAATGATAAAATGCTGTTGGTTTAGTGGTGCCACAATTGTAGTTAGTAAGTTAGTAGCACTAGTAGTGTTTCAAATCATTTTAAATATAAGCACTTTGATTTGAAATATCTTTGAAATTTGGGTTGTTTTGCATGCCATCATGTTTGGTGGGGCAGTCAGGGCATTTAGGGGGGCATTGGCCCCCCATGCCCATGCCTAGATCCGCCCTTGCATGTGAGGGGGGATTTGAGGCTGAGGATGAATGCATTTCAGTGATGGAGTTGTATCCCAGCACAGCTCTCAAGAGGTCAGTCGACTACTCAGAGGTGGGACTTGGTGAAAATTGTTCCAGTGAAGAATCTTCCACAAACCTAGCCAAAGCTTAGTGTGCGTGTGTGTGTGTGTGCCTGTGCGTGTGTGTGTGTGTGTGTGGTGCGCGTGGGCACAAACAAATAACATCGTTGTTGAATATATGCCACGGCAGGATGTAATTAATTCTCCCAGCAGCAACACTTCCTACAACATCGGTTGCCATTTTTTCTCCTACATTTCCAATGGCTGCTCTAATTGGCCCCAGGCGGGATTGGGACTGTGTGGAAGGGCTCTGACTGCTGCCCATGCAGTAACACTGTTACACTACTGTATGACAATGTTAAAGGAGAATTGCACACCAATTTTTTTCCCATCTTTATTTTTGCACTTAATTTGTTAGAAAAAAGTGGTCCAGGTGTTATTTTGTGAAAACACTCCTTAATGGCTGTTTTCCCTATCCCAAAATAAGCTTATAATGGGGCTAATGGATCTTGTGCAAGTTCACCTATATACATTGCTCCAAAATGCAAGTTTTTGCTATATATGATCTCTCCACCATGTCAGTAGAGTGTTGACACTCACTTTAGTTTCAGCAGTGGTTCAGCCATAAACCATGTGCCACGCCCCCACCTTTTGAGACAGCTGAATCACTGCTGTACCAAAAGTGAAAGTGTGAGTGTTGGCACACTAATGACAAGGTGGGGAGACAATATATAGCAGGAAATTGCCTTTTGGAACGATATAGGTGAACTTGCAGTAGACCCCTTAGCCCCATTATAAGCCTATTTTGGGAGAGGGGAAACAGGCATTAAGGAGTGTTTTCACTAAAAAAAAACACCTGGACCACTTTTTTCTAACAAATTAATTGCAAATAAAGATAAAAAAAACTTTTCGTGTGCAATTCTCCTTTAACAACGGTTCTTCAGTGCCGACTGGAAGTAGCATATTTGTTATCAGCCCACATCAACCAGCAGGATAGTTAGTTATTCAGACTACCCATGGAGCCAGTATATGGTTTACTGGAGCGGAGATGATGTTGTTGTTGTTGTCAGCCATGTTCTCTTTACTGCTCTAGATCAGGGGTTTTCAACAGGTGGTCCGGGGACCACCAATGGTCCTTGAGGAGGTTCCAGGTGGTCCCCAGGCCACCTAGAATGATGGAAAGCTGGTTAACCAGATGTAACTCTTGAGAGTGGTCATTTTGGTCTGTGTGCTTTGCCCGTTTTGTTTCCCAAAATCCAGCCTGGAATTGTGGACAAAAGCAAAATAAATCTTTTAGATTTGGGGTCTG
The DNA here is from genome assembly GCA_039105355.1 of Benthosema pterotum. NCBI lineage: Eukaryota > Metazoa > Chordata > Actinopteri > Myctophiformes > Myctophidae > Benthosema > Benthosema pterotum. The sequence continues at coordinate 12,220,152 of CM076969.1, forward strand.
TGGGGCTAACATGTCCTCAAATGGTGGTCCTCCGTGGCTCTAATCCTGAATAAATGGTGGTCCCTGAGATGAAAAAGGTTGAAAACCCCTGCTCTAGATCCTTTCCTTCTCTCTGTCTCTGTGATACGTGTTTGAATCATCCTCCTGATGATGATGATGATGATGCCTGAAGCTTAAGTTGTTTTTACATGACATACACACGCACACACACACGTGCACACACACACACGCATGCACGCACACACACACACACACACATACACGCACACGCGCGCACACACACGCATGCACACACACACGCACACACGCACGCACACAGGCACATGTACACACTGCTGACCATGTGACAGCTTTGCTTGATCAACTGTTGCCTCTGTTGGCTTGTTACTGGGTGAACTTTGACACACACTGATGCATGAGGCATGTGTGTGTGTGCGTGTGTGCGCGCTTGTGTGTCCACGTGTGTGTTCATTAGTGAGGTGAGGCAAAATAGGACTTGAGTGTTTCAGAGTATTTATGTTATACTGCTATGACTTTGGGTTAGCCCATATAAAATACTGAGACTCATCTGAGAAACATGCACAAGCGCGTGCACCACACACAACACACACAAACACACACACACACACACACCCACCCACACCACACACACACAACACACACACCACACACACACACACACACACACACACACACTTTGTTTACTGTGTCTTCAGGGACTATTATGTTAAGTAAGGCAGAAGCTTGCTGTGACATTAAGGATAAAAATAGCCTGCAAGGAACTGACTCCACCCACCTGCAAGTCATACTGTGTGTGACTTGCACATATGTAATTTCATGTGTTGTTTCTATGGGATAGTAACATTAGTAAGATCATAGTGTGTGTGTGTGCGTGTGTGCGTGTGCGCGTGTGCGTGTGCGTGTGCGTGTGCGTGTGCGTGTGTGTGTGTGTGTGTGTGTGTGTGTGTGTGTGTGTGTGTGTGTGTGAAGGAGACTGAAGACACTAGGAATGGCACTAAAGGATTCTGGTGTGAATCTGTGACAATCCATAATATGTTGGTTGTTGTGTGAGAGAAACAGTGTCTGTCTGTCTGTCTGTCTGTCTGTCTGTCTGTCTGTCTCTCTCTCTCTCTCTCTCTCTCTCTGTCTCTCTCTCTCTCTGTCTCTCTCTCTCTCTGTCTCTCTCTCTGTCTCTCTCTCTGTCTCTCTCTCTGTCTCTCTCTCTCTCTCTTATCATAAGTTACTCTCTCCCCATAACTCAACCCTGCAGGGTTCTCTCTCTCTCTATCCCTCCCTCCCTCTCCCTCTCTCTCTCTCTTGTCTTTTCTTCTCTTTCTCTCTCTCTCTCTCTCTCTCTCTCTCTCTCTCTCTCTCTCTCTCTCTCTCTCTCTCTCTCCTCTCTCTCTCTCTCTCTCTCTCTCTCTCTCTTCTCTCTCTCCGTGTGTGTGCGTGCGTGCGTGTGTGTGCTTAATGTGGCCATGTGGTATCTAGGGCTTTATCAAACATCCTTTATAAACATGAGTACAGAGCTGCAGCGTTGTGGAATTATGGGGAAAAAACAGAAAAGTACCACCAGCTGTCTGTCCCTTTAAGGCATTGGTTTTCAACCAGTGGTCTTTGAGGGTAATCCAGGTGGTCCCCAGCTAAAGGATGGAAGAGTTGGTAACCGAGTGAAACCAATGGTTTTTACTCTCTCAAGAGTTAAATTATATGTTATTCTCATATGGTACCAACATCAATAGAGCACGGAATTGTGCACAAAATCACATCCAGGTTTTTGACTATACGGCAGCGCTGAATCCCATCTAAATGCTGGTCCATGGATCAAAAGTCCATAAATGATGGGACTCATAAGCATATGAAAGAGATTAAAATCGCTGTTCTGTAACCCAAAGAGGGGAGGAAAAAGTGTGTGTGTTTCAGAATGTGTGTTTTATTGTAGGAAACCAGCCAAAAGTGTATATTCATGTGGTGTAATGTGCGTAAAACCAAAGCAGCCACTGTCATGGATGGTATATTGCAGTGTGGGCCACACACACACAGCACGACGAATAACAAGCCTCATTTGTCTTTAAACACCAGCAATTTCCCCCAGCCCCGTCACTTTTTCGCTGCAAGGGTACAACAATGTCACCAGACCCTAAGTTCCACATAGTTGACGGCTAGCCGCAAAAGACAGCGCAGCGTTATGGGAAACGGAATGACAGAAATACTTGACGTGTCGCTGGCTTCGCTCCTGACCTCTGACCCCATACAGGCCTCAGACGCTGAGGAAATGTGTTCCATGTTTGTTCACCACACAGTACACCAGCACCACATACTGCAGGATTTCCCTTTCCCAAAGAAAGGGCGTGTGTGAGCTCTTTTTTTTTTGTACCGGGAATGTGCCACCGACCACCAGCAAAATGCCGGCGGTGCATTCTGTGGCTGCCAGTACGTCAGGGGTTTTCAACAGGTGGTCCGGGGACCACCAGTGGTCCCACCCTGAGAGGGTTCCAGGTGGTCCACAGCTAAGTTGTTTTTACCAAATGTAACTCTTGAGAATGTAAAAATGAAACCAAACCACTAATGGCGCCCATTTATACTTGGTCGTATGTTGGATATAGCAGATCTACAAGCTAGTAAAAAAACAGGGGCATGCGCACATCCTAATTCAGCGCTGGTGCTGGACTAAAAAAAAAAACATAATCAAAATAATAAAGGAAGTCCGCACACAGCTATGCTCCACTGTGTTTATTGCATTAAAACACCGAAAGTGTCACACAACGTTTCGGCCATGTTTGGCCTTCATCAGGTGAGATCTACAAGCTCACAACTTAGTAGTTTGACTATTATAAGCGAGTGAAAAACGGTCGTTGGGGTGGGGGACTCCCTGCTCTGCTCCCGCTGGCAGTCTGAAACAACACAAAGTGTTTGTGACAGACAGGAACACACAGCCCTGAAACATCACAAAGTGCTTGTGACCAGGGGCGGATGTAACATTTCCCAATTGGGGGGTGGGGGGGGCGGCATGAGAAAATGGTATGGGGGCGGCTTCATCGCGCCACAAGCGATGAAGTCGCACCCATACCATTTTAGGTTTCGGACTTTTATTAGACAACTAAGCATCAATAATAACATCAGTTGTTGTTGAAGTTGCAACAGACACGCAGCATGCATAAAGCTAAAGGTCTGACTCAGAGAGTTTTCTGTTTTCAATGATGAAATGCTGTTGGTTTAGTGGTGACACAGCTGTAGTTAGTTAGTAGCAGTAGTAGTGTTCCAAATCATTTTCAATTTAAGCACTTTAATTTTGAAATATCTTGGGTTATTTTGCATGCCGTCATGCTTGGTGGGGCAGACTGGGCATTTAGGGGGGCATTGCCCCCCCATGCCCATGTCTAGATCCGCACCTGCTTGTGACAGACGAGAGCACACAACTTTCAGCACTGCAAACTTAGCAGTGCCAAAGATGGTTTGTTCGCAACACGTACAGCACCACTACTTCTCATTTTTTTTACACATGCATGAAAAGCGTGTACTGAAACTTTTCCCATAAATGCTGCCTTGCAAATAGTTTCTCTATTGGCCTTGGACTAAAGTTCTCAGTCGCCCTAACTGATATATTTGAACGAAGTGCTTGTGACCGACATCAACAGAGTAAATGTTGATAAGCATTTTCCATTAAAGGTAGGGGAAGTGATTTCACTTTTGTCAGATATCACCCAAAAAATATTTTTTTCTGTTAAAATGCTCTATTATAAGGTGTGGAAACCACATATGGAGTTTCCCCCTCCCCCACGTTAGCAGAGGAGCTAATAAAAGTTCCCCAGGTCACCACAATTCTCTCCAATCAGGAGAGAGCAGCAGGTCACATAGTGTAGCTACTTTTGGGGGCCCCTAGTGCACCAGGCTGGTACTACACACATGAATTTCAAATCACTTCCCCTACCTTTAAACCCAAATGGCTTTGGGTATTCCAGCAAAGGTTAAATTCTCAAATCCGTGATTCCTTCAACTGCTTAGCTGTATGTAGACTACTTTAGTTTAGAAAAGGCGATACTGTGACGCGCTCCTTTCAGTCTAGCCCAGGGGTTTTCAACCTGTGGTCCGGGGACCACCAGTGGTCCTTGAGAGGGTTCCAGGTGGTCCTCAGCTAAGTTGGTTAACCAGATGTAACTCTTGAGAACGTAAAAATGAAACCAAATGGACCCTTGCGGGTCCCGAAATCCAGCCTGGTATTGTGGACAAAAGCAAAATAAATCTTTAGTTTTGGGGTCTGTGCGGCTAAAATGTCATCAAATGCTGGTCCATTTGGTGGCTCAAATGCTGAATAAATGGTGGGACCTGGTATGAAAAAGGTTGAAAACCGCTGGTCTAGCCTAACAGACATTTTCAGTGGTTAGATTTTATTCAGTAATCCATGAGCCTTAGTTGTCAGAGACAACTAAGGTTGTGTGTGTGTGTGTATGTGCGTGCGTGCGTGCGTTGTGTGTGTGTGTGTGTGTGTGCGTGCGCGTGTGCGTGTGCGTGCTGCCACTCTGCCTATCCCCCATTCCCCTCCAGTGTAGCGTTGCTTATATAACCCTGTCCTGGTTTCCTAGTAATGTCAGAAGGGCCTAATGTGAGTTCTGTGTCTACATTGAGTCCACTGCCCACCCCCCTCAGGCAAGACACATTTTACCAGCCCCCGCATGGGCCGACCCACCATGTAGTCCATGTATATGAGAAAGAGAGGGGCAGGGGCGGATCTAGGCATGGGCATGGGGGGGGGCAATGCCCCCCTAAATGACCTGACTGCCCCACCAAACATGATGGCATGCAAACGACCCAAATCTCAAATGTATTTCAAATTAAAGTGCTTATGATTAAAATGATCTGAGACACTACTACTGCTACTAACTAACTACAGCTGTGACACCACTAAACCAACAGCATTTCATCAATGAAAACAGAAAACTCTCTGAGTCAGACCTTTAGCTTTATGCATGCTGCGTGTCTGTTGCAACTTCAACAACAACTGATATTATTATTGATGCTTTACTTGTCTAATAAAAGTCCTGTAACAGAAAATGGTATGGGTGCGGCTTCATCGCCTGTGGCGCGAAGTGACACGGGTGATGAAGCCGCACCCATACCATTTTCTCTATCCCCCTCCAACATGTTCTCTTGCCCCCCCCCCCCAATGGGACATGTTACATCCGCACCTGGAGAGGGGCGCAGAAAGACGGATAGAGAGACGCTGAGGAAACGAGCAAAGTGGTGAGGTAGGAGAGGTAGTAGAAATGCAGTGAGGTGAAATTGAGGGGACAGTGTTGTAAGGCAGTGAGAGATAGTTTTAAAGAACATCAGACACACACAGAGAGAGAGGACAGTTAGAAAGGAACAGGCCATAGGGATGCTGCAGAGAGAGGAGGGTTGGTAGAGAAACAACAGGGCAACGTGAATGTGTTTCCTGTGTGTTTAATGAATGGGGGTAGTCTGTGCAAAGTTTAAACAGACAACATCAAAGTGCTTGACTTAAATCTCTCGTAAAGTCGGTCTCTTTGTAGCAAAAGCAAAGAGTAATAACTAATGTGAATTTGACAACCAAATAGTGCGACATGAGCTCTTTTTTTCCCCAAATTCATTAAATTTGATTACGTCACACTAGGGTTGTCCCGATCATTTTTATTTATTTTTTGCTCCCGACCCGATCCCGATCCTTTGAGTTTCAGTATCAGTCGATCCCGATATTTCCCAATCCCGATCACTTTTTTTGCTGTCTATTTGCTATTTATCTGTCCAAACTCATCTGGATATTGATCTTTTTGTTTGTTTGATTAATTGTATGTGCAGCGCCACCTGGCGGCTTGCTGTCAGCTGACGGCCTGGATAGCAGATAGTGGTACGTCAAACACATACTGCAGCTTACCAGTTTCATTCTAATGGGCTGGGAGTTAGTACTGTAATGTGCTGTGAATCCGAAGCGTCACGTTAATGATGCCATGAAATTAAACATAAGTAAATGTTGATTATTTCTATAACTTCAAAGTCAAATTGTTTCCTCCACTATAGACTTCTCGTATCCTGGCTCAGCCCTGAATCAGCACCTTAAAAAATACTACCTTATTTTTTCCCTGTAATTCAAGGACTGGCTTCCCTGCCTTTGGGGCCGCTTGTGCCGGTTGGAAATCCAATCCAAGCACCTGAACATATTTTACTGATTTTGTTCAAATGCTAGTAACACTCATCGGGAGTGTTTGTTTTGTTAGCAACCAGGCTAACACATTAGCCATAAGAATGAAAACAACATTGTCTGCTTTCCCAATATTCTTATGAACCAATCACCGTGAAGACTGCCGCTTTGATCACGCCCATCCCAGAAACTGCTGTGGTAGAGAGGGGCTTCAGTCTGAATAATGAAGTGAAACGAAATGACAATTCAGACTGAGGTCAGGCTAGACTTCGCGCTGTACCTCCGTGATTTCCACATCCTATAATGTCTTTACAGGAAGAGCACTCAGTCACTGCGGGTGGGGGGAGTTTGGTTTAGCACCGACATCCTCTCTGCGTTGCCCATTACCTGTCCCAAGTGTTTCCTTTTTGAATGTCGGTTGCCGAAGCCAAGCAAGGATTTCAGACATTACTTTTATTGGACAGAATAGACTATTTAGAAGACCATTAGTTCGCGCCCCCCCTGGCAAAAAATGTATATAATCAGTTTTTCTCCATTAGCTAGACAAGAGAAGAGAGAGGGAGAGAGAAAAGGAGAGGAGGATAATGGTGTGTAATGATAATGTCTTGTTGTTTGTGGGGGGAAAAGGCAGTAAAATGTATGGTGATCAGCAACAGCAGCATCTCTGTAGACAGTTACTTTAAAACACTTGTACATTACCAGTTGTTGGGGGTGATCCAGAATGGCTGGTAATTTTCCTCTGCAACATTCTAATGCTGAGATTATGCATGGTGCTGTCCAGGTTTAAAACCGTTTGGACTGTAGTTCTGTGTGTGTGTGAACTAAAAGCAGCCATTCCTGATTTTTAGATTTTGACAATATACTCTGGTTTCCGGCAATGTATTCTAGTTTCTGACGCAAGAATGTAGTCTCTGACGTGAGATTCTAGTCCCTGGCGCCAGATCCTATAGTTTCTGACACCAGATTCTAATTTCTGACACCAGATTCTAGTTTCTGACGTGAGATTCTAGTTTCTGCGCTAGATTGTAGTTTCTGACGTGAGATGTTCTGACATGAGATTCTAGTTTTTCTGAAAAAATCTGAAAATCCTATCTAATTTACATCTCCTTCATCATCCTTCCATCATCCTCCTTCTTGCTTTCTACTTCTACAGTATCACTACATACTCACTCTCTTCAACTTTACTCTCTCTCCTCACTCTCCCACACTCTCGTTCTCTCCCCTTCTTCGCTCTTATACTCTCTCTTGCCCTTATACTCCTTGCTCTATACTATGTCTCACTTTGCCTCTCTCTCTCTCTCTCTCTCTCTCTCTCTCTCTCTCTCTCTCTCTCTCTCTCTCTCTCTCTCTCTCTCTCTCTCTCTCTCTCTCTCTCTCTCTCTCTCTCTCTCTCTCTCTCTCTCTCTCTCTCTCTCTCTCTCTCTCTCTCTCTAACTCTCATATGTCCTTGCTCTTTGTCAAATCTAATCTTGCCGTTTTTTATTGATCCTTCCAACCAAGTGAAGTGAGGTCCCTCATGACTGCCAGACATACCCCCCCCAGATAACTGTGTTACTGTAAGCAACAGCATACTGATGGTGAAGAGACAGACTTGTTTGGCGTGTGCGTGTGTGCGTGCGTGCGTGCATCTCAGGGGCTTATATATCATTTTCCAATTGGGTGGGCAGAAGAAAATGGTATTGGTGCGGCTTGATGAAGCCGCACCCATAGAAATATCTTGGGTTGTTTTTGCATGCCACCGTGTTTGGTGGGGCAGACTGGGCATTTAGGGGGGCATTGCCCCCCATGCCTATGCCTAGATCCGCCCCTGGTGCGTGTGTGCGCGTGTGCGGGTCGGTATGTCTGCGTCCTGGAGATAACTCCTCTGCTCAGCGCGAGTGTATGCAACTGGTTTTGCTCGCCAAAGATAGCCGATCTACAAGCATCGCAACGACACAGCTTTATTTTCAGGGGGTTACACAGGCAGGTTAATACACGATGGTCATGAGGATTGACCTGCCGCGGTGATTGTGGCAACGTTGTCCTCTCCACAACCGCTCGTAAAAGGTTATTTCTGAAGTAGTCCATCCATGACATGGAATAGGGAGTCTTGTAGTCTGTATTGTAGTATTTTCAGTTTCACCATATTGGTAAGCGTAACGGTGGAGGCACCTCCAGGCTCAATGTAACCTGACACGTTGCTGGTTCGAGTGATGTGAAGTAGGGATGTCCTGATGCCACTTTTTCATTTCCGATCCGATCCCGATACCACAATTTTTGTGTTAGCCGATACCGAATAGAATATATATAATAACTAACTACAAAATAATACCTATATTATTTATATATATATATATATATATATATTATATATATTTTATATATATATATATATTATATATATATATATATATATATATATATATATATATATATATATATATATGAATCATCCAACTGGGAATGACATACTCCTCTCTCAAATGTGCACTTGGGAAACTCCAAAGCAAACTCCACATGACCCAACATTTTACTTAATGCCATGGTGTCAACCCTTACCCCTGTGTCTGAACACTGGTTAGACAGGCATATTTGCCAATATGTGACCGATTATGAACAAATGAGGGCCAATTACTGATACTTTTCCGATACCCATACCCATACACTATTTGCCAATACCGATATGTTAAAAAAGGGACAAAAAGAGCCGATCCGATACTTTGGTATCGGTAATGGGACATCACTAAAGTGAAGCATATCAGTACATCACATCACATGTGATGTATGCTTAAAACTTAGATTTGATACACAATACTGTACATGTTACGTGACATACAGTATATCTCTCTACAACACACCATGCCAGCGTATCAGTAAAATGCAGCACACATCTCCTCGCTGCCAGTGAAAGCCAAGCCAGTCCTACTGTGAGCTTCCAGTGTGACTCATCACAGCTGAGCTGTTCTGATCCCATCCGATCTGCTCCATTCCATTCCGCACTGGCAACGCCGTTCTGCTAGATCAGGAAGAGACATCATTCCCTGGTATATTTTTAGATCTAGCTGTGTGTCAAATAGCATATACCACAGGGGCGGATCTAGGCATGGGCATGGGGGGGCAATGCCTAATGCCTAAATGCCCAGACTGCCCCACCAAACACGACGGCATGCGAAACAACCAAAGATATTTCAAATTAAAGTGCCTATATTTAAAATGATTTGAACCACTACTAATGCTACTAACTAACTAAAAGTCCTGTATGCTACTAACTAACTAAAAGTCCTGTAACTCAAAATGTTATACCATTTTCTCCTGCCCCCCCCCCCCTTCCCCCCCAATTGAGAAATGTTATATCCGCCCCTGATATACGGATGTTGTGGAAATGCAGAATAGAGCTCATTGCAGACTGAAAAAAAATACATTGATCATATGTAATAATTACATTAAAAAAGATTCTCTTTTATTGTCACATAAAGACGTGGGTGAAATTATTCCATCCGTCATTTTGCAGTATAAGTTTGCAAATATTATAAAATGGCTGATAGAGACAGAGGAGACATTAACAACCGACTGCACATAACAGATTGCACGTTCAATCAATGCCAAATGTAATATTTGCAAAAGCTTCCAATAAACAGAATTTGCTGGGATTTGGGGAAATACCAGCAAGGCTTTGGTGTATTAGTTTGGTGCCTTTTCCTTTGATGCCAGTCTGTAGAGAACAGCAGTGGAGCCGTTTGATCTGGCTGGAGCTCTCTCTCTCTCCGTCACAAAGCTCTGGACTTCATTCTAAAGTCCAGTGCTGCCCACACTTTTTTGACTTGAGAGCTACTTTCAAAATGACCGGCTCAACCAGATCTACACATAAAAAAAAATCTATTTCAAGGCCCCCAAGAAAGTTTAACTTTTGAAATAGTAGTGATGGTGTTACTTACTGTTATAGTGTTTAAGAATAATGCACTTATAATGAAAAATAGAGGGGGAGAATTGGAAGGTTTTCCTGTATATGCTACTACTGACGTTTGAAAACAGTATTTGGGGTTTGAGTTGACAGTTTGTGATGTTGAATTTAGTCTCTTGCACCCAAAACTAAGAACTTTCACATTTTTGTCCACAATTGAGAAAGAGAACTGGCAAAGCGTTGGTCAAAATAACAATCATTCTCCATTTTCTAATTGTGTGGACTCTTGAAATTACGTAATTCAGATGTTTAAAAATAATTTAACTCTTGAGAGTGTAAAATGAAACCAAACGGACCCGTAAGGGTCCGTTTGGTTTCATTTTAACGCTCTAAAGAGTTACAGATCTACACAGTTTAGGGGACTGTCATGTGATCTACCTGCATGGTCTGTGTGATCTACTGGTAGATCACCATCTACCTTTTGGGCACCCCTGGTCTAGTACAATACGAACGGAGGTGATGTGACTGTGTGCTGCTCATGTTGCTTTAGTACTGACCTTTGTGTCCAGTCCAGAGAACCTGTGAATGAATGAATGAATGAATGGTTGGAACTGCTGCTGCTTACTGTTTAGTCACTGGTGGAAAGTAGGTGGAAAGTAGGTGGAAAGTAACCAAGTGCATTTACTGGTTCTTAAGTACCTCAGCCTGTACCTCAGTTTGAGGTATTTGAACTTTACTTGACTATTTAAAACTTGTACTACACTACACAGTACACAAGTATTCGCAAAAAAAAAAAAAAAAAACTAAAGAATAATACGGTTACTAGTGACTTTGTAGATTTGAATTGTTATTACAAAATTACATTAATCACTTCAGTTCAATCAAGTCAGCTGTCAGCAGAGTGGTCTGGAATAGCTGAATTTTACATTGTACAATTTCCTACTCCAGAAATTTGAGGTCAGGACACAGTATGCAAATACTGTGTCCTCATTGGCCACCCCAATTTTCTGGAGTAGGAAATGAGTCTATGAGTCAATTGAGCTATTCCAGACCAATCTGCTGACAGGATTTTTTTTTTCTTTACCAAGAGCTGATCCGGTCTGGCTTTTGCCAGACTAAATCACTTCAGCCCCATGTACATTATATTTCTCAATGTTTTTGCTATACGATTGAAAACTGGAAACTGGAATGGGACATTCGACACACTAGTGTTTTCCAGTTCCACTACTTTAAGTGCATTTTTACAATACTTTTTGCACTTTCACTCAAGCACATTTTGAATTTTGGACTGTAACAATCTGCAATTGGAGTATTGATAGCTTTTACTTACTTTGAGTACATTTTCCACCACTGTGAGTGGATGGAGCTGCTGACCTTCTATGTCGTAGCACCATCATCCCAGCCTGTTCCTGGGGATCACCCCGTAAGCCGCACTGTGTCCAGTATGTGTTGCTTGATTTGTGTGTGGTTTAGTTTTTTATGACCTGTGGCTTGTCAGGCCCTTGAATGTCATTGTCGGTTCACACTGCAATGACTGGTATTTCCCAAGGAGGAGGAGGTAAGGGTTCTGTGATCACTGATGGGTGAAGGGAGAGGGAGTTATGTGAGCAAAGGTAGTCATGCCTGGCGGCTGCTGTGGGAAGCAAACGCGCGCAGACAGACATACAGTACGGTGTGCCGAGTAGTTCTGAATAAAATTTAGTCGGACAAATCCCACCCTTTCCGCTGTGAATCCCCCCCACCACTACGTGTTTAGTGACCTCTAACTACAGGGACACACTTGAGCCCTACCAGGATAGCAAATGGATCCTTGAAATCCAATCAACCCTGCCTCATGTTTTCTTTCACTATACAGGTTGGGTAATAAATAATGGCTTCTTCTCCCAGGCCCTATAGACCTGCGCAGTGACGTCACCGCCTTTGTTCCACTAGTGGATTCCTCATTCATTTTCCTCATAGACTTTTCGAAAATGGTTAATAAAAACACGATTGCGCCGCGGCCAAAACCAACTCGGGTCGTGACAAATCATGACGATAAACACAATATCGTCATATAATATATAATTAGGAAGAAGTAGAAAACGGCATGATACAAGACTTTTTGTTTCGTTTTTCATCTTAGAAATTATTTTGTTGTCCCAAAAGTTTGTGTCTGTCATCATGATTTGTCACAACTCGAGTTGGCTTTGTCCGCAGCGTAATCGTCTTGATATAAATTATTTTCGAAAAGTCTATGAGAAGAATGAATGGGGAATCCACTAGTGGAACAGTGCGGTGACGTCACTGCGCATCTCTATACTGCTCCAGCACTAAGGAACTTAGGATCTGTGTAGCGAGCCTCGCACAGCAAACCGCTGCGTGATAAATTAACCGTAACAATGTTTAAAGGTTTAACCTACAGAAAGCTACGTATCTGTTGCTAGCTTTCTGTCCTATGCTGCTGCTTGTCTCGGTGGTATATTACCCAGCCATACACGTGAGCGAGCAGTGGCGGATCTAGGCATGGGAATGGGGGGGCAATGCCCCCCTAAATGCCCTGACCGCCCCACCAAAACATGATGCCATGCAAAACAACTCAAATTTCAAAGATATTTCAAATTAAAGTGCTTATATTTAAAATGAACACTACTGCTACTAACTAACTACAGTTGTGTCACCACTAAACCAACAGCATTTCATCATTGAAAACAGAAAACTCTCTGAGTCAGACCTTTAGCTTTATGCATGCTGCGTGTCTGTTGCAACTTCAACAACTGATGGTATTATTGATGCTTTACTTGCCTAATAAAAGTCCTGTAACCAAAAATGGTATGGGGGCGGCTTCATGAAGCTGATGAAACCGCACCCATACCATTTTCTCTTGCCCCTCAATTGGGAAATGTTACATCTGCCCCTGTGAGCGACTGTGCGCGCGCACACACGCGCACACAGACACAGACACACACACACGGACAGATCTCTTCCAGTATATCCCAGAGCGCTCCATCCATATCTCTGGAGAACAGAGAGGGATCCAAAAAGATATGTCTCCCCAGGCTGGCCCACATGCCTGCCCCATGCAGGCCCACAGAGCCAGCCAGCCAGCCAATCCCCGTCCGCATGCGGGTGGTGGTGGTGGTTATCTAGTCGCTGCTGCATGCGCCGCTGACCTAGAAACGCAGATGAGATGAGTGAATGAAAAAAGCATCTCCGGAGTGGAATGCAGCTGCTCATGTGTCCGTGTCATTCATCACCGGGAGAGGAGAGGAGCTTTTCAAGTCTCTCAAGCCCTTCAATGCCTTACATTCGAGCTTTTCCGCAAGCTTTTATTTGCTTGGAAGGACACAGGCTATTGTTTGTTATGCCCCCCAAAAAACACTTACAGCACTAGCATTTTTCACCCAGTAGTCCACACTGTTACGGAGTACTTTTTTTATTGTTGTTGTTAGTGTCACCCACCGAATATGGATCTCTGATCTACAATTGTCAGTTATGCTTGTAGATCATTTCTTTCGGGCGATTTGCTGCTGTTTGAGTCCCAGGCAAACATCTAATGTCTCTTTTGGGCCTGTAGACCGAAAAAGTTTGAAGACCTGGCTTACAGGCTTCCGTACACGCATGTATGCGCGCACACACACGCATGCGAGCGCGCGCACACACACACACACACACACACACACGCACGCACACACAACACACACACACACACACACACACACACACACACACACACACACACACACACACACCACACACACACACACACACACACACACACACACACTAAACAAAAGCCTCACACAGTCAATGACCTTTCAATTCTCAATGATTCCATCAATCCCTTGCTGTGTCCCATTCAAGCCCTTCATTCCACCCAGAAACGTTGGAAAAGTAGTAAAGGTCGTCAGACTCTCCACTGTTGTTTTTCTCTGCCCTGCAATTCCAGCCTGTATGTTAGTCAGACTGGGTGCTGACAAACCTCTGGTGGACTACATTGAAATCAATGTAACCAGGGGCGGATGTAACATTTCCCAGGCAGGAGAAAAATTTCGGTTACATGACTATTAGTCAAGTAAAGCATCAATAATAATATCAGTTGTTGTTGAAGTTTCAACAGACACGCAGCATGCATAAAGCTAAAGGTCTGACTCAGAGAGCTTTCTGTTTTCAATGATGAAATTATGTTAGTTTAGTGGTGATACAGCTGTAGTTAGTTAGAGGTATCTAAAGAGCACAACGTATCACAAGTCTTTCCTGTCTGTTTCCTGTCGAATAACCAAATATCGCTAGCCTGGCTAAAGGCAGACTGAATCAGCCGTTGGCAAAAACATATTGGCCTTTAACTGAGCATGTGTAGCAATGGAGAATTTCTACCTATTCGGTCTATTCCTTTTCGATGGAAGCATTAGGATGCCACAGTCATGGCATAATAATTGCCCATTCACAATTATTTGAGATAATCACACTTAATTTGTTTGTGTGGTCGTCATAAAAGTCATAAAAGTTCATACATCCATACTAGTAGTGCTGCATGATTGTTAGGTCTGTTCTGGAGGGGTTACAGGGGTTGACACTAAGGTCTCCGAGGCACTTGCCCATCGGGCAAGTGCAAGTCAGGTTCTACTTGCCCTCAGGTCATGGTCACTTGCCCCCCAGGTTCCAGGTGGTCCCCAGTTAAGTTGATTAACCAGATGTAACTCTTGAGAATGTAAAAATGAAACCAAATGGACCCTTGCGGGTCCATTTGGTTTCATTTTTACACTCTCAAGAGTTAAAATTCATCATCTTAATCAGCCCAGGTCTACACTGTAGAAGATTAATGGTCATTTTGATGTGTTAATTTGCCTGTTTTGTTTCCCAAATCCAGCCTGGAATTGTGGATAGCTAGAAAGCAGGGAAAGACACAGAGGCAGAGTGCAATGACTGCCTTCAAGACAAATTTATCTTGTGTTGTGTTATAGTGCACTATGTTGCACACTTGCCCGATCGGGCAACCAGGTAGCAGTCTTCACTTGCCCCACCATTTTTTTTACTTGCCCCGGGCAAGCGGGCAAGTGTTAGTGTCAAGCCCTGGGTTAGCAGTAGTGGGGGTTCTCATCCTGAGGTCTCAGTGAGGCTAGGCGTGTTGACAGGCTGTGGATGACAGCCCTGCAACCACAACGTTGAACTCTGAGGTCACAGAGAGCTCTCAGAGGATCCCGGTGGGTCCATATATTGAAGGATCCTCTCTGTGTCACTCCCAGGACGACTCTCGTCACCGCTGGCTGCGATGTGTTGCCCAACGAAAAGTGTTGATTAAAAGCGCTCCTCCTCGGTAAGGATCTTCTAGTAGTCATCCAAAGCGAGGCGCTGGGGAGCCGGTAACCTTAGGGTTAGAGTCGCTCACAGGTTGCCGTTTATAACTGGAAGACCGGTACCAGTGGTGTGTTATTTCTATAAGGTTTAAGTATAGGAGGTACATTATCACACTACTGTCTCTTTTTTAACCCTCATATCGCGCCACCGAGTGGCGCGATATGAGCTTGTAGTTCTGCTATTTTTGAAAAATTGTGAAAATGTGGTGCAAATCTTTGAATACATTATTTCGGAAGCAAACATTTTTAACTCAAATCTTTGCTTCTGGGGGATCCCTCGAACAACATGTTTTTAGATGAGGTTCTGCAGCTAAATAATAGATATTTCTGGGGGTCCTTCCTATGAAATATGTCAAGCATCACTGACACAGAAAGAGATTTTTCCAGAAAAAACTAGAATCTCGCGCCAGGGACTAGAATTTAGTGTCACAAACTAGAATTTAGTGTCATGGATTAGAATCTAGTGTCAGAAACTGGAATCTAACTTCAGAAACTACAGTCTACTGAGAGGAACTAGAATCTACCGTGGGGGACTAGAATCTGGCATGAGGAACTAGAATCTAGCATCAGAAACTAGAATCTGATCAGGACACAATCGGTTAAAGTGTCCTGTCTGAGATCCTGAGGGATGCATTCTAATTGTCCAATTAAAAAAAGGTTCCATTGCTCATCCGCTACTGCAAGTCAGACCAGACTGGGCCTTAACATATGCAAAAAGCCTGCCTTAACAGTGAAGACTTATTTTGTATTATCGTACAGTGTATAATTTCTGTGTTGTTTACACTGCGGTCCGTTTGAAACCAACAATGCCTGAGTATAAGTCAAGTAGTGATTCGCTTGTGGTTGTGTTGCCGTTTCCATGTTCTGTTGCCGTTTCCAATTGACCGCATTTGTATCTCAGAGCATTGCGGGCTGTGTACTGTAGCTGCTAGCTAGGTCTACTGATTTATGCATCAAGGCCCAGATCGAGAGTTGACCGACCGCTGATGTAATATTTACAACATCCCTGACTAGATAATTAAATGTGCGCTTTGAATTAGTGATGCTCTGTTTTGTCCAACACGTAATGCTCACAGTGACTGCCTGCTGCTGCTGCCGTTGGCAGAGAGTTTTCTATTACCGTTTCAAAATGTTCTGCTGCTTCAGGCCTCTTTCTTTCTCTCTCTCTCTCTCTCTCTCTCTCTCTATGCCGCTTTTGTATACACTCAGTACTTGGCATTCTTTTTTTTGTGTATGACCTTACAGTATCGCTCCTTCTGGACTCTGTGTCTGCATGATTTATCCCTCCGCCTCCCCGTATCTATCTATCTCTCTCTCTCTCTCTCTCTCTCTCTCTCTCTCTCTCTCTCCCCCCCCCCCCCCCCCCTCTCTCCCTGTCGAATGAATTCTGTTTCTCTGCAAGGAAATGGCATCTTGTGCTCTCTCTGATCTCTGGCTGTCTCTTCATCTTGTTTCCCAGTTTATCTCTGACCTCTCCTTGCTTTTCCTCGCTTTCTCTAGTTCTTTTTTTCCCGGTCTCCTCTCACACCTCATCCCACTCATCTCTCTCTCTCTCTCTCTCTCTCCTCTCTCTCTCTCTCTCTAAGGGCGGATATAACATGTCCCTTTTGGGGGGGGGGGGGGGGGGGGGGGGGGGGGGGGGGGGGGCAAGATAACATGTTGGAGGGGCAAGAGAAAATGAAGTCGCACCCATACCATTCGGTTACAGGACTTTTATTAGTCAAGTAAAGCATCAAAAATAACATCAAGCTAAAGGTCTGACTCAGAGAGTTTTCTGTTTTCAATGATGAAATGCTGTTGGTTTAGTGGTGGTGACACAGCTGTAGTTAGTAGCAGTAGTAGTGTTTCAAATCATTTTAAATGTAAGCACTTTGATTTGAAATATCTTGGGTTGTTTTGCATGGCATCGTGTTTGAGGGGGCAGACTGGGTATCTAGGGGGGCATTGCCCCCCCATGCCCATGCCTAGATCCGCCCCTGTCTCTCTCTCTCTCTCTGGATGCGTGCCCTCAACCCTCTCACCGGTGAGCATGACTGTAAAGGTTGATGCTAATAATACTGAGGTCTCATTCAGACTCCCCACGTTGCTGCCATACTTGTAAATACCATAAACTTACTGTAGCTTTGCTTGTAAATGATATGATTAAACCCCACCACTAACTAAGTAAACATACTATAAAATACCTATTCAAGTTGATTCCATGAATGGGGATAATAAGACCTACCTAAGGACAAAACATGGTACAATCATTTTTGGGAAATGATGGTTTAATTCCGGTTGGCCTTTTGTTACGTGTTTTTCTTGTGTAGTTGCCAAGGTGTCAGAAGAAGAACTTTGACGTCAACGGCTTGTAATAATGTTGACCTCTACAAGTCAACCTTTCAAACTTAATATGCTCCGTTGCATGCCACATTGCCACTTGCCGCTGAAAACATTGTTTTCAAACAACATTGTTGTACAATGCAAAATGACATGGAACTCCCGTCTCCTCTTTTGCGTGAGTTCATGCCTCGTGTCATGTCGCCTTGTTACTCATTTGACTTTTCTTCACTACTACAGCACTTCACCAAGTCTCTTCCAAAATGTTTGCCCCTAGCCAGCTTACAGTAACCCACATACCTACAGTACAGATTTAGCAGCGTTTGGCTCCTAGCGATTCAAGAGCTGGACTGCCTGTTAAAGCGGATGTACCTTGACAATAATCTTGACTACTAATTCTCATTGCATAGCGGATAGTGATCCGCATGAGCCAATATAAGTGGTGGGAGGGGAGGAGAGGGGAAGAATATATTATCAGACATTATGCAACGCTGTCCTCATTACCAGATTGTCCGCTTCTCCACAGTGGCTGGAGCAATTGATCTGGATTAAAACGCGGGCCGGCCATTGATCATTAGCATTGTGCACGAAATAACAGGAATTATTAGTGAGTACAACTGCAATTGCTTCCCCATGCATGCATGCGTATCCCCCCCCCCCCCTTCTCTCTCTGACAACAAAAAAATGAATCAATTGAATCGTACAGAGGACCGTGCAATCCAACTGTCCAATCAGAGAAAACAAAAAACATACTTTGGAATAGTCATAATAAATACTTAATTGACCAATACTACCGAAACATGATACTCTTTAATTGACCCCCCCCCCCCCCCCCCCCCCCACCCCCCCCCCCACTGCAAAACCAAAATTTTAAAGCTATACTAGCAATTGTTAGAACTGCATCTATCTATACTGATAGCCCCCCTGCAGGGATCAATGAGAATCAATGGAGTCCGCAGGGAGTTTAGTGTAGGGGTTGACAACCGATGAGGACTCGTGGGAGTTCACTCCACAAGCCCATCCCACAAATTAGAAGACCCGAGTTGGCTTTGGCCACGGCACAATCGTGTTTTTATTAACCATTTTCGAAAAGTCTGAGGAAAATGAATGAGGAATCCACTAGTGGAACAGGGTTGGTGACGTCCATTGATCAATGGGAATCAATGGAGTCCGCAGGGAGTTTAGTGTAGGGGTTGACAACCGATGAGGACTCGTGGGAGTTCACTCCACAAGCCCATCCCACAAATTAGAAGCCCCTAATAAGGTGACCTATGACCCTGAGCCAGCACACCAGGGGATATTGACAGCCAATCTATTCCACTTCCACTCCCAGGCTTAGCCGGAAGGAAGGCCCTGCTCCACATGGTGCAGTAGGGCTGGGACCATTCACTTACCTCAATACAATATTGATATTTAGGGTTCTGAATCGATTTATATTGCAATTCTTAATTATGCTGCGATTCAATTTGATATAGCATTTTTTCCCCCCACAAACAACTGTGCTTTTATTATACCACAACATTTTAAAGGGGAATTCCAGCTATTTTCAAGATTTTTTTTCCAAGACCTTTTTTTCTGAGGGTGTACAAATGGAACCAAATGAACCCGTCAGGGTCCATTTGGTTGCATTTGTACACCCTCAGAAAAAAAAAAGTCCTAAGAGAAAAATCATTTACCACCACAACCACAACACAAACACAACTTGATGATGTCATCAATTTGTGTTTCTGGAAAACAATTGATAATGATATACAGTCAATGTGGTAACCTGTCCAGGTTTGGCTGACCCTCGGTAATGGACAAACCTTATCAAATTGTCTCTCTTTATAAGTACCTTATTCATGTGTACTAGTCATTCCAGTAGTATTTTTTGTAGAGATTCGGTCGGAGAGTTGTGGTCAGTGTGAAATCTTTAGACTAATGAGCTCATATGGGAATACTTTGGTGATGGAATAAGCATTATATAAGGAGGCATTTTACATCTTAATGTAGAACATCCTTGAGCACGGCTGAGCCCCCAACTGTGTGCAGTGAATGTGAATTTAACCCTTTGGGTTAAAGTGCTACCATTTATGATGTTGTGTATTCTTTGCTACATTTGCTGTCCATTGCTGCAGAAGAAAAAGATCTTACCCCCCACAAAGGCAAACGCAAGCTTATCCAAGTGGAAAAAAAACAAACAATACAAGCATCACATGATGTGGCACCTAGACCACATGTTAACAAGCTAAATAATGACATGAGTGTTATTTCAGGGCAGGCTGCAGCAGAGGAACAGCACTGGTCACTCCTGTCCTGTGAAAATATTGCTTTGTATTAAAGGGATTTAAAAAAAAAAACTCATTTAAGTTGTCTCTCACAGTACGTTTTAACGGCGGGTGATGGACAAGAAACGTCGGCCGCTATGAGCGACGACGGCGGTCATTACCGTAAATTCTCGCTTAGAATGGCATGCAAAATTAGGACCTTAAACGATGGTGCTGTGGTGCACTGAAAAAAAAAAGTATGGTGGAGGAGGAAGTGGGGCGGAACTAGCAACCAAACTGTGCCGAATGATTTTGGGTTGAGGGCAAAAAAAAAGCAGCACTTGGCTCTGATTGGTTATCCCCGGCCAAACGTTGACCGATTCGGGCGAAAAGCTCACCAATTTTTATCTTTCCGGCCGACATCGCCCATTCTGCTGCTGTCGCCTGAATCGACGGCTCCCATAGAGAATAATGGATGTCAGGCGATGTCGCTTTTATCATCACCCACCGTCCCCCGCCGTTAAAACGCCAGTCTCTTTCTCTCTCTCTGTTTCTCAGAGTGATGGGATGTCTGGGAACTAACTGTTATTATTTCATATACTGACGTGTGTGTGCGCACGTGTGTGTGCGTGCGTGCGCATGTGTGCGCTCACCATGCAACCCGTGCGTGTATGAATGGGCCTGGAACTACATCTCCTTCTTTGGCAAATCAACTCCAAAGCACACAAAGAGTCTGCCATTACTCCTAGTTCTTTCTTACCCCTGTCTGTGTGTGGGTATCTCTTCCTCACCCCTATCTCTTTCTCTCTCTTTGCAATCAAAGCCATAATATTTCTGGGTGCCCTCTCAACAAAGTGCTAAATCAATTGTAAGCCCCTTACAATTTATATAATTAGTATGTTTTTCTATTTCAGAACATTATCTTACAAGCAAAAAAGGAAAGTAGAAAAGCAAAACAAAAAGTAAAGACAAACTTGCTTGTTGTTGTATGAACGTACATGACAGTTAAATATATGAAAGATTTAACTTTAATTATACGGTAATTATCGTTTTAGTCGACAGAATCAACACAGATTCACACTGTTGTGTGTGGAATGCTGTAGCAGCAGCAGCAGCCTCCTGCCCTGCATACCACCACGGGAATAAGTGTCATTAAATGGCTGCTTATTATGGTCAGGGATTTGGCTTCTGAAAAACGCTTTCACTGTTGGCCAAGTGTGTGTGTGCGTGTGTGTGTGTGTGTGTGTGTGTGTCTGCACGTGCGTGTGCGTGTGTGTGTGTGCTCTATTATTTCCTCCCTGGCATAGTGCTAGTGGTCATTCGGTGGCAGGACTGTGAGATATTCTGGCTAACTGGAAACCT
This sequence comes from Benthosema pterotum, assembly GCA_039105355.1. Classification (NCBI taxonomy): domain Eukaryota; kingdom Metazoa; phylum Chordata; class Actinopteri; order Myctophiformes; family Myctophidae; genus Benthosema; species Benthosema pterotum. The sequence goes on from CM076969.1 coordinate 12,241,449, forward strand.
AATAATACTGTATCTGTGTTTGCCAAGTCCAGACTGCTTCACGGCAGTTCGGTGGAGTCACGCTGCATCAGGTGTGACATCAAACTGTACCGAAAAACACAGAGACTTTGGGTGCAATTCTCAATCGCTGTGGTGTAGCCAGGTATGGTGTAAGTCCTCTCATTGGCTGTATGGCACTAAATCAGGTCTGGGTCCTTTGTGGTAGGCCGAAAGCCTATGCCAGCAGGCCTGAGCCTACCAAATAATTACCCATAATAATTAAAACCAGTCATCCTGAGCTTCAGTTTTTCTGGGTAATTATTTGGTAAACCCAGGCCCAGGGCTGTTGGTATAGGCTTTCGGCCTATCACAAGGCCCCAGACCTGATTTGCTGCCATACAGCCAATGAGAAGACTTAAGCCATAGCTGGGTACACCACAGCGATTGAGAATTGCACCCATTGACTGTTGTTATAAATCTTAAAAATCTAATAATTCTTATTAGATTTTTAACGAGAGCCCGACCAATATGGAATTTTGGGAACGTTAGGATAACCGATACGACAGAGATATCGTACCACCACGGTTGTGCAACTGAGGAGAATTTTCAGAGGGCGCCGGTAGCCGGGCGGGTCGTGCAGGAGGAACCGGAGTTAAAGAGGACTCTTTTGTAGACGTGTTTGGTAGATCCAGAAATGCTTGTCTTTATTTTGTAAAACACGAAGCAAAATCGGCACAAAGACAGCACGGAAATCGCGTGCGTGGCTAAATACACTGATCACTAGGTCCAATTCATGATACAGAGTAAAAGAGCTCCCTTCAGGTCTGTGTACTATTGTTTTATACAGTAAAACATTCCCACTAAGTTCCTCCTCCCCAGGCGGAACAGGGTGACGAGTTCCTGTTTTCACAACCAATCACCAGCCGTTTCCGGCACAGGGAGGCGGGGCTTCCCTACAGACTGGACTTCCCTTTTTGTGAAGTTAAACTACACTAGACTTTTTAATGTTACTTTTTAAAGTACATTTATACATAAACGCACATCAGAAGTAATGTTCACTAATCATACAAATGAAACAAAATAAACAATGAACCTAACCTAAAATTAATAAATGGGCCAATGTTCAGATACTATTAAAGATGAATTCAAAACACTTTGTTAATACCCTTATAAAATAAATGTTCTCCTTAGTGTAAACAATCTCTGTAAATTAAGTCACTAGATTAACCAGTTCAGATATTATTCCTTTTGCTTCACGATGCCCTAGATGTTTTAAGAACATCCAAGACATCTTTTGTAGGAATTAATATTGTTTTGAAAGGGTTACTAAGTGAGTTACTAGTTTAATCTGATTTTCCAATAAAGTAATATCACTTGTTTAGCTAATTCAAAATGACTATCCTATTACTTTGATCGGTAGCAGATTACATAGGATATATATACATGCCACCTTTTTAGGACGCCATGATATTAAATTAGTTAAAATAGTGAACCTTTAGCCAGAATAGTTTTTAAAGAAACAGCCAATCTGATACATTCTAAATTCTATGCATGTATGTAACTTAGCACTTTGAGATAACAATTTGAATAGCACAGCTTGTGAGCCGGCTTCAAAGCTTTCAGGTGCTAAAACCCTATTGTCTCTGAGTCTCATTGTTCTTGGTGACCTTTTGTCACCAGCTGTTCCAGACTGTATGTCTCTGATGTGGGGGTTGTCACCCCAAAGTTTGAGTTTTTATGACTTCACCTGAAAATGCATCTTAGCATGTAACATTACTGAATTAGCTAGTAATTATGAATTATGATCATAATATACATCATTCCCCCCTTTTCACATGCCTAATGCATGTGAAAATATTAATTATGAATCATAATTCATAATTTGGACCAATTTCTTTTTTTCTTCGCAGAAACTAACCATGTTTGTTAGATGAATTACCTGAGCCTATCCCCCTGGACACCCGAAATACCTGTAAATCAATGTAGAAACTTTAACAGGAGGCTGATCTGAACCCAAATTGCATTTCATCTCGCCGTAATATATACACACGGGGAGCTGGAACACAACCGAGGCCAAACCCAAACTGACACTGTCTCAAAGACAAAGATACCCATAACACCTGTAAATGAAAAAATAATACCTGAAGATTCACCCAATACGAAACAAAATAAAAATAACCAACATTTAACGCCAAATAAACTCAAAACCCATTGAACTAAATCAACCCATATAATAATGATTTTAGATCAAATAGGAAAACACAAAAATAAAGACATCAAAAAAACAAAAACCTTTTTTTTTTTTTTTTTTTTTCTTTTTTTTCTTCAAAGTTCCTTCTTGACGATCCACGCGCCCTGAGATACACACGGTAGGTTGACAATTTCCCACCGGTTTCTCTTTCTTTCTTTTTTTTTTCCTAAATGATGAACGATGATGAACTCCTTGATCCTGGTCGAGGTCAACGCACTTCAAGCGTTGCACAACTAGCAGGAAATGACGATCCAATCTTCTTTGTTTTGGGGCAGGGCGTTTTGGACAATACATGGGCCAACACTTCCGGGCATGGAAGTTGAATAGGTGAAATGGGGACAGGAGACAGCCAGCTTGTAGCTGTCAAAAGTAGCTCCATTTTCCTCCATAGAACACTGTGCATTCACGCACAATCAGAAAGCTAGAAGACTGCATTTCAGCAGCTTCATAGCCGTAAACACTCTCCTTACAGGCCGTTGCCTGAACGCAAACTGTAGATGGTGACTCTCTTGTCACCCGACGATAGATTCCCACCGATGATACAACGTAGGAAGCCTTGTTGAAGACAATGCATGGACGATGTAGAGAAGAACATCTGATCTGCTTAGCAGCTGTAGAGATGCACGTTATATGGATCTCCACCCAGCCGATGAAGTACTGGTATCACGCCTTCCAGGTTGTAGAGCTGATGATGCTGACTTTTGCTGTGTAGAGTGGACCAGGAGTTGACGTAGACCAAGAGTTGAGGATCTCAGATGTACGTAGTCATGTAGTCATAGCTGTCGATGAAGATGATCATGATCGCCATGGCCACACCTTACTGCACACCGTCTTCTCCTCCTTCTCCTAACAGAAAAGACAGAAACCAACTTTCCGCCAGATTAAACATTCTTTTACAAGACACCATCATGCATCGAAGTAGTTATTGTCTGATGTTAGTATTAGCCCTAGTATTGACTGCCCAATGAAATATTACTCAAAAAGCCCTATTAACGTCAAATTATTCTCAATACACTAATCTTTTTTTTTTTTTTTTCCTCACCAACTCTTAACAAAGTTTACCAATTATTCTCATGTTCGTTTACCTGATAACCACCATTGCTGTTTCTCCGAACAACAAAATTACTTTCCTGAGTGAATAATGCATCCTATATTAGACTGCACATTGACAAATGTCTCCTTCTCCAAGCATTTATAAGCAACAACAATTTTAAAAATCGTTGCATGTTCCCTCTATTTAAAGTAAAAAATACATTGTGACCCTCTGACTCTTATTATACTGTTTTAGGCAGACTGCATTGTCTAAAAAATATGCAATCTGAAAAATACCCCCCTTTCTATTGATTCGACTATATCCTTCCCCCCTTTCCTGGAAAGTCCACACTTTCCAGGAAAGCAAGCCACCCAAATCGAGTGTTTTTCAAAAATACTGATTATACAACAAAATGTCACTTCCACTTCCACAATATTCAAAAACTAATCCCTAACTTTAATTTCCTAATATAGAAGCAATGTTTCAAACCCACAGTTTGTTAAAACTGTGAATACCTGAACTAATGTACCTAACTTTATAAATTGTGAATGCTAAACCTTAATTTCAAAAATGGAAGAAGCACAGAAAGGTTTTAGAAGCTGTCTTTCAAACACGAAAAGAAACTGTCAGCCATCTTTTTTTTTTTTCTTTTTTTTTTTTTTTTTTTTTTTTTTTTTTAGACCACCACTCAAGTTGACCATTGTTACCATGCCAAAAAAGTAAATGTTCTCTCCTTTTTTTTTTTTTTTTTTTTTTTTTAGCACAAGCGTCAGCCGACACTCGCACAATGTCTCTCAAAAATAATGTCCAAGTTCAAGAAAAGCACAAAAATGTTATCTCCTGTGCAAACAAAAAAACAATCTTTGTAGTAGTCCACAGGCCATCTGATCGCAAAAATCTGTCAGAAGCGTTACCGAGAACCAACCTTGTAGAATACAACCCCTGTAATTACACTCACTGCGGAAACCCATGGGTTGGAAAGCGTCTGCCGGCCTCCAGTCCGGTAGCTTGCTGGAGATAAAACGGGTGCCGCTGATGCTGTCCTGGAGGTGCCCCATACGACAGCTGCCCCTGCTGGTAGTTGAGCGGCATCCTCTCCCCTTGGGGAATGCCTGAAGTGGGAGCAAAGCTGACACAATTTCGAGCAAGGTGCCGCTCGCTTCCGCAATTATAGCATCTGTAGCGTGCACAGTCCTTCCCGTAATGATGCATACTGCCACACTTAAAGCAACCACTGTAGTTCAGCGGAGGGTGTGTTGGAACCCTGCCGGGGTTGGCGTCTCTAGGCAAACTGTCCTTCTGAGACTGCAGAGTTGATGCCACAGTCAAAGCCTTCACCTGTTGTTCGAGATATTTTAGCTGTAGTTGTTGCAACTGTCTAGCGGTTTCTTCGGCTTTGCGCCGTTGGGCCTCGACTTTAGCACGGACGGAATTAACATAATGTACTACGTAGGCTATATACTCATCTAAAGGACAACTAAAACGATGAAGCTTATTTTTCAGTTCAGTCTGCACCTTGTCTGGCAGGCCGCGTTCAATCATGTTCCTCAAGTAATATTGGTGCAGTCTATTGTCGTCAACACGTGAAAAATAACATCCAGCGACATCTGCCCACGCCTCATACGCACGGCGCACGTAACTGTACGGATTTTCCGTCTCAGCCAGAGGAGAAAAAAATACCTCTGCTGGGTCAAAGTTCTCAGGTGTCAGAGTTCTCACCACTGTCGACCTCCCTGGGGTACTGTAGCTTGCAGAACCTGCAGGCCTTGGAGTCACAGATGCATACGCAGGTGGAGGGCTCACACGTCCACCAGCTCCACCCAGTCCTTGAAGTCCGTCTAGGACCCCTTCCGTCGACCCTGAGGTGTAAATGTCCTCCTCCTTGAGCAGTGGGTCGATTGTCGTGGTGCCCTCGGAAACAACTGGATCCAAGGAGCTTGAGACCTGAGTATCAAGGGCACGCTCTCCCTCATTGGAAATTTGTGGCACAGACAAAATATTATCCTGTACAGGCAATGCGGCAACTGAGTGTTTCGCAAAATCCTTACACATTTTCTTTCCCCGTTGAAGAAACAACTTCATAACTTTCTGCTCTTCCTTAACCTTGTTTTTCAAAAAAATCTCATAGTTACGGACACGGATTTGTAAATCACTAATAAAAACTGGACAAAATATGTTTTCCTTTGGCCAAGGCCGAGTATTAACAGGACCATGTAATTCCCACCTACTCATAATTGAGGATAACTCCTCGATTAGAGTACAGTCATTCTGAGTGAACGCTTGATGACCTGATGATGCCATAATCAGTATTTCAATGTTGAGTTCAGAGTTATTGAGCTACAATAGGTGTCACGTTAATCAACCTCAAGTACTAACTATAAAACTATCAAAAATATCCCCCCTTGGTTAACAGGGAACATACGAAAAAGTTCAAAATTGTCTGCCCTCTCACAGGCTGTTGTCTTACTTCGAGAATTGCTGTGCAGCAGAGTCACTAAATAATGTATGTTATGCAAACCTATGTGTCATGCTTATGTTTATGGTGTACACGCATACATAAAGAACACGTGTGGGATATGTCATAAAATGTCTATAGGCTGAAAACAGGTAAACGAAATGGACGATTTTGAGCTGGACTTTGAAAACACAACTATTTATACCTGAACCTAAATTTAGATTTTAGCAATGCCAAAACGAAAACTACAATACGCTTTACTTAACCATGCAGGGATGACTCAGTCCATGCAGACACAATGCTTCTTCTGAAAAAATAACAGAATAATTACTACAACCAAAAAATCTACACTGAGCAGACAAAATTGGGACCCCATAAGAGTGTTAAGGTTAGAAAACAAACATTATCCATGCAACAAAAGAGACCAACCACCAAATTAGTAGGAAACACCCAAAACTGGATAAAGTGAAAATATTTCAAACCCACATACTGTATTTGTACAGACTGTGGAAAGAGTTCAACCAAAAGTACAACTATCTGGTGTTACCAAGAGAAATGTTTATAACAGGAGTTCTAAAAATGTAAATGGTCTAACTGTGGTCAACTAGAAATATCAGTATCAAATTATGGTTACCAGTTGTAATTCACCAATGATTAGCAACTTATAGCAGAGAAAAAAATGTGTCTCCACTTACTCACTCAAGGTGGAAAAAACCTGATTCACAAATGATACTCACCAACCATTCCAATCACCATTCATACTGAAAGATAAAACTGAAAACACAATTAACATACAATACCAAAATGAAAGTTCATGAAAGTATGCAATTAAATGTTCTATAGACAATTCTAAGACTAAATTTTAACAAAGGCGTTTGTCTAAAAACACCAATACACTGGAACTAAAGTTATGTAATTGATAATTTCTCTAATCATCAAGTGGCTGGTGCAACTTAAATAATCCACAACAATACTTGATTTCGAACTTTAACTCTCATGGAATAATAAACAAAAATAAAGAATGGATGGCTTAAGAAAAGTCACCCAATAACTTAACTATCTTAATCACTAGCCAATGAGGCTAGCTACATCTCAGCACACGGACATGAAAGAAAACCACACCAAGGTGTGATAAGCAAAACTAGTTGCATACTATACTGGTGAAACAATGGGACCCTAACCCTAACCCTTGAGGGGTGGTTACGCCACCCCAAGACAATTAACATAGACCCAGACAATATTCTTGATTACCCCCAAACAAACACACATTTAAAGATGAACTGACAGAGAACACAAAACAGGTCTAAACATGTGCTAGTCATTATAATGCCTAAATGAACCTAAAAGTCCTTCACAGCCAAACACAGCGGGCCTCCGTTCTGGACCAGCCAATCAAACAAAGTTCTTGGGCGATCACCCCAAGCCACCGTGTCTTTCTAAAAAAGACTCCCATTTACACAAAGACAACAAAGTCACAACACTAGTAAAACCTTGACGAAACAAAAACAAACAACAGATGGTATACCTATCACAAACAAACATTTAACAAAAGTCCAACACAAACAACAATACTTCCCCCCTTCGAAACAGATATCAATATCTGTTTCGACCCAACTCCAAACAAAACCATGGCCTCACGCCCTAACACCACAAATCGCAGCGTTACAAACCATTCGTATATCCTTCTCAAAAGATACACAATAAAAACATTATTTAGGAACAACTCCCACCACAACTGATAACACCATTACATACCCGTGACGACTAAATGACAGCCATCACCCACCAATTTAGCACGCACGCACACAGACACGCAAAACAGTCACACAGGTGCCCGCGCACACACAAGCAAACACACACACATTAACAGCCACACAAGTGCGCGCACGCACACACAAGCAAACACACACACACTAACAGGCGCGCACGCACACACACAGCCACACGGACGTACCCCTTCATGCCCATCTCACACCAAACAGTAACCCATACCACATCTGCCAACCACCAACTTTACTTAACCAGCTCCAACCACATTCCTCAGCATCAATCTCAATCAACTTACCAGATCCTTTTCAACGACGCACACACTTCCCCTAACCAACCCCATCAACTTAACTTAAACATTCCAACAGCGCACAACCCTCGAACCACCAAATCGACCTACGAAATCCTTTCAATCAAACCACGTACCAGCACAAAGAAGACGCCATCCCATTCATACATACACATGTAAGCATTGAACGCCGCACAACAAAAGAACTCACTTACTCACCACCAAGTAACAATACCAACGGAAAATCACCGAACGCCAAGTAAGCAAACCACAAGAGAATATTATAAAAGAATAAAAAAAATGCATAAAAAATGCATTGACATAAAAACGTCTTATAAAGTCGAAATATTAACACAGAACCAAGAAAAATAATAAACAGGGTATGTCTAAGAAACACCCGTAAACGCCTTTAGGTCCTTTGAATACAAAGAATAAACTCCACCACACATTGTACCGCAACTCTCAAAACCGGTGAGTTTTATCTGAAATGGCGCACAGACGAAACTATTCAACACAACACAATAATTCCGCGTTGCCAAGAGAAGATCCACCCGGGCTACAGGTAGCGATCACTGTAGCCGTCTGGTGGCCTCTGGATGAGCCTACACCAGTCTGAGTCCCTAGTGGAACCAGGCCTCCGCTGGATAACGCAGCCCTATAATCCGCCCCTCGACACCTAAAGGAACGAAATACAGTAAAACGGCGTCAAGCCAACGGGGTTTACCGCCATAAAACAGCACTACCTATAGTGTCTAAAAGGCAGTCTGCCAGGTCGATAAAACACCAAAAAATTTTCACGACTTTTTAACAGAATTAAGACGAATATTTATTCCATTGTATCGTGCTTAAATATAGTAAGAAAAATAATATATATATTTACAGTAAACAAACAGTTCGTCCGCGTAAATCAGGCCCCAAGCTTCCCTATTCGCCTCTCAGAAAGATGGTTCCCTTACAGGTAACGAATAAATGGTATGCCCTAACCATAAAGTTCCTCATCGTGGAATACGAGATATAAACATCCCGCCATCACGACGTTTTACGACAACCGGCTAACGCGCGTACGATAGCCGCCGTAAAAAGAACTGTGCATACAGACATGCACACAGTACAGAGTGGATAATATGGCAAAAAGAAAACAATGGAAAAAACAGAACCATGTCGAAAAAGGTCCACGGGAAAAAAATAAAAATAATAGGTGAACGAGTGGGGAAAAAGAGTCCACTCGGTTGTTTTCGTGCCGACCAGAAGAACAAAACACGAGAACAAAGAACAAAGAAGTCCACCACCAGCCCTCCTGCACAGAAGCGCTCGACAAAGCCGACTCCCCAAGCAAATACCTCCATACTTCCGACGAGACCCAGGTCCGTACTGCTAAAACAAGGCCCACTCACAGTCGTTCAGAAATATAAAATAAACTGAACTTACCGTGAAAAGGCTTCGCTAGGCAAAAGGCCAATGCACCACTTTTGAGGAGAATTTTCAGAGGGCGCCGGTAGCCGGGCGGGTCGTGCAGGAGGAACCGGAGTTAAAGAGGACTCTTTTGTAGACGTGTTTGGTAGATCCAGAAATGCTTGTCTTTATTTTGTAAAACACGAAGCAAAATCGGCACAAAGACAGCACGGAAATCGCGTGCGTGGCTAAATACACTGATCACTAGGTCCAATTCATGATACAGAGTAAAAGAGCTCCCTTCAGGTCTGTGTACTATTGTTTTATACAGTAAAACATTCCACTAAGTTCCTCCTCCCCAGGCGGAACAGGGTGACGAGTTCCTGTTTTCACAACCAATCACCAGCCGTTTCCGGCACAGGGAGGCGGGGCTTCCCTACAGACTGGACTTCCCTTTTTGTGAAGTTAAACTACACTAGACTTTTTAATGTTACTTTTTAAAGTACATTTATACATAAACGCACATCAGAAGTAATGTTCACTAATCATACAAATGAAACAAAATAAACAATGAACCTAACCTAAAATTAATAAATGGGCCAATGTTCAGATACTATTAAAGATGAATTCAAAACACTTTGTTAATACCCTTATAAAATAAATGTTCTCCTTAGTGTAAACAATCTCTGTAAATTAAGTCACTAGATTAACCAGTTCAGATATTATTCCTTTTGCTTCACGATGCCCTAGATGTTTTAAGAACATCCAAGACATCTTTTGTAGGAATTAATATTGTTTTGAAAGGGTTACTAAGTGAGTTACTAGTTTAATCTGATTTTCCAATAAAGTAATATCACTTGTTTAGCTAATTCAAAATGACTATCCTATTACTTTGATCGGTAGCAGATTACATAGGATATATATACATGCCACCTTTTTAGGACGCCATGATATTAAATTAGTTAAAATAGTGAACCTTTAGCCAGAATAGTTTTTAAAGAAACAGCCAATCTGATACATTCTAAATTCTATGCATGTATGTAACTTAGCACTTTGAGATAACAATTTGAATAGCACAGCTTGTGAGCCGGCTTCAAAGCTTTCAGGTGCTAAAACCCTATTGTCTCTGAGTCTCATTGTTCTTGGTGACCTTTTGTCACCAGCTGTTCCAGACTGTATGTCTCTGATGTGGGGGTTGTCACCCCAAAGTTTGAGTTTTTATGACTTCACCTGAAAATGCATCTTAGCATGTAACATTACTGAATTAGCTAGTAATTATGAATTATGATCATAATATACATCACTCCCCATAAGGGTTTTGTTTATGGCTGGAATGAAAATAGACATTTTTTCTTTGTGAATTGTGCATAGATTTTGTGCCGATGTGATTATACAGTGGTACAGTCACATTGACAGTGGTAAAAAAGGAAAATCGATGATCACATTTTGAGCAGTAAGCATGTAGCCCTACAGTCTCATACCCATGCATTTGTCTGTCTCAATGGGCCTCTGTCTATGCAGCTGATAGTGTGGGAGGAGAGATCACAATCTGCCCTGATGGACTGGACTTGCCCCAGGGCAGCATGGCTGGACACTGCAGTACAGCAGGGGTCAGCAACCTCTGCTGGAATGCTTACATTTTAGTCAGTGTGTCTTATCAACAATTAATCATGATGACACATCAAACTTGAATTTCCTAACTGATTTTGATGCTCATATACATTAGGTGAACAGGTCTGGCAGAAAGATCCACATGTCGGGAGTCGGGACTATAATAAGACTAATTTTCGTTATTTTTGTTATTTTCATTGTTTTGGCATATTTTGCGGCTGGAATCACATAATCTGCTCAGCATTTTTTATCTTTCCGGCCGACATCGCCCAACGTCGCCCGTTCTGTTGCTGTCGCCCGAATCGGCGGCTCCCATAGACAAATAATAGATGTCGGCCGACGTTGCTTGTCCATCGCCCGCCGTCGCCCGCCATTAAAACGTACTGTGAGCGAATGAATGAATGAATGAATCCAAATCTCCAAAACATGTTAAATGGGTTCCTGCATGGCGCCATGGAGATTTTTCGCTAAAAAAAAAGACGTTCAATGAGTTTAACTCTGTCTCTCTCTCTCTGTCTCTGTGTCTCCAGGCGAGGAGGAAGGAGGTGTTCCTCCAGGAGCGCTACGGACACTACAACCTGACAGACCCCTTCCTGGCCCTGCAGAGGGACTACGAGGGCGGCGGGGGTCCCCCGGGCGGCGGGGGGCCCGACAAGGACCGGGGGCGGGCCGTGGGGCCCAGTCCCATGGCCGTGCTGGAGGCGGTCATGGCACACTGCAGGAAGATGCAGGAGAGGATGTCCGCTCAGCTGGCAGCCGCAGAGAGCCGCCAGAAGAGGGTAGGATACAACCCAGAGTGACATGGATGGATGGATGGATGGATGGGTGGATGGATGGATGGAGTGTTGTAGTGGGACTTCTAGAAGTGGGAAGTGGTGGGACACCTCTTAAGGGGGAATTCCACCCATTTTCATTTTTTTGTGTGTACAAATGTGAACCAAATGGACCCTAGCAGGTCCATTTGGTTCCAATTGTACGCTCTCAGAAAAAAGGAAACTGATGATGGAAACTGATGATGTCATCAAGATGTATTTCACCATGCTAATGATTTTTTTTCAGACCTCCATTTCGATACAGTACAGAATTGGGGGAACTTTTTTTTACCATGTCCACACAACATCTCTAAGGTATATTAATGACATAGTAAAATATTGAAAATGAGTGGAATTCCCCTTTAAGACACGTGCATGCACATTTGCGTGCACCTGCGCAACACACACAGACACGCTATTAAAACAAGTATAGCATATTGAGAAAGATTGTTTACAATGCCTAATTGTATCCATGAAAGTAAATGACAAGACAAAAAACATACGGTAGGCCTACTTTTGTCCCAAAAATATTCTAGATGTGAGAAGTGGGGGGACACCGTCCCCCCGCGTCCCCCTAACACTACACCCCTGGATGGATGGATGGGTGGATGGATGGATGGATGGATGGATGGATGGATGGATGGATGGATGATGGATTGATTGAGGAGGGGCAATCACCCTCTCTTCTTTTGACCTGCTGACAGTGACAGACACTAGTGATGCGCAGGTCGACCCGTAACCCGCGGGTCCCGCGGGTTAACCGCGGGCTGGGTTGGGTCGAGTCAAGAAATGTTCACTTTATTTGTGGGCTGGGTTGGGGCGGGTCAGATAATGTATGATAAATTTCAAATAGAATCTGCAGGGGAGTGCAGTAGTGATGCGCGGGTTGACCCGTAACCGGCGGGTAACCGTGGGCTGGGTTGGGTCGAGTCAAGGAATGTTCACTTCATCTGCGGGGCGGGCTGGGCTGAGTCAGAATATTATAACACGCGGGTCATGAAAAACCCTGACCCACACATCACTAACAGACACCCCTCACCAACCAGAGCACGAACACACGTACACACACACACACACACACACACACACACACACACACACACACACACACACACACACACACACACACACACACACACACACACACACACACGCACACACCCACACACACCCACACATAGGCTGGTAAGGTGTCCCCACACATGCATGTTCCAGTTGGCAAGCAGATCCAGGTCTGTTATTGTTACTGGGTTCAGGGACAGGCCAGGGAATATGGTGGAGAAGTTTTCTTTTTTTCCCCTTCTTTTTTTCACACTCATCAGGTACATCCCGTGTGTGCGTGTACTGTGCACGTGTGCACGTGTAGGTGGTAGTAATAACATATGGAGAGGGGGAGAGAGAGAGAGAGGGAGTGAGTGTGAGTGAATGAGTGAGACTGACTGACAGACCGACAGACAGAGATGTAGAATAACTAGGCCACAGCAGACATCTGGCTGAATAGTAAATCACTGCTCCGTAATCCTACAGGCCTCACACACATTTTCTATGACGCACGTGTGTGCGCGCTTATACACACAGACTAATGGACACACACACACACACACACACACACACACACACACACACACACACACACACACACACACACACACGATAGCAGGAGTAAGAATGTGTTTTTATGACAGTAAATCTTGCGTTGGCAGAGACACATAATCCCACTCTCCGGCTGGGGGAATAATCTATCGCTGTTTTGATAAGCATGATGGAAAAACAGGCATAAATCAGTAATACCCCTTTGACAATGAGCTGTTGTTTTTGTATGATCTAAAACCAAACAACAGTCTCTCTGTGTGTGGGGGAGGGGTAAAGCCCTGATAAAATGAGATGTGTGACGTGTATGACAGGTACACACTGGTGGAAAGTAACTATTGGTACTTTTTGATTCCATTACTTGCACTTTTACTCAACTACATTTTGGATTCCAGTCTTGTACTTAAAGGTAGGGGAAGTGATTTGAAATTCATGGTGTAGTACCAGCCTGGTGCACTAGGGGCCCCCAAAAGTAGCTACACTATGTGAACCTGCTGCTCTCTCCTGATTGGAGGAGAATTATGGTGACCTGGGGAACTTTTATTAGCTCCTCTACTAACGTGGGGGAGGGGGAAACTCCATATGTGGTTTCCTCACCTTATGCATTTTAACAGAAAAAAAATATTTTTTGGGTGATATCTGACAAAAGTGAAATCACTTCCCCTACCTTTAAATATGGAGTGCCATGATTTTTTTCTACCCTAAAACATGATCAAGTATTATTATTATCAAGTATTATTCTTATATGAACAGTAAGATTTTTTCCAAAAAAGTGTACAGTGTTTGTTGTGATTCCCCTCAACCAGTTCATTAAGTATGCCTGGTTTGCCTGGTGGGTGGTGATGGGTGTAGATCCACCTGAACTGAAGCCACACCCACAGCTTTAGTTGCATGATAAAGGGAGAGGAGTTAGGGGAGGCCCCCAGGAAGAAACCCTAAATACAAAGGGAAGACATCACTGCACATAAAAACACACCTAGGGGTCTATTTACATACTGTCACCTCTTAAAGGTAAGGGAAGGGATTTCACTTTTGTCAGATATCACCCAAAAACGTTTTTTTTTTTTTTTTTTCTGTTAAAATGCTCTATTATAAGGTGTGCAGACCATATATGGAGTTTCCCCCTCCCCCACGTTAGCAGAGGAGCTAATAAAAGTTCCCCAGGTGGAGGGTGAATTCTCCTCCAATCAGAATCGAGCAGCAGGTTCACATAGTGTAGCTAAAAGTTCCCCAGGTGGAGGGTGAATTCTCCTCCAATCGGAATCGAGCAGCAGGTTCACATAGTGTGGCTACTCTTGGGGGCCCCTAGTGCACCAGGCTGGTACTACACAATGAATTTCAAATCACTTACCCTACCTTTAAACATGTACAAAATTGGAAAAAATACAACAATCACGGTACCCCCTCTTTAAGTAACAGTATACCTGAGTAAGACAGACTGGATGATGTCTTTTAACGAATCTGTTGTTTAAAAGAAGTGCATTTTAACATATCTAAATTTCCATTACCGCTAAGCAGCAGACTAGTTATCTAGGCTTCGACATCTTATGAACACAAGTGTGCCCGGGTTGTAGGCCCGGAAATCTGTTTTTATTCTCTGCAGATTTCGATCCTTTCACTGCTTCAACTGTTTTAAGCTTTAGAAAACTGTGAGCCAACATTAAGTCTGTTCTCCAGAGACTAGCAATGTGTTAATTAAGAGATTTTATCCATACGCTACCATTCCTTCAGTGAATAACAAGTAACACCTCCTTTGGAAGATGAAGCACTGAGTACATTCACACACGCACGCACGCACACACACACACACACACACACACACACACACACACACACACACACACACACACACACGCGCGCGCACGCGCATTAATATTGGATGCATAATATCGCCAGAGCAACGGATGTATATCCATCACGTGTAGGGTTATTATAGTTATGGATTTTTCGTGTTAGTTTAGTTTTAGTTAGTTTTGACATTTTATTTTATAATTCAGTTAGTTTTAGTTTAGTTTTTAGAGTTTTAGTTTTTAGATGGTTTTAGTTTTTATGTCATAATATTTAGTTTTAGTTAGTTTTAGTTTAGTTGTAGTTTTAGTTATTTTATTTTTTCCTGTGCTTTGGTTGTCAGGTATAGGATTAAAAATGTGCCAAAGTAGGCTATGCCAAAACGTGCCAAAGTAGTAGCGTAATTTTTTACTCTCTCAAGAGTTAAAAATTTCATCGTGTGAATTAGCCCAACTCTACAGAACAAGAGAAATGACATACAGGTCATTTTGATCTGTATGTTTGACTGTTTTGTTTCCCGAATCCAGCCTGGAATTGTGGACAAAAGCAAAAATGTCGTCACATGGTGGTCCGTGGCTCAAATGCTGAATAAATAGTGGGCCCTGGTGTCAGAAAGGTTGAAAACCACTGCTTCATATGAAAGACTTTAGAGTTGCCCACCCTACTATTCTTCCAGCCCACCCTAGTAGGGGTGGGGGGTGCAACCAGTGGTCTGGGGACCACCAATGGTCCTTGAGAGTGTTCCATGTGGTCCCCAGCTAATTGGTTAACCAGATGTAACTCCCGAGAACGTAAAAATGAAACCAAATGGACGAGTTGCAAGAGTTAAAATATTGATCATCTTAACACAACTAGAAGATTAATGGTCATTTTAGTCTGTACGCCCCCCCCCCCCAGAAATCTTTAGTTTTGTGGGTCTGTGGGGCTAAATTGTCCTCAAATGGTGATCCGTGGCTGAAATTGTGAATAAATAGTGGTTGAAAACCCTCTGCTCTAGGTGACCATGCACAGCTCACTGCCTGAATAAGGCTTTGAAGTTCCAATTCCAATCCATTGTTCTGTTGTGGTTTTGCAGGATAGATCATAGATGTCGTCTGAATCTGAACAGGGTTTCCGTTGCAGGATAGATCATAGATGTCATCTGAATCTGAACAGGGTTTCCGTTGCAGGATAGATCATAGATGTCATCTGAATCTGAACAGGGTTTCCGTTGCAGGATAGATCATAGATGTCGTCTGAATCTGAACAGGGTTTCCGTTGCAGGATAGATCATAGATGTCGTCTGAATCTGAACAGGGTTTCCGTTGCAGGATAGATCATAGATGTCGTCTGAATCTATCAGGGTTTCCGTTGCTATCTTTGTCTTCGTCTTCATTCCGCTTTTCTTTTTCACAGCGTACGACGTGTCATCGTGGCTGAGAGTAAAGCCAATGAATTATCCATGAGGGAAAGCTGAAAGCAGACTCATACCACAACCCCCATCCACACACGCACACACACACACGCACACACACACGCACGCGCACGCACGCACGCACACACAGACACACACATACGGAACACACACACACACACACACACACACACACACACAGACACACACACACACACACACACACACACACACACACACACACACACACACACACACGTGTGAGTGTGCATGTCGGGCGGATCTAGGCATGGGCATGGGGATGCCCAGACTGCCCCGCCAAACATGATGGCATGCAAAACAGATATTTAAAATTAAAGTGCGTATATTTGAAATGATTTGAAACACTATTGCTGTTATTATTGATGCTAACTTGCCTAATAAAAGTCCTGTAACCGAAAATACCATTTTCTCTTGCCCCCCCAATTGGGAAATGTTACATCTGACCCTGGTGCATGTGCACTGGTGCACACTCACGCACCCCTACTCCCCCCCCCCCCCACGCACGCGCGCGCGCGCACACACACACACACACACACACACACACACACACACACACACACACACACACACACACACACACACACACACACACACACACACACACACACACACACACACACACACACACACACACACACACACTCCATGAATGAATCATGAAGTTGAAGAGCACAGAGAGCCCAATCTGCAACAAAGCAGGAGAGAAAACATCAGTTCTTCTTGGCTTTGTGGGTAAACAAAAGGCCTAGGTGTTGTTTTGGGAGACACATTTAGGAGCCAGGCATAATCTGTTTTTTTTTTTTTTTTCTGTTTTCATCGCAAGTAAGGTCATGACCGCAGGAGCTGAAATACGTCCCTCTCAGAATAGCTCTCTCTCTCCCTCCGCGGCCTCTCTCTCATTTTCTCTCCTGTTCCTCACAGTAGCTACGGTTTACCAGGGGCGGATGTAACATTTCCCAATTGGGGGGCAGAAGAAAATGGTAAGGGGGCGGCTTCATCGCCCGTGGCGCGAAGCGACACGGGCAATGAAGCCGCCTCCTTACCATTTTCAGTAGTGTTTCATTTTTTTTCAAACTTTTACATATAAGCACTGAAAAATCTCGGGTTGCTTTGCATGCCATCATGTTTGGTGGGGCAGTCTGGGCATTTAGTGAGGCAGTCCACCCCCCCCCATGCCTATGCCTAGATCCGCCCCTGCGGTTTACTAGCACCTTACTCTCTGCAGGATTGTAAAAAACAGAAAGTGTCTCGTCTGCCCACGCACTTCAGTAAATCAATCAGACAGCTGTATCTGATGCCTCTGTTAGATGGGAGAGAGACGCCAGATGGAAGAGGTTCGCTGGCTTCACGTTTGTTTCACAACGTCCATCTGGGATCTCTTTAGCCCAATCGCTGAAGAAAGACATCACTTTTTCCAAGCTACTTGGCAGGTTATTGGATGTGACCATATGTCAATCAGAAGATTGACAGTGTCTACTAGTCTTGGGCTTTATCATGATATTGGAAATCAATACCGAGTAATGAGACCTTTAATTGTCACTATACAAACAATTTTCATGTTACACACATGCCTAAAATACCCCTTATTTGGGCTAGGGTTTTGGAAACAATGTATTTTCCAACTCCAGTTTTTCCCTATTTACGCTGCTTGAACAGCAGAGCGCTCAGTTTCTGACCCCTCAATCTCGCAATTCTGAGAACTAGGTGACTGGTGGAACGTATCCGACTCTGTTTGCACACCATTGCCATCATTGTCAATACTTGTTATATCAGATATCGAGCTAATGAACACGTTATCAATACCGATATTAAAAAATCAATACCGCCCAAGACTAGTGTCTACATGATGGTATGGTAGCTGCGCACGATAAAGTGTTTCATGAACTGATCATTAGGTTCAACACAAACTCACTGTCGCGTCCACATGTCTAGTTTGCTAGTTTGGTTGCTTGCGAATTAGACGAGTTTCCGATATTAATAGTTTTTCTGCCGTGGACATCCCGTTAGAATACCCCCGCCGGTCACGACGGCGGCTCGTATCACGCGGAAATGTAGATTTCATTCTTTAATCCAACTATTAGTCCGTGCGCATCGTCTGATGATCATCCCGTTGCTGACTTTCATTTGGGACAGAATTGGGGACAACTTTTTTTTTTTTCCGTCCCATTGACATGCATTCACTCCAATGCATTCAAACGGCTCTCCTCCGGTTTGCCCCCTCAATGTCGCTGGCGCATGGGTTAAGCAGCCAGGGCTACACAGCTCTTCCTGACTTGTGAACCGGATGTTTTTGGGTACATCGCCAGATGATCGATTAGGCAAGACAACAGACACAGCATAACAGAAACAGCACATCCTGTTTAGGAGATCTGAGCTTCAAAATAAGGGCTTTTTTACTGATCGAACTGGTTTGAGCCGCGGCAATGGAGAGGAAACAAAGAAGATCCGATCGCGGTCAATGAGTTAAGATGCCCTAGGAGCCGTGGTGGGTAGAGCGGCCGGATGGTAGTGCCCCAGAGTCCCCAGAGTATGTGCTAAGTGTCCTTGAACAAGAAACCCTCATTTCTCCTGGCAGGTAGCAGGCTGGAGCCTTGCATGTTTTGGCACCTTGCTGTCAGTGTGTGAATGTGTGTGTGACTGGATGGATGTAAGTTAGGGTTGTCCCGATCACATTCTTTTTGCTCCCGATCCGATCCCGTTCATTTGAGTTTGAGTATCTGCCGATCCCGATATTTCTCGATCCACAACATTTATTTACCTGCCATAGTGTCAACCCCTTACCCCTGTGTCTGATCACTGGTTAGACTGGTATATTCACCATAGTGTCAACCCCTTACCCCTGTGTCTGATCACTGGTTAGACTGGTATATTCACCATAGTGTCAACCCTTACCCCTGTGTCTGATCACTGGTTAGACTGGTATATTCACCATAGTGTCAACCCCTTACCCCTGTGTCTGATCACTGGTTAGACTGGTATATTCACCATAGTGTCAACCCCTTACCCCTGTGTCTGATCACTGGTTAGACTGGTATATTCACCATAGTGTCAACCCCTTACCCCTGTGTCTGATCACTGGTTATACTGATATATTTACCATAGTGTCAACCCCTTACCCCTGTGTCTGATCACTGGTTATACTGGTATATTCACCATAGTGTCAACCCCTTACCCCTGTGTCTGATCACTGGTTAGACTGGTATATTCACCGTAGTGTCAACCCCTTACCCCAGTGTCGGATCGCTGGTTAGACTGGCATATTTACCAATCATGAATGGTCTGATGATGACAAATTAGGACCAATACTGATAGTTTTCTGGTACCGATACAGTATTGCCGATACCGATATGAACCGATATCACAAAAAAGGGCAGATCCAATACTTTTCCCGATACAGTATCGGGACGTCCCTAAATGTCATGCACAATATATGTAAAGCGTTATCCCACAAAGGTGATGACTTTGCTTTCAACTGTCGCTCTACTACTAATTGCGTGGATGTTATGGATGCTGTTGAATCGGGGTTGGGTTGGGTTGTGGACGGTCACTCTGTGATATCAGCTGTGTTTTTTTTTGTTTTTTTTTAGGCTTGTTAGTGCGACAGGGGAGCAGGCAGTCGTTTTGCAAAGGTTGCTAAGCCTCGTTTGGCCTCTGTGCTGCCAACACAAATCTAACAATAGCTGTCCCGCTCCAAATATACATGGCAGGGCCAGGGTGGGCGGACAAGTCATCAGATTCAATCCAATCATTATGTATAGCGATGCCCTGTGAATAGAATAACTGCCGGCCTGTTATGTGGCCCTAAGCCTCTCTCCCACTGGGTTGTGTCTACCTAGTGATCAAAATGATTTATTTGTCTTTACTCTTTACCCTGTCTGTTAACACATAGATCGTGTGTAGTGATAGACCGACTATCGGCTGCGGCCGATTATCGAATCCGATATTCATGATTTTATTAATAATCGGTATCGGTGCTCAAAATAAATAATCGAAAAAAGAGCAGACGATTATATGTATTTATTATAAATGTTCAAAAATGGTACATCGACCACTTTCATTGAAGATCCGGTAGATTGTGGGGTAAGGAGATGTATAGCTGTGTGTCTCTGACTCTATCACCTCATGTATTTATAGATTTATCCAAATTATCCAAAATGTCTGAAGCTCTGTGCCTGTACTTTAATTAAAAAAGATGCATGTGATGGAGGGAAAACTGAAACACTTTTGCTGCTTCCGCACTTTTATTCTATTAAAGTAAATAATAATCGTATCGGCTGATATCGGCTATCGGCCTTTCTGATGTTCCACTAATCGGTGATCGGAAACATCGGCCACGGATCAAGCCATTGGATTCGGTAAAAACCTTTATTTTGAAGCTCCAGATCTCCGAAACAGCATGTGCAATGACGTCATGCTGTCTCTGGTGTCTTGACTAACCTGTCCTCTGACGATCTGAGCGACTTCGGCCGTCCAGGAGTTAATTTGACTGCTTTCTCCCCGTCTCTAGCTCTAAACAAGGACTATTAGCTTTGACTTTCGCTCCACTGTTCGTATAATGCAGGGGTTTACAACAGGTGGTCCGGGGACCACCAGTGGTCCTTGAGGTGGTCCCCAGCTAAGTTGGTTAACCAGATGTAACTCTTGAGAGCGTAAACATGAAACCAAATAGACCCTTTCGGGTCCATTACGCTCTCAAGAGTTAAAATATTCATCATATTCATTACTGCCTGTTTGGTTTCCCAAATCCAGCCTGGAATTGTGGACAAAAGCAAAAATAAATCTTTAGTTTTGGTGTCTGTGGGGCTAAAATGTCATCAAGTGGTGGTCCGTGGCTCAAATGCTGAATAAATGGTGGGCCCTGTTATCAAAAAGGTTGAAAACCACTGGTATAATGAAAGACGGTTGAAGTTGGAACACGTGCAAACAGAATGCGAATGCGTCCATTTTGATCCAGAGCGGAGATAATGCTCAAAATGCTCTCCTCATATCTTATCTCAATCTGAGTCTGCCTTTCCCTTTGGTTATGATCCGTTTGAATTAAAACATCACCTGATGATGTCTCTCCAGGGCTCTCCACATAAAGTATCTGGGTGTTGTGCAACAATGTGTGTTTATGGATTAGTCTAATGAAGCGCAACGAAGAGCGCGAGCAACCGGATATTAATGTCCTAATGTACTGTACAAAATGGGCAGAAGAGAGAGAGAGAGAGAGTGCACGCTTCTATTCATTAAGAAAGTGTTATTGATTTCCTTATAGTGTGTACTAGTGCGTCGTACGGCGAGCTGAGCTTGTCTAATGTCGGCAGAGACGGCAGAGTGGATTGTTTTCTGGAACCGACGTCGTTTGTTTGTTTACCACCTGCTGTTTCAAAAATGCGTCCTGCCAGGCCGTTCCTCGTGTGTGTCTGTGTGTGTGTGTGTGTGTGTGTGTGTGTGTGTGTGTGTGTGTGTGTGTGTGTGTGTGTGTGTGTGTGTGTGTGTGTGCGTGTGCGTGTGCGTGCAGCTCCCTTATGCTGTTCTCCACAGGACACTTCCTACCACCTGTCTCGACAAATAAGGTATCACAGTGAAAAGACCACAGTCTGTCAGCTCAACTCTATAGTACAGAATAAGGTATGGCACCCACCACCACCACCGTATCTTCAAAGTTTGATCCAAGCCGTTACCCTGCAGCTCACCCTGCTTCGCTGAGTCAGATCAGCACAGCAGGGCCGGATTTAGCCAGCCCTGCTAGGGTGGGCTGGAAGAATGGTAGAGTGTATGGGCAACTCCAATATTTTTCATATGAAGCAGTGGTTTTCAACCTTTTTGACACCTTTTTGATACTATTTATCCGGCATTTGAGCCACGGACCTGCACCATTTGATGACATTTTAGCCCCACAGACCCCAAAACTAAAGATTTCTTTTGCTTTTGTCCACAATTCCAGGCTGGATTTGGGGGAAAACAGTAAAAGTTACAGATCACAATGACCATTAATCTTCTACATTCTCTAGTCACTAGACTTTGGACCCGCAAGGGTCCATTTGGTTTAATTTTTACGCTCTTAAAGAGTTACATCTGGTTAACCAACTTTCCACCATTTAGCATGGGGACCACCTGGAACTCTCTCAAGGACCACTAGTGATCCCCGGACCACCTATATTACCTTTCATTGGGTGGGCAGGATGCACGTTTGGGTGGGCTCTGCCCACCCCTGCCCCCCTCTAGATCCAGCCCTGCAGATCAGCCAGCATCACACTGGCAGAGGCTGTCAGAAACCTCACTAAATCAAAATACACTAAACCGTTCCTCATTTCGCCGGGGAGTCGGGACACCCCCTCAGTACACGTTGAGAACAACCGCTGCTGTGTAGACATTCAATATGACATCCGACAGATGAAGCAGAGATCAATGGATATATTCTGGATATATATATGGTCTTTGATGCACATGATGCATTATAAGAATTGCTCCAGCAGTATATCACAGACGGAGGCGGTGGGGGCAGCAGGGGTACTGTAGAATGCTGCTGTAGTGTGAGAGATGTGTTCACATGTGTGCGTGCGTGCACTATGCTCATTCTGCACATCATCACTCCATTACTTTATATGTGAAATGAGTGGAGTGTGCATATATTTGCTGGCGTGGTGCGATTGATTGTATAGGGGAGGGGAGGGGAGGGGGAGGGGGAAATATTGAAAATATATTGAAAATGAAAATGCTGATATTTGTGGGAGCTGTGTGTGTGTGTTTGAATCCCATTTGTGTTTCATGTAATCACATAGAAGGGCTGAATCTTTTGGAAACGCATATACTGCGTCTATATCTATGTAGCCTGGCCTAACCCGAAATGATTTTGGCCTAGGGGGGAGCGGGGTGCCGTGGGATCCACACGGCAGATCGAGCTAATCTGATTTGATCTCACCAACGTGTCGTCATCCCCGGCCCCTCCCGCGCCCGTCCACTGCTGTTCTACGTCACATCATTTAGAGCCACACCCACCCCGGAAGGTTGACTCCCCCCTCTAGGCCACTGTGTGTAACAAATTAGTCCAGCGTTTCCGTTTTCGAGCAATGTGAATGAAAATGAAAGCCTGGGTGTTGAGGCTAATGTCTATGTGTCTATGTGTGCATAACTTAAACATTATGGTGCCTGCTTTTGAGGTTGGCCTATACTACCATAATACTGCACAAACATCATATTATGCAGTGCTTAATTTGTAACTCGGGAGGTGCCGGAGCGCACGTCCAAATTAAGCTCTGATATTATGTGTACGTCACATAATATACACATACTTGAAATCTATTTTTGTTGTGATGGTGTTTATACTTGTGTATTGAAATCTATTTTTGTTGTGATGGTGTTTATACTCTCTCTCTCTGGGTGGTAAATTAGCACCGGTCACCAGCCAAAGGTTGGCCAATTATAACTCTGGTTGTCAAAAGGGGCACCACGGTTGCACAATGGTTAGTGCTGTTGCCTCACAGCTAGAAGGTCCTGGGTTTGATTCCCGCAAGGGGACGCTGCTGTGGGTGCTGGCGGCGTGTCTGCTCCTCCACGTCATCAATGCTCATGCCCGAGGCGGTTGTTGGTGAAAGGGCCTTTCGGTGAAAGGGCCTTTCTGTGTGGCGTTGGCATGTTCTCCATGTGTCCCCCAGGCTAGATACCCTCACAAAAACATGCAGTAGTCCTCCTGGGCTCTAAACTGGCTAGATACCCTCACAAAAACATGCAGTAGTCCTCCTGGGCTCTGAACTGGCTAGATACCCTCACAAAAACATGCAGTAGTCCTCCTGGGCTCTGAACTGGCTAGATACCCTCACAAAAACATGCAGTAGTCCTCCTGGGCTCTGAACTGGCCAGATACCCTCACAAAAACATGCAGTAGTCCTGGGCTCTAAAAACGGTTAGAATAACGTGTTCCTTCCACGCACTATGTCCAACCAGGGAAACTCCCCCGTCAAGTAAAAAGAAGGAAGCTTGGACTCCTCATGCATTGAAGGAAGCATGAGACCTGTCTGCTGCCTCCTGGTGAATGTAGTGGCCCGAACAAACCTATTCTATAATGTATGAGTATAGGGTAATTTTGCCAATGTTGCTGTTGTAAGCCTTTCATAAACATCTGAAGAAAATAAGACAGAACCACACAATAGGAATTGTCAAAGTTGGTGTTTAAAACATCTGAAAAAGGATAGTCTTTTTTGTTATAATGCATATCCTGGCTCTGAGTCACCAGGGAAACGAGACAGAGTTGCAGCAGGTGTGTGCGTGCGTGTGCGCATATTTCAATTGATTTAATTGAATAAAGCTGCAGACCATCAGTAATCATGTAGGAGTATAATGACATTTTAAAGGGCCTTTCAGACGAGGAGTAATAAAACCTGCCTCTAGTTCATTTTCAAAGAGACCTGCGTTTGTGCTTAGAAAACGCTGTGCCATAAAGCAAGCATGTGACGCCAGGGCGGATGTAACATTTCTCAATTGGGGGCAGGATAAAATTGTATGGGGGCGGCTTCATCGCTTCGATGATGTCAGTTACAGGACTTTTATTAGGCAAGTAAAGCATCAATAATAACATCAGTTGTTGTTGAAGTTGCAACAGACACGCAGCATGCATAAAGCTAAAGGTCTGACTCAGAGAGTTTTCTGTTTTCAATGATGAAATGCTGTTGGTTTAGTGGTGACACAGCTGTAGTTACTTAGTAGCAGTCGTAGTGTTTCAAATCATTTAAAATATAAAGGCACTTTACAGTAATTTGAAATATCTTGTTGTTTTGCATGACATCGGGTTTGGTGGGACATATTATGTGTTTTTAAATGTTCAAAACTAGTCATCCATATTAGGCTTATTAACACTCTCCGTGCCAGCCCTTTTTCATATTTTTGGAGGTAGCCAGTGCCAGTTTTTTTCATCAAAAACTCATATTTCATATTTCGGTCCATGTTTCCGCACGGACAAGTTAGTTGGCCGCACACACTTCCGGTTCCGGTTTGGTAGGTCTCTTGTTATTGTCTATCAATGGTGGATGCGGTCGCTGCTAGCTGCTGTTAGCATGGGGATCGAATTAAACCGGCGCCGGTAACTACGTCATTTACAGTAGCGTTTACGTCAGCAGCATCAGTCGTTACTGTAAATCATAATGATAACGAAAGACGTAGATCTATTTCAATGGCATGAAAACTGTTAATCAGGTATCCTTTTAAAGCATGTCTGGTGGTCTGGTCGCCCCCTCCCCTCGCCCCCCTCCCCTCATGGTCGCCCCCCTCCCCTCATGGCACCCTAGGCAACTGCCTAGTCTGCGTAATGACAAAAACGCCCCTGTGTTCTGGGGGTCCATGTGGTTAACGTCTCTCTCTGTCTGTCCTCAGCTGGAGCTGGAGAAGCTGCAGCTGCAGTCGCTGGAGCAGGAGCACCGCAAGCTGACGGCGCAGCTGAAGGACGAGCGCGAGAAGAACAAGCACATCGTGATGATGCTGGTGCGCGAGTGCAAGCAGCTGGCCACGCGCGTGGTGGAGGAGTCGCAGCGCTTCGACGAGCTGCAGGCGCGTCTGGACGAGGAGTCGCGTGCCCACGGCGCCCTGCGCGAGGAGCTGGGCGCCGAGCGCCAGCGCAGCCAGCAGATGGAGGCCAAGATGGAGAAGCAGCTGTCGGAGTTCGACACGGAGCGCGAGCAGCTGCGCGCCCGGCTGGGCCGCGAGGAGGCCGAGACGCAGAGCCTCCGCCGGCAGGTGGAGCAGCTCAGGACTGAGCGCGGTGGCGGCGATACCGCCGCCACTGCCGCCGATACCGCCGCTACTGCCGCCGCCACGCAGCCTGCTGCCAGTTCAGGAGCGGAGCCCGCCGCCAAACCCACGCCGTCCACCACCAAATCCCCGGTCGTCTCCGTGGCGGTCGCCACAGAACCGGTCCTCTCTCGGACGGCGTCCTGCCAGACGGACTCGCCCCCCGCCGAGGCGGAGGCAGGAGGGAGGAAGACCCCTCTCACCGTCCCCGTCAAACCCGCCCCGGCCAACTACGTGGGCCTCAGCCTGCCCAAGACGGGCGGGCCGGGCGCGGCCTCCCGGGGCATGGTCCACAGCGGCTCCGGGGGACTGGGCGGGGGCCAGTCCCAGGTGGAGAACGGCTCGGAGGGCCAGCCGCTGCACGGCGCGCCCAGCGGCGTCAGCCCCCGCGTCCAGGCCGCCCGCTATAAGTTCCAGGAACAGGACCAACAGAACGGCACGGCCAACCAGAGCCCGCCGTCGCGCGACCTCTCGCCCACCAACCGCGACAACTTTGCCGCCAAGCAGCAGGCGCGCCACACGGTCACGCAGGTGCTCTCGCGCTTCACCAGCCCCCCGGCGGGCGGCGGTGCCGGCGGGGCGGGCGGAGGGTCCCTCCGCCCCGGCCTGCCGCACTCCGCCTCGGAGGGAGGCCCCTTCCCCGGCCGCCTGAGCCACCCCATCGGCATCAAGTCGCCCACGGTGGCCAGGATCGACCGGGGCAACCCGCCCCCCATCCCGCCCAAAAAGCCCGGGCTCTCCCAGACCCCCTCGGCGGCCCCTCAAGGAGGCGGCCGCTCCCAAGGGGCGGGGCTGAAACCGGCCACGCCCCAGCTGCCTCCCAAACCCGCCCTGGACCTGGTCCCAGCCCTGACGGCGTCTCAGGTGGGTGCCTCCTGCCCCCTCTCCCCCTCCTCCCCCGGGGGGCCCGTCGGGGCCCCGCCTCAGCAGTGGCACCCGGCGGCGGCAGCGGAAGCAGCAGCAGCATGTGCAGAGTGCCCCCACCTCCCCATCATCATCAACCCCCCTTCCACCGCCACTGTCAGTAGCCCCACCCTCTCCGTAAACCCCTCCCCCTCATCCCCCGCCGCCCCCCCTCCTCCTCCCCCTCCTCCTCCTCCTCGGCTAGCGCTCCATCCTCCCGTAGCTCGCGCGCCCCAGCAGGCATCCCCCTGGCAACAGCATCAGGTAAAAGGGGCATGGTGCCCCCACGATATACCCCCACATTCTCCTTCCCAGTTTTCTGACTCCCTCTTCTTGGCTACGACTTCTTGTACTTCTTGTAATGCCCAGCCAGGTTCAGCTGTTAGGCTTAGCTCAGTGCCTCTCTCTCTCGTGGGTCAGTGCGGGGGAACCTGTTCCTGACCACAGGAATGCATAGCAGAGGAACAAGTGCGTTCTGTTACGTTCACTTCAGAGACTCTCTCTGTCCCCAACCTTAGGCTACCTCTGGAGATACGATCTCTCGCCCTCTGCTCTGTTATCTATCTCTCTCTCCCTGTCTCTCTCTCTCACTCTTTCTCTCGCTCCCTCTCTCTTGCTTTCCGCTGTCTCCTTAATAGCCTCTCCCCCTTGACACCTTGTCATCTCCCGTGTTGTCAGATTAGTAGCCGTCGGTGTCGGTATCAGGACAGCGTCCATATATATGCCGTAACATGTACAGCATGGCTGACATGTCAGTGAGAGAAGCTATAGGCTAACTTAGCCCACACAGGAATACTCTCTCTCCCAAGGTTACATGAAAGAACCAAGGTGCCCCTCTCAACGCCACCACCACCACCACCGACGCCCTCCAGCCCTCCTTCTTTCCATACAGAGGATCTTCTTCCCTAAAAGTAACTATGATAAATAAAGAGGATAGTGCACGGGGGCGTGGCGCAGGCTGGTGCCGGAGGTTTGCACCTGCTCAGTGTAAGCAGGAACTGCTATGGTGGAATGTTCCAGCAGAGGCGCTAGATAGAAATCCCGTAACTTGTGATGTAAATAATGAGATCCAGAGTAGTTGTGAATTAAACAGCATCACGATTCCCTTTTCAAACATATATATGTTTATATATATTTATATTTATATAATCCATCCACTGTTTAAATGAACAGTATCCATGTCAGTTCACAAAAAGAAAAGTTGACACATGTACTGTCTGTAATTAAAGCAAGCATCACGGACAGGGAAAATCTACAAAAAGAACAATGTACAAAACATTTCCATTCAGTAAATGTAGGCTACTTGCCCTTGTCTTTCAGTCTGTTATAAACAGCTTTTTTCCTCCACACAGTAGTTAAATTGACATAATATTTAAACTAAAGACGGAAGCATTATAGTATTCTCTTTTTATATTATTTTTTTAATTATTTCAGTTCAGGTTCGGTAACTCTAGCGCCTCTGCTGAAACATTCCACCATAGCAGTTCCTGTTTACACTGAGCATGTGCAAACCTCCGGCACCAGCCTGCGCCACGCCCCCGTGCACCATGGTTAGTGATTTATCGTAGAGCTCTGGGGTCTGAACGGCGGAGCGGGGTTGGGAAGGAGCGCTTGTTTTATCCGCCGGCTACTACTAGTAGGGCGGGGCGAAGGAAGTTTTACTGAGGTTATGGTTAGGGTTAGGTTAGGTTTAGGCATAGGTTTACTGAGGTTAAGTTTAGGGTTAGGATTAGGTTTAGGCATAGCCTAGTTTTATTGGGGTTGTGTTTAGGGTTAGGTTGGGGTTAGAGTTAGACGATGCTTTATGCGGTTACTAACCCTAAACATAACCTCAGTAAAACTATGCTTCGCCCCGCCCTACTAGTAGTAGCCGGCGGATAAAACAAGCGCTCCTTCCCAACCCCGCTCCGCCGTTCAGACCCCAGAGCTCTACGATAAATCACTAACCGTGCACCATCCTCTTTATTTATCATAGAAAAGTAACCCCCTGTTCTCTCTGAAGCTGATGCCAGAGGCTGCTCTCTCTCCTACCCCTCCTCCCTCCCTCTTCCAAACATTCCCAACAAACAGCATGTTACACAACTCCCCTGCGTTTTGCACGCTTCATATGTTTCCCCTCCCTGTCTGTGATTCCATTAACACCACCTCCCATTCACCCCGTTATACACAACAGTGTGTCCCGTCACGTGTGCTAGCGTTTCTGTTACCATGTGTTCCTGTGATGCTGCCAGTAATGCCACTTGGTTAATACTAAGCATTGTCAACTACAGTACATGACTTTCTAAACTATTATGCGGCTTGTGCTCATGACCCTGCTTCTGAGGTCAACGTGAAAAAAATGCCTGCCAACCTACAACTTCAACTAGGCGGAATAAACCGTTTTAGTTGCAAACATTTGACCCCATAAGCACATAGTTGTAAACGATGTTCCAACGAGAATGAGTAGACGATAAAATGACCAAAAGTAAAAAACGTTTGGTCATTTTATCGTAGGATGGGATAGTTAAATATTCCTTTAAGTTATAAAACATACTGTAGAGTGTGGAGTGCGACAGCCCAGCGATTGATTTCAATGGAAGTCGCAGCACTCGGAAGAACGTTCTACTTCCGCCTTCTTTGCCAACTGACATTTTAGCCTCACACGAATACCAATCACGCGTACTTCCTTGCGCAAGCCACATGAAGTTTCGAATGACATGTTGACTACAAATGGAGACGTGTTTGGACTAAAGGCGTTTGAATTTCATGCTTACATTTCACATGACATGTACATGAGGTCATGTTAATAACAAACACTTTTCCTAGTCATGTTGGTTGGAACATGAAGGCTAAGCCTTCAGTCTTATAACTCAAGCTCTCTGTCGTAAAACATAGACTGAAATTTATAAAGTCTAATTACCTGACTGTGTCCTTGAGGTTCTGAAATAACCATCTCTGACGTCCCTGTACCTTCTGTCCTCTGGTTCTTATTAGCTCTGCGCTCTTATTTTCTCTGTCTTTCTGTTGACCAGCATGTATGTGTTAGAAAGTTTTTGTTTTTGTTTTCTTTTTTCCCCTTCTAGCTGCACACTTTTAACCTCCTTATCTCCAGTTAAAGGATGATGGCTTCACCACTATAGTTAATATAATTAGTCCTAATGTATATAATTAGTCCTATCCTTTCACTAATGTTATTTTTCCACGAGGGCTGTGGGTATTTCAGAAACCCATCTTCCAGTGACGACATTGGTGGCAAATCCGAGCTAATCACTAACAAAAAGCTGTAGGCCAGGGGTGCCCTAAAGGTAGATTGTGCAGGTAGATCACGACAGTCCCCATAGATCTGTAACTCTTGAGAGTGTTAAAACGAAACCAAATGGACCCTTACGGGTCCATTTGGTTTCGTTTTACACTCTCAAGAGTCCATGCAATTAGTAAATGGAGAATGATTGTGATTTTGACCAATGTTTTGCCAGTTCTCTTTCCCAATTGTGGACAAAAGCTTGAAAGTTCTTAGTTTTGGGTGCAAGAGACTAAACTCAACATTACAAACCGTCAAATCAAACCCCAAATACTGTTTTCAAACGTCAGTAGTAGCATATACTGTACAAGAACACCTTCCAATTCTCTCCCTCTATTTTTCATTATAAGCGCATTATTCTTAAACACTATAACAGTAGTAACACCATCACCACTATTTCAAAGCTCAAACTTCCTAGGGGACCTTAAAATGCATTTTCAGTCATGGAACAATCACATTTTTGATGTGTAGATCTTGTTGAGCCGCTCATTTTGAAAGTAGCTCTCAGGTCAAAAAAGTGTGGGCACACCTGCTGTAGGCTTTCTATTAGTGAATAGTTACAATGCGATAGTTCTCGCAATAATAACAATCTAAGCCCACTGATTCCTCTCAGAGTCTTGGTGGCATAACAAGATACATGTACTGTAGCTGCTGTTAGCATAACCCTTATTGACAAAGTAGAATCTGATGTAGTCCGTAGCATTAGCTAGGGAGCTGGGTGTGGTAGTCATAAGGCTCTATTTTTCCATTACTTTTTGCTGTTCTTTTTCTCCACTACTGTTGTATTTGTATTTTCTGCCTTCATATACTGACATTAAAGTTGTTATAAGCAATAAAATGTCAACAATTTACATTGACATTATAGGGCGCACACAGTCTGCATTCAAGATTTTCCAAGAAGCATCGTCATTGGTCAAACATCCCCTGACAGCAAATGACTAACCAATCAGGAAGCAGACAGGCAAATTCAACACATTATTCCTTGTCTTTCAAGGTTGAAGGATAGAGGGGTCACAGAGACCATTTTGGGAATGTTTGTTCCATTGCTGACTGGCTGTAAACAAAACAAAACAAAACAAAAAAAAAGCATTAAAATGTTGACATTATTGCTTACAGCACCTTTAATTAATGACAAAATCCAGTGTGCATGGACAGGGCCACTAATATGTTGTACTGCATAGAGATGAATGTGAGTGTTGACTGATTTCTGAATGTCTGATGTGAGCTGTCATCGGTGTTGTCATCGGTGGTCCACCATGTGAGCCACTTCCACCTGTTAGCACCTTTAAATGAATGTCAAAGTCACCTTGGTTTGCCAGGCCACGTGTTCTGGTCCTCTCCCAACTGTTAATCCCTGCAAAGCTGACGGTTGCTTGTTTTTTTTTCTTTAAATGTGCCCTTTGCAGTTAATATCTTTGTGTAACATTTTCAGAACAGATCATTGTGTAAAAAGCTGGATTTGAACTCACGTCTCCCACGTGAAAGTCAACATGTTAACCACTAGACCAAAGGGATATAAGGGATGGCTTCTTGGTCTGGGGGAGATGATAGACTTCTGAGGCCATAATGAGAGCTTTGCTCTCTTCACATTTCATATTTATCAAACTAAACGTAGCACTCCTTCAATTCCAAGTAATAATAATATAATTTTATAGAACAGAAGGGCAATTCAGACATTACAATGATGCAATCATGTATACAGTTGTCAGACAACAAGACAAAACAGTGCTTCACATACAGTACAGTAGTGGTGGGTCTCCAGGTGAATTGTGAATATTTTGAGGGGAGGGGGTATGTACAGTTTATGGATAATCCAGTGGGGATATCCCAATGTTTTCTTCTGATCCCATCACTGTGTGTGTTGTCCTGGGTTGGGACAGACTGACACTGACAGCACCGTACAGCATGGAACTCAGGTGTGTTCTCTCTTTCGCCCCGCCTCTGTCCGCCAACCTTCACCACAACCACCACCAACACCACGTTTCCCCTTCGACCTGTAGCAGCGCTTCTAGAAAGATTCCACCAATGCCTCCTCCTTATTCTCCCTCATCCTCCTCCTTCTCTTATTAAAATCCTCCTCCTCACCCTCCCTTTCCTCCTCCTCTCCTCCTCCTCTCCTCCTCCTCCAGGCTGGTGTCCCTCCGTAGTCTCCCCTCTGGATGCCGGCGGTGGGCCTGCTGCTGCCCTGGACGGCGGGCGCCCCCACCTGCTCCTCCAAGCTGCTTCCCAGGGAAACGTCACTTTATTGTCAATGCTGCTTAACCAACCTGACCCGACGACTGACACAACCACCACCACCAACACAACTATGACTACCAACGACGACACCACCACCACCACCACCACCACTGTGGACAACACGCCCACTCATCACGACCATCAACAACAACAACTCCAATTCCAACAACAACAACAACAACTCCTCATCCATCAAACCTCTGCCTTGTTCGCTGCTGCTCGAAACGGATACACAGGTACCTGACACCGCATGACTGGTTATTGTCCTCCTAGTTGGTTTGTACATTTTTTTTATTAATTTGACTAAATTAATTATATTCCTGGATCCAATCACAGATTTGGATCGTAACCAAAGTGTGCTTTATTGACTGTCGATAGCTGGTGTACAAATGAGGAACGTCAACAAGAGTTCATGTTTGCAAGTGGTAAAATGCCCATGATTGTTCATTGTTCATGATCATGGTTGTCATCCCTAAAGGGAGAACGACTGCATTAGTGGTCTGAGGCGATCAGAAAGAAAGACCAGGGAATTATCACCTCTTGTTCCCTTCCTCTCACCAAAGAATGGTTTCAAGCAGGGGTCTTCAGCATTTTTCCGGCCAAGGACCCCTTAACTGAGAGAGGTTGCTTCACTGCATGTAGGGAGGGAGGGGCGGCAGTGGTCAGGGGTAGTAGAGTGGCCAATAGAGCAGTAGTTGGTACTTTTGCCAATCAAGTCCCTGTCGCGCGCACACTAGGCATACCCCCTGCAGTATCTCTGTGAACCCCCCGCGGTCCCAGACTCCCTGTTGAGGACCACTGATTTAAATTTCCACGGCGCTGCACAGAAATGAGTGGTTGTATAATCCTGTTATACTGTCAGCCCTCCAACACTATTTTGCACGTTGTTTGTAACCCCTGGTAACCTGCTCTCCACTCATGCCATCACTCACACAAAACTGTGTGCAAGGAATGGATCGCCCCAAAGCGATGGAATGACTAACATCTACAGTCCAATATTGATTTGTTGTAAAAAATAAAAAAGGTACTGCTGCTACAGTAAACACACAGGCATTTGAAGCTGGATTTACTATTGTGAGAAGAGGTACTACATTGCTAGTTCCAGCGCTCAGTGCATTATTATTATTTGCCACAAAGGTTAACCCTTTGTGTACTGAACACGTTTTGGTGTTCAACGCATTATGTTGCACTTTAGCAATTGAAAAATATCAGATCTACAAGCTCATATCGCGCCACCGAGTGGCGCGATATGAGCTCGTAGATGTGATATTTTTTGAAAAATTGTGAAAATCTAAGAATATATTCTATTTGACACCTGATTGTAGTTTCTGACACTAGATTCTAGTTTCTGACTAGTTTCTAGTTTCTGATGCTAGATTCTGACAGATTCTAGTTTCTCTGAAAAATCTATGTTCCTGTGTCAGTGATGCTTAACATAATTTCATGCCAAGGACCACCAGAATTATCTATATTTGGCTGTGGACCCCCCCATCTGAAAACATGTTGTTGTAGGGATCCCCCAGAAGCAACGATTTTAGTTCAAAATGTTTGCTTCCGAAAGAATATATTATTCAAAGATTTGCATCACATTTTCAAAAATATCAGAGCTACAAGCTCACAGCGCACCACTCGGTGGCGCGCTGTGAGCTTATGGATCTGATATTTTTCAATAGCTTAAGTGTAACATAATGATTTGAACACCAAAATGGCCAAATTAGAAGTATGGATGAGTATAATCCATCCCACGAAGGGTCTGTAGTGACATAGGCTGTTATCGTATCCCATCTGTCTGGTCTCTCAAGACTAGAAAACCCAGCAGAGATGTGTTTTGCATAATGTATGCCTTTGCTCTTGTGCACGTGCACACGCACACCTGATCCCTGCTGAGATGTTTGAGGTTGCACTGTCAGTCAAGAACCATTGATCCATGAACAGCCCAGATACATGTGAAGGACAGGCAGAAGACACACACACACACACACACACACACACACACACACACACACACACACACACACACACACACACACACACACACACACACACACACAGGGAAACAGAAGCACTAAGAGCACAGTGAAGGAGTGTGCACAATGCATACTAATGGACACACACACACACACACACACACACACACACACACACACACACACACACACACACACACACACACCCAGACACACACACCCAGACACACTGTGTACAGTACATGCATAGAGACATCTTGGCCCATAGCAATTAACACTAGCCTAGCCTTGACGACCTTACGGTCTACATTCTATGTAGACGTAGCACTCTGCAGTTTATAGTCATAGTAGTGGCATTTTACAGATATTCTACTGTTGGATGTTAGGCTCAGCTGGTTTAAGGATTCCTTGATGACTAGTTGTGTGTATTTGATGTATTACCATGTGTTGTCGCTGATTGCTAAGGCACAGCTAATTGAACTACTGTTTATGCGTATGTACGCATGCACATGAGGCAATTTTATTCTCCTGTCTTTCCCTCCTGCCCCCTCCCTGTCTCTGTCTTCTTTCTCATTCTCTCTTCTCCTGTCTGTTTCCTCCCACTACCTTCTGTGTGTTCCTAATCTCTTCAAAAAAGGGGAGGTGGGTCGCACGACAGGTTGCAGGAGAGTTGTAGTTTATTAATTTCTGCTTACATTTCTTTGTACTTTGCAGTAGATGAACACGACTGCAAAGTACAAAGAAATGTAAGCAGAAATTAATAAACTACAACTCTCCTGCAACCTGTTGTGCGACCCACTTCCCCTTTTTCGATGTGATACATTTGTTTGGATAACGCACCAGCCAACATTGTGACGCGGTGGTAATGGAAGAATTTGTTTATGTTCCTAATCTCTCTCTCTCTCTGCCCCCCCCCCCCCCCCCCCCTCCAACTCTCCATGTCAGACTGTGTTAGGCTGCTGTTAAATTCAGGGTGTCCGCTGATGTTTTGGATGAACACGGATTCACGCCTTTACACCTGGCCTCCACGCACGGCCACTGCGGGTGAGTTCACGGTACACACACACACGCACCTGCACACACACCCTCTGTGTAGGTAGAATCAACCATGGCCGGCTGCGTGTCGTTCACCCCATTCCCACACTGAGGGTGGAGACAGCCAGGCGTTGCCACCTGGTCACCATGAGCAGTGACGGGGTCAGTGCTCAAGGGCACTTCGGCCCTCATTTATCAACGTGGTGTACACCCAAAAATGAACGTAGGACATGCGTAGAGCAGAATTCCCACCTTGTTTGACATGTATCATTCCCACCATGAACTTGAAGTTGATCCCACGTCCGGACAAAACCCACGTCAGGTCGGGAGCTGTCGTAGGATTTGTCCTTGCCTGTTTTTCTGTCCTAAACAAGCGGAGCAGCATTGTCTGAACTGCAGAAAGCTATCTAAAGTTATCTATTCACTCCTAATAGCTATAAAACCTAATAAATGATACAGATGAAAAATATATAGGTTTGAAAAGGCATATTATGCGAGATTACATCCCTGATCCCGGTGGGGTGAAAATAAAATAAAAGCCACTTTTATTTGCAGTGACAAATACATGCACAGCCTGACTATTTAAAATGATATTATATGCTACGTTAGTACAGGTATATCATTCGCCTCAGTCACTCAGATAAACTGCAGACCTACAGTAGGCTGCTTGCAAGAGCAATTTCGGTAGTCTGCACGAAGGATGGAAAGCTTGAGGGGGAGATAGGTAGGCTACGTGCGCTCTTCCTAAAAATGCATGGATTTAATCCTACACTACAGAATACAAACCTGTAGCCTATTCCATTTACTGCGATGTAATAAAAAAAATGTGGTCCAAGGACCACCAGTGGTTCTTGAGAGGGTTCCAGGTGGTCCCCAGGCGATGAAAAGTTGGTTTAGCCAGATGTAACTCTTGAGAGTGTAAACTAAAAAATAAAACCGAGTGGACCCTTGCGGGTCCAAATACCATGCTATTATTTTACTTACTTAATAAACAAGGCAACTTGCGTGTGTCCATGTGAAACAGAGGGGGGGGGGGGGGGGCGCCGCGGCAAGCAGCGCAATCGGTGGAAAGTTTTTATTCATTAATGCCTAATCCTGATGAAAAAAAGAATTAAATAAAAGCCACTTTTATTTGCACTTTTATTTGCAGTGACAATAGCCTACATGCACAGCCTCACTATTTACAATGATGCTACGTTAGGTGCTTATATGTTCGCCTGAGTCACTCAGATAAACTGCAGACCTACAGTAGGCTGCTTGTGAGTGCAATTTCGGTAGTCGTGATCGCGGATCGGCGGGAGATTGCGCCGCTGTGGAGTTACAGTGGCCTACGCCTGGTTTGTATTGTACAACAGTCTGCACGAAGGATAGAAAGCTTGTAAATCAGCATCATCACACTAATATGTAACACCTGCACTCCTGCAGTCATGTGCCTGCCATCGATTCATTTATTAATCACCGGCAATCACATTATATGGTTGATATGAGTTTATGAACTGTCTACTCTTGTCACTGCTGGCAGTTATCTATAATTTAGGCTACGT
Source organism: Benthosema pterotum (assembly GCA_039105355.1). Lineage (NCBI taxonomy): Eukaryota > Metazoa > Chordata > Actinopteri > Myctophiformes > Myctophidae > Benthosema > Benthosema pterotum. The sequence goes on from CM076969.1 coordinate 12,278,583, forward strand.
GGTCACTCACAGGCAGCAGTCCGACTCACGGGGAGAGGGGGGGGCTGCGCTCTTTCTAAAAATGCATGGATTTAATCCTACACTGCAGAATATTAACCTGTAGCCTATTCCATTCACGGCGATGTAATAAAAACTGGTCCTATAGGCCAGTAGTTTTCAATGTGGTCCGAGGACCACCAGTGGTTCTTGAGAGGGTCCCAGGTGGTCCCCAGGTAACCAGATGAAAGTTGGCTCTTGAGAGTGTAAACTAAAAATAAAACCTTAGCCTACTTAAAACAACGGCGAACGGAGTTGCGTGTGTCTATGTGAAAGGGGGGGGCTGTCGCGCCGCGGGAAGCAGCGCAATCGGGCTGGGGGGGGCTGGCTGGCTGGCTGGCTGGCTGGCTGGCCGCAGGAAGCAGCGCGATCGGTGGAAAGTTTTTATTTTTTTCCCCCTCATCACCATGGTTGCTGGTCGTATTGCAGTTGTTAATGTCGCAAAGAAAGGGAGGAGCGGCCTGTTTCCAAGGGCGTGCCAGATTGATTTCAGCCGTCACATTTATCATCGTAGGAAGGAAATTAGGATGGACTCAGCTGTTTGCGATCGCTTGATATATGCCGTGTGGAGTTGTGTGCACTCCAAAACCCACGTTGAAGTTTGGGGACGAATCTGCACTCCTTTTGATACATGAGGGGCTTCATCACTAAGCTGTGAGGATCGAAACCCCAGGTTCCAAACAACCACAGCATATCTGCCGATTCACTTGCCGCCAGTGCATGCGGCAAGTGACTCCAGTTCAGTTCAAGAATTCCAGTTCAGTTCAAGCTTAGGAGCTTTAGGGGCATGAGAAGACATTATGTATGCATTTTTTAAATATCAGACCTACAAACTCATAGCGCACTACTTGGTGGCACGCTGCCCAACACTGGTAAACAGTCACACAGCTTTTTGAAACAAATATCAGCAATATTTTGCAGTAGTCCAGCAGCACTATGTCTGGCATCCCCTAGAGGCCACTCTCTCTGTGTGCTCAGTAACTAAGCGACAGGGTCAGCTGGTGTGTCCCCCTCCTGCTGCTGTGTAACACGACCGTTTCACGCCGGGGCAAAGCAACAAAAAAAAAACAGAATGAAGAAAAACATGATGCCCAGTCAGTGCCAGCGTCCCACCAGACTACTGGCCATGATGCCAGCCTGTGTGCCAGCAGCATGTCAGCCTGGCCAAGGCTCCTTGCCAAGGCAGTTTCACCCCTGCTTGGGCTAAGTGACTCGGGTGTCAAACGGATAAGAGAGGCGGTCAGGGGCGGATGTAACATTTCCCAATTGGGAGGGCAGGAGAAAACGGTAAGGGGGCGGCTTCATCGCCCGTGTCGCTTCGCGCCACGGCCGATGAGGCCGCCCCCTTACCGTTTTTGGTTACGTGACTTTATTATTAGTAAAGCATCAATAATAACATCAGTTGTTGTTGAAGTTGCAACAGACACGCAGCATGCATAAAGCTAAAGGTCTGACTCAGAGAGTTTTCTGTTTTCCATGTTGAACTGCTGTTGGTTTAGGGGTGACACAGCTGTAGTTAGTTAGTAGTAGTGTTTCACATCATTTTAAATATAAGCACTTTAATTTGAAATATCTTGGATTGTTTTGCATGCCATTGTGTTTGGTGGTGGGGCAGACTGGGCATTTAGGGGGCATTATGCCCCCCCATGCCCATGCCTAGATCCGCCCGTGGAGGCGATCAGGTGGAAGAGCAGGCTCAGTGTTATTTGGAGAGATCAGATTGAACGGGGGTTGATTTCCCCGTAGCTAAATTAAGCCAAGCGAACATTGTGGATGCCTCCCGTTTCTGCTGCTCTCTGCAGTTGCCGTTACCCCCCCCCCCCAACTGTGAATGGAACCACTTAAAGGGGGATTCCACCCATTTTCCACCCATTTTCAACATTTTAATATGTCATTAATTAATATACCTTAGAGATGTTGTTGTTGGACATTGAGGTTTGAAAAAAATCATTAACATGGTGAAATACATCTGATGACATCATCAAGATGTATTTCACCATGTTAATGATTTTTTCTTTCAGACCCCAGGGTACAAATGTGAACCAAATGGTCCCTAGCGGGTCCATTTGTATCCTCAGGAAAATGTTGAAAATGGGTGGAATTCCCCTTTAAACCCTGTAGTAACCTTAGTGAAACCAACTTGACTCGGATCGCCTTTTTTCCCGTCACCAAAGTCTATTTGGTTCCCTAAAAATAGCCGATCTACAATCTCAAAAGCGCGGCGACGCATTTCCACATGCTTAGAGCTTGTTGATTGTCTATTTTTGGCTGTGGGTTCACGCAGGGTTCAGCAGCAGTACATTGTTAGTTCTAATACTGTATCAGAGAGGGCCATCATGTGAATATTAACTCTAAGCTCTGGCAGACAAATGCGTCAAATCAAGTCCTGTGTCCAGTGGTGGACTGGGCGAAATTTTTAGCGTGATTTGGCCTAGACCCCACAATTCTACCTGGTATAGTTGGTTAACCAGATGTAACTCTTTGAGAGCGTAAACATGAAACCAAACGGACCCTTGCGGGTCCCTTTGGTTTCATGTTAACACTCTCAAGAGTTAAAATATTCATCTAAATTGGCCCAAGTCTAGTTAGAAAGATTAATGGTCATTTTGATCTGTATGTTTGACTGTTTTGTTCCCCAAATCCAGCCTGGAATTGTGGACCAAAACACAAAATAAATCTTTAGTTTTGGGGTCTGTTGGGCTAAAATGTCATCAAATGGTGGTCCTCTGGCTTAAAATTCTGAATGAATAGTGGGCCCTGGGATCAAAAAGGTTGAAAACCAGTGCTTTTAATCATGCCGTGATACCACCGCGCCCCCCTACGGGTTGTGGCCCACCGGGAGACCTCCCTGTACGCCCAATGGTCAATCCGACCCTGCCCAACTCTCTCCCTCTGTCATGTATCCGTACACAGCCAAAGCCCCACACACACACACACTCAGGCCATTTAGTAGATTTAAGTGGCTGAGTGACTGTCCCCGACCTCAGACCTCATGACAGCATAGAGTTTCAGCTTTCCTCACATGACCCTCTGGTTGCTAGGCAGGGAGGGACACACTCTGTTACCTGCCCTGCCAGTGGCCCCTCTACTCTTTCTGTGTGTGTGTGTGTGCGTGTGCGCGCAAGTGTGTGTGCGCAGTGATTTTGTGATTGATGGCTTCCCTTGTCTTTTAACAGGTGCTGCCGTTCAGACGTGTGTGTGTGTGTGTGTGTGCGTGTGCGTGTGTGTGCGTGTGCGTGTGCGCCAAATAGCTTTCTCATGTTTTCTCCAGTCCATCTGTGACACGTCTCCACTAGCTAGTGGTTGCTAGTCACGAAAGGATTGTGCTACTGTTTAATACAAAAATGCAAGAGCGAAGACCCTGCTTCTCCCACTCAGACACAGCCGAGCTCATTCCTTAAAACTCATTGATTGTACACTCTTACTGGTTCACTTTTTGGAACCAGACCTTAAGAATCTTTTCCAAATCTGTCAACAAGGCCTACCAGGCACTGAAAAAAAAAAGTGCATTATTATATTATAGGAAAACTATTGGTGGAGAGGTTTGTCTATCAAATGTTATTCTTGGCTGTGATTGAACCATAGCAGCTTGGAGAGATAGACAGCTTGGCCGAACGTAGCTCAGTGCTGGTTGTTTATAAGCCGAGGTCAGCCAGAGGTATTCAGGCCTCATATTCCCTCCATGTAGGTTACATGAAGTCCACAAGATGGTCACATACATTCTGTATGTTGGGAAGTCGCCGGTTAGCTGGAGACACCACTGTGCTGAAGTGACCAGGTGTGAGTGAACGCCAAGATTTGGGGTATTTGATCATGAGTCATCATGCTATAGATCAGGTGTTCTCCAACCCTGTTTTATTACTCTCAACCTGGCGTCCGTATATACTGTATATTAGCGTGCATGATAGCTAAAATCAAGTACCCGTTTTTCATGTGGTTGACGTCCTGTTTCTCTCTCTCTGTCTCTCGTCCTCTAGTTGTGTGGAGGTCCTGCTTGCTTCGGGGGCCTCCGTGGACCACCGGGGCCCATCGCCCGGCCACCAGACAGCCCTGTACATGGCCAGCGAGGCGGGCAGTCTGGACTGTGTCAGGGCCCTGCTGGACGGCGGAGCGGACAGATCTCACACCACAGCTGTACGTGTGAAACCCGTCTATATACTAATCTACTTTTTGAAACCTTGTGAAATCGGTTCAGAGGGTTTTATAAATACGTAATGAATGCAAAATATTAACAAGACAAGAGCTTGTGATTAAATAACTACATGGAATATGGGTCATTTTTTTTCTCCTTTTCCTGAAAAGCAAAGGTTACATAATGTGACGTTTCATGTCATGAGCGCTTTCGCGCCTTTTGACATAAACTTGCCGACGACTAGCAAAGCAGCTTAACATTATCGCTTCTTATTGATTTTTTTTTGGCAAGCCTACCAGTGACGTGCCCATTGATACTTATGACGTGTAAATTGATTTGTCTACAATAAAAGATCGTTTTATCCGATCACCACTTTTTTTGCCCAACGGCAGGCTGTACTCACTCAGAAATGATCAAAATCGCCTGGTGCACGCTCTTACGCGCACACGCGCGGTCTAAAAAAAAAAAAGACCCGGAAGTACAATGAGTATAACCTGTTTGAGTCAAATAGTCACAGAGATCCGGCGGATGGCGACCGACTGACACCCGGTGGTGATGGTCATGTAGTGCATTATAGAGAGCATATTTGAGGACCAATATGATAATACAAATGCTAATTGAATGGGAATAATTTGATAAATAAAAAATACGAAAACCACTGGTAGGGAAAACTACTACATGTCAAGTACGTCATTGGGTGTTATGGGGTTAATATCCGTGCGGATTCATTGGCAGACTCTTTGATGTCTGGCTTCCGGGGGTCTGTGGATGTGTGACCACAGAGAGGGGGTCCCTGTTCCTCACTGCTTGCTGGGGAAGAGGAGCTGTGTTTGCTCTACATTAGCAGAGCCAGGGGCGTAGCTAGCAATTCTGCAAAGCTTTTCCACATGGGCCCCCCTTTCCCGGCGGCGTCAAAGGGGAATTTCACCCATTTTCAACATTTTTTCTGAGAGTGTACAAATGCAACCAAATGAACCCTAACGGGTTCATTTGGTTCCATTTGTACGCTCTCAGAAAAAAAGAAGTGTCTATAGAAATCCATTAACATGATGACATACATCTTGATGATGCCATCAAGATGTGTTTCATCATGTTTTTGTGGTTTTTCTTCAGACCTCCATTTCCAGGAAACACAGAATGGGGGGAAACGTTTTTATCATGTCCAACTGATAAAAAACCATGCACCTCTAGGTTATACTAATGACATATTAGAATGTTGAAAATGGGTGGAATTCCCCTTTAAAATGCTAATATAATCATTACAAATAAAACCTTATTAATGCAAGCTTTCAGTGGCCCCCCTGACTTTGGACCCCCCTACAATTGTCCCCCTTTTCCCCACGTGTCTACGCTCTTTAGCAGAGCTCCAACAGCAGCAGCAGCCAGCGTAACCGACGGCGCAGCTAATCACTGCGACACACGCAGCTATTTTTAGCTAGCCGTGGAAATGCCCGGCGTATAGGGTGTAATTTTTCGACACAGATGTTAGAGTATCTGTGTGGTGAAACCTGATTGTTTTTCAGTGCCGACGGCTTGATGCCGCGTCTCTCCAAATAAACCTGTGGTGTGCTGTACACTACAGTATATCAGGGGTATTCAACCTTTTTCATACCAGGGCCCACCAATTACTCAGCATTTTAGCCACGGACCACCATTTGAGGACATTAACCATCACATACCTCAAAACTAAAGATTTATTTTGCTTTTGTCCACAATTCCAGGCTGGATTTGTGGAAACAAAACAGTCAAACCTACAGATCAACATGACTATGAATATTTTAACTCTTGAGTGTAAAAATGAAACCATTTTTACGTTCTCAAGAGTTACATCAGGTTAACCGAACTTAGCTGGGGACCCCGGAACCACTGGTTGAAAACCACTGCACTATATGATATCTTTACCTCTGTATGTCAATATGAAACGGTTTCGCGGAAAACCAACATTTAGCCCTGTTCCGGCTCCTAGACCATGCCTTGCATGCCCTCATCACCAGTAAACGTGCACTACACGCCCATCCCATAGGATCCCATTTAAAATAGGAGTGCGTGTGTGTGTGTGTGTGTTCTACAGGACGGCTGCACGGTGCTCCATGCAGCCGTGCGCTGCGGCCACGTGGACACGCTCCGTCTCCTGCTCTGCCACCCTGTGCCCTCTGACCCCGACGCCACCATGACCTCTGACCCCGCGGCTGACCCCGCCCCCCTGACGCTGCCCGCCACGCTGCTCAACCAGGCCAACGCCGAGGGCTGGACCGCCGCGCACATGGCCGCTGCTCGCGGCTTCAAGGTAACGGACGGCCGCAGCTATTTGAAACACTACTACTGCTACTAACTAACTACAATCGTCTCACCTCTAAACCAACAGCATTTCATCATTGAAAACAGAAAACTCTCTGAGTCAGACCTTTAGCTTTATGCATGCTGCGTTCAACAACAACTGATGTTATTATTGATGCTTTTGCCTAATATAAGTCCTGTAATTGAAAATGGTATGGGTGCGGCTTCATCGCCCGTTTTGCTTCGCGCCACAGGCAATGAAGTCGCACCCATACCATTTTCTTCTGCCCTCCCAATTGGGAAATGTTACATCCGCCCCTAGAAGTGAAACCCGTCTATATACTAAACTACTTTTTGAAACCTCTGTTTATTATTATTTTGCCTACATATTTTCAAATAGGGCTAACATTTAAACAGTCAGTTAAAACCAATGCAATGGAATAGAAATGTGTGTTTTAAATATTATACATATTTATTGTGTGTGTGCGTGTGTGTGTGTGTGTGTGTTGTGTGTGTGTGTGTGTGTGTGTGTGTGTGTGTGTGTGTGCGTGTGTGCGTGCGTGTGCGTGTGCGTGTGTGTGTGTGTAGGAGTGTCTGGAGGTGCTCTTCAGCCACAGTGAACAGGATATTGACCGAAGGGATAAATGCAACCGCACCATCCATGATGTCGCCACCGACGACTGTAAAGACCTGCTGGAAAACCTCGGTCAGTATACTGTGTGTGTGTGTGTGTGTGTGTGGGCGTATTCAGGGGCGTTTTTGCCATTAGGCAGACTAGGCAGTTGCCTACGGCGCCATGAGGGGAGGGGGCTACCACCAGACATTATTTAACCCATTGTGTCCTGTCTAGATTTCTAGTTTCTAATATTCAAAGATTTGCACCACGTTTTCACGATTTTTCAAAAATAGCAGAGATACAAGCTCATAGCGCGCCACTCGGTGGCGCGCTATGAGCTTGTAGATCTGCTATTTTTCAATAGTTAAAACATAGTGTACTGAAGGCGTTTTGGTGTTCTAAGCATTAAGGGTTAAAAGGACACCCGGTTAATAAGCCTAATATGGATAAATACATTATACTTATGCTCTATAACTAGAATTGGACATTTAGAAAACATAATATGTTCTTTAGTTTAAAAATAGTTCATAATTTTATCCTTTGGGGGGCACCATTTTACAGGAGATTTTCCCTGGAGCCCCCCTGGAAAATCTCGCCTAGGGCTCCAAATTGCTTAGAAACGCCACTGGGCGTATTTACTATCTTTGTGGCCACTGACCTCCATTGCGTTATTTTGTTCCATGCAGATATGAGTTGAAAACTAGATCTCAAAAACATTTCAGATCTACAACTAGTCCAAGCTTTTAGTCCTCTCTTTCTCAACTACGAGTGAATTCTTTCAAAATAGTATCTCGAGAGTGTCGGCAGTCAGATATGGCAGATTTTGTTCTTCTGTTACCCCCAGAACAACGGTATAAATAATGTTCCATCTTTACCTCAAGCTGTCACTAAATCTTAAAGTCTTTTTAGATATGTTAATATTCTTAATATATATTAATATATTCTTTTTGAAGTCAGACATGAAGACTGAAGTATGCGCGATTGGTGCAACTCTATGCAACGAAATGAGAATAGCTGCTAGAGCCATAAAGATCCTCTGATATGGGGGTCCCTAGCATATTATTTTCAGACGGGGGCATATAGCACATATCATGCAGGTGCAACACAATGTGCTTTACAGATCATAAGATTAACACAATAGAATACAGTTAATACTGTAAATACAATGGGAAAAAAAGGTAAAGTAAAAGGAGAGAATTATAGGTATATAGGTAACCAAACAGGGGTTATCAACCTTTTTCATACCAGGGCCCACCTTTTACTCAGCATTTGAGCCACGGACCACCATTTGAGAACATTTTTGCCCCACAAACCCCAAAACTAAAGATTTCTTTTGCTTTTGTCCATCTTCTAGTTGTGTAGACTTGGGCTAATTCAGATGATGAATATTTTAACTCTTGAGAGTGTAAAAATGAAACCAAATGGACCCGCAAGGGTCCATTTGGTTTCATTTTTACGTTCTCAAGAGTTACATCTGGTTAACCAACTTAGCTGGGGACCACCTGGAACCCTCTCAGGGACCACTGGTGGTCCCCGGACCACCTGTTGAAAACCCCTGGTATAGGTAACCAAACAGGTAATTGTTTAGGAATTAAGTAAAGGCAATGCTAAAAAGGTAAGTCTTAAGGTTTTGTTTAAAAATATCAATAGATTCGGAGAGCCGAAGGTTTACAGGCAGGCTGTTCCTCAATACTGGACCATAGTAGCTAAAAGCTGCTTCTCCAAACTTTTAATTTTGGGTCTGGTCGTGGGGACCTCTAGGACAGGGGTTTTCAACAGGTGGTCCGGGGACCACCAGTGGTCCTTGAGAAGGTTCCAGGTGGTCCCCAGGCTAAATGATGGAAAGTTGGTTAACCAGATGTAACTCTTGAGAATGTAAAAATGAAACCAAATGGACCCTTGCGGGTCCATTTGGTTTCATTTTTACACTCTCAAGAGTTAAAATATTCATCATCTGAATTAGCACTATTTAATTAAGAAGTTTACACTGTTTTGTTGGCAAAATCCAGCCTGCAAACCAAAAGAATTCTTTAATTTTAGGTCTTTGGTGTGAAAGTGTAATCAAATGGTGGTCCGTGGCTCAAATGCTGAATAAATGGTGGTCCGTGGAGTCAAAAAGGTTGAAAACCCCTGCTCTAGGAGACCAGTTGTTGATGAGCCAAGCGCCCGCCCAGGCACATACTGTATCCATGAAGCATCCTAGATAAGTAAATGGGTGCAGTTCCATGAATAGATTTAAAAACTAGCAGGAGAACTTTAAAATTTATTCTGAAGGAGACTGGCAGCCAGTGGAGAGATTTCAAGATGGGACTTAATTCTGTGCTCTCCGTCCGGTCTTAGGTAGTACACCAGCTGCTGCATTTTGGACCAATTGTAGCCGTGAGACCTCTTTTTTTTTTTTTTTTCCTTGGACCTGACATGACCTTGAAAAGGTTTGGGAAGCCCTGCTGAGTTAAAGAGTGCTTTGTTTTCCTCCAGACTCCTACAGGGTGCAGGTGTGCGTGCAGCTGTCCTCCTCCACCCCCAGAGAAGGAGCAGAGGGAGCGGCTGTGGAGTCCATGTGTTCCCTGCAGGATGAGGATGAGGAGGAGGATGGAGGAGGTGCTGCTGGTCGGAGGCTCCGCCGCCGCTGGGCGGTGCTGGGCAGGGTGTGTGTGGAGCGCTCCACCCGCTGGGCGGCGCTGGGCCACGCCCTGAGCCACGCCTTCACCTCCCACCTCCAGCTGCTGTGCTCCAGCCGAGACGACAACAACTCCCCGTCCTTCTGCCCCCAGGCCGGCCGGGACAAAGACAGCGGAACACCATCACCACAACCACACCCGTCGTCCTCCGCCTCGTCGCTGGGACTGGGCCCCGCCAGCATCGGCTCTGTGCTCATAGGTAAATGGTGCATTTATGCACAAGCTATGTAAAGCGCCTTGGATAAAGGCGCTTTACATAGCTTGTGCATCACATTCACCACATTCACACACACATTCGTACTCTGATGGCAGTGGAAACCATGCAAGGTACCTACTAGCACATCAGGAGCAATTAGGGGTTCAGTGTCTTGCGCAAGGACACTTCGACACCAACTCTGCAGGAGCCTGGGATCGAACCGGCAACCTTGTGGTTACCATCCGGTGACTCTACCCCTGAGCCACTGGTAGAGGAGCTCTTTAAACCCAACCTACCCCCTCCCTAATCTCCATACCATACCCATGGGTCAGCACTGAATTGAATTAATTGAATCACTTCAGTGAACTTCTACATGGGTAATTATTATTATTATTATTAACAGAGGCTGCATCCATGGCTGCTGTTTGTTTTGAAAACGCCTGAAACCTTCCGTGACTGATAAAAGGTCCAGAGTACTCTGGGATTCCTTGTAAATGAAAAGTGCAATACAAAAAAAATGCATTATTATATTACAAGGTCAAGTCAACATGCTGGTGAAAACGGTGTTTTCAGATTTATTGTAAACAGCAAAAGTGGCATTCTGAAAACCGCGTGTGTGTGTGTCGTGTGTCAGGGCCGGATAGCAGGGGTTTTCAATCTTTTTGACACCAGGGCCCACTCTTTACTCGGCATTTGAGCCACAGACCACCATTTGAGGACATTTTAGCCCCACAGACACCAAAACTAAAGATTTCTTCAGCTTTTGTCCACAATTCCAGGCTGGATTTGGGACCCAAAACAGGCAAACATACAGATCAAAATGACCATTAATCTTCCACATTCACATGATGACCATTTTAACTCTTTAGAGCGTGAAAACGAAACCAAATGGACCCTTGCGGGTCCATTTGGTTTAATTTTTACGCTCTCAAAGAGTTACATCTGGTTAACCAACTGTCCACCATTTAGCTATGGACCACCTGGACCTCTCTCAACCACTGGTGGTCCCCGGAGCACGGATGAAAACCTCTACCATTCATTGGGCGGGCAGGATGCACATTTGGGTGGGCCCTGCCCACCCCTGCCCCCCTCTAGATCCGGCCCTGGTGTGCGTGTTCCTGACATAGGCCTGAACTTCAAAGCAGTTGATTGGGGACACATGTCCAGGGTGATGTTTAGGACTTGGCCTGTACAGTATCAGTTAAGGTTAACCACATTAACCCTCTGCCTCCCTATTTTGAGCATGTCGCTGCAGGCCAGGTCTTTGAAAATGTGACATGTTGTTGTGAAAGCTTGTACATCTTCCATTTTCTCTATTCCTTATATTCCAGTATATTCATGACCTGACCACAGTAAGGACACCATGTTGTATGTAGGTGGATCCAGCAACCCTGCCATTGACCTTGTTTTTTTTCCCCCAAGGCTCCTGGGTAGTACTTAACTCTTGTACAGCCTACGCTTATTCAGGGGAAAACAAAGAGAATTGGCAACCATGACAACATGTCTGACGTTCAACACACACTAGGGGGATTAACTGGAAGTCCATTGTTTAAGAGCTAATTAGCAGAGTTTCTAAGCAACGTAGCTGACATCACAGCTGACATACTGTTGAGGTTGATGTTTGGACTGACAGCCCGCACACACACATGCACACGTGTATATTGGGGTCGGATTGACCATTGGGCGTACAGGGAGGTCTCCCGGTGGGCCACGACCCGTACGGGGCCGCTGGTATCATGGTATGATTAAAAGTACTGGTTTTCAACCTTTTTGACACCAGGGCCCACTATTCATTCAGAACTTTGAGTCGCGGAGGACCACCACTTGATGACATTTTAGCCCCACATACCCCAAGACTAAAAAAATATTTTGCTTTTTGGTACACAATTCCAGGCTGGATTTGGGAAATAAATCAGTCAAACATACAGATCAAAATGAGCATTAATCTTCTACATTTTGTAATTAGACTTGGGCCAATTTAGATGAATATTTTAACTCTTGAGAGTGTTAACATGAAACCAAATGGACCCGCAAGGGTCCATTTGGTTTCATGTTTACGCTCTCAAAGAGTTATATCTGGTAACTATTTGAGTGCCAGGTAAAATAGGCTAGTCTAGGCCAAATCACGTTAAAAATGTCCGGGACGATTTTTTTGCCCAGTCCACCACTGGTGTGTATATACACACGCACACAAAGTTGCAAAAGTGTATGTCAGTGGTAAGGTGTCCCACTTTGATCGCTGGTGTCCCCTGAATTCCTTTAGAGCGGCTACTCTTTCTATCTTTTATAAGAAGAACCCCTTCTAGTTCAACCGTCAGATCTGCGTGCAAAATTGTCTGGGCTGGAATTGCTTTCCTGCAGCTACTAGTTTTATTCCGTCATGCTCTGACTGTCAGAGGAACTGACAAGTGTCGGCTGTGAAGGCGAGTTGAGAAGAGGTATCACCAGAGTCTGTGTGTGTGTGTATGCATCAAGTGAGTGGTGAAGTGAGGTTAACATCTCTTAACCCTTAGTGTAATGAACGCGTTTTGGTGTTCCAAGCATTATGTCTTAGCTCTTGAAAAATACCAGCTCAGTGGCCTTGTGGTTAGAGTGTCCGCCCTGAGACTGGGAGGTCGGGGTTCGATTCCCGGCCGGGTCATACCAAAGACTCTAAAAATGGGACCCAATGCCTCCCTGCTTGGCACTCAGCATCAAGGGATGGATTGGGGGTAAGTCCCTGCGATATACTAGCGTCATGTCCAGGGGGTGTACTTGTACATCAAGCTGCCTCACGCTACAGAAACAGGAGATAGGCTCCTGACCTATATGGGCCTCAATGGCTCAGCCGGCCTCCTGACATCATGGCCTGGCAAGGCTACTTATTGAAAAATAGCAGATCTACAAGCTCATAGTGAGCTTGTATCTCTGCTATTTTTGAAAAATCATGAAAACGTGAGGCAAATCCTTTGAATATGTTATTTCCGAAGCAAACATTTTTAACTCAAATCTTTGCGTCTGGGGGATCCCCTAGAACGTATTTTCAGATATAAATCATTCTGATGGTCCAAGGCATGAAATATGTTGAGTATCACTGACATAGGAACATAGATTTTTTTTTCCCCAGAAGAACTAGAATCGGAATTCTAGAAACTAGAATCTATAGTGTCGGGAACTAGAATCTACCATCAGAAACTAGCATCAGGAACTAGAATCTAGCGTCAAAAACTAGAATGTAGCGTCAAAAACTAGAATCTGGTGCCAGAAACTAGAATCTAGTGTCAGAAACTAGAATCTAGTCAAGACAAAATGAGTTAAAGTCGCTTCATGCAATCAGACAGGACTTTTCTGTTTGGATTTATGGGCTGTCAAGTTCTTTGTCGCCGCACGCATGCGTGTGCAGACGAGCAGACACGCACGCACGCACGCACGCACACACACACACACACACACACACACACACACACACACACACACACACACACACACACACTCACCTTGGTGTGTGTCTACAGAGGCTGGATCCAGACCGATCTTGGGTTTTAATTAAAACTGTCTAGACCACTCTGAACTAAAGCCTCCACAAATAACACTGTCATTCACACACACACGCACGCACGCACGCACACACACACACACACACACACACACACACACACACACACACACACACACACACACACACACACACACACACACACACACACACACACACACAGGCTAGCTCAGATGGTGGGCCTGTCTTAGTGTATGCATCTAAAATAAATCTCTGAACCTGGCCATCATCAGCACCTCGGCATTACATTGCATGAAAAGTGCACACACATACACACAGAATCATATAGCAGACCTACAAGTTCACAGTGCTTTACAGGCTGAGCATTGGGTCGCCTGAATGAATGAATGAATAGATATTCATAGCCCCACAGACCCCAAAACTAAAGATTTCTTTTGCTTTTGTCCACAATTCCTGGCTGGATTTTGAATATGAGTATGATGAATATTTTAACTCTTGAGAGTGTAGAAACGAAACCAAATGGACCCGCCAGGATCCGTTTGGTTTCATTTTTACGTTCTCAAGAGTTACATCCGGTTAACCAACTTAGCTGGGGACCACCTGGGACCCTCTCAGGGACCACTGGTTGAAAACCCCTGCTTTAAATGACTAGCCTAATGCCTACATTGTAAATTGTGTTCCATATGATGCTAACATGTTGCTTTTGTTTCTGGTTCCAGGAGACACAGCTTGGTTGCCAGGTCAGGACCAGGAGCTGCCTCTGTCCCCCTGGGATCTGGTCCGAAAACCCCTCAGCCAGCGCATCATGCTCCGCCTCAAAGGTACAAAACCTGGCAACCAGTGCCAAACCAGATATTTGATTTGTCATTATTACTACAGTACATTGATTTCCACAATACACACATTGCAAAGGACTGCAATTTCAGAATGTTGTATTTGGCATAAATATAAAAAACAAACAAACTATCGCACACACATACATACAGCACACACATACACACACATACATACAGCACGCACGCGCACACACACACACACACACACACACACACACACACACACACACACACACACACACACACACACACACACACACACACACACACACACACACACACACACACACACATACACACAGCACACCAGTAAAAACTAATGAGCATGGGAAAAAACAAGTATAAATATCAGGTAACATGCTAAATACATTAGAGTAGAACAGAGGCGGATCTAGGCATGGACATGGGGGGCAATGCCCCCTAAATTCCCTGACTGCCCCATCACACATGATAGCATGCAAAACAACCCAAGTTATTTCAAATTAAAGTGCTTAAATTGATTCGAAAAAACGACTACTGCTACTAACTAACTACAGATGTCTCACCACTGAACCAACAGAATTTCATCATTGAAAACAGAAAACTCTCTGAGTCAGACCTTTAGCTTTATGCTTGCTGTGTGTCTGTTGCAACTTCAACAAAAACTGATGTTATTATTGATGCTTATACTTACCTAATAAAAGTCCTGTAACTGAAAATGATGAGGCCGCCCCCATACCATCTTCTCCTGACCCCCCCCCCCCCCCCCCCCCCCCCCAATTGGGAAATGTTACATCCACACCTGGAGTAGAATAGAGAACCATTAGGTTTGTAGCCTTATATGTCATGTAAAGTTGGACTGGCTTGACTTCTTTGCCTGCCAGAACTACATACTGTGATGATATGCTCCATTCGTGCAGAAACAGAAAAGAGATGTCATTTTGACAAACACCTGTATTGTGTTATTATTGTGTTACGCTCCATTGATACACAATGGATGTGAGAACAGATATTCAGAAGCTGCAAAAATTGGTTTCTGAAGATCAGAGTCAATCAGGGGCAGATCTAGGCATGGGCATGGGGGAGCAATGCCCCCGTAAATATCCAGTTTGCCCCCCCAAATACGATGCCATGCAAAACAACCCAAGATATTTCAAATTAAAGTGCTTATGTTTAAAATGATGTGAAACACAACTGCTGCTACTAACTAACTACAGCTGTGTCACCACTAAACCAACAGCATGTCATCATTGAAAACAGAAAACTCTCTGAGTCAGACCTTTAGCTTTATGCATGCTGTGTGTCTGTTGCAACTTCAACAACAACTGATGTTATTATTGATGCTTTACTTGACTAATAAAAGTCCTGTAACTGAAAATGGTATGAAGCCGCACCCATACCATTTTCTCTTGCCCCTCCAACATTTTTTCTTGCCCCGCCCAAATGGGACAAGTTACATCCGCCCCTGGAGTCAATGTTGAGAACAGATTTGTTGGCAGGTACAAGCAGGGACTCAGTGACAGTTCTGCTTGATCGAATTACACCTACTGTTTGTCTCCTTGCAATATCTAATTCATAACATAATGCATTTTTTTCTGGGCCAGCCATCTGCATCTCCTCCACAACAAGTAACATTACCATCAACAATAACAATGTTGTATTAAATTAATTTATTATCCAATTTATTCTCAATTTCGACTTTTAATAATCAAGTTGCCAAATAACAGTCCTGGCACCGCTTCACATGTCCTCCTCACAGTATGGCCTCCAAACTGGGACAACACTGGGACAGACATGGAGCACAGTTTTTGCCAACTAAACTAATTTCTAACTTTATTGCAGTGTTGTTTTTCGGGAATATTTTGATTTAGATTTAGTCTTAGGGCTCCATTTCCGTTACATGCTAAACCCCTTGTCCCTAATCCCTTATTTCATTTTTACTATTTTGAAAAAAACTTTTGTGGAATATTTCAACGTGTCAATCTATTAACATGTTGTGAGCTTGTAGACTGGCCATTTAAACTACTGAAAAATGTTTTTTTAAATAGTTTAAAAAGGCTTAAGGGACAAGAGGTTTAGCGGTAACGAAAATGGAGCCCTTAGTCTTTTCAATAAGGCTAGTCTTAGTCGATGAAATGTCAAAAAGGATTTAGTCTAGGCCTAATATTTTAGTCTTGGTAGTTTAGTCTTACATACAAATACATTGTAGGTTTATATGTGTGATACAGATTTATAGTTTTTAGTATGAAAACACGTCTCGTTTTATTTCTTGTATAAAATTACTGCAATAGTAATAAGTTCCTTTCCTGAAAACGTATGCAATCTATACTGCAGATATGTTCACATACTTAAAAGGAACAGTCGGCATGATGTCGGCAGAAAGAAATGAGGACAGGCGTGTTTTAAGACAAACATTCAGGTTAGCAATTAAATAAACCCAGTTGTGTAGTCAGGTGTGTAGCCTCTAGCATGCAGACTTACTATACCGGTATAGTGTAGTCAGAGCTCTAGAACAAACTTACAACGTCAAAGTAGTAGCTAAGCTACAACCATAAGAGTAAAGGATCTACATAGGCTATTTAAACTGTGTATGCAAATGCTATGTATACATGAAATGCTATACGTCTACGTACACTGCTATCTACGTCTACATAAAATGCTATCTAAGAGACTTTGCATACGCCTGTAAATCAAGAGCTATTCTAAGGGGTAAGATGGAGTTTGAAGTTGTGCGTTTTCAGATTGCAGCAGGAAGATGGGGTGAATCTGAACTTCTGATTGCAATGGGAAGTGCATTCCATAGTTTTGGGGCCAAAAGTTAAAAGATGTTGGGGCGTGCGGAGCATTGTCCAGGCGTTTTTAGCAGTCGGCCGCGTTTGTAGGGTGCGATCAGACTTGAAGATATGAGGCTGCCATACAGTACCTTTGTTTGCTTTGAATGCAAGTATCAGAGTGTTGTATTCCAACCAATGGAGGGATAAGGGGGGAATAGAGCGGAACAGTGTAATGTAATGAGCTCTAAAACAAGCTTATTGTATAGTGCGTGGTGCTCTCAAACAAGCTTGTGAGCATGGGAAAAAACAAGTATAAATATCAGGTAACATGCTAAATACATTAGAGTAGAACAGAGGCGGATCTAGGCATGGACATGGGGGGCAATGCCCCCCTAAATTCCCTGACTGCCCCATCACACATGATAGCATGCAAAACAACCCAAGTTATTTCAAATTAAAGTGTTTAAATTGATTCGAAAAAACGACTACTGCTACTAACTAACTACAGATGTCTCACCACTGAACCAACAGAATTTCATCATTGAAAACAGAAAACTCTCTGAGTCAGACCTTTAGCTTTATGCTTGCTGTGTGTCTGTTGCAACTTCAACAAAAACTGATGTTATTATTGATGCTTATACTTACCTAATAAAAGTCCTGTAACTGAAAATGGTATGGGTGCGGCTTCATTGATGAGGCCGCCCCCATACCATCTTCTCCTGACCCCCCCCCCCCCCCCCCCCCCCCCCCAATTGGGAAATGTTACATCCACACCTGGAGTAGAATAGAGAACCATTAGGTTTGTAGCCATATGTCATGTAAAGTTGGACTGGCTTGACTTCTTTGCCTGCCAGAACTACATACTGTGATGATATGCTCCATTCGTGCAGAAACAGAAAAGAGATGTCATTTTGACAAACACCTGTATTGTGTTATTATTGTGTTACGCTCCATTGATACACAATGGATGTGAGAACAGATATTCAGAAGCTGCAAAAATTGGTTTCTGAAGATCAGAGTCAATCAGGGGCAGATCTAGGCATGGGCATGGGGGAGCAATGCCCCCGTAAATATCCAGTTTGCCCCCCCAAATACGATGCCATGCAAAACAACCCAAGATATTTCAAATTAAAGTGCTTATGTTTAAAATGATGTGAAACACAACTGCTGCTACTAACTAACTACAGCTGTGTCACCACTAAACCAACAGCATGTCATCATTGAAAACAGAAAACTCTCTGAGTCAGACCTTTAGCTTTATGCATGCTGCGTGTCTGTTGCAACTTCAACAACAACTGATGTTATTATTGATGCTTTACTTGACTAATAAAAGTCCTGTAACTGAAAATGGTATGAAGCCGCACCCATACCATTTTCTCTTGCCCCTCCAACATTTTTTCTTGCCCCGCCCAAATGGGACAAGTTACATCCGCCCCTGGAGTCAATGTTGAGAACAGATTTGTTGGCAGGTACAAGCAGGGACTCAGTGACAGTTCTGCTTGATCGAATTACACCTACTGTTTGTCTCCTTGCAATATCTAATTCATAACATAATGCATTTTTTTCTGGGCCAGCCATCTGCATCTCCTCCACAACAAGTAACATTACCATCAACAATAACAATGTTGTATTAAATTAATTTATTATCCAATTTATTCTCAATTTCGACTTTTAATAATCAAGTTGCCAAATAACAGTCCTGGCACCGCTTCACATGTCCTCCTCACAGTATGGCCTCCAAACTGGGACAACACTGGGACAGACATGGAGCACAGTTTTTGCCAACTAAACTAATTTCTAACTTTATTGCAGTGTTGTTTTTCGGGAATATTTTGATTTAGATTTAGTCTTAGGGCTCCATTTCCGTTACATGCTAAACCCCTTGTCCCTAATCCCTTATTTCATTTTTACTATTTTGAAAAAAACTTTTGTGGAATATTTCAACGTGTCAATCTATTAACATGTTGTGAGCTTGTAGACTGGCCATTTAAACTACTGAAAAATGTTTTTTTAAATAGTTTAAAAAGGCTTAAGGGACAAGAGGTTTAGCGGTAACGAAAATGGAGCCCTTAGTCTTTTCAATAAGGCTAGTCTTAGTCGATGAAATGTCAAAAAGGATTTAGTCTAGGCCTAATATTTTAGTCTTGGTAGTTTAGTCTTACATACAAATACATTGTAGGTTTATATGTGTGATACAGATTTATAGTTTTTAGTATGAAAACACGTCTCGTTTTATTTCTTGTATAAAATTACTGCAATAGTAATAAGTTCCTTTCCTGAAAACGTATGCAATCTATACTGCAGATATGTTCACATACTTAAAAGGAACAGTCGGCATGATGTCGGCAGAAAGAAATGAGGACAGGCGTGTTTTAAGACAAACATTCAGGTTAGCAATTAAATAAACCCAGTTGTGTAGTCAGGTGTGTAGCCTCTAGCATGCAGACTTACTATACCGGTATAGTGTAGTCAGAGCTCTAGAACAAACTTACAACGTCAAAGTAGTAGCTAAGCTACAACCATAAGAGTAAAGGATCTACATAGGCTATTTAAACTGTGTATGCAAATGCTATGTATACATGAAATGCTATACGTCTACGTACACTGCTATCTACGTCTACATAAAATGCTATCTAAGAGACTTTGCATACGCCTGTAAATCAAGAGCTATTCTAAAGGGTAAGATGGAGTTTGAAGTTGTGCGTTTTCAGATTGCAGCAGGAAGATGGGGTGAATCTGAACTTCTGATTGCAATGGGAAGTGCATTCCATAGTTTTGGGGCCAAAAGTTAAAAGATGTTGGGGCGTGCGGAGCATTGTCCAGGCGTTTTTAGCAGTCGGCCGCGTTTGTAGGGTGCGATCAGACTTGAAGATATGAGGCTGCCATACAGTACCTTTGTTTGCTTTGAATGCAAGTATCAGAGTGTTGTATTCCAACCAATGGAGGGATAAGGGGGGAATAGAGCGGAACAGTGTAATGTAATGAGCTCTAAAACAAGCTTATTGTATAGTGCGTGGTGCTCTCAAACAAGCTTACTGTATAGTGTAGTTCTCTAAAACAAGCTGAATATATAGTGTAGTGCTCTAAAACAAGCTTACTGTGTAGTGCTCTAAAACTGGCTTACTATATCACATAGTGCTCTGAAACAAGCGTACTACAGTATGTAGTGTAGTGCTCTAAAGCAAGATTACTTTATAGTGTAGTGCTCTAAAACAAGCGTACTTTGTAGTGTTGTGCACTAAAGCAAGATTGCTATATTGTGTAGTGCTCTAAAACAAGCATACTATGTAGTGTAGTGCTCTAAAACAAGCTTACTGTGTAGTGCTCTAAAACAAGCTTACTGTGTAGTGTAGTGTAGTGCTCTAAAACAGGTTTACTATATCATGTAGTGCTCTAAAGCAAGCATACTAATGTAGTGCTCTAAAGCAAGCATACTAATGTAGTGCTCTAAAGCAAGATTACTATATCGTGTAGTGCTCTAAAACAAGCTTACTATGTCGTATAGAGCTCTAAAGCAGGCTTACTGTAGAGCTCTGCACACACATCAGGTATCATTAACCCTCCCTTGATGATACTTTGTCCTGGTTTGCTCTGTTTGCACAGTGTGTGAATGAATGCCCAGAATCCACCAGGAACACACACACGCACGCACGCACGCACACACACACACACACACACACACACACACACACACACACACATACACACACACACACACACACACACACACCACTGCTCCCATTCACTGGGCTCCATTTTCGTTACCATCTAAACCCCTTATCCTAAACCCCTTATCATTCTTTTTTTACTATTTTGAGAAAACGTTTTGAAATAGTTCAAAGTGCCATTCTATTGACACATTGTGAGCTTGTAGACTGGCCATTTTAACTACTGAAAAATGTTCTTTTTTAATAGTTTAAAAAGGCAAAGAAGTTTAGGGATAAATGGTTTAGCGGTGATGAAAATGGAGCCCTTTGTCTCCTCCACTCCCTCCTATCCTCTACTGACTCTTCTCTCCTCCACTCTCTCCTCTCACCCCCTCCTCCGCTGTGTATGCTTTATTCTGAAGCAAGTGGGAAAGCAATGTCATTGCTGTGCGTGTGTGTGTGTTGTTCTGTGCGTGTGCATGCGCATGCACTGCCGTCCTGACTCAGTAGTCCGTATCGACCCGTCCGCCCACAGTCTTTTTTACTCAGCCAGTAATTGTCCGGCTTAATGTTCAGTGAGAGAGAGAAGCATGTCTGCCCTGCTGTGACGGCTGTGTTAGTAACACTATGCTGCATATGGTGCCGCCGTGTGACCCTCTCTACTCTACTGTACTGTATGTAGCGTGGCTGGCAGTAACTCTACACTCTATGTGTTACATTGGTATTACTATCTATATACTGTATGTCATGTGATGAATGATATCCTGGCAGCCCCAGGGTCAGGGGGGCGGATGTAACATTTCCCAATTAGGGGGGCTAGGAAAAAATGGTATGGTACCATTTTCGGTTACAGAGCTTTTATTAGGCAAGTAAAGCATCAATAATAACATCAGTTGTTGTTGAAGTTGCAACAGACACGCAGCATGCATAAAGCTAAAGGTCTGACTCGGAGAGTTTTCTGATTCCAATGATGAAATGCTGTTGGTTTAGTGGTGCCACAGCTGTAGTTAGTTGTGTAGTAGTGTTTCAAATCGTTTTAAATGTAAGCACTTTAATTTGAGATATCTTGGGTTGTTTTGCATGCCATCGTGTTTGGTGGGGCAGACTGGGCATATAGGGGGGCATTGCCTCCCCATGCCCATGCCTAGATCCGTCCCTGCCCAGGATTTACGGTACCGTATGAGCGAAGATATGTTCAGTCCTCTGACGCTAACACTGAGCGGATTTGGAGCTAAAGCGTGTGTGTGTGTGTGTGTGTGTGTGTGTGTGTGTGTGTGTGTGTGTGTGTGTGTGTGTGTGTGTGTGTGTGTGTGTGTGTGTGTGTGTGTGTGTGTGTGTGTGTGTGTGTGTGTGTGTGTGTGTGTGTGTGTGTGTGTACGCGCGCATTCTGACAGGTCTGTCTGAATCGTTCCTGGATGAGTTGGCCATGGATTCTCTCTTCCCCCTTCCTCTGCTGCACAACTACGTCCGACTGGTAATATGCACACGCACGTACACAGGGCGCACGCACACACACACACACACACACACACACACACACACGTACACGCGCACACAGTGACACTGAACAACGTGAGACAGCTAAAAGTGCTTAGTTGAGCAAGACATTGGGAACATGGGGGTAAGAGCAAGACAAAAACAGTAGCAAAGATAAGCACATAAAAGAGACAAGGGGGAGATATTAAATGGATGAGAGAGAGAGAGAGAGAGAGAGAGAGAGAGACAGAGGGGGAGCAGGTCCTTGAAGATGCTGAGGATTCTCTTGTGACAGAGCACCCTCTACTGGCCATTTTATGAATAGAGTATACAGTAATTGTAGAAGAAACCTTTTATACTGTATGTACCAGGGGTGGGCAATTGTTTTTCCCAAGGGGCCAAATGAGACACATAAAATATTGTGGAGGGCCAAGACTAAAGGCTGACTAAAGTCTGTGTAATATTAATTTAATTTCAAGACGAAAGTAAGAGTAAGACCAAACTTTTTGATACCGGGGCCCTCAATTTATTCAGTAATTGAGCCACCATTTGATGACATTCTAGCCCCACAGACACCAAAACTAAAGAGTTCTTTTGTTTTTGTTCACAATACCAGGCTTGATTTGGGAAACAAAACAGGCAAACATAGATCAAAAACGACCATTCTTTTACATTATCTGATTGTGTAGATTTTAGGTAATTCAGATAATGAATATTTTAACTCATGAAAGAGTTGCATCTGGTTAACCAACTCTCCATATTTAACTGGAACTCTCTCAAGGACCACTGGTGGTCCCCAGACCACTGGTTGAAAACCACAGTACCCTTTCACAGGCCGGTCGGCCGGTCAGCCAAAGTGTTTTAGTTTATTCAACATTCAGCCTGATCAGAGGTTTAAAAAGACAGGTGTCATTTAAAAACACTGAATTATTTTGCTGATTACATGTATAAAAATGATCACATCTAGAAATCTAAAAATACACATAGTCCATCTAAAAACCATTGTCATTTAAAAGTCCACACATATATGGGATTGGGGATTTTCTGCATCTCTCAGTTCTGCACGATGGAGTGCTGAGATCGTCTCCATTTCAAAGGGCCGCATAATTGGCCCCCGGGCCGCATAATGCCCAGGTATGGTATATACAGTATAATTTATGTACAGTATGTTAGTTCAATGCTGATTGAACATAAACATAACATTCCCTCTCAGCACATACAGGCTACACCCTGAAGGTAGGGGGGTACAGTATCTAAACAATTTTCAAAGGGGATAACTACATCTTCTACCTGCTATGTCATAATGTATTGTTGAGCCATAATGAAGTCAAATACAAAGTATCGCATCTCAACAATTGAGCCGTTGGGACGAATAACAGTCAAAGTCAATCTGACCCTCAAAAAAAGCCTAGATGTCCTGATGTCATTTTTATCATACATTATGGATCATTAGTGTGGACTTAGACTGTTATTCGTCTCAGCTGCTCAGCAGCAGTGGTTTTCAACCTTTTTCATACCAGGGCCCACCATTTATTCAGCATTTGAGGCACGGACCACCATTTGATGACATTTTAGCCCCACAGACCCCAAAACTAAAGATTTATTTTTGCTTTTGTCCATCTTCTAGTTGTGTAGACATGGGGCTCATTCAGATGATGAATATTTTAACTCTTGAGAGTGTTTTATTTTTACGCTCTCAAGAGTTAAATCTGGTTAACCAGCTTAGCTGGGGACCACCTGAAACCCATGATCTCAGGGACCACTGGTGGACCCCGGACCATGATGTACAGTAACTGTCACCATCATGGTCTTTTGGCAGGTTTTGACAAAACAAATACCTGTAAATGTAGATTCACTCAGTTGCTTACATAGTTTCTTTGCTGTGTGTGTGCGTGTGCGTGTGCGCGCGTGTGTGTGTGCGTGCGTGCGCGTGCGTGCGTGCGTGCGTGCGTGCGTGCGTGCGTGTGTGTGTGTGTGCGTGTCAGGTGGAACAGTATGGGAACCTCATCTTCCATGGACTGGAGGGAAGCTGTCAGGAATACATTGCCAATCAGATTGCTCTCTGCATCAAGGTAAACCCTCTATAATACCTCTGATTCTTAACACTAAAAGTCATATTTCATATTTCGGTCCATGTTTCCCGTCGGACAAGTTAGTTGGCGACACACTTCTGGTTCCGGGTTGGTCCGTATCTTATTTGGGTCTGTCTGATCGGAGGAGGCGATCGCTGCTCGCTGCCGTTATCATTGGGATCGTATCAAACCGGTGGCGGTGAGCAACGTAGTGTGACGTAGATCAACCTAAACAACGGTATCGGCAATTATTTTCCCCAAGGGGCCAAATGAGATACATAAAATATTGTGGAGGGCCAAGACTAAAGGCTGAACTAAAGTCTGTGTAGTATTAATTTAATTTCAAGACGAAAGTAAGGGTAAGACCAAACTTTTTGACACTGGGGCCCTCTATTTATTCAGTATTTGAGCCACAGAGGACCAACATTGATGAAATTTTAGACCCACAGATGCCAAAACTAAAGATTTCTTTTGTTTTTGTTCACAATACCAAGCTGGATTTGGGAAACAAAACAGGCAAACATAGATAAAAAAGAAGAAAAAAAAAAAAAACATTCTTTTACATTATCTGATTGTGTAGATTTTAGGTAATTCAGATGATGAATAGTTTAACTCTTGAGAGTGTAAACATGAAACCAAATGGACCCGCAAGGGTCCATTTGGTTTCATTTTTACATTCTCAAAGAGTTACATCTGCTTAACCAACTCTCCACATTTAACTGGAGCTCTCTCAAGGACCACTGGTGGTCCCCGGGCCGGTCAGAGTCAGCCAAAGGGCCGCATTTGGCCCCCGGGCCGCATAATGCCCAGGTATGACCTAAACGGTACCGGTCATAACTATTATTTGATAATGATAAGCGTGACATAGCTCTACTGCAAAGGCTGTTAACGTGGGTCCAGAGACTCCCAAAGAGTCCTTGAAGGGGTTCCAGCTGGAGGTCCCCAACTTGATAGTTAAGATCCAATGGATGCTTATTTGTCTGTAACTGCAGCAAAACACATCTGCCATTAGCATGAAACCTCTCACTGCTATGGTTGCTGTTCTTCACTGTATCATATGATGCAATGTTATTGACACCGGACCATTACTCTCTGACACTAACACTGAACGAATCTAGAGCTAAAGCTTGTGTGTGTGCGTGCGTGTGTCTGTGTGTGTGCACGTGCGTTCTGACAGGTCTGTCTGTGTCGTGCGTGTTGCTGTGCTTCAGTGCATCACATGATGCAATGTTATTGAAACCATTCCGTTACAGAGCTTCACAGTGACATCAGACCGCCTGTTTCTGGAAGTGAATTCCCCTCTTCATTTTCAAAATGTATTTATGTAATGTTTCCCCCGCTGTATGGATGCTAGGATTCAAGTGATTGAAGTGGGAGGGGGTCTGTTGAACACAACATTTCTGTAATGGTCTCTATGGCTAGTGGGAACATTTTACCTGTGTTTCCATGACAACCCCTGCATTCCTTCCTAACACCCATCTGATTTCAAATGCCCCGCCCCCATTTTTTCTCCTCCCCATCTTCCCCCCCAAACAATCTTCCATCAGGGTTTTATTGGCTTGGAAAACATACAGTACATTACATACAGTACGTTTCATGGACAGCTGAAGGGGCCATCTTGTTATTGAGTTGCGTCTAGTTCACTTTTCTTTTAGGTCCTTGTAGGATTTCTTATTTTGATGCTCTCCACCTCCATCTTTATCCACCTCCTCCTCCTCCTCTCCTCCCTCAGGCGAAGCAGGAGGCTGGGGGTGTGTGCTGTGACCTGGTGCGGGTGGAGGTGGACGATAGTCTGACCAAAGAACAGCTGCTGGAGACCTTCATTAACTGTGGTAAAATACACACGTGCACATGCCACACTAACACACACACACACACACACACACACACACACACACACACACACACACACACACACACACACACACACACACACACACACACACATGCATGCACGCATGTGCAGATAGGATAGACCTGATCATGATGGTGAATTGTCCCTAGTTTAGTTTATTGACCTGCTACGTTCCTCTACTGTATGTTTCTTATTTGTTTCTATGACATTGATTCCACCTGGTTCCACCTGAATGATTTGCTTTGGCAGCACTAGATCCAATCATGTTCAACTTGACCCAACGTGATTTACGATATGCACACAACCCAGAGCCGAAGGAGACGTCTAGCGTTTGACTCACTACCTGCATGTTGTGTCCCACCCAGGCTTCCTGGTGCCAGCGGTGGGCCTGGGCTCCGGGGTCAGAGGTCACTGCGTGGTGGTCCTCCTGGAGGGTCTGGAGAAGGCGTCGTCCCTGAGCGGCCTGCTGGGGGATCTGTGTCACAGCCTGGACAACCGCGGCTCCGCCTGCCCCCTGGCCCTGCCTACTGGTAGGAATGGTTATTAAGACATTCTCAGTCTTACAATTGTGTAATTGTGTTTTATTGAAGTATTTAACAGGATAATAAAGGGGAACTCCACCCATTTTCAAACAATTTTAATATGTCATTAATATACCTTAGAGATGTTGTGTAGACATGATAGAAAAGTTCCCCCAATTCTGTATTTCCTAAAAATGGAGCTCTGAAAAAAAAAATCATTAACATGGTGAAATACATCTGATGGCATCAAGATGTATTTCACCATGTTAATGGTTTTTCTTTCAGACCCCTTTTTCCTGAGAGGGTACAAATGGAACCAAATGGACCTTAGCAGGTCCATTTGGTTCACATTTGTATCCTCTCAGGAATTTTTTGAAAATGGGTGGAATTCCCCTTTAAATGGATACGGGCAACAGTATTTAGAAATTGAGCAATTTGAGAAATGCAACTTTTGCACCACATTTTTAAACATTAAAATAAAAAAAATCACAGATCTACAAGCTCGTAGTGTGTGGCACTTTCTGCCGCTCTACTGCTATTTTTCAATAGCTAAAGTTTAAAATAACAGTTAAAAGTGAAGGTGACACAGACATTCCAAGTCTCAAAGGGGTTAAACTGCAAAGTTAAGGGGGAGTTCCACCCATTTTCATTTTTTTTTTTCTGAGAGTGTACAAATGCTGTGAGTTCCATTTGTACGCTCACAGAAAAAAAGGAGCCTCTAAAGAAATCCGTTAACATGGTGAAAATATATCTTGATGATGTCATCAAGATGTTTCAACATGTTAGTGGCTTTCTTCAGACCTCCATTTCTTGGGAACACAGAATGGGGGAACTTTTTTATCATGTCCACCCAACACCTCTAGGGTATACTAATGACATATTAGAATGTTGAAAATGGGTGGACTTCCCCTTTAAAGATGTACCAGTCAGTTAGGAATAGCACAGCCGTTCTCCTCTGGTCAGTCTTTGACATCGTCAAATCATCTCTCAGGACCTCATCACTTCCGCGAGGGAGGCTTCCTGATTGGCTCGCTGTCCAAGACCCGCCTCCAGGGCTCTGAGCTCCGCCTCCAGCAACACTTCCGCTGGGTGACACTGCGCTGGGACCAGGAGCCGCTGCACGGCCTGCTGGGAAGACACCTGTGCCGCAAACTCCTCCACAAGGTCACACTATGCATACAGTAGTATTATAGTTATTATAGCCACATGGCGGCCATGTTGCTCTTAGAGCCGTGGCGTTTGATAATGTTATGTAATAATGCATGTCCTGTTAGGAAGGGGGACGTTTGCCTGCATCAGATGGTGCCTCCCTATCCAACAGTTCTCCAACAGCCTCTTCTGCTTGTCTTTGTTTTAATTCAGGGGTGCCCAAAAGGTAGATGGTGATCTACCAGTAGATCACACAGGCTGTGCAGGTAGATCACATGACAGCACATTAACACCGTTATAGATCTGTAACTCTTGAGAGCGTTTGAATTGAGCGTTTGAGCGTTTGAGAGCGAGTTGAATTATATTTAAACATCTGAATGATGTAATTTTCAAGCGTCCACACAATTAGAAAATGGAGAATAATTGTTATTTTGACCAAAGTTTTTGCCAGTTCTCTTTCCCAATTGTGGACAAAAAACGTGAAAGCTCTTAGTTTTGGGTGCAAGAAACTAAATTCAACATCACAAACTGTCAACTCAAAACCCAAATACTGTTTTCAAATGTCAGTATAGTAGCATATACAGGAAAACCTTCCAATTCTCCCCCTCTATTTTTCATAATAAGTGCATTATTCTTAAACACTATAACAGTAAGTAACACCATCAGCACTATTTCAAAGTTCAAACTTTCTAGGGGGCCTTGAAATGGATTTTCAGTAATGGAACAAGCACATTTTTGATGTGTAGATCTTGTTCAGCCGATCATTTTGAAAGTAGCTCTCAAGTCAAAAAAGTGTGGGCACCCCTGTTCTACTGTAATCTAAAGCATAAAGACCGCAGACCTCGTTAGAGCAATGGATTCAACATGAATCCCACAGTCGTGTACCGCAGTTCAGTGAGTTCAGTGTCAGTGTTCAGAGTCTTTGATTTCAGCTCACGCTCCATCAGTCCCTCAGTATTCCTTCGACTGCAGACATAACCACTGACAGTCCAGACCAATTAAAGTGAAGACATCTGGAGGGTTTTATATGTCAATGAATGACATTATAGATGCGCTTCGGTGTCTGAATCAATAGATAACAGATCCATGCCAACTTTCATCATATTCTCCCTCTACATGTCTCTGTTTACCGCCTCCTCCCTTCCTCTCCGTCTTTCCTTTTTATCTTTCTCATTCCCTCAGTCTTTCACTCTTGTTTTCTTTTTCCACCGCCGCCATGTCTTCTGTGGGAGCATTTTGTTTTGATAGATTAGAGCAGGGATGTCAAACTCAAATACACTGCGGGCCAAAACAGAATAATTGGTAAAGTCGAGTCTCTCCAAGTCGGACTCCCGTGTGTTGAAACACAGTCCGGAGGCTCCGGCAATGGCGTGCAATCAGAGTCGGACACGTTCCACCAGTCACCTAGTTCTCAGAATTGCGACGTTGAGGGGTCAGAAACTGAGCGCTCTGCTGTTCAAGCAGCCTAAATAGGGAAAAAACTGGAGTTGGAAATACATTTTTTCCAAAAAGGGCTATGCATATCAATAAGGGCTATTTTAGGCATGTGTGTAACATGAAAATCATTTGTATAGTTACAATTAAAAGTCTCATTGCTCATATTTTAATAGAATACAGTACAATGTCTGCATTTTACGATATTCGGTATTCAATATTTTTTATAGACCCACTGATATTACTCGGGATTTCCAATATCGCGATAAACGGTAATACCGGTATATTGCCCAGGACTAATGCATACAATCAATAAAACTCTCCCTCTGTCTCTCTGTCTCTCTCTCTCTCCCTCCCCACAGACAGGAACGGGTGTGTGGTGTTGGGAGGGTGCGTTGGAGCGCAGTGTATTGTGGGTAAACCGGGTGTGGCAGCAGCTCAACGCCTGTCTGTCCCGCCTGGGGACCCACGAGGCTCTCCTCGGGCCACGCCTCTTCCTGTCCTGCCCCGTGGTCCCGCACAACGCACAGGCTGTGGTCAAGTAAGTAAGGGTGCATAGTTCGGAAGAACTAGTGTGTGTACATGTGTCCATCTGTGTGTGTCTAATTATATTGACACTTTCATCAACAAATAAAAACTGCCAAGGTAGTCGACAAATATGGAGCCAGCATTCATCATTTACTTTGGAACACAACAGACTGACTCAAAGAACAACAGCCAAGCTTTAGTTTTATACATTCACTTCTTTTTAGCCCCAAGACATAGGCTCAACCCCCACAGATATCCACCAACACTCTCAGCCCATCCCCACAGGCCAAATGTCAGATAGCATACTAACACAGTCCTTACACAGTTCCTTAAATGAACAATACTACATAGTATGGAAACAGGTTGGTGTTGTGATAATCGTCAAGGCCTCGATCGGAGTGATTGTGTTTTCTATATATAAGTCAAGCTGTTATGATGCGCTAATGTTGGGGTTATGATTACCGATTCACCAACGGCAACAGCCAGAGGTCAGTGTGCCCATGGACACATGCTTAAAACACATTTCATTTAATTATATTCATTGAATTACTAAACTAAGTCAAGCTGTAATGATGCGCTAATGTTGGGGTTATGATTACCGATGGACATACAGACCGCGCACGTGCACGCAACAATTTTGGCCATTTCTAAGTGAATACTACTTGCCGTTAGCCGATCATGCTAAAAAATGCTAATTGCCTGAAATTAATGTCACAATCATTGTGTATTAAAAAATGCGTCAAGAATGCGTCAAGGGCGATTATCAATTACTTACAGCATCAAATGCGTCAAGGGCAATAAGAGAATTAGTACAGTCGCTTTAAACCATTTTGACACCAGGTCCATCTATTATTCTGCATTTTAGCCAAGGACCACCATAGAGAAATAACTGGCGTAAAGGTTGGGAAAAATAACAATTCTTCTACATTCTACATTCTTCTATATCTAAATGTGTAGATTCTTGAAAATTGCATAATTCAGATGTTTCAATATAATTTAGCTGTTGAATTACATATCTATGAGTGTCCATTTGTCCATCATTTAGCTGGGGACCACCTGGAATTCTCTCAAGCACCACCGGTGGTCCCCGGACCACTGGTGGAAAACCGCTGACTTCTGTAACAAATCTCTTTGACAGTGTTAGTCCTGGTGACAAGTTAGGGTTGATCTACATACATATTGCACAGTCCAAGTCTCGGACCGGGGTGTGACGTCACATCCTCCTTTTTTGAATGGGTTTCAATGGGCACTTCCTGCTACTTCCTGTCTGAATTTCGGACAGCGGCCAGGCAGCAGGAAAGACCCGCCCGCGGCCGAAATTCAGACAGGAAGTAGCAGGAAGTGCCCATTGAAACCCATTCAAAAAAGGAGGACGTGACGTCACACTTCCGGCCGAAAGTTGGAATGTGCAATCTTGTAGTCTGGATGCCCAGTTAGTGTTGTTGTCCCACTAATCCGGCCCCCTCCACCTCTCCTCTCCAGGTGGTTGGTGCGTCTGTGGAATGCGGTGGTGGTCCCTCGCGTGGAAGAAGCCATCGTGTCCCGGGTGACGGCCAAGCGCTCCTCCTCCTCCTCCTCGCCGTCCTCTCCATCGCCGCGTCGTCCGTCTCCCACCAGCCCCGGGCTGAGCTCTGGGCAGCAGGCAGTGGTGAAGGCTGCCCTCAGCATCCTGGTCAACAAGGCTGTGCTGCTGGGCTGTCCTCTGCCCAGACACGGTGAGTAGGATGCTGTGTGTGTGCACGTAGGACAGGGGTTTTTGACACCAGGGACCACCATTTATTCAGAATTTGAGCCACGGACCACCATTTGATGACATTTTAGCCCCAAAGACCTAAAACTAAAGAATTATTTTGGTTTCGTTGACAATTCCAGGCTGGATTTTGCAAACAAAACAGTGTAGACTTCTTAATTAAATAGTGCTAATTCAGATGATGAATATTTTAACTCTTGAGAGTGTGAAAATGAAACCAAATGGACCCGCAAGGGTCCATTTGGTTTAATTTTTACATTCTCAAGAGTTACATCTGGTTAACCAACTTTCCATCGTTTAGCCTGGGGACCACCTGGAACCCTCTCAAGGACCACTGGTGGTCCCCGGACCACCTGTTGAAAACCCCTGGCGTAGGATGCTTGTTTCAAACGCTTTCCTCCATTATGATTCATTACAACTCAGACAACCAGACTAAGTCGACTAAGGTTTTTGGTATTTAGTCGACTAAGACTAGACTAACAAAAATTAATTTCAAAAGACTAAATGGGACTAAAAGATGTGTGTTTTCAAAAGACTAAGACGAAGACTAAATCATAACCTAAGAATAATGGAAATAAGAAACATTTTTATCTTCTTTTTTTACCTTTCTTTTTAAGTATGTGAACATATCTGCAGTATACATTGCATACCTTTTCAGGAAAGGAACTTACTGTTGCAGTAATTTTATACAATAAATAAAACTAGACATGTTTCATACTAGGGCTGGGAATCGATCCTAATTCCCTAGATCGATTCGATTTCGATTCACAAGGTCACGATCCGATTCGATCCACGATTCGATCCGATTCGATTCGATATCGATCTATTTACAGACATAATGGAAATAAATACTGTCCAATAGACAAGACGGCCCCATGTGTTGTAACTAAAGATTTCCTTTGCTTCTGTGACCACGACCATTAATCTTCTAGTTGTGTAGATTTGGACTAATTCGCATGATGGATATTTTAACTCTTGAGTGTAAAAATGAAATTGAGAAATTGAGAACGTAAAAATGAGAACGTAAAATGAAACCAAATGGACCCTTGCGGGTCCATTTGGTTTCATTTTTACGTTCTCAATTTGGTTAAACAACTTAGCTGGGGACCACCTGGAACCCTCTCAGGGCCCTGGACCACCTGTTGAAAACCCCTGATTAATGAATACACATGCAGTGAGACAGAATTAGTAATAGAGAGAGAGGAATGATGCTGTAACATTTTACCTGGGTCAAACACAAGCATTAATACTGCAACATACAGTATATTAGTGCAGTGGTTTTCAACCTTTTTGACACCAGGGACCACCATTTATTCAGCATTTGAGCCACGGACCACCATTTGATTTTCAGCCCCAAAGACCTAAAACTAAAGAATTCTTTTGGTTTTGTTCACAATTCCAGGCTGGATTTTGCAAACTAAACAGTGTAAACTTCTTAATTAAATAGTGCTAATTCAGATGATGATTATTTTTTTAGAATGTAAAAATGAAACCAAATGGACCCTTGCAGGTCCATCTGGTTTCATTTTCACACTCTCAAGAGTTACATCTGGTTAACAAATTTCCATCATTTAGCCTGGGGACCACCTGGAACCCTCTCAAGGACCACTGGTGGTCCCCGGACCACCTGTTGAAAACCCCTGATTTAGATGTCTACGTTGTAAAATAAATATTATACTGCAGTATTCGCGCGGCATAATTCACGTAGTTTTAGAACTAGGTGCTGCAGCTCACTTATAGGCTAATGCTCTGTGAGCTTGTAGATTGTATATTTAGCGCGCAGCGCACAGCTCTTAACATTGCATCATACAGTAGCCTATACGCAGCATGCCGAGTGTAGGAATACACACGTTGTTGCTGTGGCTTAGCCTTAGCTCCGTGTGAGAGAACATTAGAAACATGGCTAAAAAGGCACAAATACTCCTGTCCAGATGGCAGGAGTATGACAATGGATTTGTTCCGCAGCAAGACGGCCTCGCGTCTGTGTTATATGTTTGGAGAACGTCGTGTGTCGGATGAAAACTCATTCGGTGAGAGACCGTGTCCGTGTGCGCACGGCTGCGTGTGCGTAAATCTTGCACTGAGACTGACCGTTCTAATGTGAAAGTAATGGGAAAGTAAACGTCTTTGGAGCGGAGCGTGCGTTCAAACTTTTTTTTGCCCGGATCTAACATGTCACAATTGGGGGGGGCTTTATGAGGCAGCGTCATTATAGCGTCAATATATTAAGGGCATTTGGGGGGGCATTCCCCCCTGGCCCCAGCTTTATAGCCGGCTCTGCAAACACGAGCCTCAAAAAAGAAAAGAAAGCAAGATAGAAAGCGATCACGCACTCTTTCCTCTCCCTCGACCATCGCTGCGCGTGATGGATATAATTGATAAAATACTGCAAAAGGTACACAGTAACAGTCTAATCTAACATCGATTTTCTCAGAACACATGCACAGGGCACTCGCTGCATTACAAGTGATCTCGTCGAGCAGCGAACACAATGTGTTTGTGCTGTAACGCACGCACGTAAAAGAAAATAGTGCCAGCCGCCTGGAGAAGATCGATCCACACATTTTTGAATCAATGTCGTGTTTTTGAGCGTGGATCGATATCGGATCGCTGGATCGATTTTTTGAACCCAGCCCTATTTCATACTAAAAACAATGTATTTGTATGTAAGACTAGACTACCAAGACTAAGACTAAAAGACTAAGACTAGACTAAATCATTTTTGACATTTCGTCGACTAAGACTAGACTAAAAAAATGAATTTCAGAAGACTAAATGGGACTAAAAGACTAAATATGTCTTATTGAAAAGACTAAGACTAAATCAAAATACCCTATTGGCCTGAATATAAGACTATGTTTTTTTTTCCCAATGGAAATATCCCATTAATGGAGTTGTCTTATATTCAGGGCTGTACTATTTGACATTCAATGTTCTTTTTTCTGTAAATGGGTCTTGAAAAATGAGGGTCGTCTTATAAACGAGTCGTCTTACATTCGGGACAATACGGTATTCTCAAAAAAACAACACTGACTCGTACTCCGGAGGAGATACTTAACTGCACTGTGCTGAATTGTTTCTCTTTATCAGAGATTGACAGACACCTGCTGGAGTTCCAGGGCGGGACTTTCCCCATGTCTGCCATCGGCGCCTGCAAAGGAAGCTCCACCACCGGGAGGAAGGGGCGGGACAGCGGCCAGTGGAGACGGGCCAATACCAGCCCAAGAAAGAAGGGAAGCCCCGCCTCCAACTGGAGCTGTGGCGGACCGCTCAGAGAAGGTGAGGCACGTTTTACCCACATCCACCGACGGCGCCTCTAGGCTTGAAGCAACGGGTGGCCAAGTTTGGTACTGCAGGCGGGTGGAATTCATGCACTAGCGCCCCAAGAGCACGCACGCTGGTTTGCTTTGTGTACGCGGACAGGGCAGTTTATGTTTAAGTTGTTTTCTGGATGAACCAGCGGTCCTCACGTCATATACTACCTCTCAAAACATAACGGATGTATTATATGACAGATAATAAGCTCACCACGAATCCACAAGCTTTTTAATATGCTGTTTAGTTTTTTTCCTTGGCTCGTTCTCGACGGCGCTCGTTCATGAATCCCTTTCCTTCCCATGATCCCTTGCTTCGGGTGCGTTCAAGGAGGAAGTACTTCCACATTTGACCACCAAATTTTCTTCCAGGTGCTTCAAAGTGCCACTGAGCAACTTGTGTTGAAATGAACCGCAAGGGGTCGGGGCTATCGCTCTCGTCCGCTCTCTATATTTTATTACTCTATGGTTTTACCACAGGCGTTGTCAAGACTCTTCCCTTTCATCAACCCAGTGGCGGCTGCAGGATTTATTTTTTCCCTGGGCGGGGGCTATTTGACTGGGCAATTGGATCTACCCCCCGCCGCCGCCACCGTGCAGCGAAGGCGGCTTTAGCCTATAATGACACTTGGCCACCCCCTCCCCTTGGTCACCCCTTGCATTGGAACAGGGTCCCTCTAAACAAGTCTCTGTAGTTCCCTTAGAAATTGTCAAAGAAAAAATACAAAACACCAAAACTGTGTGGATGATGATGCACATTGCACTGGCAGTCTACAACCACACTGAGATTATTTGAAATTTTGAATAAACCACTATAACTATCTAATTGGTGGATTCACTTTCTCTCATTTCACTTTCTATTTTCACATCATTTTCAGATCCCAGACCACAAGGACTCCTTGAGGGAGTTTCAGGGGGTCCCCAGCTAAATGATGATGAGTTAATATAACCCAAATGGATCCTTATCTGTAGCTTTGAGTGAGCAAATCTAACCAATTGGAAACACTTCTCTCAAAGTTAAGTGTATACAAGGGAGTCCCAGAGCTATTAAATGGGGCTCTGTAGACTAATCTATGTATACTGAGGATCCTTGAAATGGACCAACGTTTTGTTGGTCAAATTGAATAAATGATGTCATCAAGTGGTGTTTCACCACGTTAATATTATTTTCAGACCTCCATTTCTAGGAAATAGATTGGGGGAACAACACAACATCTCTAAGGTGCATGTTAATTACTAGGTCTGTGAATCTTTGGGTGTCCCACGATTCAATTCAGAATCGATTTTCTGGGTCACGATTCAATTCAAAAAACAATTCTAAATCTTTCTTCTTTTCTTTCTTTTTTTTTTTTTTACAAAATGGTTCAATGGCATTTGAGCATGATCTACCACCTGTTGTATTGTGCTTTCTGTAAGCATGTTTTACAGAAACATTCTTCTTCATTTGGTACTTTTATTTACAGTTTGGTATAAAAAAAAAGATTTACAAGTCATGATTTGTTGTTCTCAGCGTCTTGTTTCCCCAATTGTTTTCCAATTGGTCTAACTGTACTCTATGCATATTGACACTATAGCTTGCAGTTAAACAAAAGCCACCTGATTATCATTTGAATATCTGATGGCTGACCGTCAGCCTGTTCTGTAGCATACATTTGTTTACATTTAGCAGTCATTATTATTAGCATGCTTTTAGCGCCAGGTGAACACAATGAACTACTCTAAACTAGGCTACTCTGATCAAAACGCAGGATTTCTTTGTCCAAAGCCCACGTTAGTTGATCATTTGAGCAGTACACACACGTCGCTGCAGTCAATAGAACTATTACGGTTTGTCCCTATTGAGGCCATTCAAATTCCGACACCTCAATGTCGCACCTCTTCCACTAGATGTGTAGACCAGCGTGGATGAGAGCCAGGGGATCGAGGCTATGTGTAGACAGACTTACCAAACTCCCTTCACTTCATGGGGTCAGTCCAATGGTGGCTCTTCTACATAGATTTCGTTGCGAACGGGACGAAAAATACGCTGATTCTCTCGCACACAAACACACACACACAAACGGCCGGCTCCTTTCCCCTTTGGACAGGCTTCGCTCAGGCAGGCAGGCTGCCAGTGTTAATAAAACTATTTCGCGCATACTGCAGAAAACAACAACACAGTAGCTCATCGCGGAAGTCAGAGCCATGCTTACTCTATATGGGGCCATCTAGTAGAAGAGTTGCGACATTAAGGGGTCAGAAACGGAGCGCTCGAGCGCTGTTCATGCAGCACGATTAGGGGCAAACTGCCGCCGCTGGATTGGCCCCATGAAGTGGACGGAGCTGAGAGAACAGTAGAGAGAATAGTGAAAGACATCATGCAGCTCAGCACTGCGCAGTGTTTACGCAGCTGCAGAGTTGGAGCTGCTCAACATTGCGCCGGCGTTGTGCAGAATCATAAAAATAATATTTTATTCGTTCTTTTCGTACCTGGGCAGACTGCATAAATGGGTGGGCACGTGCCCACCCATGCCCAGTCCTAAATCCGCCCTTTCATCAACCCCATAACTAATTAAACTTTTACCCATGCCTGTAGAGGTCCCTACAGACTCCTGCAGAGTCTTTCGGAATTTTTTGTGGGCTTTTTTGTCAGCTGATACCGACAACTAGTCAGCTATATTTACGCAGGAGACTAGTATGGCACTAATCTCACAGACCACTCAGAGTTTAATTGGGTGCACACTGCCAGTAGGTTAGAATTCTTCATATGCTTTCTTATCTTTTGAATATTCTGTTTCTTTTGATTTCAAAATGGAAGCCAAAGGAGGTGGCATCAGGCTGAAACCTGTACCTCATAGACTAGGACCACAAACTCTAAACTCTCTAAATGTACTGCTGTTACAATTTATACTGTACATGATTTTCTTCCTGGCCCTCCTAACGGACTCAAGAAGGGTTGAGGGCCATTATGATTCACTGTTCCTGAATGAAATGTCTGGTGCTGGGAGTCTGGTGCAACGCACAGGTCCTGTGCCTGGTGAGAGCAGAAGCAGACCTGGTGAGACGTAGGAGGGGTCTGGACAGGAGTCAACCCACAGAGCCTAGTCCTTCCATGTGCCAGAGTTTGGTTCTTCCAGTACCGGCAGAGTGGTTCTGGAGTGGTGGATTGTGTGGCCTTGGGTCTTTCTCTAGTGGACTGACCGAGAGTAGCTACTGGGACTGGGAAGACTGGGCTTGATCAACCCCGGCTGGGTTGCCTGAGTGAGGGGTATGATGTTGCGAGACCCGAAACCCAGATGACCTTGGGATACATCACTGAGGATACGTCCCTGTTGCATCCATGTGATGTATCTTTAATTCTCTTGGCGCCGTCCACGCGCTGCTCGTGGATATCCACGTGGAATACCACCGCCGAAAACGCGGACGGCTCGTATCACGCGGAAATGTAGATTTCATTCTTTAATCCAACTATTAGTCCGTGCGCATCGTCTGATGATCATCCTGTTGCTGACTTTCATTTGGGACAGAATTGGGGACAACTTTTTTTCCCCCGTCCCATTGACATTCATTCAATCCAATGCATTCAAACGGCTCTCCTCCGGTTTGCCCCCTCAATGTCGCTGGCGCATGGGTTAAGCAGCCAGGGCTACACAGCTCTTCCTGACTTGTGAGCCGGATGTTTTGGGGCAGATCGCCAGATGATCGATTAGGCAAGACAACAGACACAGCATAACAGAAACAGCACATCCTGTTTAGGAGATCTGAGCTTCAAAATAAGGGCTTTTTTACCGATCGAACTGGTTTGAGCCGCGGCAGTGGAGAGGAAACAAAGAAGATCCGCTCGCGGTCAATGAGTTAAGTATCAAAATATAGGTGCTGTATCTTGTTTGTGAGAGCAATGCACCAAAAGTAACGTCTTTATTCTTTTCTATTGTTTTCTTTCCAGGCTCACTGTCCACCACTGATGTCCGCTTCACCAACGGCAACAGCCAGAGGTCAGTGTGCCAATGGACACGTGCTTAAAACAATTTTAATTTAATTATACTAATTGAATTACTAAATACAATTCTTATTTTCCAATAGCTGTTATTGTTGCAGTGCCACATGTATCCAGTAGAGGGCAGAAGGGTATAATTGATGAGCATACACATTGTGCAACAATGCTGCTTGTAGCCTACTGATTATATCAACTAGATCACATTTCATTTTCTGTTACATTTCAAAGAAATGTAATGAATATATGGAAGGCTTAAATATCCCAAAAAATCCATCATGTAACTTTCAGGTTGTACCTGAGAGTTACATGTAACGTTCAGGGTTGTACTTCCTTGTACTTCCTCACATCTTGTATACAGGTAAAATTCATTAGCATAACATTTAAAACAACACACAAACACAGCAAGCACAGCAAACAAAGGGATAGAATTAAAGGTCGAAGAAAGAGCAAACAAAGGGGTGTACATACTGTAAAACCTAAGTGGGCATTAAACTTGACCTAAGACATGTTTGAAAGTGAAATATCCCTTTATTAAATGTGCTTTAAATGAAGTTACTACTATGCTATGATAAGCTCTGCTCTTGTCTTACATTAGTATGGTTGATAGTGAGAGACACTTGAATTAAAATTGTGGTGTGTAGAAGGTCCTGGGTTCGATTCCCGCTAGGGGCGCTGCTGTGGGTGCTGGCAGCGTGTCTACTCCTCCGCGTCATCATCAGTGCCCATACCCGAGGTGGGGTTGGTGAAAGGGCCTCTCTGTGTTGAGTTTGCATGTTCTCCCCGTGTCCCCTAGGATAGATACCCTCACAAAAACATGCTGTAATCCTGGACTCTAAACTGCCTCCCCCTGGCCAGCTGGGGCGCCTGATGGAGAGGACTGGAACTGGTTGGAATAACGTGTTCCTTCCACGTGCTACGTCCAACCAGGGAAACTCCCCCCTGTCAGGTGAAAAGAAGGCAGCTTAGACTCCTCATGCATTGAAGGAAGCACGTCTGCTGCCTCCCCAGGTTGGTGGAGGGTGTGTAGAGCCCAGGATCACATTAGGAATTGGCACTGGGTGAAAAAATGGGTGAAAAAATCATGGGATGAAAATTATTAAAATTGTGTGTGTGTGTGTGTGTGTGCGTGTGCGTGCGCGTGCGCTGTGTCTGCGTGTGTCTGCGTGCTGTTTCAGGCTAGCTGTAGGTGAGCCTGCAGGCCTGTCTGTGTTCTCTGATGATGAGACTGACCTGATCAGAGAACTGACCTCCATGTGTTCCAGCAAGTCAGAGCCGGACATCAGCAGGGTACAACACACCTTCACATTCAGTAGATCCTGCCATCCTTTTTGGCCATATGTCATCAT
Source organism: Benthosema pterotum (assembly GCA_039105355.1). Lineage (NCBI taxonomy): Eukaryota > Metazoa > Chordata > Actinopteri > Myctophiformes > Myctophidae > Benthosema > Benthosema pterotum. The sequence goes on from CM076969.1 coordinate 12,318,674, forward strand.
GGGGTCTAGTAGGGCTATAGTGAATTATAATAATCTGTTGGTTTGGAACTAATCAACAATGTTCAGAGCTCTTCCTTATTGTAAGCGTGTTTGGAACATTGCTGTTTTCTACAACAAGAAGGACCTCATTTTAGGTCACTATCATTAATACTATACATTGGCATCTAAGATGGCACCCAAAACGAATATGAATTGCTTCTCATCATTTCACCTGTGTTTTTGGCTGCAGATGGCTCAGTCCAAGGATGACTTGGATGTTGTCTACTCCAGTCCATCCAGAGGATCCACAGACCCCCACCGACCAGACCAGGAAGGAAGACCCCAACCCCGGGCTCAGACGGTGAGGGCATACATACATAGTCACATTTCCGCCAGTGTAAAAGGTGTTGCGTGCAGAGATTTGGCTGAGAACATCAGACCTCCAAGCTCACAGCGGCCGCATCTGCGATGCGACGAGAGCTTGTATGTCAGTTGTACAGTAGCAATGATTTCAAATCAATTAAACATGTGAATAGTGCAGTTGTTCTAACTCCACACTTTTTTTTTCTTTCTGGCTCAAAACAAGCTTGGTTTGCACCTCATTTCTTTAAATCAATATGATTATCCCCGCTTACAAAATATCATTTTGGGTGAATTACATACAACAAATATTGACTTTTGATCTTTCTTATATCCCTTTGTTTTCTGTATCATTTGCTTGCTGCATCTTTTGTTTGATGTTATCCATATGCTGCTGCTTTGTCCCAAGGAAGGCAAACAAATATATTTAACCCTTTCAGGACGGGAATCCATTTTTGGATTCTGTACAGTATGTACAGTATTCCAGACATTTTCAGGAACCTTAGGTTAGGCCTAAATGGGTTAACCATTTCCCTACTTAATTAGGCTTATTTGTTCTACCAGGCCAGCTATTTTCATGATTTTAATCATTTTAATCTTAATCCCAGTCAAATAAAGTCATCAGAATAAAATATCCTGAATAAATTAGCATGAAAAATAAAGTAGAAGAATAAAGTATCCCACACAATAGATATCCCATGTGAGCCCATGGACTTCCAGTCCATGGGCTCACAGCTGCTATGGAAACACTGTGATGTTGTTGCCAACATGGAGGGCTTGAGCGGAGCGATCGTGTTTATATGTTGAATCATCCGCATTGCCGCGACGATTGTTGGATGATTATGATCAGCGATGGATATACAGGCTGCGTGCCGTGCATGCACCCGCTGATTCTGGTCATTTCTTGGTGAGTGGCCGATCATCATGCTAAAAGCATGCATCAGCTGAAATTCTGGTCATTTCTTGGTGAGTGGCCGATCATCATGCTCCGTGCATGCACCCGCTGATTCTGGTCATTTCTTGGTGAGTGGCCGATCATCATGCTAAAAGCATGATGATCATCTGAAATTATTGTCACGATCATTGGGAATTAAATAAGTAAATGATGTCACCGGGTGATGGAATTATAACTGTGAGTACACAAACTGGGTGTTATAGGGTGTTATATTATTTTCATTACTAGCCCTTTTTGGATTACTTTAACCAAAAGCTCCCGGCTGGGGATTTGCCAGGTATAGGACACGGGTTCCATAGTTAAAATAGTACCTGTAAAGCAAGTGGTGATCTTGCAACAAGATACACCATAATAGTTCTTGTATGATTTGTTTTATTTTATTGTCTTGTCTCAGTCTTCTCTTGTATTTTTAATTTGTTTATTTTCTTTTCCATATCATTTCTAAAGATGTAATGCATAGTGTGTTCATGTTTTGTGTTAAAAAAAATCAATAAAAACAATTTAATAATAATATTATTTTTATTACTGTTATGCACCTGTACACAGGATGCAACGATAACGTACAGCCTTGACCCATATGCTCTATATGTCCTTCCTCCCTCCAGCCCAGCAGCAGCAGCAGCGGCGGCCGTCCCTCCAGCCATGGCCCCGCCTCCTCCAGCCGTGGCCCCGCCTCCTCCAGCCTCAGCCCCGCCTCTGACCGCCGTGGCCCCGCCCCCGGCCGCCCCGCCAAGTCGCAGCTCCCCGTCCCCAGCAGCAGGGGGCAGCAGCAGCCACGAGCCAGCAGCAGCAGCAGCAGCAGCACTAGTGGCATTAGTGGTAGTAGTACTAGTAGTCCGACCACGCTCTCCAACAGAACCGCCGGCAGAACAGAGTCCAGCAGCAAAACCAGGCCGGTTGCCCCCGCGTCCGGCAGCAACCTCCACCTCCATCCGCAGCAGCACCACCACCACCATCGCAACAACAACAACATGGTCAACGGAAACAGCCAACAGCACCACCACCACGAGGACATCTGGGTCCTCCACCGAGACCTGCACCAAAACACCATTAACAACAACAAGTAGACGGGGCGGGGCGAGGGGGGGCACGCGTTGGTCCCACGTATGAGTGTTCCGACATGCGTGGCCGGTTAACACTATCTATGCCAACCAAAACATATCTCATGTTTATGAGTTTTATCTTAGTGTGCCAATCACAAGAAAACACAAGATGTGATTGTCTGGTTTAAGACTCACTCATGGCTACCAACATGCATTACCAGTTACATACAGTGGCTACTTAAGACTACCTGTGGCTTATGTTACACTACGTATTAAGAGGAGGCGATGATAGACAGACAATGTTTCCTGAACTCCATTATGTGTCTATGAGAGACGCTGCCGATTCTGACCACAGCAGGTGAACGGGCCACGGTCAAAAAGGGCCGATAGTTGAGCGATTTAGGCTACAGCCAATGAAATTCAAGCATCGGCCGGTTTTCTTCGCCGTCTGTTAACTCATTTAACGCGAGCGTGCGTTCGTTGTTTTCTGCTATATGCCACAGCTTAAACTAGTGCATTCGGTAAAAAAAAATATATTTTTTGAAGCGCCAGATCTCCTAAACAGGATGTGCGATGACGTCATGCTGTTTCTGGTGTCTTGACTAACCTGTCCTCTCACGATCTGAGCAAAAAGTTCCGGGTCAAAAGTCAGGAGGTGACGTCTAGCCCTAGTGGATCTACCCATGCGCTCCACGACATTCAGGAGCAGATTCCAGGAAAGGCTTTTGAATGCATTGGATTGAATGGGTGCGAATGGGACAAAAAAAAATTGTCCCATTCTGTCCCAAATGAAAGTCAGCCACAGGATCTTTATCAGACGATGCGCTCGGACTAATAGATGGATTAAAGAATGAAATCTACATTCCGTCGTGTTCTGCGCCTTCGTTGTGTTGGTCGAGCGTTGTCCCACGGTAAGAACACGACGAGCGCGTGATCGGCGATAAAACTAATAATTGGGCTTTTCGGGCCGATACTTGGGCGATTTAGGCTACAGCCAATGACATTCAAGCATCAGCCGGTTTTCCTTCGCCGGCTGTTAAAACCTACTGTTAGGGTTAAGGTGTGGGTCTACACGTGTCAGAACGTCAGGATGTCGGACCAACGTCATGCACCCATTACTCATCCTCCCCCTCTCTGTCCCAGGACTCTGACGCTGTGACCCCAAATCCCCCCCGATGATCTCCCGCGTTGTTGTAAAGATTAGGTTTATGATTGATAACCTTTTGAGTATTTGTACTTGTTATGTGTACTCGTTACACTGTACTGCAGTTGTGTACTTACTTGGGGACCATAGTTTCGTTCTATTACAGTATTGAAGATGTAATGAACCGTTTGAGTTATTTTATTTTTTTATCCTTAAAGAGGAATTGGCAGGGATAATCGTGTAGTAATGGACAAGAGGAAGGGTTCACGAAGCACTCCGGTGGGCTTCATTCATGCTGCGTTAACTTGTGTATTAACTTATATAGGACACGGTGGCGCAAGCAACGCACGCGCGCGCGCACAAGTATGCTCTGTGAAAATGTCAGTAACGTGTACTGTGTGCTTGCCTAGAGTAAGTACTCGACCCAATATAAGTACATGGTGTTATTTGGGAGAGTTTTCTTTATGAAGTACTTACAGTAAGAGTACATAGTTGGTACTCGCATAGTAGTATAGTCGACTTAATGGTACTGTACTTTTTACTTTGTCTCAGATTAACAGGAATGAACCCACTGTGAAGTGTTACCGAGGAAAACTACTACTTAAAGAGTTTGAAGAACTGTTTTGACAAAAAGTGTTTTGAAAACAAAAGGAAGCAGAACAGGCAAGTTTTCTTTGCTGTTTAAGTATTTTAAATATATAAAAGTGTTTTATGTTTAAATAGTTGCAAGGTTGGTTTAAATACTGTTGATACTGTTGCTAATTAATCAGGGTTTTACCAAATATTTGTAAATAAGAATTAGTAAGTTTAATGGCATATAGATTGGTGTATTATGTGGTATTACGCTTGTACAGTCAAAGAAACCTTAATGGAGAAAAAAAAAGTGAAGTATGTTGTACATAGTGTTTGTAAAAAATGGGTGTTCGGTTCTGAATTTTTCACTTGTTTCAAAGTGAACAGAATGTGGCAATAAGTAACACAGAATCACAAAACACGCAAGGACATTTTCTCTCTGAACTGTAAGAAGCCATAAATAAATATTTTAACTATCCATAATCCCTACCTGAGTCATGGTTCCAATCAACTTCAGTTTTAACCCATTTTTTCACCCAGTGCCAATTCCTAATGTGATCCTGGGCTCTACACACCCTCCACCAACCTGAGGAGCCAGCGGACTGGCCTCATGCTTCCTTCAATGCATGAGGAGTCCAAGTTGCCTTCTTTTCACCTGACAGGGGGGAGTTTCCCTGGTTGGACATAGTGCGTGGAAGGAACACGTTATTCCAACCAGTTCCAGTCCCCTCCATCAGGCGCCCGGCTGGCCAGGGGGAGGCAGTTTAGAGTCCAGGATTACTGCATGTTTTTGTGAGGGTATCTACCCTAGGGGACACGGGGAGAACATGCAAACTCCACACAGAAAGGCCCTTTCACCAACCCCGCCTCAGGTATGGGCACTGATGACGTGGAGGAGCAGACACGCCGCCAGCACCCACAGCAGCGGGGAATCGAACCCAGGACCTTCTAGCTGTGAGGCGACAGCATTAACCACTGTGCCACTGTGCCCCGTCAACTTCAGTTTTAAGGTCAAAGGAAAGCAATTTGTTGTTTATTTAGACCGTTATACCCACTATACTTCTCATTGAAGGAAAGGAATAGTGTTCATTTATATTATAATGTATTGTCACTGACATGTGGAAAACTTGTGTATAACTGTCAAGTAATTGTAGAAAAGAAAAACTTTTCCAAATGTGCATCCAATGTAGTTAACTAGTAAGTAACAAGCTGTTGCTCTAGTTTTTATTAGTTTATACAACCCACAGGCGTAAATACTTAATCATTTCACCACAATGTATCTTCATTGCGAATAAGAGCTGTTTTGGGAATGTGTGCAACATAGTATTGTGTACAGTAATGACTAACCTCCCTCCCCAGATGACCTAAGAACCTAATTTCTAGCGGGACTTAAATTATCCTCCTCTGCCTGCCTCAGTTCATACTACTGTATGAAGCACTAGCTGTATATGCCCTGTCGATCTAGATCAGGGGTCAGCAACAAGCGGCTCAGGAGCCGCATGCGGCTCCAGAACACAGCCCTAGTGGCTCCCTGACTGTAGCATTATTACATACACACACACTGGGGTGATCCACACCAAAATAATATAAACATTTCAATCACTGACAGCGCACAAAACACGTTGCACTCTGACAGTTGCCATTTAAAGTAGCACTTGTTGGCCATGCCATAAAAGCCCAGCAGTTATCAAAGGTCGAGCTTTCAATCTGAACCAGCCATTTTCAACAGTTTACTCAGTTTACTATGTCATTAGCCTGGTCCTCAATGATTTTGGCCTTGGGGGGGCGGAGGTGTCGTGGGATCCACACGGCGGAAGTGCTGCGCTCTGATTTGATCTCACTAACGTGTCGTCATCCTCACCCCTCCCGCACCCGTCCACTGCTGTTCTACGTCACATTATTTAGAGCGACGCCCACCCCGGAAGGTTCACTCCCACTTGAAGGCCACTTTCCAACGTGCGTTAGTCCAGGCTTTCCGTTTTCGCGCAAGGCGAACGAAAATGAAAGCCTGGGTGTCGAGGCTACTATGTCATTAATATACCTTCGAGAGATACAGATGTTGTGTGGACTAGAAATGGAGTTCTGAAAAACTCCTTTATTTTTTTCCAGAAACTTTTCTTTTATGACCTTTTTTTCTGAGAGTGTACAAATGGAACCAAATGGACCCGTCAGGGTCCATTTGGTTCACATTTGTACACTCTCAGGAAAAAAAAAGGGTAGGATTCACCTTTAAGCACTTATTAGGCTTACATTTTTGCGGCTCTAGACATATTTTGAATTTAATTTTTGGTCGAAAATGGCTCTTTCAACATCTTGGGTTGCCGACCCCTGATCTAGATGGACTGCCCTCAGTGTGTCCTGACCGCGTTGCGCCGCCCGGGCTGGGACGGACGGGCCCTCATACAGCGGGCACTAGGGTTCGTGACTATGTCGGCCACCCACCCACCCCAGAGCGGGGTTTGAAACACTCAGTTCCTAGCAGTGATCTCATGAGAATGTGAAAATCCTAATCTTGCAATGCTCTGCCACATAGCAGGCTATTTGCATACTTGGTTGGTTGGTTATAGCCTGGTTCTAGAAACTAACCTGGTTGGTCCTTTGTGTCCATGAAGCTCCTCCCACAACTGAGAGCGGCCAGGCGTAGCCGAGACGTGGCAACACACTGGACTGGTGGCAGCCCTTTGGAGCCACGTGATGATGATGATGATGATGCACTCTGTGGGAAGTCTGCTTACAATGCAGAGTAGATCACACCTGCCCTGGAATGCATTCGCTGTAGCACAGGGGTTTTCAACCTTTTCCATACCAGGAGCCCACTATTTCTTCCGCATTTGAGCCACGCACCACCATTTGAGGATATTTTAGCCCCACAGACCCCAAGACTAAAGATTTCTTTTGCTTTTGTCCACAAATACCACCAGGCTGGATTTGGGAAACAAAACAGTCAAACATACAGATACAAAATGACCGTTAATCTTCTAGTTGTGTAGATTTGGGCTAATTTAGATGGTGAATAGTTTAACTCTTGAGAGTGTGAAAATGAAACCAAATGGACCCCGCAAGGGTCCATTTGGTTTCATTTTTACATTCTCAAGAGTTACCTCTGGTTAACCAACTTAGCTGGGGACCATCTGGAACCCTCTCAGGGACCACTGGTGGTCCACGGGTTGAAAACCCCTGCTGTAGCACACTGAACACACTGGACCCCTGACCCTCATCATACAGTATATGGTGATATGGTTAGTAAAACACAACTGGGCTGTATGCAGATCAAAGGCAACTTTGATAAAATCAGTACTGATTTTGATTCAGATTCAGTTTATCTCTCTTTCTATTAACATGGTGGAAATACATCTTGATGATGTCATCAAGATGTTTCAGCATGTTAGTGGTTTTCTTCAGACCTCCATTTCTTGGGAACACAGAATGGTCCAACCAGCACCCCTAAGGTATAATAATGACTAATTAGAATGTTGGAAATCGACGGAATTCCCCTTTAAGTCAAAATGGGTTAACTCAATGAACAGTCAATGTAATTACACAATGACTGTCTCAAACAGAGCCACACATTTTATAGGTAGATCACTTTTTATTTTTTTATTTTTTTTTATGTAATGAATTTTCACTTTTCTGTTCTTGATGTTTTTCCACATTCTACTCTTACACAGAATGTTTCAGAGCAAGGGAAAGATGCAGGAGTCAAGGTCAGTGTGTGCTATGTTTATCCACACAGTGTACCTCAGGCCTGTGAACTGGACAGTGGCTTTAGTCTGATAAACACCTGCAGTCAACCTGATACAGGCGGACTGGAATGACCAGTGGTGGAAAAGTGTCAATGCTGCAATATAGGAATGTCCCAATTTAAAAAAAATCAAAAATACAACAAATATTAAAAATAAAAATAGCTACAGCTAAAAAGCTATATGTCATCAAAATGTGCCCAGATAATGCAACCGCCACTCTTATCAATACTCAAGAAAATATTAACTTCCGAAGAAAGGGGAGGAATCTCAATATACTATAAACTGCTCGTTGAATACGGCACAGACTCCACAGGGGATAAGCTTGGAAACTAGATATTCAAGAAGATATAGATGATATAGAGTGGCAACAAGCATGTTTAAAAGCACAAAAACAGATAAACACCAGGTTTAAACTATATAACTAACATTCCAGATGTCTGTAACAAATGTTTAATTGAGAAAGGTACTTTATTTCATCGCATGTGGGAGTGTCCTGAGAAGATTCAAATATTTTGGAAGGTAGTCACAAAATATACCTGTCAGAAATGTTCAGGATGACCGTTCCATTAAATAGAAAACTCTGTATACTTGAAATACACCCAAAGAATTTTCTACAGACTGCGAATCAGACCAAAATTCTGGACAGACGTCCCAACATTGAGGATGTGGCAAAAGGAAATCACAAACAGTATTGGATTGGTGAGACTGACATACAGTATATAGTTACTTTAGAGGCACATGAAATGATTTTGTCCAACTTTGGGAATCCTATATGAACGCTACACAAACAATTATCCACGATGGAATAACTTGAATGCTATTCATTGTATTTACTTTATTTATTTCTCTCTTTTGTTACTGTCCTTCATTTATTTATTTTATTTTATTTATTATTACTATTATTTTGTATTATTATTATACATACTTTTGTTTTTCTCTTTCCTCATTGTATTATGGCTCTTGGGTTAAGAAGTGCAGGTGCGTGCGTGCGTGCGTGCGTGCGCGTGTGTGTGCGCGCGCGCTTGCCAGTATGTCCTCTGTAGTGAAAATACCAATAAAAATTCATTAAAAATAAAAATAGCTACACGCTCACAACGTAAATGTACATATATGAACAGTATGGGGCTGAAGGATCTAATGTATGTTTAACAATACTGTATATTTTGGTCGAATTGAATTGTATGCTTTGTAATACTGTTCACAATCTACAAAGTAACTAGCAAACTAAAGTTTTCACCTAAATATAGTGGAGTAAAATAAAATACAATACAATATGTACAGTACAGTATGAAATGGATAGTGAAATTGGAAAAATATTCAAGTAAAGTACAAAAACCTCAAATTTGTAGTCAAGTACAGTCCGTACTTAAGTATATTTACACTGCGAACAACAACACCTCACCGTTCAGCTGAGGTGGACATAGCGGCCACTCTGATTGGTTGAACGCCAGGGGCTTTTGGGTTTAAATACGGAGCAATCTGCTGGACTCCACACAGTTCCAGTGTCTCAGTGTCACAATGGCTTTCCTCTGGGTCATCTCCTGCCTCGCCTTCGTCAGCGCCGCTTACGGTAAGTAAGGGAAGCTCCGGCCCTCGTTCGTTCGGCCATCTCAAATATACAGGGTTTGTTACAGAGAAGAAATGTTACAAAGCTATAGGGCTCCATTTTCGTCACCGGTAAACCCCTGATCCCTTAACTTCTTTGCCTTTTTAAACTATTAAAAATAACATTTTTGAATAGTTTAAACGGCCAGTCTACAAGCTCACAATGTGTGAATAGATTGGCACGTTGAACTATTCCAAAATGTTTTTCGAAATAGTAAAAAAAAATGATAGGGGGTTTAGGATAAGGGGTTTGGATGGTAACGAAAATAGAGCCCATAGTGTTTGGCTGAGAATGAGTCTAGTCCAGTATAAATTTGCTTTGAGATGATGATGTACAGTACAGTATAGTATATTATTCGGTTAGATTTGACTAGTAGTCAGCAGTGTGTTAACGGTTGTCTGGTGGTTCCCAGGCTGCGGCACCCCCGCCATCCCTCCCCAGGTGAGCGGCTACGCCCGCATCGTCAACGGTGAGGAGGCTGTGCCTCACTCCTGGCCCTGGCAGGTGTCCCTGCAGGTAAGTGTCTGTCTGTCTGTCTGTCTGTCTGTCTCTGTCGCACCTCTGCTAACAGAGGTAGAAATGTACTAAAATGTTTGTTTTTTTTTCTTAAGCAAAACTATCAATACTGCAGCCTAGAAATAATCTGTTTTAAGTGAAAGTCTGTTCATCCAAATTTACTAAAATTATTGGCTTCAAAATGTACTTAAAGTACCCAAAGTATTATGGAGAGTGCCCCATTTCCCCCCAGTGCGCATTTGCCCCCATGCTGACATGCTGTGTCAGACTTCAGCCATTACATTTCAAAACGTTTAATATGCCTGGATCCATATTCTCAGCACGCTTTATTTATTGCACATAATCTATATTGATGGAAATCAGGTGATGAGTGGTGTGTCGTGGATGGTTGGTGATGTGTAAGCTTCATATCTAACCCTCCTCCTCCGTCTGTTACCTCAGCAATCCAACGGCTTCCACTTCTGCGGAGGTTCCCTGATCAACGAGAACTGGGTTGTCACTGCTGCCCACTGCAACGTCAGGTCAGGATCTGCTGCACCACAATACTTTACATAGTGGTTACTTTTAAACCAATGAAACCCATTAACAATAGACCAAAAGCCTCTTAACTGGACCCTCACACTCTCAAACCTCTTCACCTCTCCCGCAAATCATTGACAACATATACAAACACAAGTGCAACTTTAATGAGGCAGTATTTCATTTCAGGACCTACCACCGCGTGGTCGTTGGAGAGCACGACAAGAGCTCCTACGGCAACACCGAGGACATCCAGATCCTGAAGCCCGCCAGGGTACGTTTGAGGGCATTATGTTCCCTTCCATATGCACATACTCTCTACACTTCATGCTGCTCACCCTGCTTGCAATTATATACCCAGAAGCCGACGTTTCTTCTGGTCTATAATGGCAACCAGGCTGAGCGTCCTCTTTCAGGTCTATAGCAAACCCATGACGTTTGTACAATGAAGTATTTTAGGTGAAACCTACAGTATATGTTATATTATATATTGTCCCTCTTTCGACCCATGTGTAGGTGTTCACCCACCCCGCCTGGAACCCTCGCACCATCAACAACGACATCTCTCTGATCAAGCTGGCCTCCCCCGCCAAGCTGAGCTCCAACGTGTCCCCTGTCTGCCTGGCTGAGTCCACTGACAGCTTCTCTGGTACCTGCGTGACCTCCGGCTGGGGTCTGACCCGCTACAACGGTGAGTTCACCCCAGTGTTGTAGTGGGACTTTTAGGAGTGGGGGGGGACGCCTCTTAAAGGGGAATTTCACCCATTTTCAGTTTTTTTTTTCTGAGAGTGTACAAATGTGAACCAAATGGACCCTAGCGGGTCCATTTGGTTCCATTTGTACACTCAGAAAAAAGGAAAACTCATTAACATGGTGAAACGCATCTCGATTATGTCATCAAGATGTATTTCACCATGCTAATGAATTTTGTCGGACCTCCATTTCTAGGAAACACAGAATAGGAGAAAGGTTTTTTTTTTTTTTTTACCATGTCCACACAACATCTCTAAGGTATTATTAATGACATAGTAAAAATATTGAAAACATTGGAATTCGCCTTTAAGACACGTGCATGCACACTTGCATTTGTAGTAAGTATAGCATATAGAGAACAATTGTTTACAATGCCTAATAATTGTATTCACAAAAGTAAATGACAAGACAAAAAACATAGGCCTACTTTTGCCCCAAAAATATCTTAGATGTGAGAAGTGGAGGGACGCCGTCCCCTGCATCCCCCCTCCACTACACCCCTGGTTGACCCCTCTCTGCATTTCTCCGTGAGGAGAGAGCAGGAGGCTGGGGGTTGGGGGTGCATTTGTTAAACATGGGTTCTTTTGGCATTTGTTTTTACTTTACTTTCTTGGTTTTATTACTAAACTCTCTCTCTCTGTCTCCCCAGCCCCCAACACCCCCAACAAGCTCCAGCAGGCTGCCCTGCCCCTCCTGACCAATGAGCAGTGCAAGAGGCACTGGGGAAGCAACATCTCCGACGTCATGATCTGCGCTGGAGCTCAGGGTGCCTCCTCCTGCATGGTGAGATCTGATCCCTTATATTTCACTTGGTATAATAAGTGTGTGAACTTTTTTTCATTTCCGATCCAGTCCCGATACCAGAATTTCTGTGTTAACCGATACTGATACCCAGTGATGGGCAGTAGCTTGTTACAAGTAGCTAAGCTACATAGCTTAACTACATTTTCCCGTAACTTGTAGTGTAGCTTACTACATTTGTTCTAGGAATAGCTCGTAGTGAAGCTATACTACTTGTTTCGAGTAGCTTGTAGTGAAGCTACACTACTTGTTTCGAGTAAAAAGTAAAGTAGCTTACTACATTTTCCCACACAAATTTTCAAATTCCACCCATTTTTAATGGGTAGAAAACCTCTAATATGCATCCCAAAACTTAAACATCCCACCTAACTTATTATTATGATTTTTATTTATATTATTTTATTATTATGACTATTATTTAGAAGGTTGTAGCCTACATTAAGTTGAGAAATATATTTATTAGCTTAGCTTAGCTACATTTTATCGAGAGTAGCAAGTAGTGTAGCTTACTACATTTTCCCAGTAACTGGCCCATCACTGCTGATACCTCAATCAATCATCAATCAATGAATCAATCAATCGTTAACGCTCCTTCCTGTCTTGGTGTGACTGTCTCAGGGTGACTCCGGTGGACCCCTGGTGTGTGAGAAGGACAACGCTTGGACCCTGGTGGGTATCGTCTCCTGGGGAAGCAGCCGCTGCTCCACCTCCACCCCCGGCGTGTACGCCCGCGTCACCGAGCTCCGCGGCTGGGTGGACCAGACCCTGGCTGCCAACTAAACACATCGCAACCAGAAAGGATCCCCAATTCCTCAGCCAAAAACTCAGCCAACATCCTGAAAACAACTTGACTTGAGCTGGATTTTTTGTGTGCTGAATTCCAATAAACATTTTAAAACCTAATTTGAAAGTTGTTCTTGGCTGTTTGTTGTTCTATTGTACTGAGCATTCTCTATGCCTCCGGCTATACCCCAAAACCTTATGTTATACAGCAGGTTTTTTTTTATAGTTAACTAAAACTAACGAAAAAACGAGAACTAAAATTTTTAAAACGCATCCCTTAACTGAAACTAAATAAAAACTACAAATAAAAAAATATATATTGTATATAACTAAACTATAACTGCATTGTGAGTTCACAAAACGAACTAAAACTAACTGAAATCATACTCAAAATTCATTTTCGTTTTTATTTTATTTTTTTATCAATATGCACTTTTTTATGGAATATTTATGGCACCATACGGTACCACACTATACCAAAACAAAGGACAAAAAAAGTACGGTATGAAAAAAACTGAAACTAAACTAAAACTAACTAAAACACAACATACAATAAAAGCTAAATAAAAACTAGCAAAATGTGCCCTAAAAACTAATTAAAACTAAAATTAAAAAAGAAAGAGTAAAAACTAACTAAAACTAAACTAAAATGAAAAATTCACAACTATAATAACCCTGTTATACAGTTGCATTTTGTGTCTCTAATGTTGCATTTTGTGTCTAGATAGGAGCATGTAGGTTTGCAGAATTGTGTGTAATTTACAAAGAAAAGGCAGGGAAGTTTCAAGATAACAGAGAGAGCCCTTGGTCAATGCATGGTTCTGTGGATTTGCACAGTGTTGTAGTGGGACTTTTAGAAGTGGGGGACACCTCTTGAAGGGGAATTCCACCCATTTTCATTTTTTTCTGAGAGTGTACAAATGTGAACCAAATGGACCCTAGCGGGTCCATTTGGTTCCATTTGTACACTCTCAGAAAAAAGGAAACTCATTAACATGGTGAAACTCATCTTGATGATGTCATCAAGATGTATTTCATCATGCTAATGATTTTTTTCAGACCTCCATTTTTAGGAAACACAGAATGGGGGAACTTTTTTTTATTAATGACACAGTAAAGTGTTGAAAATGGAAAAGTGGAATTTACCTTTAAGTGCACACATTTATGTGCACCTGCGCAACACACAGACACGCTATTAAAACAAGTAACAATGCCTAATTGTATCCATAAAAGTAAATGACAAGACAAAAAACATCAGGCCTACTTTTGCCCCCAAAATATTTTAGATGTGAGAAGTGGGGGGACGCCACTTCTCATCTGATGACATCATCAAGATGTATTTCACCATGTTAATGATTTTTCTTTCAGACTGTTTTTTCCTGAGAGGGTACAAATGGAACCAAATGGACCCGCTAGCGTCCATTTGGTTGACATTTGTATCCTCTCAGGAAAATATTGAAAATAGGCGGAATTCCCCTTTGGGGCTCTTGGATTCAGAAGGTCCTCAAAGTCACGCTTCCAATACCCTTTGAACCGTGCAGATTGGACTTTCCATTTCAGAAATAATGCACAGTTTGGGGCTATTATCACCCATTTTTCAATAATAACACAGAGCAGTGTAATAAATAAAATTGATAAATAAAATGTTTTATTTATTGATAAATAAAATGTTTTATTTACCTCAGTCTTTTCACAGATTCAGATTCTCAGCTGTCATCTTGGAAAGAGGGGAGTGGCGGGGAGGGGGGGGGTGCGCAGTAACCAATGGCAGCTCAGCACCCTCCCACTCCCCAACCCCTACCCCCCCCCACTCCTCCCACCCCCCCCTCCCCCCACCCTGGGAGGAGGGGGAGGGGTGGAGGGAGGGGAGTGGGGGGGTGCTGAGCTACCATTGGTTATGGAGTGTGTGTGTGCGTGTGTGTGTGTGTGTGTGTGTGTGTGTGTGTGTGTGTGTGTGCCCCAGAGCCCCTTAAGTCTGAAATTCTCATGGGGGCTCGGGCCCCTGAGCACCCACAAAGTCTACGCCCCTGTGTGTGTGCATGTGCGTGCATGTGTGTGTGTTTAAAAGGGAAAAGAAAATAAGCATGGACTGGTAGCTTTGCCAAGTAGGAATATTTATTTAACATTTTAGAATATTGGGATTTGTGTTCTGATAATGCAAGTTTAAAAGCAGCTGACGGTGCTTCAGTCTTGTTCTGGATAGGCTGTCAAAGTGTGACCAGTGACCACTCAGTGACCACCACCTTCTTATGACAGCCACTGGACCCCAAAGGAGTGACTGTTCCTTCAAGTGTTGTTTAAGTCTTGTCATAGAGACTCAGTTTGATTGTGGAGTTTGCGGCATTTAGCAAGGGTCAAAGGTCCCCTTTGTGGCCAAAACTGGGAATGGTTGTCTATTATGAAGCCAGGAAAATAGATGTGTGGCTGGTGTCCCCATGGTATACACTAAACAGAGAGAGGGCACAACGAGGCTGACATTGCATGAAGAACAGCTGGCAGGGAGGTGAAGACATCAGTCTTAAAGATTACAGATCATTGTTAAAATAGGCTGAATCCACAAAAAGAACCACACTAGTTTCTCACTCTTGACATTTTCTAAAATTTGGAAACCCTGGCTGTACAGGACACAGCAGAGGAAAGAACCTTTATTTTATTTTGAAAGCCTGTGCTGCCTTAGAGGAAGTGCACCAGAGTTGCATTACTAATGACCAAAAGGCCAGTGTCAACCAGCTGAAATGTTTGGTGCAGCCATGCTGCCATCTAAACGGGAATGGATCCTTCAGATTTTAATTCTTGGTTTAGTGATTTTAATAGTGGCTATCTAGAGTGACATCATGCTATCTCCATGGGATACCTGGCTAGCACCTAGCTGGAGCTGGGAACAACTAGGTAAATGTGTATTTTATTATTGGTTTGTCATACTTTGTGGGATTATGTTTTTTTGCTATGTTTTGTGGTTTTGGCTTTGATATGCACTTTTATAGGTGTTGTCGTTTTTGTTATTCAGATTTTAGTTGTTATTCTGGAAATATATTTGGTTATATGACTGCTTTATATTGATTGTGTAATATGCTTTGTAGTGAGTTATTTTTTCTTGTGTTTTTTGGTTTCGGGTTATTGATTTAAATTGATTGATTTGAAGACTTTCTAAAGGTTAGGGGGAAAAATCTAAAAGAAATGATGGAAAATCATGCATGCATTTTTATAACATACTATAGTTATATTGTTTATTCATGGTGTGATGACTATCAAAAATGTCTTTGAGACTACCGTGGTTTTCAACCAGTGGTCCTTGAGAGAGTACCAGGTGGTCCCCAGCTAAATGGTGGAAAGTTGGTTAACCAGATGTAACTCTTTGAGAGCGTAAACATGAAACCAAATGGACCCTTGCGGGTCCATTTGGTTTCATGTTGACACTCTCAAGAGTTAAAATATTCATCATGTGAATTAGCCCAAGTCTACACAACTAGAGAATGTAGGGGATTAGGCCTAATGGTCATTTTGATCTGTATGTTGGACTGTTGGACAAATCCAGCCTGGTATTGTGGAAAAAAGCAAAATAAAATCTTTAGTTTTGGGGTCTGTGGAGCTAATGTCATCAAATGGTGGTTCGTGGCTCAAATGCTGGATAAACAGTGGGCCCTGGAGTCAAAAAGGTTGAAAACCACTGATTCATATGAAAAACTTAGGAGGTGCCCACCCTGCCAACCTTCCAGCCCACCCTAGTAGGGCTGGCTAAATCCGGCCCTGGGTGCGATTCCCAATCATTGAATGCAAATTCTCTTCAACAAGCAACTGTCCAGAAAGCATGCTTTCACACAAGATTAGAACGAAATGCTCTCCTTATTTGTTAACTTTATATGGGATGGGAATCGCACAGTGTGGCATCAAGGTGAAATATTCTTATCTGGTGCTCCATTTGCTTTCCACCTCGATGACCTTAAAATCTAAAAAAAGAGAGAAAAAAAGGTCCCAGCCCACCATGATCATACTATATAACTAACACGACATCAAACTAAGTACTGAACTTGTTTTCCCCCCTCCTTTCAAGACAGGTGAACAGTAACTCTAAATCCTAACAGAAATCTTCTTGTGTCTCCTTGTTGGTGCTGTACTGTTGGTGAGATAATAATAATAATGTTTTATCGCTTTGCTGCAGGATCATGGCTGTGTTGAAGTGCATGCTGGGACTTGTAGCTCTGCTTGTAGTCTCCACCTGGGCTGAAGAAGAGGTGAGTGTGGCTTAGTGCACTGGTGGAAACACTTACAAGTATATACTGATATAGAAATAAATAAAGTGTACATATATACTCAACAAAAATATAAGCGCAACACTTTTGTTTTTGCTCCCATTTTTCAGGGGATGGACTTTAAGACCTAAAATTCATTCCAGATATACAATATTACCATTTCTCTCAAACACTGTTCACAAATCTGCCTAAATGTGTGATATTGAGCACTTCTGCTTTGTTAAGATAATCCATTCCACCTCACAGGTGTGCCACATCAAGATGCATATTTGACATCATCGTTAGTGCACAGGTGTACCTTAGACTGTCCACAACAAAAGGCCACCCTGAAATGTTCAATTTTTCTTTGCCTTATTGGGTGTAAGGGCCTCCGAACCAGTCAGTATCTGGTGTGAACACCATTTGCCTCATGCAGTGCAACACATCTTCTTCGCATAGAGTTTATCAGATTGTCAATTGTGGCCGGTGGAATGTTGGTCCACTCCTCTTCAATGGCTATGTGAAGTTGTTGGATATTAGTGGGAACTGGTACGTACAGTTGAAATGGTAATACTGTGGTAATAATGTGTTATTACCATTTTCACAGCCTCAAAAATGTAGTGGAGTGGAAAGTAAAGTACCTTCCATAAAGATTGTCATGCTGTCATAAATGTTTATCCACTTACAGCAAGTCCTATTTTATACTTTCACACATTTCTAAAAATAGTGAAAGTGGCAGATTGATATGCCCAAATCGGGATTTGTTTTTGCATCTGAATATCCCATCCAGGACTGGCCTTTTCCAAACCACAAAATGGTGATGATCTAATACAGGGCTGCCCAAAAGGTAGATGGTGATCTACCAGTAGATCACACAGGTCATGCAGGTAGATGACAGTCCCCTAAAATGTATAGATCTGTAACTCTTGTGAGCATTAAAATGAAACCAAATGGACCCTTACAGGTCCATTTGGTTTCATTTTACACTCTCAAGAGTTAAAGTATTTTTAAACATCTGAATTACGTAATTTCAAGAGAATAGTTCAATGGAGAATAGTTGTTATTTTGACCAACATTTTGCCGGTTCTCTTTCCCAGTTGTGGACAAAAACGTGAAAGTTCTTAGTTTTGGGTGCAAGAGACTAAACTCAACATCACAAACTGTCAACTCAAACCCCAAATACTGTTTTCAAACGTCAGTAGTAGCACATATAAGAAAACCTTCCAATTCTCCCCCTCCATTTTTCATTATAAGTGAATTATTCTTAAACACTATAACAGTAAGTAACACCATCACCACTATTTCAAAGTTAAACTTTCTTGGGGGCCTAGAAATGGATTTTTTTTATGTGTAGATCTTGTTGAGCCGGTCATTTCAAAGTAGCTCTCAAGTCAAAAAAGTGTGGGCACCCCTCATCTAATCTAATACAACATTTATTTAAAAATCATAATGGACAATCTTTCACTTTTTGGTGCATCTATAGCTCATTAGAAATGTTGATGAATTAATCATATCACTTAAACACTTAATGGCTGTTATGGAAGGATTACATCAAAATAGTTACTGTTCAAACTGTATTGCATTAATTTCTAACTTATCAATTTGTTTCCTTATGCAACTACTAACATCTGGTGAAATCCCACGTAAGTTGCACTGTTTTTTCCCCTCTCCCATACAAATACAGAGCCAATTTACTACTTTTTAATACAGTATACTGAATGAAATGGACACCTCATTCTGTTTATTATAGTATACAATAACTAAATCATGTATGATTCTTTGTAGGTCTCAATGAAGGTGCTGACTGTCTCTGAGCGGATTGAGAGAGCCAACAAAAACATTGGTAAACAATTCAGTTAAACCAACAAAGCAAACATTCTGTTGAAATGCATTTTCTGTCCATGTCAGATGGAGTATTCTCACTGGGAATCACAATGCATTTCAACAGAAATGCAAGGAGCTGCATTTGTGTAACTAATATAACGGTGTAAAACAACATCTATGCCAGGGGTGCCCAAAAGGTAGATTGTGATCTACCAGTAGATCACACAGGCCATGCAGGTAGATCACATGACATTCCCCTAAAATGTATAGATCTGTAACTCTTGAGAGTGTTAAAATGAAACCAAATGGACCCTTACGGGTCCATTTGGTTTCATTTTACACTCTCAAGAGTTAAATTATATCCACACAATTAGAAAATGGAGAATAATTGTTATTTTGACCAACGTTTTGCCAGTTCTCTTTCGCAATTGTGGACAAAAACGTGAAAGTTCTTAGTTTTGGGTGCAAGAGACTAAACTCAACATCACAAACTGTCAACTCAAACCTCAAATAGTGTTTTCAAACGTCAGTATTAGCATATACAGCAAAATTTTCCAATTCTCCCCCTCCATTTTTCATTAGAAGTGCATTATTCTTAAACACTATTACAGTAAAAAACACCATCACCACTATTTCAAAGCTCAAACTTTCTAGGAGCCTTGAAATGGATTTTCAGTAATGGAACAATCACATTTTTGATGTGTAGATCTTGTTGAGCCGCTCATTTTGAAAGTAGCTCACAAGTCAAAAAAGTGTGGGCAGCCCTGATCTATATGCATTATGCTGGAAACGTAAAACCTGAACACGGCAAAAGCTCATCATCAGGCAATACAAATGCAATTCTCAAAGCTACTGATGGTGAAATGCTCTTGTGTTTTTCTGTGTCAGTCCGTGGTCCTGGTGATCCATATCTGGAGGATGACGTTGCCTATGCCTCTGAAGCGGCGGCCAGGAACGCTGATCCATGCACCTCCACAGGCTGCATGTGGCCCAGGTCCAGCGACGGAAAGGTCTATGTGCCTTATGTCGTTTCTAGGATATTCTGTAAGTAGAAAACTTAATACTACACATTAATCAGGCTTTGAATGCAGTGATTTCTCAAAATGAAGAAATAATAATAATAATAATAATAATCTTTTCAAAGGCTGCCATTCTGTGTTCATTTAACCTATTAACACCAGGAAGGCAACTGTTTCACTATAGCGTTTTAACCCTATTTGACCCAGACATATTTCTACTTGAAAAAAACTGTTTTCAACTTTACTACTAGGTTAAAGGCTAAAGTTCAAAGGTTAAAAATCACCAAAAATACCAGAGATTAATTGAAGAGGCTAATTGCAACCTCTGTGGGGGGTATTGTTATGCAAATATCATGACCAATTGCAATGAAATTCTAAACGATCAACCTCAACCATGATATGTATGTGAAGAAATAACAACAAAAATAATGATAACATTTTTTAAATAATTAAAGGATTAATGTTGCTAAAAAGCAACATTGGGCTTTCTAGGGTTAAGACTTTTTACTTTACAATTTTTACTTTATCTATTGAGAAATAGCATATACGTACAAGGTACGAAATGGATTTCTGAAAAATCATGAAGATGTAGTGCAAATCTTTGAATATACAGTATATTAGTTCCCAGTAAATGTTTTTTAAACTCAGATCTTTGCTTCTGAGCATCCCTGGAACAAGTATTTCAGATGGTGGTTGGCAACCAGTTGACCAACGGATTAAAATCTGCAAATAAGATGTTATTCAATGATGCCAGTGACCACCATTTTTTGCCACATTTCTAAAGCAGGGGTTTTCAACCTTTTTTACTCCAGTGCCCACCATTTATTCAGCATTTGAGACACGGACCACCATTTGATCACATTTTCACACCAAAGACCTAAAATTAATTTTGATTTTGTCCACAATTCCATGAATGATGAATATTTTAACTCTTGAGAGCGTGAAAATGAAACCAAATGGACCCGCAAGGGTCCATTTGGTTTCACATTCTCAAGAGTTACATCTGGTTAAACAACTTAGCTGGGGACCACCTGGAACCCTCTCAAGGACCACTGGTGGTCCCCAGACCACCTGTTGAAAACCCCTGTTCTAAAGTACCATTATTTGTGTTGCTTTGTGTTGCAGCCGGCCGTGAGGCGGCCATCATCGCACATGGACTTGAGTCCTTCAGTTACATCTCCTGCATCCGCTTTGTCAAACGCACCACTGAGAGAGACTACCTGAACATCCAGTCACTCAATGGGTACGTTCTGACATTATAAAATCTGATCCACTCCTCTGGAAATTTAATTTTTCAAATCTCCTCGGCTCCCCTAACAGAGCAACAGGCTAGGCAACTCTGGCCACTAGGGGGCACTGTTTCACACCTACAGTAGAGGGAAATCCAAGATGGCTGCCGAGACCCAGTGGATCAAAACACCCTTTTTTATTGAAAACTATAGATCTACAGTTTGTAATTTCTTGCTGTAGACTGACCAGACAAGTGAGGCACCATTTTAGGGGCCTTAAGTGTAGAAAAATAATTAAAATGCTTCTATGACCACTGTTAGTTAATATTACTTAGGAAAGTAACTTCTTTACTTTACTCGTTACCCCTTAGACAAAGTAATATCATTACTTTACTTATTACTGGAATTGAAGAGTAATATATTACATATTACGTTATTACTTTCCCAAGTTCTCAAATCCCCCCCAAAAATAGAGATGTACAACAAAATCTGTTTAGCGAGCTCTTTTTAGAACTGAATCTAATTTATTGGAATAATAATAGTCTCCAATCCCACAAACTCCACCTGAAAACAAAGCCAACAAAATCTGACATTGTAAATGTCTTTCTTAGATACAAAAAAATGTCTCTTTGACTTTTTAAACTTTTTTACAATTGTTTTCGAAGACAGTTGAGGTCTTGTATTTAAAAATAAAATACAAAATAAAGCAGCAGGCGATTTGTAGTGTACATAACTGTGCACAGGATGCAGCATGTGGACTGGATCTACAATCTGCTATCTGTCGATAGCTTGTAAAAATGTTCTATTTTTGCATGCAACAACAAGCTCATTTTAATCAAGTAACTTGGCGCTACTTGCAAAGTAATGCATTACTTATTGATTACATGCTGGTGAGGAAAGATCAGGAAAGAGAGTTAGTTGTCTTGACTTGTCACTAATTGCGTCCCTCCCAGGTGCTGGTCGTGGCTGGGACGCCTTGGCAACGCCCAGGACCTGTCCCTGTCCCGTTCAGGCTGCGTCTACCACAACACGGTGCAGCACGAGCTGCTGCACGCGCTGGGCTTCCACCACGAGCAGAAACGGGCCGACCGCGACCAGTACCTGCGTGTTCTCTTCGAGAACATCGACCCATGTATGTACTGTATGTATGGGCCTGCATGCAGTGTCGCCAACTGCCAAAATCCAAAATGCACTAGTGGCACTTCCAAAGTGCAGAATGCGCAAGAGCAGTGGGTTTTCAACCATTTTCATACCAGGGCCCACTATTTATTCTGCATTTTAGCCACAAAGAACTTTGTTGTTTGATTTTGAGTTTAGTCTCTCTGACTAATTTAGGAGAGATAACTGGCAAAATGTTAGTCAAAATGGCAATTCTTCTACATTTTCTAAATGTGTAGATTGTTAAAAATCAGGTAATTCAAATAGTTAAATATGATCTTGAGAGCGTAAAATGAAACCAAACGGACCCTTTCGGGTCCGTTTGGTTTCATTTTACGCTCTCAAGAGTTACAGATCTAAAAGGGTCCATTTGGTTACCAATGGTCCCTTCTGTGAAGGAAGGAGGACTCTAAAATGGTGAAAAACGAGGGTTTTATCTCTGGCGTTTGTCAACCAATTTCACCCCAACTCACAAGCAAAAAAAGCATCAGATTCTCTGCCAGGAGTTTTTCCAATAATTTTGGCGCTAGGGGGGTCTGGAAAAAGGCTAAATATAGCGACAAATGCGCCAAGTTGGCAACACTGCCTGCATGATGTTCCCTGTGTTTGTCATAGATTGCTCTGGAAACATGCATCAGCATCCACACCTTTGATACAATGTCATTTCCGTCTGATTTGTTTCAGCAATGGCGTACAACTTTGACATGATCCACACTCTGACCCAGGGCACCTCCTATGACTATGGCTCTGTGATGCAGTACCACAAGTAGGTTTCAAAATGGCTATATCTGGCTTCTTACTGTAGATCACTATACTTTTTTTTAACTCTGGAAATGTTAAAGGGATATTCTACTTTCAAAAAGTGGTCTTTTTTTGGTCTACTCAGTCTCATGTGAACACACCAGACAGTTGATAAGTTACCGTAATTTCCGGACTATAAGCCACATGCTTTTGACCCTGCGGCTTATACAATGGTGCGGGCAATCTATGGATTTTTACAGGTAACACAGGGGTGGTCCCTGAGAGGGTTCCAGGTGTGCTCCACAGACTAAATGATGGAAAGTTGGTTAACCAGATGTAACTCTTTGAGAGCGTAAAAATGAAACCAAATGGACCCTTGCGGGTCCATTTGGTTTCATGTTTACACTCTCAAGAGTTATGATATTCACCATCTAAATTACCACCACTTAATTAATAAGTCATAACATAAGTCATGTTCATTTTGGTCTCATTTTGATGTTTTGCCTCTTTTGTTTGCGATCAAACGGCACTGGGATCAAAAAAGTTTGAAACCCACTGCTCTAACATGAAGCTTGTAGTCTGGTGCGGCTTATAGTCAGTTGCGGCTCATACAAGGAAAAATCAGTATTTTGCCCCTAATTTAGCTGGTGCGGCTTTTATTCAGGTGCGGCTTATAATCCGGAAATTACGGTAACAATGAAGTACAGCGTTGACCGTCCAGTAAATGTGTGGTTCCAGGTATGCCTTCTCTATGAACGGTCACCCCACCATGGAGGCCATCCCTGACCCCAACGTAGAGTTTAATGTATAATGTGTGTTTCCAGGTATGCCTTCTCTATGAACGGTCACCCCACCATGGAGGCCATCCCTGACCCCAACGTAGAGTTTGGCACTGCCACGGAGATGAGCCAGACTGACATCCTCAGACTCAACAGGCTGTACTGCAGCTAAACACACCTGCTGGGTATGTCCACCACTTTCACCTTGTTCACCCTGTTTTGGGGCCTGCCAATGGGAACCTGCATTGTGAGCTTGTGCCAGGGGCGGATGTAACATGTTCCATTGGGGGGGGGGGGGGAGAACATGTTGGAGGGGCAAGAGAAAATGGTATGGGGACGGCTTCATCGCACTCATACCATTTTCAGTTACAGGACTTTTATTAGTCAAGTAGAGCATCAATGATAACATCAGTTGTTGTTGAAGTTGCATCAGACACGCAACATGCATAAAGCTAAAGGAGTTTTCTGTTTTGCAATGATGCAATGATGAAATGCTGTTGGTTTACTGGCGACACAGCTGTAGTTAGTTAGTAGCAGTAGTAGTGTTTCAAATCATTTAAAATATAAGCACTTTAATTTGAAATATCTTGGGTTGTTTTGCATGGCATCGTGTTGGGGGGGGCAGACTGGGTATTTAGGGGGGCATTGCCCCCCCATGCCCATGCCTAGATCCTCCCCTGGCTTGTGCTGTAGGTTGGCTATTTTGAAATGGCTAAAGTGCAGACTTTTGAGGAAAACCATTTGAATTGGCAAATTTCACTTTTGATTTCTGTTTCATACAGGAGACGGAGCAGGGGAGAGTGAGTGTGAAAACATGTAAATGGTGTCGATGTCCCCCGTTGATTCCAGGTGGAACTTTGTGCTGCAAGTTGTGTGACCTCCCCTCAATGTGTCACCACACTTTCCTGTCTAAATAAAAGCACCAAATCATAATGAAACATAATGTATTCATCAATAAGCCTGCATCATTCTGAACCCACATTTATTTTATCAAACATGTTATTGTTTAAAGGTCCATGATGGCAGTAGTGAAGAGGAATATTCACATCCACGCATGTTAACATTTAGATTAAATCGTCACACTCTGACGCAAATTGTATGGTAGGCCTATTAATGTTTTGGGGTTAATTTTAGAGGTACTGTACATAATTGTATTAGTTTTATTACTGGGTAATAATGACAGATTCAGCTGGGAGAGATTGCAGCCTGGGGAAATATTCACTTTGAATGTAAAACTTTAATGTTCAGCCTTTGGAATCTGTTGACACCTATTTAGACACATATTTAGAATTAGAACATCTCTCTCAGGTTTGCAGACATTATAAGAAAAGACAAGAATTAGAATAAGCGCCCTTCAAGAATGGGCACAGGTCTCCACCAGGTCAGGCAGTGGGCTCCTGGTGGCCAAATAGGCCAGCATCCTATAGGCCAACATGAAACCTTCTTACTTACTTACGCCTATCGCACACATTTGGGCATAGGCCACGAACAAGAGCATGAAAAGGGTTATATTAATCTATTGTGATTTTTTCCCCCCAAAAAATGTTAAAGATTTCAATCATGGACTGTCATGCATGATTACATTCTTTTATATGGGTTGATGAGGCATCCATTATATGAATCGAGTTGAATCATCCAATGACGATCACACATTTTGTATAGCGGCTGTTCCACACAGTTCAGCCCAATAACTACAGCAAGTGGTCTAAGCATTAAGTCTGAACAGCCAGGAAAAAAACCAAAACAAAGCCACGTCATAAATCAACAGGGAGAGCGTTGCTTTTGCCCGCTGGAGTGTACTAAGGCAGGGGTTTTCAGCTGGTGGTCTGGGGACCACCAGTGGTCCTTGAGAGGGTTCCAGGTGGTCCCCTAAGTTGTTTAACCAGATGTAACGTAAAAATGAAAATCATTTTTACACTGTCAAGAGTTAAAATAATCAACGTGTGAAATACCCAAGTCTACACAACTAAAAGATTAAGGGTCATGGAGAGAAGGAAAAGAAATCTTTAGTTTTGGGGTCTGAGGGGCTAAAGTGTTCTCAAATGATGGTCCGTGGTTCAAAATGCTGAATAAATGGTGGGCCCTGGGATGAAAAAGGTTGAAAACAACTGTACTAAAGGTTGCAACGTTCCTCCTTGATAGGTAGCAGTAGCACTACTGTCTCGTCAGATCGACTATATGTGTAGTGTACACACTCAATGCTGGTTTTATCTCTTATCTGGTCCCCAGGTTTGTATCCTGTTATAAACAATATATATATTTTTTGCATGATTTCTCTTTCTTAAATGTGCTGAACGCAGCGAATGGCCAGGGCCCAATTTATTTGTGATCAATAATGACAACTGCATCTAAAAAGGAAGTGCAATGATGATCACTGGCTCTAATGAACAAATAGAAATAACCTATGCAGTGCAGTGAGTGTGTCCATCATTGATTCTCAACCATTTTATACTGTAGTTCTACCTCAGAAAACATTTGCTGTTCCAAGTACCACCTGATGTTAGAATGCAGCAGCATAGACCTGCCCCTTTTTGTTCCATTACTAAGCCAATAATACTGCTACTGAAAGTGTCTAATCACAACTTATTCTTACTTATTCTAATGTGATTAATCCCTTCTCAAATATTTTAACAACTAGCTGAGGGCCTATTTCAACCAATTGCTTGGTCAGAAGAACTAAATATTTCATTCAATTTTTGTCTTTTTTGTGTGTGTGTGTGTGTGTGGGGGGGGGGGGGGGGGGGGGGTTACCACCAGAGAGAAGCTTACCAGAGAGAAGCTTAAAGAGGAATTCCACCCATTTTCAGCATTTTTTTCTGAGAGCGTACAAATGCAACCAAATGAACCCATTTGTACACTCTCAGAATAAGGAAGCGCCTAAAGAAATCCATTAACATGGTAAAAATACATCTTGATGATGTCATCAAGATGTTTCACCATGTTAGTAGTTTTCTTCAGACCTCCATTTCTTGGGAACACAGAATGGGGGAACTTTTTTTGTCATGTCCACCCACCAGCACCTCTAAGGTATACTAATGACATATTAGAATGTTGAAAATGGGTGAACTTCCCCTTTAAGTATCAGCAGTGGTACATGATAGTTGTTGATGGCCATGTGCAGATCTCAGCAATCATGGGTAAGTAGGCATTTCCACATGTTCATTCGAAGGTGTTTCAATATGTGGCTGGAAAGTAAACATGCACTCTTTCTCAACCAGATCGAGGCATAATAATCCCAGGTGTGCGTCACAGCTACATGTGGCATGGGTAAAAGGATCTCTGTAAGTATTTCGTCACATGGAAAATCTCAACTATTGTATATTTTCTCAAAACTAAAGTTGACTAAAGTTGTGATTTTTTTCTGTGTACTGTCAACAGGCCAGACTGTCTTGCTTCAGTGGCACTGGCTCTAATGAGAAAGACAAAATATCTCTTATAAAAAATATCTCTATATAAATGCTGAAACTGTGAATTCACTATGAGGGGATTATTGTAAATTATTACCGTACTATGGCACTGAGTGTCAAGGGAAAAAATCATGGCACTTCATGTGTTCATACAGTTTAAGATGAAAAAAGATTCCAGCACTCTGGAATTCAGTTCTGAATTCCATTGTGCTGGCATCTTCATTTTGTACATGGTTCGAGCCAGGCACCTTTAAAACTGAAGTACTAAACGTGAATGCTGTGGTCTCTCCTGCAATGAAAGCCACCGTAACGTGCCACTGTAAGGTTACAGTATGTTATTAGTATCTGTCGGCTGCTTTGGCCAGCACAAAAGCTGTTGAGTTATCACGTTATCAATATCGGTGAAATTACACATTGAAAAAAATGCATTGCATTTTTAACCCATTAGTGTCCGATGGACTGAGTAAAACGATCATTATACTACATCATCAGATTGAACTTTATTGTCAAAGTCTGTGAAATTTGTACAAAGTCAGTCACTCAAAACATGTTGAATGCATGTGCTGTGAGCATTAAAATCCACATCAAACAACATTTCAATTTACATACGACTACATATGACTCCATCATCATGGATTGGAACATGATGTTTCTTTTGCATGAGTTTTCATGTGTTCTTTTAGACCTTCCATTTTACTATAGACTTTGCCACAAATGTCACAAATAAAGCCCCTTTCCCCTGCATCGGAGGTGACGTCCGATGAAGGGGAAAGGGGCTTTCCCTCTGCATGAGTTTTCACGTGTCTTTTTAGAACTACCATATTACTGTAGCCTTTGTCACAAATGACACAAATATAGCCCCTTTCCTCTTCATCGGACGTCACATGTCCCTCTGCATGAGTTTTCATGTGTCTTTTTAGAAGTACCATTTTACTGTATGCTTTGCTACAAATGACACAAGTAAAGGCATTTTCCCCTTTATGAGACCTCATGTGTCTTTTCAGGTGTTGCTTAGAAACACAGCCTTCGGCACAAACTTTACAAGTAAAAGCCTTTTCACGTGTATGAGTCCCCATGTGTCTCTTCAGATTAGACCTTGAACTACAGCTTTTTTCGCAAACAGTACAAGGAAAGGACTTTTCACATGTATGAGTCTTCATGTGCTTTCTTTGATCATCAGTACGATTAAAGCCTTTGCCACAAACTGAACAAGCAAAGGGCTTTTCCCCTGTATGAGTCGCTGTGTGTCTTTTCAGATTACTCCTTGAACTACAGCTTTTTTCGCAAACAGTACAAGGAAAGGACTTTTCACGTGTATGAGTCCCCATGTGTTTGTTCAGATTAGTCCTTGAACTACAGCTTTTTTCGCAAACAGTACAAGGAAAGGACTTTTCACATGTATGAGTCTTCATGTGCTTTCTTCGATCATCAGTACGATTAAAGCCTTTGCCACAAACTGAACAAGCAAAGGGCTTTTCCCCTGTATGAGTCGCTGTGTGTCTTTTCAGATTACTCCTTGAACTACAGCTTTTTTCGCAAACAGTACAAGGAAAGGACTTTTCACGTGTATGAGTCTTCATGTGCTTTCTTCGATCATCAGTACTATTAAAGCCTTTGCCACAAACTGAACAAGCAAATGTATGAGTCGCTGTGTGTCTAATTAAAGTAAACTTTAGTTTAAAAGCTTTGCCACACACTGTACAAGTGAAAGGTCTTTCCCCTGTATGAGTACCCATGTGTTTTTTTAGGTAATCCGTGTTAGCAAAGTTTTTGCCACACACTGCACAAGTAAAAGGTCTTTCCCCTGTGTGAGTCATCATGTGCCGTTTGAAACTATCCGAGTGACAAAAACGTTTGCTACAAATCGTACAATTAAAGAGCTCTTCTCTTGTATGACTTATCATGTGTTTTTTTAGAATACTCTTTTTACCGAAGACCTTGCCACACTCTGAACACCTAAAGGGTTTTTCTCCAGTATGAGTCATTGCATGTCTCTTCAGGTCATGGCTTCGAGCATACGTTTTTTCACAGCTTGTACAACTAAAGCTTTTCAACCTTGCGGAGGTCGTCATCCCGTCTAGAGACTTCTTTTTGGGACCGCCCACGTTACTTCTCTTGCGTGATATTGGCGACTTTATAGTCGACAGACCTTCCCTGCTCTCCTCCCAGTCTTTGTCGCGGTCTTTGGCGTCATCTTCGGAACAGCCTGTGGAGAGAGAGATGAAAGAACAATATCTTAACCACAGTACCAAAGGGATATCCCTGCGCACCAGTATTTAATTGATGGTCCATATCCACAAATAAATACTTTGAATGTAGTGTTCTTATTTAAATGTTGGCCCATATCCACAACATATACAGCTTGAATGCAATACTTTTTATTTAAACATTTTCCAATGTGTTTTGGCAAGCGTTTAAAAACTGAATGTACTGAGCAATTTGTTCTGTCTCACCCTCCTCCACCCCAGATACCACCTGTCTGTCTCACCCTCCTCCACGCCTGCTACCACTAGGGCTGGGGTGGTATAGGATTTTTAATGCCACGGTTATTGGGGACTCCCAAACCGCCGACTAAGTGCAGCCGCCCTACTTCCCTTCCTCACTCCACCTCAGGCAGTGTCATCTTAAAACAGCCAAGCAACTTTTTCACATCAGCTTACCAAAAGGCCAAACTGAAATTCAGTTTAACATAACATGCATCACTGCAGTGAATTGGTTAAATTAAAGCTGCCTCCCAAGAACTGACCCTCCAGGAGGATTAATTTGTTGTGATGGATGATGGTCCCGAAAAGGGGAATGGGGACAGTGAGTCTGAACCGGTGAACCCGTCAAATTTCAACGACCACACGTCTACAGAACAGAACCCCATTTAATGTGCATTTCTATCTCTGCGGCCCCCGATTTATTTTGTTTAAAAAGTGATTATAATTGAGAGTGCACTTTGGGAACCACTGGCAGGGTTGGATTGACCATTGGGCGTACAGGGAGGTCTTCCGGTGGGATCACGATATGATTAAAAGCACTGGTTTTCAACCTTTTGATCACCATTTGATGACATTTTAGCCCCAACAGACCCCCAAAACGATTTATTTAGCTTTTTGGTCCACAATTCCAGGCTGGATTTAGGAAACAAAATACTCAAACACACAGATCAAAATGACCATTAATCGTCTGTAATATTTTGTAATTAGACTTGGGCCAAATTAGATGAATATTTTAACTTTTGAGAGTGCTAATGTGAAACCAAATGGACCCGCAAGGGTGTCATGATTACATTCTCAAAGAGTTACAGCTTTGTTAACCAACTATACCAGAATAGAATAGGTCCATCACACGCTGGTTGTGGTGGGCCGGTCTAGGCCAAATCACGCTAAAAATGTCCAAGCCGATTTTTTTTTCACCCAGTCCAGCACTGACCACTGGTCACTAGTCTGGTGTACTTCCTTAATGTCAATGAGGTTCACTCCCACAACACCAGAGGGAGTGCTACTAACCATGTCCAACCCAGATTTGGCACAAACAAGGGTCTTAATTCCTTCCGCTCATATGCCACCAAAATGTGGAATGCCCTACCAACAGTCATAAAGGCATGTGAATCCCTTGACTCCTTCAAAACCGCTCTCAAGGGGCACCTACAGACGGCTGCAATTCCAAACTGGCCTCTGAAAAAAAAAAAAAGCATATAAAATCCCCCCACCCACCCCGCCTCTCCTCATTGTACATTTCTCTTTTCCCTTTTTACCTCCACTATGATTTTACCTCCATGATTTGCTGCTTCTGATTTTACTGAAGTAGTTGTTTTGTATGTATTTGAATGCCTCAATTAAATGAACAAGTTGGCCACTATTGTAAACAAGTGTATGCTTAACTAGTGTGTCCAATCAGCTCTGTCAGACTTAATGCAGTTGTACTTGAATTGTACAGTACTGTAATTCTCCAAGCTGTTATCAGTTCTGTAGCAGTGTGTACTTGACTTGTACTGTAACTCTCAAGTGAAGACTGCTACCTGGTTGCCCGATCGGGCAAGACCTCTGTGTCTTTCCCTGCTTTCTAAATAATGAATTTTAACTCTTGAGAGTGTAAAAATGAAACCAAATGGACCCTTGCGGGTCCATTTGGTTTCATTTTTACACTCTCAAGAGTTAAGTGACCATGACCTGAGGGCAAGTAGAACCTGACTTTCACTTGGAGACCTTAGTGTCAACCTCTGCACATGTACCTTCAGTGTGCATCCGTGTGTCTCCTCCATCCCTCTCTGAACCTGAACCATGTGTCTCCATCCCCCTCAGTCTCTGGAGCAGGCTGTACATGAACCGTGCAGCCTCATCCAGGCGCTCCAACACAGACACTCTGACCAGACAAACATCACTGCTGCTGAAGTGTTTCTCCAAAACACACAAGATCTTCTCTCCCACCGACGTCATGTGTGCGTTTATCTCCAGCCGTAGAGACTCCGTTTGACTCGCGTTGCGTCCTTTATTGGAGACTGTAACTCTTTTACGAGACATTTTACCTCCTATAATAGGAGTACACACCGTAAACTTCCTGGTCAACGTGTTGTGTTGTCAAGCATGGCGCATGCGCAACACGAGATCTTTGGCACTGCTATCAGAGCCATCTCGTGTCTAGCGACATTGAGGGGTGAGAAACCGAGCGCTGCAGCATGAAAAGCCTGACAAGCTGGAGTTGGAAATGCACTAATTTTAAACTTTAAAGACAGCGGTTTTAAAGTATTACTCAGTAAAATTAACCGTTTAAAGTAGAGCTTAATTAAATAATTAATTAGATAAATTAAACTGGGCTGTTGCCTTTCTGCTAGCCCTGCCCCTGATACATGACAAGGGCTACATTTCACGTCCCCAAATGAGACAGCGCCCCCCCCCCCCCCCCCCCCCCCCCCCCCCCACACACACACACACACACACACATTACATGACAACATTGTCTCCATCCCTGCCGGAGGAGGAGGAAGAGGCGACAGACACACACACACACACACACACACACACACACACACACACACACACACACACACACACACACACACACACACACACACACACACACACACACACACACACAGTTATAAAGTAACACGAGAAGCGCCACAATGTTGCAAACAAGCCCAACATCCGCGAGTGCTTCTTTGGGTGCGTTCGGAAATACACCCTAAACGCACTCGTGTACTCTGTTGTCGTTCGTTTATACCTGGTGTATTTGGGGCATTTGGTGCTCCTCGTTCGTTTATTCACACTGGTGTGTTTAGTGCACGCACTGAACAACCCTACCCTGGAGACGGGGTTGGCCGGTGTGGAAGGTTGATTGCGTCACAGCTGTGTCTCGAGCGCTGCCGTTCAATGAAAAGCAATACAACTGTTGTGAGCTAGGAAGCTAGGCTATGGCTAAGCACTGTACGACTGTGGTCCCCCAACTTTTACATGTCTGTCAAGGACCTGCACATTTATCAAATAAATGCATGCGGACCCCCATTTGAAAATACTTTCCAGGGGGACCCCCATAAGAGAGGATTTATATGGCTCTGGCAGTGATTCTCACCATTTTTGAGTGAGGTGTGTTGTCTGGTTTTAACTGCTCGTTCGTAAATCAGGCTCACTCAATGCACTCAGTGACGACCACGCCCACCAACCCAAATAAACTCGGTGCGCACCCAGTTTGTATTTCCGAACATACCCTTTGTTTCGCATCACTTGGCGGAGTGTGTGTGTGTGTGTGTGTGTGTGTGTGTGGGGGGGGGGGTGCTATTGTTTTGGTTGTTTTCCTTCTATACTGGGGGGTTTTATAGTCTCTGGTCCGCCAGGCAGCAGGTTCAAGACGCTGGCTGATCATTAGGAGACTATTATTATGGGATGCTACTACGCAGTTCTTTCTTTCCGCCGTAGAGAAGACTGTCGACCATTATGAAGTTTCTAGAGTAGTTTCTCTCGACAGACACAAGGAGGTGAAACGTCTTAGTATTGACATTCTAAGCTTCGTGTTTTGGTTGTGTAGTGGTGCTGGGGCTACGTCCCTCTCTCTCTCAGTGTTGCCAACTTGGCGCATTTGTCACTATATTTAGCTCTTTTCCAGACCCCTCTAGTGCCAAAATTAGTGAAAAACTCCTAACGGAAAGGCTAGTGCTTTTTGACTGGTGAGTTGTGGGGGAAATTGATTGACAGGCGCCAGAGATGAAAGCCCCATTTTTCACCATTTTTCCTCTATGACAGTGGTTTTGATCTCCAGGCTAAATGATGGATAGTTGGTTAACCAGATGTAACTAGGGTGACCAGATCCAAACTGTTCATTTGAGGGACAGAAGTGTTGCCTGTGTGGGACAAGTGGAGTGGGGAAACAGGACAAAATGTAGTTAGCAAATTATTACCATCTTGATGTCAATATTCCAAAAAATATTTCAGGATTCCATTTCACACATAGCAAAAACAGCTGAATCAAAAATAGCTGATCTACAATCTCAAAACGCGTCGCGCTGCGACGCGTTTTGAGATTGTAGATCAGCTATTTTTGATACGACAGTATGCGATGTGGCCTCTCTAGAGTGAGTGTGGAAATATAGTGGTACCATGGGGGAATGCTTAAAAAAACACAGCAAGAAATGATACAGCAGAAATCCAACTATTAGTTAGGTCACTACAAATTATTAGGGTCATTTTGAACACTGATGTCTGTCTGTCAGTCACAATGTGGGACAGAGTCTCAATTTGTGGGACGCTTGAAAAATCTTGAAAATGAGGGACTGTCCCACGCAAAGAGGGACATCTGGTCACCCTAGATGTAACTCTTTGAGAGCGTAAAAATGAAACCAAATGGACCCTTGTGGGTCCATTTGGTTTCATTTCTACGCTCTCAAGAGTTAAAATATTCATCATGTGAATTAGCCCAAGTCCACACAACTAGAGAATGTAGAAGATTAATGGTCATTTAATGGTCATATTCCCTTCCAGGCAAGCATCTAGCGCATTCTAGTGCATTTTGGAAGTGCCACTAGTGCATTTTGGATTTTGGCAGTTGGCAACACGTAGGCCTACTGAGCCTCAGTCCCCAGGCTTACATCTGGGCTCCACTTCTATTCTGGTCCGTTAGAATGTTGCATTGCAGCTGTCAGTAGTACAATCCCTATGAGAGGTAATTTCACTAGTTTATTACTGAGGCTGTGGTGATTTTATTTGTGCTCTAAAAAGGGTTCCATTATGGAATTCCAGTGTGTACGTACAGTAGCCTACTCCCTACTGTAACTCTGAGAATGGACCAATTTAGTTTAATTTGTACACATTCTACATTCAGAGTTAAATTAACATTGATTTTGCAAATGGAAATGTGCATTATACGTGTAAATTTGGGTCCCACAAATAGAAATGCTACAACGTATAGAGATGCGCAGTGACGTCACCGCCCCGGTTCCGGAAGTCTTTTCCCCATTCATTTTTCTCATAGACTTTTCGAAAATAATTTATATCAAGACGATTACGCTGCGGCCAAAGCCAACTCAGGTCGTGACAAATCATGACAACAAACACAACATCGTCATATAATATATAATTAGGAAGAAGTAGAAAACGGCATGATACAAGACTTTTTGTTTCGTTTTTCATCTTAGAAATTATTTTATTGTCCCAAAAGTTTGTGTGTGTCATCATGATTCGTCACGACTCGAGTTGGCTTTTTCCGCGGCGTAATCGTCTTGATATAAATTATTTTCGAAAATCTATGAGAAAAATGAATTGGGAAAAGACTTCTGGAACCGGGGCGGTGACGTCACTGCGCATCTCTATTAGGCATTGTGTGTTGTGTGGTTAGAACCAAATAATAATAGTGTGTGTGTGTGCGTGTGCGTGTGCGTGTGCGTGCGCGTGCCTATCTGAGAATGAATACTGTGTCTTTCCTAACTGGGAGGGAGAGTGACACAGTATACCCATGTAGCAGCACACGTGTTACAAAGATTAGATATATCCTACTGGAGCTGGTTTCATCCGCAAATGATGGGAATAGGCAAGATGGCTTCAAGGTGAACTATTCTTGGCAACAACATTTGTATGTTTTCCCCCTCCGCTTCCATGGTGTCCAAAGAGGGACTCCAGCAGCACAGTATTTAAAAAGCCACATTTAATCTCCTTTCTTGTGTTAGCTTTTGGGGATTGACTGAGTGAGTCCCATTTTCTGACTTCTTTACTGAGTCTTACATCATGTTTACTATATACTTCATGGGGCGCTTACGCTATTTTGCTGATATTTTTCATACTTGAACATCATGGTCGCATTAACTAACCCTAACCCTACAGGTTGTCAGGTGGACATGATGGCTGCTTTGAGGATAACCCTGGCTCTTCTGGCTGTGATGGTGATTTTCACCATGGCAGAGGAAAACCAGGTGAGTGTTTTATTTCATCTTCTCTTTAGATCATACCTGGGCATACTTACGGGGGCCAAATGCGACCCTTTGGCGGACTCTGACCGGCCCGTGCAAGAGGCCTACTGTGGTTTTCAACCAGTGGTCCTTGAGAGAGTTCCAGTTACATATGGAAAGTTGGTTAACCAGATGTAACTCTTTGAGAGCGTAAAAATGAAACCAAATGGACCCTGGCGGGTCCATTTGGTTTCATTTTTATACTCTCAAGAGTTAAAATATTCATCATGTAAATTAGCCCAAGTCTACACGACTAGAGGATGTGGATATTCTCTACACAAGTAGAATGTGGACATTTGGATCTGTATATTTGAATGTTTGGTTTCTGATCGAAATCCAGCCTGGAATTGTGGACAAAAAGCAAAATAAATCTTTAGTTTTGGGGTCTGTGAGGGCTAAAAATGCCACCAAATGGTGGTCCTCTGTGGCTCAAATTCTGAATAAATAGAGGTCCCTGGTGTCAAAATGGTTGGTCTTACACTTACTTTTATCTTGAAATAAAATTAATATTACACAGACTTTAGTCCAGCCTTCAGTCTTGGCCTCCACAATATTTTATGCATCTCATAATTCTCATTTGGCCCCTTGGGAAAAATAATTGCCCACCACTGCTTTAGATGCTGGATCATTCTCTATTGCTTTGCATGTCTTTGAAAGGCTCTCATTAAGGCGATAAGGCTCATTAATTTGTAGTGCTTTAATATGCGTTTGTTGGTTTAATTTAAATTATCCCACCCCTTTCTATATGTTTGTCTCCTGGAAGGAATTGCTATATTTTCTTTCTGTAGGCCTACAGAGAATTCAATAATGATAAATCATTTTTTGTTTCTCTTTTGGTAGGATATTAAGTCTGCCTCTGAAAGAATCTATGAAGCCAACCGTAACATAGGTGAGATGATCTTCATGTCCTTTTCTGAGCAGAGTGAATGAGATATAATCTTTAGAAATTGGTGATGTATTTTAATTACAGCAACTCAATCGATTGGACAATATCACAAAAACTGTAGCGCAGTCTGACAGTTAATGTCTAATATGAGATCTCCTGAATTATGATCCCATCAATTTCTTGATTTCCTGTTGTGGAAAGTAACTAGGA
The DNA here is from genome assembly GCA_039105355.1 of Benthosema pterotum. Taxonomy (NCBI): domain Eukaryota; kingdom Metazoa; phylum Chordata; class Actinopteri; order Myctophiformes; family Myctophidae; genus Benthosema; species Benthosema pterotum. The sequence goes on from CM076969.1 coordinate 12,355,350, forward strand.
GTAGCATTTTTGAGTACTTTTTGAGTAGGCTACTATTTACAAATCCCATAAATTTACTTGTACTTTTTCACCTCCACCGCAATTATTTGACAACTAGCTATAGTTATTTTGTAGATTTGTATTAACAGCCCCATGCATTTCAGCCATTTGAAAACAGATGATCTACAAGCTCACTAGCGTTGTGAGCTTGCATCTGATAATGTGAGATTGTACAGTAGATCTACTGTTTTCAAAAGATAATGAAAGCTTTTCAAATTGGATATTGTGCATGATTAGCTGTTACAAGCAAGCAGTGTTGTAGTGGTACTTTTAGAAGTGGGGGACGCCTCTGAAAGAGGAATTCCCCCCCATTTGATTTTTTTTTTCTGAGAGTGTACAAATGTGAACCAAATGGACCCTAGCCGGTCCATTTGGTTCCATTTGTACACTCTCACAAAAAAAAAAGAAACGCATTAACATGGTGAAACACATCTTGATGATGTCATCAAGATGTATTTCACCATGCTAATGATTTTTTTAAGACCCAAAAATATTTTAGATGTGAGAAGTGGGGGGACGCCGTCCCCCTGCGTCCCCCCTCCACTACACCCCTGCAAGCAAGTCCACAGACTTACTTGTAACATAGTAGTGTAGTTCTACATTGCAGTATTACTAGTTTTATAAGTAAAAGATATGTGAGCACCTTTTCCACCACTGGTTGCATAGAGCTGCAGATTATTCCACCTGATTGTCTCTGGTTGTCTGCAGTGCGTTCTCAGGACGGGCCTCGTGTGCTGGATGACATCGCCTACCCTAACCCTGAGAACAAGAACGCTGATCAGTGCACCTCCGGGTCCTGCAAGTGGCCCAAATCCAGTGATGGCTTGGTCTACGTTCCCTATGTTATCGCCAATCACTACAGTAAGCAACCCTTCATTCTAAACCTCAGTTTTTTATGCATTATTAAGCTCCACAAGTGGTCTGTACACAGACCTAAATAATTCACTGTGACATGCCGTGCTGTGGTGATTGATTTTGCGTTACAATGTTAATCATAAGACCCAATTTCTGAACGTCAAGGCTCCAGGCTCGCTTCAGAATACAGTAATGTATGACAATCATTTACTACATCTTTATAGCTTTATAGGAATCCACTACTAAGCTAATGCTAGTGGTAATCAAATATTTTAACTGCAAAGACCCCTTTATCTCTGAGATTGCTCGTGACCCATAAGCGTCCGTTTGGTTCCATTTGAACACCCTCAGAGTTACAGCCATGCTCATTCATATATCTATAATCTATTCATGTGTTTCTAGTCAAAAATTTCTCCCCATTTTGTGTGGCAAAAATGCAATGTCCACCACAAGCCGACAAGGCGATGACCCCTGGGCCTCACACCCTCCCATGTTCAACTCAGAATGTGTACCGTAATTTCCGGACTATAAGACGTCATTTTTTCACATGCTTTTGACCCTTCGGTTTATACAACGGTGCGGCCAATCTATGGATTTTTACAGGTGTTTTTTTTTTTAACTGGTGTTTTCAATAGGTGGTCCGGGAACCACCAGTGGTCCAGGTGGGCCCTCCAGACTAAATATCTGGTTGGTTAACCAGATATAACTCATTGTCATTGAGAGCGTGAAAATGAAACCAGATGGACCCTTGCGGGTCCATTTGGTTTAATTTTTACGCTCTCAAGAGTTATGATATTCACCGACTAAATATTCACCATCAATCAAAGAAATCTTTAGTTTTGGGTTCTGTGGGGTGAAAATGTTGTCAAATAGTGGTCTGTAGCTCAAATGCTGAATAAATAGTGGGCCCTGGGATCAAAAAGGTTGAAAACCACTGCTCTAACATGAAGCTTGTTGTCTGGTGCGGCTTATATTCAGGTGCGGCTTATTTATAGTCCGGAAATTACAGTACAATTTAAACCAAATGGTCTCTGCCTTGCTTCCAGACTCTCGGGAGCGGTCCGTTATCGAGCGCGGCCTGCAGTCTTTCCACAGTGTCTCCTGCATCCGGTTCATTCCTCGTAGATCTGACAGATACTACCTCCACATCCAGTCCCTTCAAGGGTAGTGCTGAGTTGCCTTTCCTATATATACATGATATCCCACCATTCAAATACCGGCGGTAATTATACAGTTGATTGACCATGGTGAATTAGTAAGAGATTGGAAAGACACTTTGATCTAAATTTCTGTCGATTAGGTAGCATTTTGTGTATGGTAGACATAGCACTTTATAATGTATAGTTTGTAGATATTCTACTGTTAGACGTACTGTTTATAGTACCCTATTATGATTTTCCAATCAGCTTTGCCAACTTGGATGTGTGGCAAAGCTGTTTGGCCACTCAAAACAGCGAACTCCACCCATTTTCAACATTTTAATATGTCATTAATATGCCTTAGATATTTTGTGTGGACATGATAAAAAAAAAAGTTAACAAAAAAAAATTAACATGGAGCAATACATCTGATGACATCATCAAGATGTGTTTCACCATGTTAATGATTTTTCTTTCAGACCCCTTCATCAAATTCAGACCCCAAATGGACCCGCTAGGGTCCATTTGGTTCACATTTGTACCCTCTCAGGAAATTTTTGAAAATGGGTGGAATTCCCCTTTAAGAAACTCATAATAGGGCCCATAGTCTCTCTCTCACTTGCTTATGATTCTTGATGACTATTTCTATGCATTTGATGAATTACCATGTGTTGCCTTTGCGTACGTCTACTGCTACAAAGTCTAAATTGTAAATTGTATATCTCAAGGTGCTACTCTTACGTCGGCCGCCACTACTATGAGCAGGACCTGTCTCTGAGTCGTCAGGGCTGCATCTACCACAACACGGTGCAGCATGAGCTGCTGCACGCGCTGGGCTTCCACCACGAGCAGTGTCGCACCGACAGGGACGGATACATCAAGATCCTCTGGCAGAACATCACCCCAGGTGGGCACACATAACATGTGGATTGTGTAAAACAGGGGTTTACAACCTTTTTCAGGGCTTGACACTAACACTTGCCCGCTTGCCCGGGGCAAGTAAAAAAAAATGGTGGGGCAAGTGAAGACTGCTACCTGGTTGCCCGATCGGGCAAGTGTGCAACATATTGCACCATAACACAACACAAGATAAATTTGTCTTGAAGGCAGTCATTGCACTCTGCCTCTGTGTCTTTCTCTGCTTTCTAGCTATCCACAATTCCAGGCTGGATTTGGGAAACAAAACAGGCAAATTAACACATCAAAATGACCATTAATCTTCTACAGTGTAGACCTGGGCTAATTAAGATGATGAATTTTAACTCTTGAGAGCGTAAAAATGAAACCAAATGGACCCGCAAGGGTCCATTTGGTTTCATTTTTACGTTCTCAAGAGTTACATCTGGTTAACTAACTTAACTGGGGACCACCTGGAACCTGGGGGGCAAGTGACCATGACCTGAGGGCAAGTAGAACCTGACTTGCACTTGCCCGATGCGCAAGTGCCTCAAAGACCTTAGTGTCAACCCTGTATTTTGATCCCAGGGCCCACCATTTATTCAGCATTTGAGCCACGGACCACCATTTGAGGACATTTTAGCTCCACAGACCCCAAAACCGAAGATTTGTTTTGCTTCTGTCCATGGCCATTAATCATCTAGTGGAGTAGACTTGGACTAATTCACATGAGGGATAATATAACTCTTGAGAGTTATACTCAAGAGTATAACCCTTGCGGGTCCATTTGGTTTCATTTTCACGCTCTCAAGAGTTACATCTGGTTAAGCAACTTAGCTGGGGACCACCTGGAACCCTCTCAGGGACCACTGGTGGTCCCCGGACCACCTGTTGAAAACCCCTGGTGTAAAATATACCTGGGCATTATGCGGCCGGGGGGCCAAATGCGCCCCTTTGGCTGACTCTGACCGGCCCGGGGACCACCACCACTGGAGAGAGTTCCAGGTTAAATATGGAAAGTTGGTTAACCAGATGTAACTCTTTGAGAGTGTAAAAATGATTGTTTACAATCATGTTTACACTCTCAAGAGTTAAAATATTCATCAACTGAATTACCTAAAATCTACACAATCAGATATTGTAAAATAATGGTCATTTTTTATCTATGTTTGCCTGTTTTGTTTCCCAAATCCAGCTAGGTATTGTGAACAAAAACAAAATAAATCTTTAGTTTTGGGGTCTGTGAGGCTAAAATGTCATCAAATAGTGGTCCTTTGTGGCTCAAATTCTGAATAAATTGAGGGCCCCGGTATCAAAAAGTTTGCTCCTACTCTATTAATACTACACAGACTTTAGTTCAGCCTTTAGTCTCGGCCCTCCACAATATTTTATGTATCTCATGTGGCCCCTTGGGAAAAATAATTGCCCACCCCTGGTGTAAAATGAATTGTCCAGCTTGGTACAAAGCATGACATTTGACCTTGAGGGTTGACTGTGATTAATTCAGAGGAAGAACAGTGTTCGATTCACTTATTAATGCCACTTTTTTCTCTCCAGGTTTGGAATATGCCTTCGATATAGAAAAGACTCTGAACCAAGGAACTCCATATGACTACAACTCTGTCATGCAGTACCACAGGTCAGTGTATAAAATAAAAAGGTTATGTGCAGGGGTGTAGTGCTCCGCACTTCTCACATCTAAAATATTTTTTTGGCAAAAGTAGGCCTATGTTTTGCAATATATGCAATCGTTCTCAATATGCTATACTTACTACAAATGCAAGTGTGCATGCATGTGTCTTAAAGGGAAATTCCACTCATTTTCAATATTTTACTACACACACTTCTAAAAGTCCCACTATAACACTGGTTATGTGAAACCACTGAATTGCAAGTGTGTTTCTAATATACTGTAACTTCACAGTCCAGTCATGACGGCGAGCGGCCCGCAAGACAATGAATTTCTGATTCATTTTCCCCATTATTTGTCACCATCACAATTAATAATCAAATTATTTGTGTTTATTGTTGTCAGTTGTCACCATCCGACTCCGAGCTGAATTTGTTCATTGTTGCGTGTGTTTTGATTTTTTTCAGGTATGCCTTCTCCCAAAACGGCTACCCCACCATGGTAGCCACTCCTAACGCCAACCAGGAGTTCGGCACGGCCACTGAGATGAGTCAGAACGACATCACCAGACTCAACAGGCTGTACGACTGTTAGAGAGGAAGATGTGTAGTGACTGTAAGTATACCTCCAATACAACTGTTACCCCATTTACACCTGAGTATACAGTATGTCTTTGTTGTCTTAGCATTTACCGCTTTTGACCATTATTTGAGAGTTTAGATTATGAAAAATAGCACATCCACTCCTAGTGCGGCACTAGTAGTGCTATATCATGGTATTGTTGACAAATCGTAAAAAAATGTGTTTTAAATCTTTGAATTCATATTCTTCCACAGCAAATGTTTTAATTGAAATATTTCCAGTTCTGGGGAGAGTCTCTGGAGCAAGAAAACTGTCAGAAAACTGTCATGACTTTGAAAACATTTCAGAATCTGATCTCAGGTCATGTAGTAATTATAAGCCACGTAGCCTATATAGTTTTACACATGTGCTTAGAAGTTAGAACCCCATCTAGAAAGATTCACGTTAGTGTTAAAAAAAGATTCAGAAACACACTGTGATCCGTCCGTGCACAATTCTGTTTCCTTGCAGCAACATGAAATTAAATATAGCCTGTACGATTCCCAGCAAACACGGTCAGGACCGGGACAAATTAGTGACGCCCTAATTGTGGCCAAATCAAGGCAATCCAAGACTAGTCAAATCCTATCTACTAAAGACGGAAGTCAGATCCATTTCAAATTACATTACTGTTTTTTTCTCAGGAGACAATCCACCAGAGATACTGTACCAGCGATGGCAATTGAGAACAGTCACTTGAAAGTCATCCATGTATTCTGGTGAATCAGTCACTCAATATAATAATAATAATAAAAAACACTTCACTCAAATGTGTCTTTTGATCTTTCTCATTGGCATTAGACAATTGATTAAATAGCTTGATACTATAGTATTCATGATGTTTAGGATGCCTGGGGAGTGTTGAACCACAAATCAGTTGTGAGAGCCCTGTGTGAGTTTGTGTGTGCATGGATGAGAAGGGGCAACTGCCCATGGAATGTTTCCATGTGAGATACGAACCCGAAGGCCCAATGTTGATACACAGGTGCAGAAATATACTATAATTAAGGAGTTGTCTGTCTGAATGTCTGTCTGAATGTCTGAAGCGAGCATAACTCATCACTGGCTGCACCGATCACTATGATTTTTCACACAGTCATTGACCATAACATTAGGAAGAGACTGAGGAAGCCCTTTTTTCAAATTAACAAATTGTTGATTAATAATTAATTTATTGGTGAATTAAATTTCCCCATTCGCTTAACATTGGCAATTCCCTTTTCGGCCACAGGGGTTAATGCAAATACCAACACACACACACACACACACACTTTATGACTGGCCATTGCAGTGTCTGTGCGTGTGCATTAAAGCAATCCTTCATCAAATCCTTCATCACATAATGTGATGAAGGATTCACATTACCCACACAGTGAGTACATCATTTGGTGTTCATATATTCACAACAGGTGCAGAAATATGTATAAAAAAGGTTTATGATGGTAAACAAGCTTAACTCATTAGAGAGGCGAATCTGGCTCGTACAACTGCCCCAACTGCAGATAAACAAGTATTTCACGAGTGACGTGTCAATGACTTTGTGGTACTTTCCTGTTGCACAATCAGCAGTATTATCTGTAGTATGTATCTATTCACTACATGTATTTCAATGGGCTTCATTGGCATGAGAACATACTTTTTTTTCCCTACTGTACAGTATGTACCAAGATCACTTAATGCAGATTGTGATTTGTGGAGAAATATACACAATGATGAGGGTGCTTGCATATCTGTTATCCTCACAGCAGCTCACAAAACTTGCTGTTGTATTTGCATATTGTTGTATTGCAGTTATGGGGGTCATTTTTGTCATTGCTCATGTTTTCAAAATCTCACAATCACTGTGGGTTATTGTAATCTGTGCTAGTATGTGTCTCTGGACTCGCCACAAGATGACAAGGGAAAGCATTTGCAATGCACTTATAGGTTCTTTTGAGATGGCAGAGACAATGTGAAATTAAGATCAGTGATGGAATTTCAGTAGCATACTACTTCCACCTTGTTACTCATGCAGAACAAAAGACAAATAGATGAACTAGAAAATGACCAATAATATTAGTATAATATTATTATAACATGCTTCAAATTATTTAAAATCCGTTGTGGAATAGAGTGTATGCACATGCATAATGAAATCAGATTTAAGTATGGGCTGTTATGGGCTGCATAACTTCCAGCTAGGACAGGGGTGGGCAATTATTTTTCCCAAGGGGCCAAATGAGATACATAAAATATTGTGGAAGGCCAAGACTAAAGGCTGACCCGCAAGGGTCCATTTGGTTTCATTTTTACATTCCCAAAGAGTTACATCTGGTTAACCAACTCTCCATATTTAACTGGAACTCTCTCAAGGACCACTGGTGGTCCCCAGGCCGGTCAGAGTCAGCCAAAGGGCCGCATTTGGCCCCTGGGCCGCATAATACCCAGCTATGAGCTAGGATGATGTCACTACATACCATCTTGGGAGACAGATCAACAATCTCAGGCAGTACAGAGGAGACGGCTATGGCCATCAAATTGAACAAAACAACATGAACACGTCATAGGTCAATGGTTAGATGAAGTTTATTGATTTCATGATCAGCATCTTAGGCAGCATTAAAGTGAAGCAAGAAGAACCCACAGGATTAAAACCATCCATGTTTCCCTGCACTGTCTCAGATCACCTGTATGAAAACATACAACATACAATTATATCAGAGCTTACTGAGGTGAATATCAACACAACAAGAACTTGCCATGGTTTTCCCTGATGCTTTGTAATTACTCAAGGGGAAAGGAAATAATAAAAAAAAGGTTCCACACACTGTCAAGCACTTGCCATAATGATCCATTTTAATTTCAACGTTTTGGTCAAACAGACCTTCTTTAGGACAGACAATACAGGGCACATTAGCCACCAAACATTTATAGACAAATAGTATTCTGTAAACCAGGGGTGGGCAATTATTTTTCCCAAGGGGCCAAATGAGATACATAAAATATTGTGGAGGGCCAAGACTAAAGTCTGCGTAATATTAATTTAATTTCAAGATAGAAGTAAGCGTAAGACCAACCATTTTGACACCTATTTATTCAGAATTTGAGCCACTTGATCCACCACTTGATGACATTTTAGCCCCAAAGACCCCAAAACTAAAGATATATTTTGCTTTTGTCACCAATTCCAGGCTGGATTTGGGGAAACAAGACACTCAAACATACAGATCAAAATGACCTGTATGTTTGAATCTACATTCTCTAGTTATGTAGACTTGGGATAGCGTAAAAATGAAAACAAATGGACCCTTGTGGGTCCATTTGGTTTCATTTTTACGCTCTCAAAGAGTTACATTTGGTTAACCAACTTTCCATATTTAACTGGAACTATCTGAAGGACCACAGATGGTCCTTGAGAGGGTTTAAAACCCTTTCACAGGCCGGTCAGTGTCAGCCAAAGGGCCGCATTTGGCCCCCGGGCCACATAATGCCCAGGTATGCTGTAAACATTATGGCGTTAAGTGTTCGACAGTGTGTGGGACCTTTTTTGTTTTGCTATGCAGCCTGTCCCCAGCCTCTTGAGGTGTGCATTTACCTTTTTCTATAAAATAACTCGGACACAGTTGGGTTTTGACCCCACATCTGTACTGTACATTTCTGACACCACACTGTTACACTGTGTTGTTTGTTTGTTTTTTTTTTACCTTACTACTGCTTTGTACTGCACTTGTACAGCCTGTTGAGCCTGTCAATGTCATTCTTGCTCATCTGAGTGGCTTTGCCAATCTCAACATTCTCGTTGGGGATGGGCACCATGGTGGGCTGGTTGTTCTTGGAGAAGGCATACCTGGTGGCATCGTACAGAACACATTGTATATTCAGCTGAGTGCTAATGGAAGGCAGGCAGAAGCAGAAGATTGAGAGAATAGAGATCATAAGAGAACATAACCAACTTGCTGTACTGCATGACAGAGTTGTAGTCGTAGGGCGTTCCCTGGTTCAGAGTGTTGAACTTGTCGAAGTTGTGCTCCATGCCTATAGAGACAAAGGTAATGCCTGATTTAAGAATAGTTGAATAGTTTTTTTTTAACAAAATGCCTCAAACCATCCTTTTGCCAACAAAGGTGTAAGAAGAAATCGCACCCTTTCTCACTGTTCTATTATACCCCAGGGTGCACTTTTTCTATTTATTATTATAGGATTCCTGAATAAAATGTCAGCATAATAGGCATGAGATCTGACCATCCTTGATATTCTGCCACTCGACGCGGATGTGGTTGTCTCTGTCGGAGCGGCTCTGCTCGTGTTTGAATCCCAGGGCGTGGAGCAGCTCATGCTGGACAGTGTCGTGGTAGACACATCCCTGACGGCTCAGAGACACCGTCTGGGCGTTGCCAATACGACCGATGTAGGAGTAACACCTGGAAATACATGCAGAGACAAAGGACGTTTCTTCCACAATGTCCAACAGAGCTCATAAAAGCAAACTGTTTGACAGTGGGTGCAATCGCACTCTCAATCGCTGTGGTGTAGCCAGGTATGGTGTAAGTCTTCTCATTGGCTGCATGGCAGCAAATCAGGTCTGGGGCCTTGGGGTAGGCCGAAAGCCTATACCACCAGCCCTGGGCCTGAGCTTACCAAATAATTACCCAGAATAATTAAAACCTGCAAGTCAAAAGGTCCAGAAATCACCTGACCCCCCAATTAAAATTGTTACTGTACTCCGCTGCTTTGTTCATCATGAGTTGAAGCTCTTGATGACTGGTTTTAATTATTATGGATAATTAATTGGTAGGCCCAGGCCCAGACCTGGTGGTATAGGCTTTCGGACTTACCTCAAGGCCCCAGATCTGATTTGCTGACATGCAGCCAATGAGCACGGCCCCAAACCCGATTTGCCAATGAGAGGACTTACACCATACCTGGCTACACCACAGCGATCGGGAATTGCACCCATTATCTGTTATGTACTAAACAGAATGACATCTTATTGAAAGTTTCCTCTTTCAAATCTGTTTTGTTGCAATTTGCAGCAAGTAGCGCTATGAATGTAGGTATTATGTACTGTATCCTCACCCGTTGAGGGACTGAATGTGGATGTAGTCTCTCTGGTTGTCGCGCTTCACAAAGCGGATGCAGGAGAATCCGGAGAAAGACTGAATACCACGCTCAATGATCTGGAGTTCCCTGGAAGCTGTCAGAACAGTATTGGGTCACAATAAACAAAAAATGATGCATAGATTGCGACTGAAGATCGCATTTATTGGAAAGCTTTTTCGTCAGTCAAAATCCACATACATTTTGTTCAGTCAACAGCCCCGCCAACAGCCGGTGAAGGCTAGAGTTCTCAACATGCCCAAAAACCTAGGACCGACCCTACCTAGGACCTAGTGTAGCACTTACAATACTGGTTCCTGATGATGTAGGGCACATAGACCTTGCCGTCAGCAGACTTTGGCCACATGCAGCCGCGGGACGTACAGGGATCAGCATTCCTCTCGTTCTCATTGTCGTAGGCAATGTCGTCCTCAATATAGGGCTCATCCTCAGTGTGCACTGTGAGAGTTAACATGAAGCAATACCAATACCAGATCTATTCCAGAATCATATTAAATCACATATCAATAATAATGAATGTTGCCTCACCAACATCCTTGTTGGCCTTCCACAGCCGTTCACTGACAGACAGGTCCTGGATGACCTGTGTTTAACACATCGAAGCATTCAATATACTTCAATATACTAGAAACTACAGCTAAACCTCTAAATACTGTATACTAAAACTATATAAGCTACAACTAAACAAAGCTACATACAGCCTACTATGTGAAGTGAGGTATACATGTGCAAGAGTATAGGATAGCAGCAGTCCGATACAGTCCTTCAGTTGTATGTGTGTTTGCGTGTGTGTGTGTGTGTGTGTGTGTGTGTGTGTGTGTGTGTGTGTGTGTGTGTGTGTGTGTGTGTGTGTGTGTGTGTGTGTGTGTGTGTGTGTGTGTGTGTGTGTGTGTGTGTGTATGAGGTAGTATTCATCAGTTTATAGCCTACCAAAGATTCTGTATCAGCTTCAGTTTTACAGTTAATTTTGTGTTCTTTCATTGTGTAGGCCTACTGACTGTGGATTCACCATCCTGAAGGAATGAAGTTGCTAAACTAATCTGGAAATGTATTTCCTATTTACAAAGACTGACATACACACCCTGATACTGGACATTCTACCCTGGCAATAATTGCTATAGGACTATAGAGCTATTTGACACCTGTTAAAATCACTTAACCAGTCTGGAATATTTCTTTTTCTTCTTGTTTACATTTTTATCCAAAATAACTAATATAATGAATGAGTAACAAACTAAAACAAAATAGAACTGAATGTAAAATCACATTCATTTTGCTGTCACACATCCTTTCATCTCAGAATGATAATAGCCAACTATTGTTCATTTTTCACCACAGTGGGTAACTAACTGTTGGTCTACAGCAGATAATCGAGTGTTTTAATGTTTGTACTCACCAAAGGTTTCACCGCAGAGATTGTAAAGCAGGGTAGAAAAAGAATGATATATGTCAGCATGTGTTTACAACATGATGAATCCCAGATGGGGTCAGGGCAATGGCACTCTAGTTAAATAATGACTAATTCAAATATAAAACTTAAGTACCGTAATTTCCGGATTATAAGCCGGCCGCACCTGAATATAAGCCGCACCAGCTAAATTTGGGGCAAAATACTGATTTTTCCTTGTATAAGCCGCACCTGACGCACAAGGCTTATAGTCAGGTGCTTCATGTTAGAGCAGTTGTTTTCAACTTTTTCACAATTTAACAACATCTTCACCCCACAGACCCCAAAACTAAAGATTTCTTTTGATTTGTTCACAATTCCAGGATGGATTTTCGCAAACAAAAGAGGCAAAACATCAAAATTAGACCAAAATGAACATGACTTATGGCTTATTAATTGATGAGATGGTGAATATCATAACTCTTGAGAGACTAAACATGAAACCAAATGGACCCGCCAGGGTCCATTTGGTTTCATTTTTACGCTCTCAAAGAGTTGCATCTGGTTAACAAACTTTCTATCATTTAGTCTGCGGAGCCCACCTGGAACCTGGAAAATCCATAGATTGGCCGCACCGTTGTATAAACCGCAGGGTCAAAAGCATGTGAAAAAAGTAGCGGCTTATAGTCTGGAAATTACGGTACACTGAATCTTCATCCAACATCCACACACATCCCCTCACCTCTTCCTCTGCCCAGGCAGACACAGCCAGCAGGGCCAGGAGACCCAGGACGTACTTGAGGGCAGCCATGATGTTAACAATCTGTGGTTAGAAAAACCAAGAACAGCTCCTCTTATGCCTCCTTTCATGCAACCCAAACATACCATTTTGCATACATTCTGATAAGATACTGTAGTGTACACTCAAAAACCAGCTGTCAATTCCCACACTTTGGAGGGAGAAATATGCCCAGCGTGGTAAATATGCAATATCTCTCTCTTTGTTAATTCACTGGTGTAGCTTTCTGACATCCAAAATAAAAATGAATGAATGAATGAATTATTTATTTTCATGAATGAATGAATGAATGAATGAATGAATGAATGAATGAATGAATGAATGAATGAATGAATGAATGAATAATTTATTTTCGTGACTGGCTGCCTTTCACAGCCCATCCCTCATGAGATTACTCAGACATATTTTACCATACACATTTCCAGTGCCAACACGCTGACATCAACATTAAAGTAAAAGAAGAAAAGGGAAATATATAAATAAATACAAATAAAAATACCAAAAGTTGATTGTTATACAAAGTACACAATGTACATACTGTAACACTCTAACCTGAGAGAGACAGGTAAAGAGAGTGTCATGCTCTAGTCCAGGGTGTGCCATGGCCGGACCGCCACCCTCATGTTGTCCCTTCCTGTGTGTTTTTCCCCACCCCCCCGGAAAGACAGCTACTTTGAGGAGATTGACTGTGGTATATTAGTGACAGGTTTGTTTGACTCTGTGTTGGATTATAGTTTGTTGCCTTGCCATCACTGTGTTGCTGTTCCTGGGTGTATGTATTTATGTTATGTTTCTGCCCTGTGTGGCAATACCTGTGTTATCGTTTCTAAGGAAAGTAAAGTTTATTTGAAGATACTTGGGTGTTCGTTCTCCTGCATATTGGTTCCACACACTCCAGGTCGGCAGTGTGACAGAGAGAGACAGAGGGAGAGGGAGAGACGGAAAGAAAGAGCCAGTGAGAGAGAGAGAGTCAGAGGAGATAATGGACGGACGGTTGTGTTTAGCTGAGGCAGGGTAGGCCTGCCTCAGCTAAACAGTTGGCTATTATCATTCTGAAATGAAAGAATGTGTGACAGCAAAATTAATGTGATTTTACATTCAGTTCTACTTTGTTTTAGTTTGTTACTCACTCATTATATTACCTAGTTATTTTTAAAAAAAGTTAACAGTTAAAAAATGTAAACCAGAAGAAAAAGAAATATTCCAGACTGGTTAAGTGATTTTAACAGGTGTCAAATAGCTCTATGGTCTTACAGCAATTATTGCCAGGGTAGAATGTCCAGTATCATGGTGTGTATGTCAGTCTTTGTAAATTGAAAATACATTTCCAGATTGGCTTACCAACTTCATTCATTCAGGATTGCGAATTCATACAGGACAGTAGGCCTACACAATGAAATTGGATGTGATGAAAGAAACACACACACACACACACACACACACACACACACACACACACACACACACACACACACACACACACACACACACACACACACACACACACACACAGTATATCTAGGCCCCCCACTGTAGAGTGTGTGCATGTGAACATCCTGTTATCGGGGGACTGGAGGGTTTTTCAAAATCATCCTGCTCCTTTTAGCTGACAAGGGAAGTGCAATGCACTTCATGTACCCAAAGGTTCATTCTTTTGAGATGAGAGACAATGTAGTGAAAGTGAGATCAGCGAATGGAATTTCAGTAGCATACTACCATAGTAACTACTTCCAATGTGTTAGTCATGGAGAACAGAATAAACAGATAAAATGATAATATTACTTATTTTCGACTTACTGACCAAGTTTCCTCCAAGGTTATACTGCTTTAAAAATCTGATTTGATATATAATTTTACATTTTTGAAGTAGGCTATGAAAGCACAGGACTTTACACTCAAAATATGGTTATCCTATTTAAAATATGTTATGGAATAAAGGGTATGCACATGCATAAAGTATGTGGGTGGCAAAGTGAGTTTAACATCATTTAATGCAACCAGATAGTACTTTTCTGACTGCTATGGCCATCAAACTGAACAAAAACAACAAGAACTTATCATTGGTAAATGGCTAGATGGAGTTTATTGGTTTCATCATCAGCATCTTAGACCACATTAAAGTGTAGAAGGAATCCACAGGATGAAACCCATCCATGTTCCCCTGCACTGTCTCAGATCACCTGTATGAATACAGCAAGACACAACATTATCAGTCCGGGGGCGGATGTAACATGTCCCATTTGGGGGGGTAAGAGAACATGTTGGAGGGGCAAGAGAAAAGGGCATGGGGGCGGCTTCATCGCCTGTGTCGCTTCGCGCCACAAGCGATGAAGCCGCCCCCATACCATTTTCGGTTACAGAACTTTTATTAGTCAAGTAAAGCATCAATAATAACATCAGTTGTTGAAGTTGCAACAGACACGCAGCATGCATAAAGCTAAAGGTCTGACTCAGAGAGTTTTCTGTTTTCAATGATGAAATGCTGTTGGTTTAGTAGTGCCAAAATTGTAGTTAGTAGCAGTAGTAGTGTTTCAAATCATTTTAAATATAAGCACTTTAATTTGAAATATCTTGGGTTGTTTTGCATGGCGTCGTGTTTGGGGGTGGGGGGGGGGTGGTATTTAGGGGGGCATTGCCCCCCATGCCTATGCCTAGATCCGCCCCTGTTATCAGTGGTGAATATCAACACATTTTGATGACACAACTTCTATCATATTCAAGCTTTATTGCTGCCCTATACCTACAAGATGAGGAAACTGGCAATTTGAACAACTTCCCATGGGAATTCCACCCATTTCACATTTTTTCCTGAGGGTGTACAGATGTGAACCAAATGGACCCTGACGGGTCCATTTGGTTTCATTTGCACACTCTCAGAAAAAAGGTCCTAAAAGAACCAAATGTTCACATAACAGACTAAAAAAGGTCATGAAATGTCCTCAGATGTCCAGTGAGACATCTGTGGGAGGAGAAAGGATCAGGTGACACCAAGGAGGGCTGTGATTTGATTTTTCTGAACAACCAGGAGTTGATCATTTTGTATAGAGAAGTGAACGGTCAACGTTGATAATTGACGTTGCTTGTTGATGTTGATCAAAACATTGCTAGGTGTATCAGGGCCTTTAAAGGTGAAATGCAGGGGCTGTGTTTATAGTACCTTACTACTTACTGCTTAGCACTTGTACAGCCTGGTGAGCCTGTCGATGTCATTCTTGCTCATCTGAGTGGCTTTGCCAATCTCAACATTCTCGTTGGGGATGGGCACCATGGTGGGCTGGTTGTTCTTGGAGAAGGCATACCTGGTGGCATCGTACAGAACACATTGTATGTTCAGCTGAGTGCTGATGGAAGGCAGGCAGAAGCAGAAGATTGAGAGAATAGAGATCATAAGAGAACATAACCAACTTGCTGTACTGCATGACAGAGTTGTAGTCGTAGGGCGTTCCCTGGTTCAGTGTGTTGAACTTGTTGAAGTTGTGCTCCATGCCTATAGAGACAAAGGTAATGCCTGATTTAAGAATAGTTGAATAGTTTTTTTTTTTTTTTTTTTTAACAAAATGCCTCAAAACATCCAATTGCGAAGAATGGCGTAATAATAAATCTTGCTCCCTTTTCTCACTGGCCTGGCCTAGCGGAGACCTGTGCTTGACTGTGTTAGCCTTCTTAGACCGAACGAGAGTGAACAAATCCAGGTAAATAAAACATTTTATTTATTAAAAACTACGACTCTACGTGCAATTCTTTTGCGTAGAGTCATCGGACGAGTGGAAGCCTAGGTTCAGCCTTTTACATGTTGGATTTGTGCACGCTAAGAGCTACTAGAAGCAGAAACGGCGAAATATTTCCAGAAAATACAATAGCCGATCTTGGACTCTCGTAGAGTGATCATGTCAGAATCGCAAACAACTATCTACGAGAGTCCAATGTCTTGGGCTAGACATGAACCACCATTGGACCTTGTCGCCTGTCTCTTTCCCGCCCTGGTTATTCACCAAATTATTCACCAAATTACCTAAACATTACCTTGCTGGCAGTGTTGCGAACTGCCAAAATCCAAAATGCACTAGTGGCACTTCCAAATTGGACTAGAATGCACTAAATGCTTGCCTTATTCACATGATGAATAATAATAATTCACATGATGAATATGATGAATGATGAATATTTTTAACTCTTGAGAGTGTAAGAGGGTTTCATTTTTTACGCTCTAAAAGAGTTACAGCTAGTTAACCAACTGACCACTGGTTGAAAACCACTGTCATAGGAGGAAAAAGGGTTTCATCTCTGGTGCCTGTCAAGACGATTTTGCCCCAACTCACCAGCCAAAAAGCCTTAGATTTTCCACGAGGAGCTTTTCACTAATTTTGACGCTAGGGGGGGTCTGGAAAAAAGCTACATATACGACAAATGCACCAAGTTGGCAACACTGCTTACTGGGGCTTGTCGCCTGAGAACTAGGGTTACAATTATTATTATTATTATCATAGGATTCACAAATAAAATGTCAGCATAATAGGCATGAGATCTGACCATCCTTGATATTCTGCCACTCGACGCGGATGTGGTTGTCTCTGTCAGAGCGGCTCTGCTCGTGTTTGAATCCCAGGGCGTGGAGCAGCTCATGCTGGACAGTGTCGTGGTAGACACATCCCTGACGGCTCAGAGACACCGTCTGGGCGTTGCCAAGACGACCGATGTAGGAGTAACACCTGGAAATACATGCAGAGACCAAGGACGTTTCTTCCACAATGTCCAACAGAGCTCATAGAAACATTTTAACCATTTGTTGTGGAGGAAATCCATCCAACAGAAGTCCTTCTTGTTTCCTCTTTCAAATCTGTTACTTGTTGCAACTTGCAGCAAGTAGCACTATGAGTGTAGGCATTATGTAGCTCTGGTCCAGAGCTCCACTGCTTCTGAGTCTGACTTGGAGCTCTGCTCTTCTTCGTCACCTGCTTCTACCGGCCATTACTCCACCAGACCAGCCTCGCTTCTGGAGTGGATATATAAAGAACGTTTTATCAAAATAAACATGTCTCGTGTCATTAGAAAAGAAAGCCTACTTTCCTTAGCCCCCACCACAGGGATAAAATGGACTTTTTGGCCAGAACACGATCGTTTTTCACCGGAAAAACAACCAGGATTTGTGCTCTCTACCGATTTGTGCCCTCTACCGGTATTACCAATAGAAAACTTCCATAGGAAATATTTTTCCTTCAGTGAAAAATGATCGTGTTCTGGCCGAAAATCAATTTTATCCCTGTGGTGGGGGGCTCAGAGTGCCAACACTAAGTAAGCATTCTAATGACACAAGACGTGTTTATTTTGGTGAGTAAGTAAAACGTTCTTTATATATCCACTCCAGAAGAGAGGCTGGTCGGGTGGAGAAATGGCCGATTGCACGGAGAAGAGCAGAGCTCCAATGCAAGTCAGACTCAGAAGCAGTGGAGCTCTGGACCAGAGCTAGGCATTATGTACTGTATCCTCACCCGTTGAGGGACTGAATGTGGATGTAGTCTCTCTGGTTGGTGCGCTTCACAAAGCGGATGCAGGAGAATCCAGAGAAAGACTGAATACCACGCTCAATGATCTGGAGTTCCCTGGAAGCTGTCAGAACAGTATTGGATCAGAATAAACAAAAAATATGCAGATAATGTCTTAATAGATGGAAACATGATATAATACTTACAATAGTGGTTTTAGTTACGGCCGAAGGTCACATTTATTTGAAAGCTTTTCTTCACTCAACATCCCCGCCAACAGCTGATGAATACTAGAGTTCTCAGTGGAGAGACTAAGACTAAGGAGAGACTAAGAGACCAGACTAAGACTAAGGTTCAACCCTACCCAGGACCTTATCAAACCCTGTACACTCAAGACACCGCCACCGCTGCCACCCTTAGATCTCCATATTGACCTGACCTGTTCTAATATTCCATACTGTGTGTTAATTTGACCTCATCAAGCCCAGTGCACAGATACAGATTCTCTCGCATCGAATAAATGTGTGCCTGATGAGAGTGTAGCACTTACAATACTGGTTCGCGATGATGTAGGGCACATAGACCTTGCCGTCGCTGGACTTTGGCCACATGCAGCCGCGGGACGTACAGGGATCAGCATTCCTCTCGTTCTCGTTCTCGTAGGCGATGTCGTCCTCAATATAGGGCTCATCCTCAGTGTGCACTGTGGGTGCACAGTTAACACGAGGGAATACAATACTAGATCTATTCAGGGGCGGATGTAACATTCCCCAATTGGGGGGCAGGTGAAAATGCCGCACCCATACCATTTTTTTGTTACAGGACTTTTATTAGGCAATTAAGCATCAATAATAACATCAGTTGTTGTTGAAGTTGCAACAGACACGTAGCATGCATAAAGCTAAAGGTCTGACTCAGAGAGTTTTCTAGTTAGTAGCAGTAGTAGTGTTTCAAATCAATCAATCAAAGCACTTTAATTTGAAAAGCATGCCATCGTGTTTGGTGGGACAGACTGGGCATTTAGGGGGGCATTGCCCCCCCATGCCCATGCCTAGATCCGCCCCTGGATCTATTCAAGCTCAAACTGGCTGGTATTACATCACCAAAACATCATTAATAATGAATGTTGCCTCACCAACATCCTTGTTGGCCTTCCACAGCTTTTCACCGACAGATATCTCCTGGTGGGTGACCTGTGTTGAACACGTTGTAGATTTCATCATTTCTTTTTTACCAAAGACAGATGATACAATGAAGTCGTGACAAAGATCAGTTTCAGTTTTAGTGTTCTAGTTCCCTTTGTCTTCTCTCTTTTTTGTTTCTTTCCTCATGTAATTGTCCTGTCCTGTATGAATTCTCAATCCTGAATGGATAAAGTTGGTAGACCATTCTGAAAATGCATTTTCTGTTTACAAATACCAGCATATAGTTACTGAACAAGATTCTATATCTTGGCAATAATTGCTATAGGACTATAGAGCTATATAATATAATATAATATAATATAATATAATATAATATAATATAATATAATATAATATAATATAATATAATATAATATAATATAATATAATATAATATAATATAATATAATATAATATAATATAATATAATATAATATAATATAATATAATATAATATAATATAATATAATATAGCTATTGCTAATGAATGTCAATTTACCACCTTTGGAATATTTAGTTTTCTTCTTGTTCACAGTTTTAACCAAAATGAACTAAAACAAAATAGAACCCGTCTTTTGCTATCATGCATTCTTTCATTTCAGAGTGATAATAACATTGTTCATTTGTCACAGCAGTGGGTAACTGTTGGTCTACGGCTGATAAAAGTGTACTCAGTACTCACCGAAAAGTTCAGCCCAAAACGACAGTGTCAAGCAGGGTAAAAAGAACAGAGATAAATGTCAGCTGGTGTTTACAACATGGAGACAGCACAGATGGTGCCAAGGCAAGAAGGCACTCTAGTTAAATACTGACTAATTAAGATATAGTTACACAATTGAAACTTAAGTACATTGAATCCAGTGTTGTTTTTGTCGACTAAGACTAAGACTAAAGACTAAGTTAATTTTGGATATTTAGTCAACTAAGACTGGACTAACTAAAATGATTTTCAAAAGACTAAATGGGACTAAAAGATGCGTGTTTTCAAAAGATTAAGATGAATACTAAACCATAATATCTGCAGTATAGATTGCATACATTTTCAGGAAATAAACTTATTACTATTGCAGCAATTTTATACAAGAAATAAAACAAGACATGTTTCATACGAGAAACTATAAATCTGTATAACATATATAAACCTACAATTTGTATGTAAGACTAAACTACCAGGACTAAAAGACTAAGACTAGACTAAATCCTTTTTGACATTTCGTTGACTAAGACTAGACTAAAAAAATGAATTTCAGAAGACTAAATGGGACTCAAAGACTAAATATGCCTTATTGAAAAGACTAAGACTAAAACAAAAATCGGGAAAAAAACAACACTGATTGAATCTTCATCCCCACACATCCCCTCACCTCTTCCTCTGCCCAGGCAGACACAGCCAGCAGGGCCAGGAGACCCAGGACGTACTTGAGGGCAGCCATGTTAACAACCTGTTGTTAGGAAAACAGTGTTGGTGCTGCAGCAGCCGCTAAAGCAGCTCCTTTTATACTTTCTGTCAAGCAACACAAACATACTATGTTGCATAATCTTCTAAATGGAATAGTATCAGAAGATACTATGTAGAAACCTGCTATCAATTCCCACACATGCCTGCCCAGTCAGTGCCCAAGTAGACTAGATTAGACTGCCTCAGCCTGGAGGAAAACACCTGTTTCTTGCACAAAGATACCCAGCGTGGTAAATTCATCAATATTTCTTCCCTCTGTTTACTAGTGTAATTTTCTGAGTTGGCCCTATAGAGATAGACTAAATATGCAGTATTTGCTAGACAATTTATTGACTCATTTTGGTACATAGCCAATCAGTAGGCCTAATGTATGTGTGTCATTAGGTAATGTTACAAGTATTCATTGCAAAGCATGATTGGAATGAAACACAAATTGCTATAAATTAGTATGAAGTTACAATTGAATGAAGTTACATTTGACAAAAACTGGTTGTATGGGTAGTTTAGTTGGGTACTGTTGTAAGGACCTTTGAGGTGCTGTGGTACAAAAACACATTCAGACCACTATGGCTGTCAAACTGAACAAAACAATAACAAGGAACACGTAGGTAATGATGGCTTTAGATGAAGTTTATTGATCTCAGTCACCTGTGTATGAAAACAGAAACATACAGAGTCACAACATAGGCCTATTGCTCAAGTTGTACTATTCTTCAGACTGAATCTGATGCTTTCCATTTGTCTTTTAGCAAGAAACAAACGAAATAAATCAAAAAATCTGATTCCATATGTATTTGGGGACTTTACACTCGAAACATGGCCCATGTTATTTAAAATATGTAAATATGTTGCACTTGCATAAAGTGAGTTTCAAAGTGAGTTTAACATAATTTAATTCATTCAGATAGTACTTTTCGACTGCTATGGCGTATGGCCATCATACTGAACAAAACAACAAGGCACACGTTGTTGGTAAATGGTTAGATGGAGTTTATTGATGTCATCATCAGCATCTTAGGCCACATTAAAGTGTAGAAAGAACCCACAGGATTAAACCCATCCATGTTACCCTGCACTGTCTCAGATCACCTGTATGAATACAGCAACACAACATTATCAGTGGAATAACAACACATTTTGATGCTACAACTTCTAGGAGGAAACTGGCAATTTGATCCCCCAATGCCACTTTTCCATAACTGATATTTAGTTTCATACACTTGCCATACCCTAATAGTATATCCAAAATCGATACGAAAATATACAGTCTAATGTCACGATATGGTATGATACAAGTATGTCCCAATCAAGTTTCTTTGTTTGTTTTTAATCCCGATCTGAATTCTGTTCATATGACAATGACATAATTAGCTCTGATTTCTGATAACGTGATTCGGATCGGGACAACCCTAACAACATCATCTTGCAATGACATAACACTTACAAAGCTGGTGAAATGAAAAGGGAATAGTCGAGAGTTTTGAATCAGCCTGAGTAACAACAAGGCAGGGGGCTAAAAGGAGACCCCAGATCTGTTTTGGGTACATATCTGTACTACCACACTGTTAAAGGGGAAATGCAGGGGCTGTGTTTATACCTTACTACTGCTTAGCACTTGTACAACCTCTGGAGCCTGTCGATGTCCCAGCCACTCATCTGAGTGGCTTTGCCGAACTCAACGTTTGAGTTGGGGATGGCCACCAAGGTGGGCTGGTTGTTCTTGGAGAAGGCATACCTGGTGGCATTGCAAAGAACACATTGTATGTTCAGCTAAGTGCTGATGGATGGTAGGCAGAGCAATATACGACATGTGAACATATACAATATTCTGACAAGAGATTAATAAAACATAACCAACGGGCTGTAGTGCATGACAGAGTCGTAGTCGTAGGGTGATCCCTGGTTCAGAGTGTTCTTCTTGTTGAAGTTGTGCTCCTTGCCTGTAAAAACAAAGGTAATACCTGATTTATAAACAGCTTTTTGAACAAAATGGCCTCAAATCATCCAATTGACAACAGAGGCATAACAAGAAATGTCCCAATGGCATAAAAGACGTTAGATCTGACCATCCTGGATATTCTGCCACTCGACGCGGATGTGGTTGTCTCTGTCGGAGCGCGTCTGCTCATGGTTGAACGCCAGGGCGTGGAGCAGCTCATGCTGGACAGTGTCATAGTAGACACATCCCTGACGGCTCAGAGACAACGTCTGGGCGTCACCGGTACGACCAATGTACGACCAACACCTGCAAAGGCCAGAGAGACAAAGAGCATTTCTTCCACAATGTCCAACAGAGCTCATACAAGCATTATTTTAACCCATTGTTTGAGACCACATTCTGATTCTACTAAATGTCTTCTGAATCATGAGGCACCTCCCTTTTGACCTCAGCTTGAGCATCTGATGTAGAGCAAATCGTTTAATAACGAGCTGCAGTGCACAACAGTGACATCCTTTAGGTTAATATAAGCCCATACATTTTGAAAGTGGGTCAAGGCATTGATGGCCTCTGATTGAGGTTCTTATAAATAGATAGATATGCAGACGTCACACTGCACCAATCATACGCTGTGAGCAAATAAGTATGATCTTGTTGAAAATTTCTATTTTCAAATCTGTTACTTGTTGCAACTTGCAACAAGTAGTGCCAACGTGGGATGGATTATGAATGTAGGCATTATGTACTGTATCCTCACCCGCTGAGAGACTGAATGTGGATGTAGTCTCTCTGGTTGGTGCGCCTCACAAAGCGGATGCAGGAGAATTCAGAGAAAGACTCAAGACCACGCTCAATGATCTGGAGCTCCCTGGAAGCTGTCAGAAGAAGCTAAAATTATACAGATAAAGTCTTAATAATAAATTGTAACATAGTATTTATTTACGATACTCAAAATCCCCATATACTATAACATCATCACATGATGTATAGTGAAATGGGGATTTTGAGTAAATCATGGATCATATCATAGTAAATGTACTGTACATGGGACCTGATATATGGAGATCCCTGATCGCGTCAATATTATATACTGTATGTCAGAACCATCATCTGACTTCCACATATGGCCAGTGCAGTTACAGATTCTTGCCCTCATGCATAATACTGGTAAGGTACATTGACTAAATGTGTGCCTGATGAGAGTGTAGCTCTTACAATACTGATTCTCGATGATGTAGGGCACATAGACCTTGCCGTCGCTGGACTTTGGCCACATGCAGCCGCGGGACGTACAGGGATCAGCATTCCTCTCGTTCTCGTTCTCGTAGGCGATGTCGTCCTCAATATAGGGCTCATCCTCAGTGTGCACTGTGGGTGCACAGTTAACACGAAGGAATACAATACTAGATCTATTCAAACTCATACTGGCTGGTATTGCATCACCAAAACATCATTAATAATGAATGTGGCCTCACCAACATCCTTGTTGGCCTTCCACAGCTTTTCACCGACAGACATCTCCTGGTGGGTGACCTGTGTTGAGTGCATTGAAGAATTCAATGATAATAACATTGTTCATTTGTCACAGCAGTGGGTAACTGTTGGTCTACGGCTGATAAAAGTGTACTCAGTACTCACCAAAAAGTTCAGCCCAAAACGACAGTGTCAAGCAGGGTAAAAAGAACAGAGAGAAATGTCAGTGGGTGTTTACAACATGGAGACAGCACATTGAATATTCATCCATCTTCATCCCCACACACTTCCTCACCTCTTCCTCTGCCCAGGCAGACACAGAGAGCAGGGCCAGGAGACCCAGGATGTACTTGAGGGCAGCCATGTTAACAACCTGTTGTTAGGAAAACAGTGTTGGTGCTGCAGCAGAGGCTAAAGCAGCTCCTTTTATACTTTCTGTCAAGCAACACAAACATACTATGTTGCATAATCTTCTAATTGGAAACAGATACTAAAATGTAGAAACCTACTGTCAATTCCCACACATGCCTGCCCACGTCAACTAGATTAGACTGCCCCAGCCTGGAGGAAAACACCTGTTTCTTGCACAAAGATACCCAGCGTGGTAAATTAATCAATATTTCTTCCCTCTGTTTACTAGTGTAATACCAATAACTGTAAAACATGCTTGCTGCAACATGACATTATCAACTATAGCCTGTAACATTTATAGATTTTAATTCATTTGTATGTCATAAACTCAAATCTTCATCTGGTTGTATGCACAGGCGAGTAATACTAGAATATAACACAATGGCTATAAGTTGGCCCTATAGAGATGCAGGACAAGTATTTTCTAGACAATGATTTATTTGCTCATTTTTGTACATACTATGGCCAATCAGTAGACCTACTGTATGCGTGTCATTAGGTAATGTTGCAAGTATTCATCGCTAAGCATGAATAGAATGAAACACATAAACTACTATAAATGAGTATGAAGCAATTGAATTAAGTTACAGTTGGTTACTGTAGTTGGGTACTGTTGTAAGGACCTTTGAGGTGCTGTGGTACAAAAACACATTCAGACGGCTATGGCTGCCAAACTGAACAAAACAATAACAAGGAACACGTAGGTAATGATGGCTTTAGATGAAGTTTATTGATTTCATGATCTTAGACTACGTTAAAGTGAAGAAAGCACCAACAGGATTAAAACAATCCAAGTTGATTGTGATTTTCCCCTGTGCTCTCAGTCACCTGTATGAAAACAGAAACATACAATCATATCATTTTGAAGCTACAATACTGTAAGCCTATTGCTCAAGTTGTATTATTCTTCAGACTGGAGACAACATTTGATGCTTTCCATTTGTCTTTCAGCAAGAAACAAACAGCAGAAAAAGCAGAAAAGGGACTCTGTTTTATATGAACCTGACTACCACAGGAGCTTGTTACTGTATTAAAAAAAAAGGTCTACCATGATGGGACTAAAAATATAATTATATTAATTATATTTCATATGTGCATAGGATACTGTAGGATCATTAAAAGAAGAACAGGTCATTCAACTATTACATCCATGAAAAGCATTTACTGAAAAACAAAAACAAATAGTGTGTGTTTGTTGTGTTGATTTGCTGGGGTTTCGCTGCGTGTGTTTGTTCTTTATCTTGCAATGATGTAGCGTTATGCAACTGGAAAAAAGCGTGTCCCTGGTGATCAGGGGAGTTTTTGCCATTAGGCAAACTAGGCAGTTGCCTAGGGCGCCATGAGGGGAGGGGGGCGACCACCAGACATACTTTAAAAGGATCTCAGGCTAATAAACCTCACATGGATAAATACATTATACGTATCCTCTATAATTAGAAATGAACATTTAAAACACTTTAGTTTAAAAATACTTCATAATTTTATCCCTTGGGGGGCGCCATTTTACAGGAGATTTTCCCTGGAGCCCCCCTTACCAAATTAACCCGTAAGGGTCCATTTGGTAAGGGGGGCTCCAGGGAAAATCTTGCCTAGGGCTCCAAATTGCTTAGAAACGCCACTGCCTGGTGATACTCCAGGCATACACTAATTTACCGGTACATTGTGGGGGCTTCAGCCTCTGTCCTAATAGGCTACTCATAAAAAGCTACGTACCTTACCACTGCTTAGCACTTGTACAGCCTGTTGAGCCTGTCGATGTCATTCTTGCTCATCTGAGAGGCTTTGCCAATCTCAATGTTCTGGTTGGGGATGGGCACCATGGTGGGCTGGTTGTTCTTGGAGAAGGCATACCTGGTGGCATTGTACAGAGAACACATTGTATTATCAGCTGAGTGCAAAGAAGCAGAAGAAGAAATATGGAAGAAGAATGTTCTGTAGCAATATATTATTCTGACAGGTATAAAGTGAAACATAACCAACCTGTGGTACTGCATGACAGAGTTGTAGTCATAGCCGGTTCCCTGGTTCAGGGTGTTGATCTTGTTGAAGTTGTGCTGCATGCCTAGAAACAAAGATAATTCCTGATTTATAATGAGTGAGTATACCTGAGTATAGGCTAATTTAATCTATTTTTTTTATCTTTATTTGCAGTTAATATTTTTGAAAAAAGTGGTCCAGGTGTTATTTTGTGAAAATACTCCTTCATGGCGGTTTCCCCTACCCCAAAATAAGCTTATAATGGGGCCAATGGGCGTTGTACAAGTTCACCTATATACATTGCTCCAAAATGCAATTTGTTGCCATATATTGTGTCTCCACCATGTCAGTAGTGTGTTAACACTCACACTTTTACTTTCACTTTTGTTTCAGCAGTGGTTCATCCATAAACCATGTGCCACGCCCCCAGCTTTTGAGACGGCTGGATCACTGCTGAACCAAAAGTGAAAGTGTGAGTGTTAACTCACTACTGACATGGTGGAGATACAATATATAGCAAAAAAAATGCATTTTGGAGCGATGTACAGTATATAGGTGAACTTGCACAACGCCCATTGGCCCAATTATAAGCTTACATGCATGTGTGTATGTGTGTTTATTTGTAGGTAGCCTGGTCTAGCCCTCAATGATTTTGGCCTTGGGGGGCGGGGGTGTCGTGGGATCCACACGGCGGAAGTGCTGCGCTCTGATTTGATCTCACTAACGTGTCGTCATCCCCGGCCCCTCCCGCGCCCGTCCACTGCTGTTCTACGTCACATTATTTAGAGCGACGCCCACCCCGGAAGGTTCACTCCCACTTGAAGGCCACTTTCCAACGTGCGTTAGTCCAGGCTTTCCATTTTTGCGCAAGGCGAACGAAAATGAAAGCCTGGGTGTCGAGTGTTTATTTGTAGGTGACCTTTTCTCTCTATCTTTTAAACACTTTGAACTAGGGGGGGAATTCCACCCATTTTCAACATTTTTTCTGAGTGTACAAATGCAACCAAATGAACCCGTTAGGGTTCATTTGGTTCCATTTGTACGCTCTCAATAAAAAAATAAATAAATAAATAAATAAGCGTCTAAAGAAATCCATTAACATGGTGAAAATACATCTTGATGATGTCCTCACGATGTGTTTCACCATGTTAATGATCTTCTTCAGACCTCCATTTCTTGGGAACACAGAATGGGGGAACGTTTTTTTTATCATGTCCACAGAACACCTCGAAGGTACATCAATGACATAGCAAAATGTTGAAAATGGGTGGAGTTCCCCTTTAAGCATTCATGAAGAATGTGTACGTGAAAGACGTGTTGATCTCACCATCCACCTTCATTCTTAAACCTGCTATGTCCTAAATAAAAATATTGGCACTTTGGCTAGCGGTGTGTGCGGCCACTTTCTTGTTTTGAAGAAGCCAAGAAGTTTTTCTACAGTTTTCTCTCGTGGGCCTGCACCACCAAACAGGACTTTGCAGTGTGTGAGCATTTCTGTGCACAGTGTTTGATCTCACCATCCACAACATTGTGCAGCAGGACTCTGATGTGGTTGTCTCTGTCGGAGCGGGTCTGCTCATGGTTGAATCCCAGGGCGTGGAGCAGCTCATGCTGGACAGTGTTGTGGTAGACGCAGCCCTGACGGCTCAGAGACACCGTCTGGGCGTTTCCGGTACGGCCCACGTAGGAGTAACATCTGGAAACATCAGGCAGAAAGAAAGAACATTTCTCTCTTAATGTTCCACATACCATACAAGCTTTATTTATTTTGAGCCCATTGATTGATAACTTCATTGATTGAAATCGTACAAAAGTGTCATGATTGAAAGTGTCAATCATGACACTTTCTCTTCTCAATCATGACACTGAGAAACACGTTTTTATGTCAGTTAGTTCTCAAACAATTTCATGTCAAGGACCCCAAAAATTTTCTCTCGTATGAGGGCCATCCACTTTTTAATATATTCCTTGCTCTGCGAAGTTCGTTTAGCAATACACTTCGCATGCCTTCTTGCTCCATGGAGCGATACAGAAAATCTTTTGTACCTGCTGCTGTTAAATTCTTTAACGAACACTACTAGCGTTGTACATGAGGGCTCTCTTGACTCATTGTATTCGTGACTTGTATTGTACAGTGTTGTTTTGTGTGACCTTTGTACTGCATGTCGTTATTTGTTTATACATCATTGATGTATAACGTCATGTTTTTGTACTGTATGTTGTTATTTAAAGAATAAACCATACCATACCATACCATACCATACCATACCATACCATACCAATTGATCTAGAATTGGCTGCAGACAAAGGTCTATTTTTTTTTTTTTTTTTTACATTATCTGTTCATTACTAAACAATAACATATGTCCAACCATGTCATTTTTTTTTTGCAACTTTCATTAAGTGGCAACAACAATGGACTACAGTATGAATGTAGGCATTATGTATCCTCACCCGTTGAGGGACTGAATGTGGAGGTAGTCTCTATGGTTGGTGCGCTTCACAAAGCGAATGCAGGAGAAGCTGGAGAAAGACTGAAGACCACGCTCAATGATCTGGAGCTCCCTGGAAGCTGTCAGAACAGTATTAGATCAGAACAAACTATAAGGATAAAGTCCTGATGAGACTAATAGTAGTTGCAATACTGTTTCTCATAAGACATCAAATAAACGTGTGTGTATGATCACACTACAGTACGTACAATACTGGTTCCTGATGATGTAGGGCACGTAGACCTTGCCATCGCTGGACTTTGGCCACATGCAGCCGCGGGACGTGCAGGGATCGGCATTCCTCTCGTTCTCGTTCTCGTAGGCGATGTCGTCCACGATGTAGGGCTCATCCTCGGTGTGCACTGTGGGAGTTTAAGGACAGACAATATAAATAAAGCATGTATTACAAACTGTGTCGCACTGTTTCTGTACTGAACACGCTTTGGTGTTCAACGCATATTATGTTACACTTTAGCTATTAAAAATTTCAGATCTACAAGCTCATATCGCGCCACTGAGTGGCGCGATATGAGCCCTGAATGATCCCTGAATGATTTTAGTTAAATATTTGCTTCCAAAAGAATATATTCAAAGATTTGCATCACATTTTCACAATTTTTCAAAAATATCAGAGCTACAAGCTCACAACGCACCACTGAGTGGCGCGCTGTGAGCTTGTAGATCTGATATTTTTCAATAGCCTAGTATGTGTAACATAATGCCTTGAACACCAAAACGCATTCACTACAGAAAGGGTTAATGTATTAGTATCCCTAAAGGAATACAGACACATCAATCATAATAATACATCAACGATAATGAATAAATGCTGCCTCACCAACATCCTTGTTGGCCTTCCACAGCAGTTCACCGACAGACAGGTCCTGGTGGGTGACCTGTGTGGGACACATTGAAGCATTCATCATTTCTTTAAGACATATTACACCAGAGGTGCCCACACATTTTTGACTTGTGAGCTACTTTAAAAATGACCATCTCAACAAGATGTAGCCTACCCACTGGAGAAAAAAAAAAAAAAAAAAAAAAAAAAACATAGCTGAAAATGAATTCTTATTATGTATGTACACTATAAGGACCTAATACATACAAACGTCATTCCACATAACAATGTGGTATGTGACGTATTGAGAACTGCAATTTTATATGAAAATATATTATTCCTCTCTCTCCACCTCAACTCCAACGCCACACTGGGCCAGTTAGAAAGATTAGAGAGACACTATTGAGAAATTAACCTTGACCGAGCTGCAATGTTAGAAATAGCACAAAAGAAAGCAGCAGGTGTGTTTTAAGTATGTTCTGAGCATTTATTGTTCAATGTGGTTATATGACTCACGGCACTCAATGTAATGGATATAATTACAATACTTAAAGCTATTCAACGTCACCCGCCGCTTTGCTGTCCGAGTTTTCACAATTCCACTCCACCGACAGGTCCTTTTTTATGCCAATCAATTAAGTCACCTTACTTCATGTGGTATAAATATATTTATAAAGTGTATAATCTTCAGGGAAGGTCATGTGGTCTACCTGCACAGCCTTTGTGATCTACTCGTAGATCGCGATCTACCTTTTGGGCACCCCTGTATTACACAATGATCGCCTTCGTCACAATCTCAAGTTTTTATAGTGTTCCTGTTGTGCACTTGTTTCATTTGGTTCTATTTGGCAAATACATTTTCTGTTCATTAAGACTGGCATAGACTGTTGCTGAACAAATATTATATGCTGTGGCAATGACCGCTAAATATCGAAATCCGATATTTAACCCTTATTTTAACAATAAATATCACTTCACCACGTTTGGAATATCTTTTTTTTTTTCTTGTTTGTTTTAACCAAAGTTAACTCAAATAAAAAAAAAAATAGAAAATTCTTTCATTGCACAGTGATAATCTGTAATTAAAAATAATAGTAATTGTAAGTGTTGGTCTACAGCAGACAAAACATGTAAATTACTGTTTGTACTCACCAAAACATTCAGCCCAAAACGACAGCGCCAAGCAGGGTAGAAATTAATTAAGAGACAAATGTCAGGAGGTGTTTATAACATGAAGATAACACAGATTGTGTCAAGTCAAGAAGGCTCAGTAGTTCAATAATAACTAATTAAATATAACTTAAAGTAAAAGTATATGAAATCTTCATCCCCGCAACCCCACACATCCCCTCACCTCTTCCTCTGCCCAGGCAGAGACAGCCAGCAGGGCCAGGAGACCCAGGACGTACTTGAGGG
>CM076969.1:12391488-12463988 GCA_039105355.1 Benthosema pterotum
GTGTGCATCTCGTGAAAAAGTGCAGATATTTGACTAAGTAGACGTTTTGCACCACAACCTTGACTTTAATGGGTGAGTTCACAGGGAATAATGAGGACTTAAAGAGCGTGCACATTTCTTCTTGTAACCACAAGTCAATGAGACCTACGCATGGCTATTATTGTGCCAGTCTAAAGACTAAACAAAATAGCCATGCAGGGCTAGCCTCTTCCTGGCTCTGCTAATTTATTTCCATACCTCACCACACCTGCCAATTCATTACTGTTCCCAATCAGTTGGCAGCACTCTTCTCGATGGGGCCTAAACACACAGGGAGACTGACAGATCTCAATATAGAGATAATATAATATGTGTACAAAAGGGGGACAGTCATGGTTAAAACGTGACAAGTAGGCTATGACAAGTTGCAGAGTATTATGAGGTTCCCAAGTTGCATCGCCGGTGTCTGAAACGCACAAACAGGCCTATGGTCCAGGTCTATTGTGTCTATTGTGTTAACTATAAAATGCTGTACACATTTGTAACTTGATTTACCAACATAACAAAGGGTCACTACATGGTTCCAAACTATTATTTGGATACAAGATGACAAATGATGAAATACCTATTTTCCTAAAATGAAGGTATTCTGTCTCTTTTGGATCAGCACTTTACAAGATTGCACTGCCGAGGATGGATCCCTTCTCTAATGCCGGTAAATGTAGGATTAAATCAAACCGATTTGTGCAGAATTGCAATTTGTTTAGCCGGCATTCTCTATATTGTGTAATTTGAGTTGCCTCTTTCCACAGATGACTTCTATACATTGGCTGAGGAGCAGTTTGACTTCGATGTTTCACTGTCTCCTGACTGGGGGTATGTTTGAGAATCAGGGGGGATGTAAAACATCCCATTTGGGTGGGCAAGAGATCATGTTGGAGGGGCAAGAGAAAATGGTATGGGTGCGGCTTCATCGCCCTGTGTCGCTTTGCGCCACTGGCGATGAAGCCGCACCCATACTATTTTCTGTTACAGGACTTTTAGGCCAGTAAAGCATCAATAATAACATCAGTTGTTGAAGTTGCAACAGACACGCAGCATGCGTAAAGCTAAAGGTCTGACTCGGAAAGTTTTCTGTTTTCAATGATGAAATGCTGTTGGTTTAGTGGTGACACAGCTGTAGTTAGTTAGTAGCAGTAGTAGTGTTTCAAATCATTTTAAATATAAGCACTCTAATTTGAAATATCTTGGGTTGTTTTGCATGGCATCATGTTTGGGGGGGCAGACTGGGTATTTGGGGGGTCATTGCCCCCCCATGCCTAGATCCGCCCCTGTTGAGAATGTGAATGGGGATGCATTGTGTTCAGCCTTATTACTGTGACAATGATGACTGCATAACTGTTGCCAGTGTCGCTCGGGTGTACTGAAATGCTATGTGTACTGCACCCACTGTTTACAGTTCCAGAGAAGACGGAGAAGGTGAGGATGAAGTATTTGCGGGTCCAGTCACAGACGAGGGCAAGTCCATCTGCGCCGGGGTAGGACGATTGGCCATGGACAGTGCCAGCAGTGGGCCTTCTTCTGTGGCCGAGGAGGAGCAGAGGTGGAGTCCTTGCTCTGGAGAGGACTTTGACAGAGTGAGCAGTGAAGCCCAGAAACTGGCCACTCGGTTACTGATGGACCACCAGGCGGGCGGTACTCTACCCGCTGAGAATCAAGGCCGTAAGCAGGATGCTGGGTCCAAGCTGGACAAGTCCAGCAAGCCATCTAATCGGACTCTCTGCCCAATTAAACGGGAGACATTCTGCGTGCAGGACAGTCCCCTGAAACTGCTTCCGCCTGCCGTTCAGAAGCGCCTGGTGAGAGGCGGCGGCGGCAGTAGTAGCAGTGGCAGCAGCGTTGGCTCTGGTTCCACTCGGGTTCGTAGCAACACTTCCAGTCCTGCTTCTGGGACTAAGATGATGAGAAGTAGGACACAGCCGAAGACGATGCTGCGAAACAAGTCAGACCTGAGCGCCAGCGGGATTCTCCCCAGCAAGGCGCTGCTTCCAGCCACAAGCTCCGTCACTTCACTGAAGACTGCCAACACCAGAACAGTGCCTGCAGAAAATGCCTCCAGACTGGCTCAATCAAGCAAAGTACGTATATAAACTTTATAAGTCTTGAGAGCGATAAATGAAATCTGGGACCTTACGGGTTCCTTGTTTTTATTTTACGCTCTCAAATGACTTAGTTATTCATCTAAAATTTAAAGGAAGTTTGGGCAGTGTGGCAGCAAATATTTCTTTATTTTTTCCCTACCAGAACTATGCTTTTTAATCTGACATTAATGGGTGTGTTTTCATGATAAATGTTGGTCAAGACTGAGTTCAGGTTTGTGGGTTGGTTTGAGGTCAAATATCATGTTTCTAGGTTGATTTGAGGTCTAAAGCACCAACTCTTACTCGGACGAAGGCAGTGGTAGACTTGAGACGAAATACCTCCTCTTCTAGCTTCAACTCCAGCTTATGCATTTCTCCTACTGGAACAGGTAAGCCATCTCTATTGCGTACATTATGTAATTCAAAAGAAGGCTGGATTATACCAACAGTCATGTATTTTACTGCCATAGCTGCACAATGTGTACAAATTGGCCGGTGTCTTTATTACTCAAAAATGAATTGTTCACATTATGCCGATTACGTTGTGTTTTATTAAATATCCTTCATGGGTGCACCATGTTGTTATGACTAGCTATGCATTTCAAACTGAAATTCATCCACTTTTGGTATTTGAGTGGCTTTCATAAACGTTTGCCTCCAGTTATGCCTGACTGTAAAGCATAGTAATTTTACTAAATCCTGTTGTCTTTGGTGCCATCTGGTGTTTACCTGCAGCATCTACAACAGGGCTGCCCAAAAGGTAGATTGTGATCTACCAGTAGATCACACAGGGCGTGCAGGTAGATCACATGACAGTCCTCCAGTGCTTAATTTTAAATTATATTTAAACATCTGAATTGAATTTTCAAGTATCCATACAATTAGAAAATGGACAATAATTGTTATTTTGACCAATGTTTTGCCAGTTATCTTTCCCAATTGTGGACAAAAACATGAAAGTTCTTAGTTTGCGAACTGTCAACTCAAACCACAAATACTCTTTCAAACGTCATTAATAGCATATAAAGGAAAACCTTACAATTCCCCCCCTTGAAAGTAGCTCTCAAGTCAAAAAAAGTGTGGGCACCCCTGATCTACAGTCTTTATTTTTTTTCGTACCATTCTAGGAAAACGGAGTACTTCTCTGAACGCGAGCATAAGTGGTCCCAGCAGCCGTGCGCCGGCTATAATGAGCAGACTTGCCAGTACTTGTACTACTACCGCTGCCAAAACTCGCCGTTGCACACCGGTTGGCAGAGCCGCTGACCCTCCTCCACCTGCCACAGCCGCAGCCACGGTCAGAGATGTGCGTCGGTCCTTCTCGGTCCAGTCCCTGAAGATGTCGGACACGACGACGGGCCCGAGCAAACTGGCTGCCAGGTCCACACCTGTGAAGCGGGTGGAACCAAGCACCCCCACCCCGTTTCAGCAGAGCCCGGCCAAACGGCCCTCTGTCTCCCAGCAGCAGCAGCTGGGCCCCAGGCCCAAACCCATGGCCTGCATCGCTCCGACTCGCAGTACCCAGATGAAGGGACTCAAGAGATCCGAATCTGGTGAGTTTTTTGGTTGGTTTCCACTCTGTACGTGGAAATGAAATGCATTGGAACTAGGCTTTTGATCAGGGGTGGGCAATTATTTTTCCCAAGGGTCCAAATGAGATTCATAAAATATTGTGGAGGGCCAAGACTAATGGCTGAACTAAATTCTGCGTAATAATTTAATTTCAAGATAAAACTAAGAGTAAATCATTTTGACACCAGAGGCCTGAATTTATTCAGAATTTGTGCCACCGACCACCATTTGATGACATTTAAGCGCAAACTAAAGATTTCTTTTGCTTTTGTTAACAATTCTAGGCTGGATTTCGCAAACAAAACAGGCAAACATACATTCTTTTACATTCTCTGGCTAATTGAGATTATTTTAACTCTTGAGAGCGTAAAAAATGAAACCAAATGGACCCGCAAGGGTCCATTTGGTTTCATTTTTACGCTCTCAAAGAGTTACATCTGGCTAAACAACTTTCCATATTTAACTGGAACTCTCTCAAGGACCACTGGTGGTCCCCGGACCACTAGTTGAAAACCACAGTACCATTTTACGGGCCGGTCAGAGTCAGCCAAAGGGCTGCATTTGCCCCCCCCCCCCCCCCGCCACATAATGCCCAGGGATACTTTTGATGATGCTATGTTTTGGCAATATCAAATTCTCTATTTTAGTTGACATCACCAGCCTAATTCGTTTGGAACATGAAATCTCATTTTGGCCGATCACAATCTGCATCCTCACCTTCTACCCATTCAGGCCGGGAATTAATTTTTGGATTCTCTACACTATGTAGCCTACGGTAGTCATGTAGGCTATCTACAGTAGTCAGTTGCTATCTAAATAGCAAATATTTTCAGAAATCATAGGTTAGGCGGCGGCCTTAATGGGTTAATGTTTGATTACAGTGCATAATTATTAATTTTTCTACCCTGACTGCATGTTTGCAGTTTGAGTATTTTCTTCGAACAAGCATAGCGTACTTAGCCTTGGACTAACTAATGTCCTTTTTTATGATGGAATTAATTGTGTTTCATCTCCATTATAGTGGTTCCCTCCCCAGACAAGATGAAGATCATAAAACCAATTAGACTGAGAAGTGCTGGCAGTTTGGACAGGTAGGTGGATGTACTACTGCATTTTAAAAATGCGTTACTTTATACCCTGTTTAATTTTAGATGTTTAAATGCCCTTAAAACCTCTCTCTGGCTGACATGACCATTCTTCCTCAAGTCTCCTACAGGAAAAATCAGCCACACACTTGTTCCACAGCACACCTTCAGTGTCTAGGATAAAACGTCCGTCTGCCTTACCGAACCCTGTGAACCAGAGTGTAATCTCTGATATCCCTGCTATGACCCCCAAGTGGCTGCCTGAGTCTGGCCCTACTGAAGTTTTCATCAGTGCCAGGAAGACCAGTAACCAGAGGTAGGATGGTGACCAGCATGGGTGTCTGTCAGACCTGGATTAGTCTGGGAATAGTGGGGGTGGCTTCATCGCCCGTGTCGCTTCGCGCCACAGGCAATGAAGCCGTCCCCATACATAGGCATTTTCAGTTACAGGACTTTTATTAGTCAGTAAAGCATCATCAATAGCATCAGTTGTTGTTGAAGTTGCAACAGACACGCAGCATGCATAAAGCTAAAGGTCTGAATCAGAGAGTTTTCTGTTTTCAATGATGAAATGCTGTTGGTTTAGTGGTGCCAAAATTGTTAGTAGCAGTAGTAGTTTGAAATCATTTTAAATGTAAGCACTTTCATTTGAAATATCTTTTCTACTCCAGGGAACTGGGGTGGCCAATAAGGGGCCAGGGCACAGTTTTCTAATATGTTTGCTGTCTGCGTCCTGATTGGAGTAGGAAATGGGCATACAATTGAGCTATTCCAGACCTATCTATTTTTTTTTTTTTTTTTTGTAAACAGCTGATTTGGTGTGGCTTGTCTGGGTAAAAAGAAAAATGTTCCTTTCCCTTTTTGCTTATGCCACCACCTTTTTGTGTAGGGGGAAAAAATGGGAACTTGTGTTTGACTTCTCCCCTTTTGTGGTCCACTTCATGCGTCTCTATTTCGTACCAAGATCACATGTTGGGTGGTGGTGCTAATTGAATGTTGCAGTGGTGATCTGTTTGAGACATTATTGCTTGCTACTCTGCAAGAATAAGAGACCTGGCCACCAGTGGAGTTTATTAATAATATAATCAATAAATAATGAATATCATGATAATGCTTCATGCAGAGCAGCAGAGAACTTTCAAAAGTTACTACCGTAATTGCCGGGTTTTTATGTAATAAAATGTGATTTTAGACTCGTAGGGCTCCATTTTCGTTACCGCTAAACCCCTTATCCCTTAACTTCTTTGCCTTTTTAAACTATTTAAATGGCCACCATTCAAATGGCCAGTCTACCAGCTCACAACGTGTTAAAAGATTGACATGTGGAAATATTCCAAAAAGTTTTTTCAAAATGGTAAAAAATGAAATGAGGGATTGGGGATAAGGGGTTTAGCATGTAACGAAAATGGAGCCCATAGTGTCTGTACCTCTCCTCCTCTTTAGCTCTACTGGGTTTGAGCCGACAGCCTCAGAGGAGGAGCCAAAGATCCAACCGTTCTTTCTGGAAGAAGCTCTCCAGAAGACTCAAATGCACAATGAAGTACCGACTTGTGTCAAAATGCAGGTAAGCCCAGCAGCCAGGCAAGGTTTAACTGCGTTCCGGAAAAAACCTTGAATTTTCAGTAAGTGGCCATATTGAGTGGTTTATTCATTGACCTTGCATACAGTGTGGGGGCATTTTTTATCATGTCCACACAACATCTCTAAGGTATTATTAATGACATAGTAAAATATTGAAATTGAGTGGAATTCCCCTGTGCAACACACACAGACACAAAACAAGTATCACATATTGAGAAAGATTGTTTACAATGCCTAACTGTATCCATAAAGGTAAATGACAAGACAAAACCATATGCCTACTTTTGCCCCAAAAATATCTTAGATGTGAGAAGTGGAGGGACGCCGTCCCCCCTCCACTACACCCCTGCTTACATACAGTACAAGACCACTTACTGTGGCTTTGCCATTGGAACACAATAGTGCTGCTGACTTTGCTCCAGTTTGGATTTGGAGAACTAATAACATTTTCTGTCCACAGAGCCTGGAGGCTGCGCAGGAAGTTGTAGAGAACCGTGAAGAAACTGTGGAGCCTCAGGCAGAATTTGAAGCAAAGATGGAGTCTGAGAAGGAAGCTGTAGAGAACCAGGAACCTGAGCCAGACCTGATTGAACTTCAGTCTGTTGAGGAAGCAATCCCTGAAGCCAAAACTGAGGAGGTAATGCTGCTGTTAACACATCAGTAGTACATGTCGAGTCATGTTGTAGAACATACCTGGGCATTATGCGGCCCTTTGGCTGACTCTGACCGACCCGTGAAAGGGTACCGTGGTTTTTAACCAGTGGTCTGGGGACCACCAGAGGTCCTTGAGAGAGTTCCAGTTAAATATGGAAAGTTGGTTAACCAGATGTAACTCTGAGAGCGTAAACGTGAAACCAAATGGACCCTTCCGGGTCCATTTGGTTTCATGTTTACATTCTCAAGAGTTAGAATATTCATCATCTGAATTAGCCCAAAGTCTACACAATCAGAATGTAAAATAATTAATGGTCATTTTGATCTGTATTTTTGACTGGTTTGTTTGTGAAATCCAGCCTGGTATTGTGGGCAAAAACAAAAGAAGTCTTTAGTTTTGGGGTCTGTGAGGCTAAAATGTCATCAAATGGTAGTTTGTGGCTCAAATTCTGAATAAATTGAGGGCCCTGGTGTCAAAATGGTTGGTCTTATTCTTTCTTTTATCTTGAAGTTAAATTAATACTATGCAGACTTTAGTTCAGCCTTTAGTCTTGGCTCTCCACAATATTTTATGCATCTCATTTGGCCCCTTGGGAAAAATAACTGCCCACCCCTGTTGTAGAGCAAGGGTGAGCGTGACCAGGGCTTTTTTAAGCTTATTGAAAGCATAAGACGTAGGTTTAAAAGTCATTGTGGATCTGAACATATTGACAGTGGCATACTATGGTCCAGACAAAATACCACAGGAATGGTTCTGACTGGCAGCATATCTGTTTTCCAGGTTTTGTGAAAGTGATGCCACCATAAGAGCAGGGATTTTACATTGTCTAAGACAGGGGTAGGGAACCTGTGGCTCAGAGAGCCAGACGTGGCTCTTGAGCCAGATGTGGCTCAGGAGCCAGATGTGGCTCAGGAGCCAGATGTGGCTCAGGAGCCAGATGTGGCTCAGGAGCCAGATGTGGCTCAGGAGCCAGATGTGGCTCAGGAGCCAGACGTGGCTCAGGAGCCAGACGTGGCTCAGGAGCCAGACGTGGCTCAGGAGCCAGACGTGGCTCAGGAGCCAGACGTGGCTCTTGATGGCTGCATCTGGCTCGCAGACAAATCTTTAATTGTGTGTGGAAAAAAAAAAGTGCATGCGGTTCGCAGTAATTTCAGTGGTAAAGTGGCAAAGATACACTTGTGTATCCAATCTATTTATCTATCACATGGGCAGCGCAGATGAGGCCGACAAATTCCGTACAACAAACTAATTGCGTTAACTAAAAAGAAACCCTTTTGAGAAGATGACTAAAAGACAAAAAAGGATGAGGAGTATTGTGCTTTTCAGCAGGAATGGACGGAGGAATTTGTGGAGAGAGCAGGTTTGCAGTGTGTCTAATATGCAATGATAAAATACAAACGGCATAAGGATGTTATTAAAAATAACTTATTGTACTTTAAAAGTTTTGGAATTAGATAAAATGCACAAATTTACTTGTATTTTAGGTTTAAAAAAATGTATGGCTCACAGAATTTCATTTAAAAATATGTGGTGTTTATGGCTCTCTCAGCCAAAAGCTTACCGACCCCTGGTCTAAGACCATGGCTGGTAGTTTTCAGTTTGGTGGAATGCTTTTTGTCGAGTAGGTCACTAGTCTGGGCTCTCAGACTCCAAACACAGAGGACCTTAATGTTTCTGGAAAATAATAGAAGACCTAACGCATTATTGTCTCTTGTTGCTGTTGCTTGAGCAAGAATTCTGTAGAACCATTGCTTCTGTAATAAGATCACGTCAGTATTACTGTCAGTAGTATGCTCAGTAAGTTTTTGCTTCATGTTTTGCCTAGATTTTGCTGTTGGATCTCCCGGTTTCTTCGTTTAAACCTGAGGATAAACCCCTCATCGACTTGTCCAATACTCCAGATCTCATCAGGACAGTCTCACACATTGACGATGAGATACAGGTGAGGATACTTAGAAAAGAGATACTGTACGTTGGCTAAGGGTGCTGTGGGGGGGGGAATGCCATACAACCTTTAGTCATCTTATAGGTGGCCCAAGAAGAAATGTCCAACCCTTGACACATCACGATTACAAATTGAGTACTCCTCTAAACACCGTTAAAGGGATACTTCGCCGAAATTAAACCTCGTCTGTATGGTTATGCTATCGTGCCTCTGTGTCCGTGTCTCAGCGCACACTGTAGTGGTACACCAGAGGAGGGGTTCCAGACTGTTTACCACCTACGCCACTGCTCTAAAAGTGACGTAGGTGGTACAGAATATACTTTCTCTGGCGCCACCATGTGGCTTTTTTTTACATGTATATATTTTTTCACATATTTCGATGCCGTTGTACAGCATTTAAAGGCATTCCGTACCGGCGAAGCACTCCTTTAAATGCAAACATGGGGAATAAACCAATCAAAAATCATGGCAATGGTCAAAAGTCCCCTCAAACTTTAGAGAGTTTGACGGGTCTTGCTAGTTACATACTGTAAAGTAGTTGTAGTAGAGCTGACAAACTGCATGGTGCTGATGACCATTTTCCTTCTCTAAACAGTTAATTGATCTGACCTCTCCCCTGATGAAATGGAGTCCAGACAAGAAGGAGAATTCTATGAACGAGGCTCCCCTTATCAATTTTTCATTTTGATCAAATCATGTCCAAGTACCATGTCTACTGATCTTTAAAGTGAACATGGATTGTTTTCTGCATATTAGTCCGTTTGTCAAGTTCCTATGGAACAATTTAAATGTTATCAACTTGCTGCTTTTTTGTTATTTAAATGTTAGATGTGTACAAGTGAAGAAAGCGTTTTAAACTATAATAATTAAAGTTTGTATAAAGGAAAAGCTCACTTTCAATTTATTATGTTTGTGCTTACAATGACTATGAATTGACGTTATGGGCAGAATATGAATTTGGGCAAAGTGTGATTGGCCATTGTGGATAAAGTTTTTCCATGTTGAAGGATCTGATGGCTGGCTCTCCTCTGCACACCCTTGGCTTGAAAGAACATTTGTAGAGGGAATGCCATGACCCCTACCTCAGGTGCCAAGAAAGTTCAAATTGGTGGGTGGGACTTGCTTAAAAATTATTTTGAAGCTTTGTAATTAATCTCATATCAGTATTTGAGTCAAGTCAATTGAACTTTTTCCAAATCACCCCATCCACTGGGCCAAGCAAAGCAGTCTGTTTGGCAGGAACTGTCCCTAGATCCCATTAGTCTGAACATCCACTGGAAATCCACTGTCGGCATAATGGTTGTCCGCATTGTTTTAAGCCCCGTGCCCAGAAGGTTAGAGATGGGATTAGTAATATCATACCAATGGGAGGACGAGAATGCGGGAGTTCAGATCAATGGCTTCCGACATTGTGTGCACTGGTATGAACCATACACCTGAAAAGGTACTGTAGTACAAAATATATGCACGATTCAAATTTGTTTTATGTAATCTCAATCAGTTAAAGCAGGGGTAGGGAACCTGTGGCTCTTTTGATGGCTGCATCTGCATCAAATATTTAATTGTATAGAAATTTCAGTAAAAAAGTGGCAAATATACACTTGTGTATTCAATCTATTTATCAATCCCATAGGCAGTGCAGATGAAGGCAGACTTAGACACTGTTTGACGTATGTTGCTCTGCTGTCAAAAATGGCATTCGATGTGTGCTTGTTCAAGAAGTTCTGTACAACAAACTAATCTTGTTAATTAAAACCCTTTGAGAAGATGGCTAAAAGACAAAAAAGGACATGGAGTATTGTACTTTTCAGCAGGAATGGACAGGAATTTTCTTTTGTGGAGAGAGACGGTTCTGCAGTGTGTCTAATATGCAATGATAAGATAGCAACAGCATAAGAATGTTATTAAAAATAACTCCTACTTATTGTACTTTCAAAAAATGCACAAATTTGCTTTAAAAATTGTATGACTCACAGAATTTCATTTAAAAATATGTGGTGTTCATGGCTCTCTCAGCCAAGAAGGTTCCTGACCCCGGAGTTAAAGTCTCAGCCCTTGTTCAAATATATTTGACATACCCACCTGTTCAGTACCAGTTTCACCGATTCTACCGTTATCAGTAGATACGATCGCAGTTATCAGGTTGTCATCAGCAGCCATGCTGATATGCCCGACCCTCAACCTAACCTCACAGACCATACGGTCTGTGAGGTGGTTGAGGGTCGGGGGATTTAGGCTTAGGGTTACGGTTGGAGGGGTCTAGGGTTTTGCTACAAACATTGCTACACCCTTCTCCTACCCCAAACCTAACGGCAAGCAGATTTGACTGTTATCAGTCGATAAGATTGCAGTTGTCATCTTATCATGTGAGTAGGCTCCAGACAACATGCTGTCATCGATTAAAAAAAAAAAAAAAAAAAAAATGGTGCTGATAAGCAGCTTCCTGGGAATTATCGCTTGATAACGGTAGAAGCGGGTGCACTTGAGCCTTGTCCACAGCTGTGTTGATGCAATATGCTATGTTAACAATAAGGCATTTACTTGGCTTATTGCGTTAGACCTAGCCTGGTCAGACCTAACCTGGCTCCCGTTTCTGAATCCCTAGCCATGCCCATTCAAAATATATTTATTCTAGCTACCTAGTTCTATTGCTATCACAGACATTGGACAGTCAGGTAAACTAAATATTGGTCTTTATTGTCCAAAACCATACATGTAACAAGTTTCAAAAATGAACATCAATCACACACGCCTGCACATTTACTTTCAAGTTGTGGATAAGTTGTACTTTCATCAAATTGTGAAATAAAATTGTGTAAATTTTAGGAAGACTTATGTATATTACATTACCAAGAGTGGAGTTTTGCAGTCATAACCTATTGAAATGTAGCCACCAGCGCATTACACGAGTATTCT
Organism: Benthosema pterotum; assembly: GCA_039105355.1. NCBI lineage: Eukaryota > Metazoa > Chordata > Actinopteri > Myctophiformes > Myctophidae > Benthosema > Benthosema pterotum. Next base: position 12,403,363 of record CM076969.1, read on the forward strand.
GCATCATCAGATAGATGAACTCTATCCTTACGTAGCTTCACTGGGTTATAAACAACTCCACATTCAGCTTTATATAAATTGTTAGACTTCATAGAGTGTCTTCTTAGAATGTTTACAAAGCCAGGCCAGGGGCGGAAATTTGGGGTTTTATTTTTTCATTAATTTAATGGTTCTTTCAATTAAAAAAAAAAAAAAGGTTTGGTCATTTTACATCTAATTGGGCTTTTGTGAACACCCCCAACACAGTTCTTGTGTTCATTTGATATTCACAACCAACAAATAAAAATGGTATGACTCAACAACTTAAAAAAAAAAAAAAACATGTGGGGTGTTTATAAAATGATCAAATTAAGATTTGAAAGTAAAATATATTAAACTACCGGTATAATAGGGTTTAGTAGTGGTTTCAGACTGAGATCGACAAATCATTACAACTTCAGGAAATCACCAGGAAAAACAAACCAAATAATAAAAAAATAATTACTCGTATTTTGAAGTCTGTTCTCTTCCAACTCAATTTAAAAATGCATTTTAAATGGCAAATTACAACATCCAAAAGCAAATGCATAATGCCGTTCAATTGGTCCATAAAAAGGCAAATTTCATAGCAGACTTGCCAAAGAAAGAAGGAAACTAACAAAAGTGGTGACCTTCCTGACGCCTGGTGGTTATAGAACCATTCATTATGCTTTGTTGGTGATGATGAACATGACCGACCGCTCTTTATAAATAATAGTACAAAGCCATATTTTACAGTATGTCGAATCATTCTAAAGTACCTTTACTGCAACAATGAACTTTATCCTGAAGGTCTAAGACTCTTAAAAGTACTACTATAATTCACATAATTGTTCAATTTCAAAAAAGACATGTTAGTTATTAATACTCCAGCCAGTAAACCAGAAGGTTTCAATAAAAATTCACACAGCCAAAATGAACGGACAGGATGAGAAATCAGTAGGCATATAACATAGTAGTTTCAACTGTGATTGCATCTCAACCTTAACTGAACTTGTTCACATTATCTTTGTGCTGTATGTGTTTAACTGATGGATCTACAAAATATATTGGTGAAATACAAATCTGGACATTAAGAAATTGAATGCCAGAGGTTATCGTCACAACAAACTAACTTTTTTTTTCCTTGTTTTTTTTTTTTTTTAATAAAAAACCTAAAATCCAACAATCCATTTAACTTTAAACAGTTTGGTCTATGAATACACAATCTGAGAACCATCATCAAAAAACAAAGCAAATACATTGCCCTCTTTTCCAGTCTGTCGGGAGACTAACAAATACCTCCCTCTCTCCACTAATTTATATCCTCTTCCACTGAAGATTAAATGTTAAACTTTGGAACTAGCTTGAAGAACAATGACAGGGATATTTACAATGTTAAGACCAGCATGGTTCATTTGTACCCATACTGTGGGAGTTTTTCCTCTTTTACTAGTAGTATGTAGTATGGTGTCATATACAGCAAATAGCAGACTTATGTGCTCACAAAGCTTCCACAAATGATGGTTTGCTATGATTACAGAAACCTGTTCAGCCTCAGTAATGGTGTTCTACAATATGTCAGAGCACAAATTCCTGTAGGCATATATGCCAATTTCTCAGTACTGTGTAGTACTGTAGATAATTCTAAAGGCTAGAGCCGAGTACAAAATACAACCTGCAAATATTTGTACAATAAAAGCTGTTCTTTCACATATACAGTAGGCTTATTACCATCCAAGATAACATGCCTTTCTTTTCTCACTATTTTGTCTAAACAAATTTGTAAACAGCTTGTGTTCTCCCCCCCAAAAAGCCAATATATCAATTAGTATGTTGATAACGTGCACCATTAAGAAACATTAATTTGCCTCCGATTAATACCCGTTTTGGTCTCAACGACACAAACAAATCGAAGCCAGGTAGGAAGGAGGGCTTCGGGTGGATGCACAGATAACAAAATACAGTGTGACCTGTAAAACCCAAGTGGGTATGTTCGTCCAAAAAAAAAAAGTCCAGAACGAGGCAAACTTTGCAACGCAAAGTGTATTCTTGATGGCCAACTCGGTGTAGGTTCATGCTGGCTTAGATAAGAGTTTACCTCCCAGTGGGCGGTGCTCCTGCTTGGAGTGCTATCAATGTATTGAGGGGCGGCAGTGGCTCAGGGGTAGAGTCATGGTAACCACAAGGTTGCCGGTTCGATCCCGGGCTCCTGCAGAGTTAGTTGTCGAAGTGTGCTTGAGCAAGACACTGAACCCCTAATTTCTCCTGATGTGCTAGTAGGTACCTTGAATGGTTTCCACTGCCATCAGTGTGTGAATGTGTGTGTGAATGGGTGAATGTGATGCACAATCTATGTAAAGCGCCTTGGATAAAGGCGCTATATAAATGCACCATTTACCATTGAAAGGGTCAAAACTCAGGTTTAATCAGAGCATTCAATGCTCTCATTGACTGACATAGCAACATCTCAGCAGCTGCATTCTATGCATTGATCACCGCTAGTGTTTTGCGTTGTCAAGTGACTTATGTTGGATGATGTTAGGGGACATGCGTGGCTGGTTAAAAGAATTTCACCCCAAGACTTTCTTGCATTTATTTGCAGTTGCAAAAAAGTGGTCCAGTTGTTGTTTTTTGGGGAGAAAAAAATCCTTTATGGCTGTTTCCCCTACCCCAAAATAAGCTTAGAATATTGGCTATGGTATGTTGTTCAAATTCAGCTATTTTTTTTCTAGCTTTTTTCTTTAGCTTTTGAGACAGCTGAGTCAAAGCTTTAACCAAAAAAGAAAGAGAAATTACATTTTAGAGTGATGGAAATGGGTGAATTTCAACAACATCTCATAGACCCATTCTAACCTTATTTTGGGCTAGGGGGAAAACCTTAAGACTGATATGAGGTTAGAGGACTTACGTGGCTGGTTAAGACTGTTGAGTGAGGGTGAGTGTTAGGGTTAGTAATGTCGGACAACACACGTCGCATTAAAAACAGTAGCCCCGATTGACCACACAGAATGCAGCCTACTGAGATCTCAGTAGGTCAGTGTAGGGCTGCCGTTCGGAGCATTCGATGCCCTGATTAAACGTGACTTCGTCCAGGCGAAGCGTGTCGCAGGGAGGGAGGGATGTTCTCCTTGGAACATCGTTCCCTCGTTCAGAGGGAAGTCTCCAGACTGTGCAGGGGGCTTCCTGGTTGCAGGCCGGGTCCGGCGGCGTTGGGGCCCATCAGACCGCTCTTTGCGTCCCTGTGGAGAGGAACGACCCGGTCCACGGCGTTGTTGTTCTGATTGGGCGACGCCGGCGGCAGTCCCGGGAGGGCGGAGACCAGCGGGCGTGCGTGTGGGTGTCGAGGGACGGAGTTCCGGTCGGTCGGGGCCTCGTCCTCGCCCTCCACCTCGTCGATGAGGGGGATCTGCGGCTGGGAGTCCTCCATGCGGAACTCCGGGTGGTTCATGAAGTTGTGGATGGAGCTGCGTGACTCCGGGGTCTCCAGGCCGTCGTAGGGCGACACGCTGTCTTGGAAGGCTTTAACCACGCGGATCTGAGGGGTTGAGCGCACGCACATGCGCACACACGCACGCACGCACGCACGCGCACACACACACACACACACACACACACACACACACACACACACACACACACACACACACACACAGACTTAGGGCCCTGATACACCTAGCAATGTTTTGATTAACATCAACAAGCAACAGCTGGGATTCGATTCCCGGTCAGGTCATACCAAAGACTCTAAAAAATGGGACCCAATGCCTCTCTGCTTGGCACTCAGCATCAAAGGGATGGATTGGGGGTCAAAATCAGCTGATTCCCGAGCGCGGCGCACGCTGCAGCTCACCGCTCCTTGGAGCTCACCGCTCCAAGTGATGGGTCAAAAGCGGAGAACCAATTTCGCTGCGGTAATGTAGTGACAAGTAATGTGACTTTGACTTTGACAGTACTCAGAGGAGCACCTGGGGATGTTACTTGGTGCTCCCAAAATGCGGCGACCATCGCCGGGCCCTGGGACCCCTTTTTTACACTCCGTACAGCCCGATCAATGTACAGTATTACAGTACAGGGCGATAGTTTGGGCGTTGCAATAGTGGCTAGCCTAGTAGTGGCACTACTACCTACATTCTACATCCATTAAAATACTAGTAGTATTTTAGACTTTAGTTAGAATTATTTCATTTTCAAGGCGTTTTTTTTTTACTGGCCCAGTCGGGAAGTCATTATGAGCCCCAGCTGTGTGGTGCTCAAAGGAGCTTTCCACCCTTGGATTGACAGCTCATTGTAGGATTTTTGGTGCTCCTGAGCACCACTTATGTGCACCCCTGTATATAAATGCATCCTTAGTTTGGTGAGTGCTTCTTTCCATACCTGCGTCTGCACCCTGTTGAGGCTGCGACACCACAGCACCTGTCCTCTCCTCATCTCCATCTCCCCGTGGTCGATCTCATCCTTGTCCTGCATGATCTCCTCCAGCTCCTCCTCTGGGATCTCCTCCTGCTGGGTTCCATGGCCTGCTGTCTTCAGGAACTTCAGACGGCTGGTGGGGATGGTGGACACCAGCTGGGACCGAGGTGGAGGAGGAAAGAGTTGAAGACGTTTTGTTCAGGTGAGGAGTATTGTAATGCAAGGATCTGACCACCAGGAGGCAGTGCTCCATCAAATATGAACCCATTTAGGGAGCAGATTTTACTTCTGTCTTCTAAATCAGGGGTTTTTCAATGTTCTGAAAACCTTATGTTTCTGTCAGTGCATCTCAAACTATCATGTCAAGGACATTATATTCATGATATTCAATTCATGACAAGGACATATGTAATTGTCCGCGGACTCCATCTGAACATAGGTTCTTTCCCGGAAGCAAACATCTGATTTAACATCTGAAATATTTGCTGTGAAAGCATATATTTAAAAAATTGCACCACATTTCATGACTTTTCAGATCTACGAGAACTGCTATTTTATAGATTCAAATAGATAATAATGGTCAAAGTGTTTAAATGCTAAAGCAACACATCAAGGTGTCCCTGCTGTTATCACAGTCAGTCTGTACCCTTCAGACACAGACAGTCACTGACAGACATACACACATCTGCAGGTTATGGGAACAAAACCGGACAGTTACTATGTGTGCTGTGACAAAGCCAAAGGCCGTTCCATACTAGGTCCCAACTTGCATCGTTCTAGGCCAGTGGCCAATGCGGGCATAGCTCTAGTCAAATATTATAACATAAAAATAACATTTTTCTTGTCTTTTTTATTTTTTATTTTTTGAGAAAAGTCCCTATCAAAGAAATAAACAGACGCAAACATACACACATAACCATTTACAACTAGTGACTACCACATCCTCTATGTACCCATAAAATATATATATTTTTTTATAAATTCAATATTTAGATCAGTGGTTTTCAAGCTTTTTCATTCCAGGGCCCACTATTTATTCGGCAGTTGATCCACGGACCACGATTTGATGACATTTGAGCCCCACAGACCCCAAAACTTTTTTATTTTGCTTTTGTCCACAATTCCAGGCTGGATTTGGGAAACAAAACAGACAACAGACAAAACATATACAGACCAAATTGACCATTAATCTTCTAGTTGTGTTGAGATATTTTTAACTCGAGAGTGTAAAAATGAAACCAAATGGACCCGCAAGGGTCCATTTGGTTTCATTTTTACGTTCTCAAGAGTTACATCTGGTTAACCAACTTAGCTGGGGACCACCTGGAACCCTCTCAGGGACCACTGTTGAAAACCCCTGATTTAGATGATAGGCATTAATAATAATGCCCAATACTGCCTGTACTTCTGTTGTGCAAATCAAATCAACCCCTCCCCTCCTCACCAGTCTTTGCTGTGTGCCAAGAGATTAACGATATTATAAGAGCTTAAATTAAAATTTCAATTAGCTGTTGGCAGCACAGTAAATGCTATCTGGCAGATATTAAATATTATAATTGTAATTGCTGTGATCCTCCACTCCAAATAAGGCTTTTTACAAGAGCGTCGGGGGGACAACACAACACAATCGAATTTTAAAGCCTGCAATAATAGCCATAAAAACACTGAACGAAACCTAATATTATTTTTAGAATTTTGTTACTCCTCCTAGCTGTTTCTGTGCTAGACAGTCTAAAGCCCCTGACTGAGGAACTGAATTGCCTCTGTCGGATCAATAAAGCTATATTTATCCACGCAGTGCTTCTTTCTGACACAGGATTATAGATATACACTCAAGTGCCTCACCTGCCCCCACAGCAGACAGCCGACCCCCAGGAACACACACCAGACCCACTGCTCCAGAGACAGCCTGACACAGCTGAAGGGTTTACCGCCAAACTGCACGATGACGATCTGGAACATTAGAAACCAAAGTAAAAGAAGAGAGGAATTATTGCGGGATAGGATTTCACACAAAATACCCTAGTTTAAGCACAATTTATTCCACTCATATGCAGTGTTGGGCAGTAACAAATTTTAGATTACATGTTACTGTTATATTATTACTTTTGCTCCAAAAAGTAAAGTAACAAGATTACTCTGCAAAAATGGGTAATAAGTATTACTGCATTACTTTGCCAAGTTAAAATGAGCTTGTTGTTGCATGCAAAAATAGAACAGATTTACAAGCTATCGACAGTTACTGACAACAACAGAGATGTGCACTAGATTGTATTGTCTTTGAAAACAATTGTGAAAAAGTTTTAAAAGTCAAAGAGACTATTATTATTACAATAAATTGGATTCACTTATAAAAAGAGCTTGCTAAACGGATTATGTTGTACATGGGAGTTGAGAACTTGGGAAAGTAATAACATAATATGTAATATTACTCTTCGATACCAGTAATAAGTAAAGTAATGATATTACTTTGTCTAAGGGGTAACGAGTAAAGTAAAGAAGTTACTTTCCTTAGTAATATTGACTAACAAGTTCAAGTTCAAGTTCAGTTTTATTTGTCTCCCGAGGGAGAAATTTGTCTTGGAGACAGGACCACAGCTGCAAACATATACATACAATAGACAAAAAACAAACCAGCAGATAACTCAAGAACACATAACATATACACCCTAAGTGCTTACCCCTATGTAAGGGAAATGACTACCTATTTAACAGTTTTATAGAAAGAGGTACAAATGAATGTTTAAAACGGTTGTGTCTGCACTGTGGTGTCCTATACCTTCTACCTGATCTCATTAGTTCATATTCTGAGTAAAGAACATGTGAGGGGTCAGAGGTTACATTCTTAGCTTGCCTTATTACCGTCTGCTCAAAAATGGCTTGGAGTTAGGTCAGGGGACTAACACTGCTCATATGTTATACTCTGCAAGGAAAACATACGTCACCTGTATTATCAACGTTCCGAAGACGATGGAGCAGAAGATGGGGTTGTTGAAGATGCCGTCGAAGACGTTCCTCTCGCCGTGGATCTTGCGTGCGTTGATCTCGTTGAAGATCTGCATCAGGACGAAGGTGTTGAACACGATGGTGTAATGTTCAGAGGGCGGGGCGTGGAGCGGAGCGTTCCTGCCGCTGTCTATGTCAAAGATCCTCTCGCCTGGAAATGGGAAATGAAAATCGATTACATTTCATGCTGTGAAGAGAAACGGGGATGTTGTGGACACACAGACATCAAAGGGGGCTCACCCCCTACCCGTTTACCTGTCTATTAAACAACTGCCCTTTCCAGGCCACAAATGCATTTACTGTGGTGAAAGAAATGCACATGGCCCTCCTCTTTCCATGCCATAACGGAAGGCAGCAGCATACAGGGTCCTGTACTTGAACGCAGCATTTTGCATTAAGCAAGTTTGTTCAGAAATCCTTCTCACACAACCCATCTCCACTTGCTAGAGAGTGCTGGGTTACGCCCGCAAACAGCTGATCGACAAGCTCTCAATGGTATTTTTGTCCAAAGGAGCCTTCCTACGGGATTTTAGCCCCTGCCTCTCAAACACTTTCTGCACATCCCTGCACAGAACATTTTAAGTGTTATCAACCTCCACACAGACACGCATGCACTCTCTCACACGCGCAGACCATTACAGCATCATGGACAGTGGTACCGTCTGCTTGGCTGGACAGACTCACTGCGCCAACACCTCTAATAATAATAACAATACATACGATTTATATAGCGCTTTTCTAGGTACCCAAAGTCGCTTTACAGAACAAAAACAAAACAAAACAACTTTATTAGAGAAGAAAAGCAAGCAAGATAAAGGTTGAAAAGGTTTAAAACTAGAAGCAAGTGGGGGGTGGTGAACTATGGGGGGGAAGCAAGTCTGAAGAGGTGGGTTTTCAGTGTGCTGAACATTTGGAAGGTGGATGCAGCTCTGATTTCAACTGACTCGTGACCTCATCTCAGAGCTACAGAGTGAGCGCAGACCGTAGAGTATTGAGGGAGCGTATCGGGGCTATCGTACACACAATGCATTGGAAAGCAGCATGACAGAAGCGAACTGACCGGCAAAAAGCAGAGTGAAGACGACGGTGAGCTGGTAGACTGCGTGTCCCAGGATGTTCTTCATCATGGTGCGGGAGATGAGGGGCTTCTTGCGCCCGTAAGGCTTCCTGAGGAGGAGCGACTCGGTGGGCGGCTCCGTGGCCAGGGCCAGGGACGCCAACGTGTCCATGATGAGGTTCACCCACAGCATCTGGACCGCTTTCAGTGGAGAGTCCTACGAGAAAGGAAGTTAAAAATGATGGAACGTGCAGAGAGTGTTAAGGCCCTGATACACTAGCAATATTTTGATCAATATCAACTAGCAATGTCAACATCAACGGGCAACATGAGACACATGGCAACAGGCAACATTAAAAGGGGAATTCCACCCATTTTCATTCTTTCCTGAGAGTGTACAAATGTGAACCAGGTTCCATTTGTACACTCTCAGAAAAAAAGAAGCCTTAGTTTGCATTGAATCATTTTCACCCAACTCAAAATGTTCATTTAGCAGAATAAAAGTTACAAAATCCTTGTTTTTGTCCACGGCAGTGAAGCAGCAGCAGCAGCCATGTTGTTTTCAGAAAAGTTTATCTGTGGGAGTCTGTGGCGTCTGCAGTTGCCCGGGGACCCGACTGCAGATAAGCAGAGGAGGATGGATCTGTGTGTGTCTCACCTGGGTGATGCAGGCCCCGGTGAAGGCTACGATGACGGCCACCACGTTGACCGTCAGCTGGAACTGGAGGAACTTGGAGATGCTGTCGTAGACGTTGCGGCCCCACATCACGGCCTTGACGATGCTGCTGAAGTTGTCGTCGGTCAGGATGATGTCCGACGCCTCCTTGGCCACGTCGGTGCCCGCGATGCCCTGTGGGGGAGGGAGAACCGCGTCAGGTCAGGTTAGATCACATTTTTTTCCCTCCTGTCACGTTGTGTCCATGACACAAACATGACACCGCCTTGACACGTGCCGTAAGGATGTTTGATTTGTCAGTGTCAGTGGATATATTTAGATGCATTTATTGCCCATCTCTTAGCCTCGACTTTCATTTTTGTTGGCGTTGCGCGAAAACGAAAAGCCTTGACTAATTTTTTTTACCCACAGTGGCCTAGAGGAGGGTTTTTCAACAGGTGGTCCGGGGACCACCAGTGGTCCTTGAGGTTTCCCGGTGGTCCCCAGGCTAAATGATGGAAAGTTGGTTAACCAGATGTAACTCTTGAGAATGTAAAAATGAAACCAATTAGACCCTTGCGGGTCCATTTGTTTTCATTTTCAAGAAAGTACGAGCTCTAAATGCGTCGCTTGTAATCTGAATTGGATTCCTGAATTCTTCTTTGCTATTTTTGAATTGGAATCCAGAGAAGTTACATTTTTATTTAATTTCAAATGCCTTTAATTATAGTTATGTTAACTTTCTGAAATAAGTACAAAACGACAATCAACAACAGATTAGCATTTTAATATACTCATTAAACTTCTCATATTTTTTTTTTTACCTGAAGTAATTGAATGCTCAAATTGGCATGTGTATAATCAGTGAAACCAGTACACTACATCACAATTCCGAGGGCCACACCAAGTGAATGCATTGCTTCATAATACGTACCATGGCAAACCCAACATCGGCTTTCTTTAAAGCAGGGCCGTCGTTTGTTCCATCTCCTGTCACAGCCACCACCTGTCTCTGCTCCAGAACGGTGCTGTCGATAATACCTGTGGACACAGTCAGCATGGTTAGATTCATTAGATGTCACCAGTGTTATAGTGGGACTTTTAGAAGTGAAACAAATGGACCCTAGCGGGTCCATTTGGTTCCATTTGTACACTCTCAGAAAAAAGGAAACTCATTAACATGGTGAAACACATCTTGATGATGTCATCGAGATGTATTTCACCATGCTAATGATTTTTTTTCAGACCTCCATTTCTAGGAAACACAGAATGGGGGAACTTTTTTTTCTACCATGTCCACACAACATCTCTGAGGTATATTATTTGAAATGTTGAAAATGAGTGGAAAATGAGTGGAAGACACGTGCATGCACACTTGCATTTGCAAACGCATTTGCGTGCCGTGCACCTGCGCAACACGCACAGACGCGCTATTAAAACAAAGTATAGCAAATTGAGAGATTGTTTACAATGCATAATTCTATCCATAAAAGTAAATGACAAAAAACATAGGCCTACTTTTGCCCCCAAAATATTTTAGATGTGAGAAGTGGGGAGACGCCGCCCCCCCGAGTCCCCCCCTCCACTACACCCCTGGATGTCCCATTTTCCAAGGAATTCCAGAGGAAAACCGCATACCTTTTACTAGGGTGTGCTTATCCGTTGGAGAGGATCTGGCAAGCACGCGCAGCTTTGGCCAAATCTTGTCAATGCGCTCTTGTTCAATCTGGAGGAGGAAAAAAAAAGAGAAACGATACATTTCAGTCACAGATAGATCAAACGCATATTTATCCTAGAACAGCGGTGGGCAATTATTTTTCCCAAGGGGCCAAATGAGATGCATAAAATATTGCGGAGGGCCACGACTAAAGGCTAAACTAAAGTCTGCGTAATATTAATTTAATTCCAAGATAAAAGTAAGAGTAAGACCAACCATTTTGACACCAGCGATCTCTATTTATTCAGTATTTAAGCCACAGAGGACCAGCATTTGATGTCATTTTAACCCCACAGACCCCAAAACTAAAGATGAAGAAACTAAAATTGGTTTCATTTTTACGCTCTCAAAGAGTTACATCTGGTTAACCAACTTTCCATATTTAACTGGAACTCTCTCAAGAACCACTGGTTGAAACACACCACAGTACCCTTTCATGGGCCGGTCAGAGTCAGCCAAAGGGCATAATGCCCAACATATTGTACTCCTGGTCTTACCTCCCCCAGGTCATTCCGTATCCTCTTATTGAACTCCTTGCCCTCCATGCAGAGGAAGTCGTCCCCGGGGTGCAGGATGCCACATTTGAGAGCGATGGCGCGGGCTGTGTTGATGTTGTCCCCCGTGACCATGCGCACCGTGATGCCAGCGCGCTGGCACTTCCGAATGGCATCTGGCACCTAACAACGTGGAAAAAATGTCAATCAATGATTTCCCCTAAAAAAACAACTCGGTGGCCTTGTGGTTAGTGTCCGCCCTGAGACTGGGAGGCCGGGGTTCGATTCCCGGCCGGGTCATAGCAAAGAGTCTAAAAATGGGACCCAATGCCTCCCTGCTTGGCACTCAGCATCAAGGGTTGTTTCATACTAGCGTCATGTCCAGAGGGTGTACTTGTACATCAAGCTGCCTCACGCTACAGAAACAGGAGATAGGCTCCTGACCTATGGGCCTCATGGCTCGGCCTAGCCTGATGACATCATGGCTAGGCAAGACTTACTTACTTAAAAACATTCAGGTCAGAACGTGATGACAAGCATGCACAACAAGCCAAGATATTTCAAATTAAAGTGCCTATATTTAAAATCATTTCAACAGTACAGTACAGTACAGTACAGTAACTACAGCTGTGGCACCACTAAACCAAAGCTTTGTGCTTTCCACGAACCAGCATCCATTTCCACAGAAAACTCTCTGAGTCCGACCTTTAGCTTTATGCATGCTGCGTGTCTGTTGCAACTTTAACAACAACTGATGTTATTATCGATGCTTATACTTGCCTATTATAAGTCCTGTAACCGAAAATGGTATGGGCGCTTCGTGCCACAGGCGATGAAGTCGCCCCCATACCCTCCCAATTGGGAAATGTTACATCCGCCCCTGATGACGTATTCCTTCCATGGATTATGTGAGTTGTGCTCAACCATGTTGCTGCTGTGTGGTCCTACCTCGGGCCTGACGGGGTCCTCGATGCCCACCACACAGATGCAGGTGAGGCCTGTGAGGATCTCTGTCTCGTTGTCCCAGTCGGGCTCCCCCTCGGCCAGGGGGAAGTCCCTGTAGGCCAGGCAGATGGTCCTCAGACCCTCCGACGCCATGGGCTCGATGACGTTCTTCACCATGTCGTCTTTGTCCCGAGGTTTGAAGGGCTTGGCCTCGCCGCTGGCCGTGAGTAGTCGACAGCATCTGGGACGGGACAACCAGACGGAAAGATTTGGATACTTTACCTTACTGCATGTGAGGTGATCTAATGCCCCTATGGGGATTACAATGCAACATGAACCTGTAAACGTACTGCCTGCTACCAATATTGATAGACTTCGGTGCTCTGTACCCGAATGCTATCAGTACCATAAGGCAGGGGTTTTCAACCTTTTTCATACCAGGGCCCACTATTTATTCAGAGTTTGAGCCACGGACCACCACTTGAGGACATTTTAACCCCACAGACCGCAAAACTAAAGATTTCGTTTGCTTTTGTCCACAATTCCAGGCTGGATTTAGCAAACAAAACAGTCAAACATACAGATCAAAATGACCATTAATCTTCTACATTCTCTAGTTGTGTAGACTTGGGCTAATTAGGATGATGAATATTTTAACTCTTGAGAGTGTAAAAATGAAACCAAATGGACCCGCAAGGGTCCATTTGGTTTCATTTTTACGCTCTCAAGAGTTACATCTGTTTAACCAGGTTAGCTGGGGACCACCTGGAATCCTCTCAGGGACCACTGGTGGTCCCCGGACCACCTGTTGAAAACCCCTGCCCTAAGGGGATTACAATCAGGGTTATAATAGTTAACTAAAACTAACTAAAAGACGAAAACTACAATTCAAAAAACATTTGAGTTAACTGAAACTAATAAAAACTAAAAATGAATGCAAAAAACAATAACTAAACGAAAACTGTATTGTGGTTTCAGAAAACTAACTAAAACTAACTGAATTATACCCAAAATACCCAGAATACCCTTAGTTTTAGTTCTTATCAAGCTTTTAAATTCAAAATGTTTTGGTGACCAGCATGAGGAGGAGATGCTTCTAGATCTTCTATTCACTACTGAGTTCCATAACACTGGGGGTAAAATTGTGTTCTTGTGAGGGTACAATCATCCAATCTACTAAAAAAAAACTCAAATCAAGAATACCAACCGTTTCTGGCATTTTTCATTTTTTAAACCTCTGACAACCTCTGACAAATCTCTGACAACCAAAGCACAGAAAAAAATAAAATAGCTAAAACTAAAACTAAACTAAACTAAAACTAATCATTTTCACCAAAATACAAACTAAATAAAAACTAGCAAACCCGCTCTAAAAACTTAACTAACTAAAACTAACTGAATTAAAAAATAAAATGTCAAAACTAACTTAAACTAAAATGAAAACAAAATAACTATAATAACTTACAATGCAACATGAACCTACCTGTAAACTTACTGCCCGCTACCAATATTGCTGGACTTCGGTGCTCTATACCCGGATGCTGTCAGTACCATAAGGGAAATAATGTATACATCTACATAGCACTGGTTTATGCACAAAAATGTGTTTTGAAGTGTCGTCAATATCAGGGAAAATCGGGATCATTTTAAGACCCAACAGTTGATATGATATGGCATTTTTATACAGTATTGCCAACTTGGCGCATTTGTCACTATATTTAGCTTTTTCCAGACCCCCCTAGTGCGAAAATTTGTGAAAAACCTCTGGCAGAAAATCTAGTGCTTTTTGCTGGTGAGTTGGGGCGAAATTGGTTGACAGGCGCCAGAGATAAAACGCTCGTTTTTCACCATTTCCCTCCTATGATAGAGTACTCCTTCCTTCCTAGAAAGGACCTATGATAGAGTCCTACTTCCTTCCTAGAAAGGGATCCAAATGGACCCTTATAAATCTGTAACTCTTGAGATCGTAAAATGAAAACAAATGGACCCATAAGGGTCATTTAACGCTCTCAAGAGTTAAATTATATTTAATTAATGCTGAATTACACTTGTAGAAGAAGCCAGTTATCTCTCCTAAATTAGCCCAAGAGACTAAACACTATAATTTATAGCCTATATTGCTGATTCTGATTACACTAGCAGCTACATGATGCATCTCTCAGGACACGTACTTCTTGAGCAGGATCTCGGAGGCTCCCTTGCTGAACATGCGGTAGCTGCCGTCGGGGTTCTTCAGCACGGTGCTCATGGACTTGCGGACGGAGTTGAACGTATAAACCTTGAAGAGTTTCTCCTCGGGGATGTCGTTGCGGATCTTCTGGTAGTCGCGGCGCAGGTCCAGGGAGAAGCCCAGCAAGGCACATTCTGTCTTGTTGCCCACCTGACGCGGGAGACCACCCTCTTTCTCTGGAGGCTGGAGCCAGGAGCAATGGACAGTTCATTTATGGTGATTCATGAGTTTACTGTTGAAATGTGAAATATCAACAGTTTTCACTTTAGCTCACTGGCAGAGCTGTGTTTCAACTTTTAACATTCTCCTTTCTTATAAGCATCCTAATTATAGATACTTTGATTTTAACATATCAAAGTTTTAAGGTATCAAAGTTTTACTTCATTTCACTTGAAATCGTTTCACTCACTAACAGAATCAAAAACTATTTGCCAGGCTATCAAAGTCTTCAAGTTCAAGTTCAAGTTTATTTGTCATGTGTATAGATACAGCGAATGTATAAATACAATGAAATTAATTTTGCTGCGAGATTTGATACTATGGTAGCGCTTTTTGGATGGAAGTAATTGGAACAGAGTATGTGCAGGATGACTGGTGTCTGCAATGATATGTGCTTTTCTCTTACACCGTGTGGTGTAGATATCTCCCAGACTGGGAAGTGATGTGCAATTTCTTGCAGTCCTGGGCGGCCGTGTTGTCGTACCACGTACCACACTGTTATACAGCCCGTTAGGTCACTCTCTATTGTGCACTGGTAAAAGTTAACAAGTGCCTTGGTGCTCAGACCAAACAATTCTTATGCTGTGTGGATGTGTCTGACAGATTCTCCATTAACATCAAATTAAATTAATCTCTGGATTGCATTTACTCATTTTTTCCTTCAAATCAACCCAAACCAGCAGTGAGTGTCATCTTCCGTTCCTCTATATTTCTGGATACAGAACATCATAAAAACATCATAAAAATTACTAATGCTTCCTCATTGTGGGAAAAAAACTCACCATGATCTTAGTAGTGTAGGCGCAATTGACCCCGATGCCATGTACGAGCAATTCGAGGATCTTGTCTGGGATGAGGTCTGCTTCTGGGACCTTCCTGTAGTGGCGGTCTGCGAGGTAGGCCTGTACCACCGTCATGCGGTTCATGGTCAGAGTCCCCGTCTTGTCGGAGCAGATGGCCGTGGCGTTGCCCATGGTCTCGCATGCGTCAAGGTGACGCACCAGGTTGTTGTCCCTCATCATTTTCTGCGGGAGACCGGGTGAACAAACAGGGGCGGATGTAACATTTCCCAATTGGGTTGGGGGGTGGGGGGCAGGAGAAAATGGTAAGGGGGCGACTTCATTGCCCGTGTCGCAAAATTAAGTCGCACCCATACCATTTTCGGTTACAGCAGGGGTTTTCAACCTTTTTGATCCCAGGGCTTTGAGCCACGGACCACCATTTGAGGACATTTTAGCCCCCACAGACCCCAAAACTAAAGATTTATTTTGCTTTTGTCCACAATTCCATGCAGGCTGGATTTGGGGGAACAAAACAGTCAAACATACAGACCAAAATGACTGATGATTAATCTTCTACATTCTCTAGTTGTAGGCTCAGGCTAATTCAGAATATGAATATTTTAACTCTTGAGAGTGTAAAAATGAAACCAAATGGACCCGCAAGGGTCCATTTGGTTTCATTTTTATGTTCTCAAGAGTTACATCTGGTTAACTAACTCAGATGGGGAGCACCTGGAACCCTCTCAGGGACCACTGGTGGTCCCCGTAACACTGGTTGAAAACCCCTGGGTTACAGGACTTATTTTAGGCAAGAAACTTATTTTAGGCATCAATAACAACATCAGTTGTTCTTGAAGTTGCTACAGACAAGTGATGTGATGGTTTCAATGATTAAATGCTGTTGGTTTAATGGTACAACAATTGTAGTTAGTTAGTAGCATAGTGTTTCAAATCATTTTAATTATAAGCACTTTGAAATATATTTGAAATTTGGGTTGTTTCCATGCCGTCATGTTTGGTGGGGCAGTCAGGGCATTTAGCGGGGCATTCTACTAGAGTCGCAGAGTGTGTTCACTGCAGCAGCTAATTGCTATCGAGCTTTCGCTAAACTTGGGTTAAATAACTATCGCTGTGTGGCGATTCGTACCGTCTATATTGTCGGGGAGTACAATGCACGTAGAACATTAACCCACGTGTGTTACACAGAGTTTGCGCTACAGGCTTGAGGCATGGGGACGGACCGTGTGCTCCAACTTTCTCTCTCGGCTTTTCTTTCTTTTCTGCTCCATGCGCTAACGTTGGGTTGCACCTCCCTTTTATCGTCCTGAAAATTATCCTAATAAAAGTAATCAGCGATTTGACTTGTAAATTCACGAATAACGATATATTCATATCGTCACCCAACCCTAGTAGTAGTGTTAATACAGTCGGCTACACACAAAATATAAGAACTCCCTGATGTATAAACAGATGGACTTCCACCACCATATCAGCGAGAAGACTACAGACGTGATGCCCTGACACAACTTAAGCAGTTCTGCATCTCAAGCTATTACAAGTAGAAGAACAACACCAACACATGGCATTGTTTAATTGTACCTTAACTGAATACGCCAGTGAGATGGTGACAGCCAGGGGAAGGCCTTCGGGCACAGCCACTACCAGTACTGTCACACCGATGATGAAGAACTTGACCATGAACTGGATGTAGACGGGCAGACACTCCGGGACCCACGGTAGACCCTGGATCCAAAACGTGTCCAGCAGGAACAGAGAGATGAGGATGATGACCGTCAACCCCGACATGAACAGACCTGGTGGAAGGGGGGGAGAGAGAGAGGGATGCATCATGAGTAACTGCGGAGTTCAGTTGCCTGACGAAGATCTTAGGGTCGAAACATTGCAGTGCGTTGTTGCCTGAATTAAATAAGTACAAAGCGTGTTTTTTGGAGCATAGAAACATCCGTTTTCTAAAGTTTGATGCCTTGATGCCCAGCACCTGGCCTGAATATAGGCGTGAGATGTGCACACAATCCGTTTGCCTTTTAACTGCGGAGTTCAACCACAATGTGTTCTACATCAAATAAATGATACTAAGAAGATAACAAAGGAACAAATTATGACAAAAGAAGTGGTGATCTGGGAGGATGGTGACATGTTCTCCCTGTGTATCCTAATTAATATACCCTTACAGGACACATGCAGTGACCCTGGTCTCTAAACTGCCTGATGGAGGGGAAAGGAACTGGTTGGAATGAGGTGCTACGTCTGGCCAGGGAAGCTCACCCGTCAGGTGAAAAGAAGTCGCTTCGACTCCCCATACACAGAAGGAAGCATGAGGCCAGTACGCTGCCCTCCCCAGGTTGGCAGAGGAGGTCTAGCTCCCAGGATTAAAATCGTAAGATAAATGAATACATTTTTAATACCAATCACATTCCTACTTGTTTTTTTTTTGTTGAATCAAGGATTCACACTAGTATCCTTATAGGCTTAGGAAGGTTTAAAGAGAACCATGCAACCCTGTAGGGCAGGGGTGGCCAACCAGTCAGAGACTAAGAGCCACTTTTTTACCGTGTTGCTGCAAAGAGCCACATAATACAGATGGACACACATGAACATCACCCCATCCCTTCCACTCTCTCACACACACAGATCTCTGCTCGGCCAGATTTATTGTAAACGTCACACACCAACATCATAATGACTCGTAGGCCCCACAACCCGACTTCGGATTAAAATGGATGGATTAAGTAGGCCTTTATTTTCAATAATTAACATTGTGTGCACTGGCTCTGGTACACAAACTCTCAGTTGAACCAGTTCCACAAGCAAAAATATAACAATGTGAGCTCACACGCACAAAAACGATTTTATAAACATAATATAGGGAAAGAATGGCTGTGCCAGGCCCAGCAATTTTGACACTTGTCATGTGAAAGGCCCTTAAGAGCCGCATGAAACCAGCCAAAGAGCCGCATGCGGCTCAAGAGCCACAGGTTGGCCAGGCCTGCTGTAGGGTTTATTATACATTTACATACCTGCTTTGCCAATCTGTACGGCTAGTTTGGTCAGCTTTCCTTGAAGGACTGATTTCTCCTTCTTTGGTAGGTTGGTCTTCTTCTTCTCCTCCTCTCCATCCTCATTGAGAGGCTGCATTTCCACAGGGGCTCCATACTTGTTTTTTCCTACAAAAGGGACAACATTTAGAACCACTTTTGATCATATTATCACATAAACATTCCTGATTACAAGGTACTGTATCTGTTTGACTGGATTACATTAATTTAAACAACGATGAAACTGCATTAGGTGCTTCCATGGTATTTCGAACTAATGGACACACCTGTTTGGAGTTTTATATTTAAGTCCATCTTCACCTAACTCACTTTGAGCACCCATGTATTAATTCATACCTGGGCATTATGCGGCCCGGGGGCCAAATGCGGCCCTTTGGCTGACTCTGACCGGTCTGTGAAAGGGTACTGTGTTTTTTAACCAGTGGTCCGGGGACCACCAGTGGTCCTTGAGAGAGTTCCAGTTAAATATGGAAAGTTGGTTAACCAGATGTAACTCTTTGAGAGCGTAAAAATGAAAATCGGGTCCATTTGGTTTCGTTTTTACACTCTCAAGAGTTAAAATATTCATCATGTGAATTAGCCCAAGTCTACACAACTAGAGAATGTAGAAAAATGGTCATTTTTATCTGTATGTTTGACTGTTTTATTTCCCAAAATAATTGCCCACCCCTGTATTAGGTATTGTGTGTGACCTATCATTTTTTCCCCTATCTATTACTTTGACCTAAACATTACCCTGTTAGAGACAGTCCTAAAGCATCTGGTTGTCCTCGCTACAAACGGTTGCGATGCACCAGTCTAATCACATTTTGTATCACCACATTCTGTGTCTTTCTGTTTTTAGTGAAGTCTGTTTGCTCAGGCCATATGTGATAATAAAAATTGACATGTATTACATGTATGAGACATTATGGGTGGAGTGGGTGACCCTTGTCCCTCCCATTGTTACCACCCATTTCTACCCTACTGTAGGTGTGAAAAACTGTGAGTGCCTTTTTCTCAGTTTTTGCTATTTTGGGACACTCGGATGTAAATGCTCATATTCCAAAAATG
Source organism: Benthosema pterotum (assembly GCA_039105355.1). Lineage (NCBI taxonomy): Eukaryota > Metazoa > Chordata > Actinopteri > Myctophiformes > Myctophidae > Benthosema > Benthosema pterotum. The sequence goes on from CM076969.1 coordinate 12,423,008, forward strand.
CTCCAATTTCCTTGAGTGATGGATCATATGAAAGCTCACATTGCATACTTTAACAGAAAATTCACCCTGGGCTACTTGAGCCTCAATCAGATTGTGACACATAATGCAAACGTCCGCAGGGAGTAAATGTCAACTAAAAACACATGACTCTTTTAATGGGGGGGGGGGGGGGGGGGGGGGGGGATGAATACAACATGTGTGTTAATGTTCACATAATATCTTCAAGACTAAATTCTCTTCCATTTCCTTCTTGCAGGCTGTGCTGTGAACTACAGCCATTCACAGGCTGGACTCTTTGAAGCAAAGCAAAAATATGAACAGGTGCATTTTTTTCTTTATATTACAGCTATTATAGTCTATCTCTCTTAATTTCCACCTTCACTATAATCCCATGTGACGTAACGGTTAAGTCTGTGGCAGAGACACCTGAGAGATGAGCCTGGCTGGCTGACATTCTATTCCACTAAATCCTATTCAATCCATGACATTTCATTCCATTCAATTCAATGTTATCTGTCACTACTGAAGTGACGTAAAAAGCTCCACTGGTGGCTGCGATGCTCGCCCCCAGGTAGGCAATATTAAATGATGCATTTTTAAAGCGCCTTAATCCAAGGCACTTTCCATAGATTGTGCATTGCATTCACATGCAAAATCGATGCAGATACAGATGGAACCATGCAAGGCACCAACCCGCATATCGGGAGAAATGAGGGGCTCAGCATCTTCCTCAAGGACACTTTGATCGATACAACTGTCGGGGATTGAGCTGTAACCTTATGGTTCCCCCTCTGGCTGCTCTGCCAGTCAATTTCCAGTTCGATGCTGGGGTTACGTTAACATGTTGATAGACGTCGCTCAGTGGCCTTGTGGGTTGAATGTGTCCTACCAGTGCAGTCTCACAGATAGTACTACACTATCCACGGAATGCCACCTACAAATCCGTGAATATGCACTTGGGCGTGTTTTTCACAAACACTGAAGTGGCTAGTTGGGGGTGGGGCAGTTTGGGTTTTATAATATTTACTATTCTGTCCCTAACACATCGCAACTCGGACACGGCTGAGTCGGCTCTGCCGACCATCGCAATGCTCAGCGCGGCAATTCGCTTGGCTAGCGCCTCGCTCAGTGGCGCTTCACGATGCTCATGGTCGGCAGAGACGGCGCCGCTCCGTCATTTTCAATGGAAAGACGAATATGCACAGATTTATTGTAAGCGAACATGCACGGATTTTTGCCTATTCTAGGCGAGTATGGACGTAATGGGCCCCCGTGCATAAAGTGCATATTCGCCTAAACCTCATGAGACTGTGTTGGTCCTACCCTGCGATTGGAATATTGTTTCAATCCCACTCTGAGTCATACCAAAGACTATAAAATAGTGCCCAAAATGCAGCGTTAAGACACAGCCCCTCAATCTACAAAAACAGATACAGAGACCACATAATTGGCTTAATGCAGGGGTTTTCAACAGGTGGTCCGGGGACCACCAGTGGTCCTTGAGAGGGTTCCAGGTGGTCCCCAGCTAAGTTGTTTAACCAGATGTAACTCTTGAGAACGTAAAAATGAAACCAAATGGACCCTGGCGGGTCCATTTGGTTTCATTTTTACACTCTCAAGAGTTAAAATAATCATCATGTGAATTAGCCCAAGTCTACACAACTAGAAGATTAATGGTTATGGAGAGAAGCAAAAGAGATCTTTAGTTTTGGGGTCTGAGGGGCTAAAGTGTTCTCAAATGGTGGTCCGTGGTTCAAATGCTGAATAAATGGTGGGCACTGGAGTCAAAAAGGTTGAAAACCACTGGCTTAATGGAAACCATTGTTTCCCAAGGTTTTGTCCTTTATGTACATATTTTAGACACACAGATAGGAGGTGCTATTCTGTATGTGTTGATCCTTAGCAGCAATGGCACTGATTTGCTCTTTGGCTCATTGGTTTGTAATCCTTGTCTGGGGATTACAGCCCCTTTCTGGGCCGTGAGTGTGATTCTCTACAAGACATCAAATCAAAACACACACACACACACACACACACACACACACACACACACACACACACACACACACACACACACACACACACACACACACACACACACACACACACTTCGATTTCTTTATTTGAGACCACGTTTATAAAATACATTATCAAGGGCCCAAATGTTTTCTAACAGGGTTTGCAGTTATATGTGCAAACACGGTGGGATCATTACATTGAAACATTTCTGGTTTCACACAGTAATCTTTGTGAAACACACACTCACTCACTCACTCAATTTTCCGTGTGTGTGTGTGTGTGTGTGTGTCTCTGTGTTTGCGCGCAGTGTGTGTCTCTGTGTGTCTCTGTGTGTACTGTGCGCGCAGTGTGTGTGTCTGTGTGTGTGCGCACAGTGTGTGTGTCTGTGTGTGTGCTTGCAGTTTGTGTGTGTGTGTCTCTGTGTGTGCGCGGCTGCGCGCAGTGTGTGTGTGTGTCTGTCTGTGTGTGCACGCAGTGTGTGTGCGTACGGTATGTGTGTTTCTAAACACAGTAAAGGAGGCTGTTTAGCGCGGAGAACGGCACGACGGCAGGAGGGGAAAAAAGCAGCTGCCAAGCTTAAGGTCTGTAATCTCCTTGGTCCTAATCACCATTGAACGGAGAACACCTGCTGCTCTGCTCGGCCCACAGGGGCGTCGTGGTGCTGCGTGCACATGACCATATGGCCCAGAACACACAGGAGACATGCAACAGTCTGCCTGCCTGTCAGCCCTACGGTGGCAGGGCTGCTGGAAAATAATGGATTCTGATCAGGGACGTGCACACTGCACACATAGTAGCAGGGGTGTAGTGGAGGGGGGACGCGGGGGGACGGCATCCCCCCACTTCTCATATCTAAAATATTTTTAGGGGAAAAAGTAGGGTTATGTTATCACATGTTTAGAAAAACATGTTGTTAAACTACTAAACAGTGCATTTTTTGTTGTTAAAAAGTGCCCTTTCACAGGATTTCAGCCCTTGCCTCTCTAACATGAACCTGAACCTGAACACTCTGCACGTCCCTGATTCTGATGTTTTGCTTCTCTAGACGGAGTGCTGTGGTCTTTGTGTTTATGAGGTGACAGACAGTACTTCATTAGATAAGACACCTGTGGTTTTCAACCTTTTTCATCTCAGGGACCACCACGGCTGCCAACTTTTGGAAAGTGCCTGGAGTGTGATCTGGCACAAAGACCCTTTGGCCGCGGTGGCGGGGGAAAAAAATGCATTTTTTTTACCATGATTTGACACGTTTTCGCGATTATTACCATCCATTTCCCTAAATTAAGTTCTGATCCCAAACATTACATCCAATATATGTCATTAACCAATATTTTATATAATTTAAATATTTATGTTCACATCAAATGCATTTCCCAAAATCCCCACTCATTTCTGTAGTCTTATTCTAAAGCAGGGGTCTCAAACTCAATTTGCCTTGGGGCCACTAGAAGCAGAGCCTGGTTGAGGCCGGGCCGCAGCCACAGCGCGTCACCTGGACAAACGTTTTTTGCCATTTCAAGCCTATTTTTTCGCCATTTTCGCCTTCATTTCACTTAAATTTAAGTATATTCAGACTCACCAATGTGGGATAAAGAGTGTGTGTGCATATGTGGTGTTGTGTCGCACAAAAAACAAAAATAACATCTCTATAATAATATTTATATTCCTTTCTATTTCCATTCCTTCCTTCCTTTTGATACCACTGTGCTATCTGTTTCATTCATTAGCCAGTGTTGGGAATATTACTTTACCTTGTTAATATATTACTTATTAATTATTACCATCATTTTAAAGCAATATATTATATTACAATATTATTGCATGAGCAAGTGTAATATATTAATATTACTATTACATATTACTTTTTATAAAATATATAATTAAATATTTAGTATCACTATTAATGAAATATTGTGTAGGCCAGTGGCATGCGTACAATAAAGCTTGGCTTTCTGGTCAAATCCATTTGAAATCAACTTGAAAAAACGTCACTCCTTAACACAGGAGTTAAATGTATTCCTTGAATTCATGGAAGCCAGTAAATAAATTGATGACAAATGATAGAAAATAAGTAATTATTTAACTTCTGCAGTTGTCAAGATAATTTCACAAGAACACTTGCAACGAGACAGATTGACAGAAAGTAATATTGAAAGTAATGCAGTAATGCAGAAAGAAAATTATAATATATTAGATTGTTTTTGTTTAGTAATATATTTATATTACAAGTTACTGCATTTTGGTAATATATTATGTAATATATTAAGTTACGTAGTGCACATGTCCCAACACTGTCAGTAGCACATAATAGGATTATGATGATAATAACTATAATTGAACAATGTTAAATGGACTATTTACTGGACAATAGAACCTACAAACAATACACCTGGACAAAATAACTGGACCAGGCAACCCATCAACAAAGTGGCTCTGATTTGATTGTGATGGCATGAATTACAACCAATAAGGAAGCAGTAACAAAATGTTTACTTTATCTATCAATTTATATTCCTCCTAACAAAGCCAACTACAGCAATTTTGAACTTATACAGCCACTACAAAGCAGCGCCATAAAATAAATAAAATCAAAAATATAGTTTGTCAGTGTCACTGAGAAACTAGTCTTGCAAACATGACGCTAGAGTAGACCATCAGAATCGCCACTTAGGCCCAACTAGCAGCATTGGTTTCCCAATAGTTGTCATGTTTACTTTTACACATGCCTAAATAGGCTTTTATTTATTGCGCTAGCCTCTTTGAAAACTATATACCAGTTGCGCGACGTCTCATCTTTGCTGGCAATGCTGTCTGCAGTGGTCGCTCAATGGGGCTTTGAAAATACTATTCAGCACGTTCGGTTTCTGACCCCACAATGTCGCAACTTTTCTACTAGATGGCTATGATTCTATCCAGCGCAGATGTAAGCCTGCCCTGGATCAACGACAACACCGTTCACTACAAGGCAAGGGGGACACAACAGCTTGTTTTAGACTACTTACCTTAGCTCAGCGTGCTGCTTTATAATCCATGCATCCGCCCGTATCAGGCTTTAGAAAACGGCTCTGCTTATTTATCAAACCGAACGCAGTTCTTGGTAAAAAGGCAAAGTTTTCTTTTCCCTGCATGTGTTTGTAAACAAGGAGCGGTGGATAGAGAGACGCCATGACAGGATCTCGCCCGTACTGCAGCCAATGGCGTCATTGCATTTCATCAGATTGACAGTTCAGCGACAAATCAGAATGGACTATACTGCACGGGGGGATATCCGGTTCCTCTTTGCTATTCTGTGTAAATGGCAAAGCCAGTAGGCGGGCTTTAAACAGGATCTCAACAATCAACAGTCAATAGTAACAGACTGTTCTCCCGCAAATGCTTTTGGTTGCCTGGTCGGTTTGACGGGGGAACTCGTGGCCGTCGCGGGCCACTTTGTCTTGGCTCTGATTTTCGAGACCCGTGCGTGTGAAGATGGGGGTGTGGCGTGTGCTCGTGTGATATCCATCAAATCCGTGTGAGATACGGCCATTGCGTGTGTGTTGGTAGCAGTGGTGACCACCATTTATTAGCCCCACAGACCCCAAAACTAAAGCTTTCTTTTGCTTCTGTCCACAATTCCAGGCTGGATTTGAGAAACAAAACAAGCAAAACATACAAACCTCCAAAATGGCAAATCAAGATGATGAATAAATATTCATCTCTTATATAACTATAAGAGACTCAACTACAAATATAACTCTTGACAGTGTAAAAATGAAACCAAATGGACCCGCCAGGGTCCATTTGGTTTCATTTTTACGTTCTCATGAGTTATACTGTATTTGGTTAAAACAACTTAGCTGGGTACCACCTGGTACCCTCTCAAGGACCACTGGTGGTCCCCGGACCACCGGTTGAAAACCCCTGCCTTAGTGTGGACGTTTTGCACAATGATGTCTTCCCTTTTTAATTTAGGGTTTCTTCCTGGAGGCTGAAATCTTGACCGTCAACTTGCCAATGAAAAGCAATTGTGATATAGTGACATCACATCCCCCCTTTCATCATACAATCCATAGCTGCGGGGTGCATGCCAACGAAATCATAATCCTTAAAGGTAAGGCTAAAATGCTGCCTCGCCCCATACAATGAATTACACTCCCCCAAGGATTCATACAACGAACATACCAACCAGCACAACAGGAGTAATTTGGGGTAAAGTACAGTATCTTGCACATGGACACTTTAAAATTTACATTTGACGTTTTGAACCGCTGACCCATGGTTCAATGGACAACCTGCTCTACCTCTAGCCTTTCACCAGACTCGTTTCTACGTTGAAGTTTAAATTCAACTTCAACGTTGCAACTCCGTTTGGCAAGGAGCCTATCTCCCCTAGTCAGCGTGGGTTATGAAGGTTGAAATACAGCCGAGCACAGCGAGCAGGGGTGTAGTGGGGGACACGGGGGGATGGCGTCCCCCACTGCTCACATCTAAAATATATTTGGGGCAAAAGTAGGTCTGTTTTTTGTCTTGTTATTTACTTTTATGGATACAATTAGGCATTGTAAACAATCTTTCTCAATATGCTGCTACACTTGTGTCTGTGTGTGTTGTGCAGGTGCACGCAAATGCAAGTGTGCATGCACGTGTCTTAAAGGGGGAATTCCACTAATTTTCAATATTTTACTATGTCATACCCAGTGTTGGTCTATATTACTTAGGAAAGTAACTTCTTTACTTTACTCATTACCCCTTAGACAAAGTAATATCATTACTTTACTTATTACTGGAATTGAAGAGTAATATATTACATATTACATTATTACTTTCCCAAGTTCTCAACACCGCCTTAAAAAAATAGAGAAAATAGAGAAAATAGAGATGTACAACATAATCTGTTTAGCGAGCTCTTTTTAGAACTGAATCCAATTTATTGGAATAATAATACAGTAGTCTCCAATCTCACAAACTGTACCTGAAAACAAAGCCAACAAAATCTGTCTCTTTGACTTTTTAAACTTCACAATTGTTTTCAAAGACAGTTGAGGTCTTGTATTTTAAAATAAAATACAAAATAAAGCAGTAAGCGATTTGTAGTTTACATAGCTGTGCGCAGGATGCAGCGTGTGGACTAGATCTACAATCTACTGCACATCTCTGTTGTTACAGTACCTGTCGATAGCTTGTAAATCTGTTCTATTTTTGCATGCAACAACAAGCTCATTTTAAAAAAGTAACTTGGCGTTACTTGCAAAGTAATGCGTTACTTATTACCCATTTTTGCAGAGTAATCTCGTTACTTTACTTTTTGGAGCAAAAGTAATAATATTACAGTAATATGTAATTTAAAATTAGTTACTGCCCAACACTGCTCATACCTTAGAGATGTTGTGTGGACATGATAAAAAAGTTCCCCCATTCTGTGTTTCCTAGAAATGGAGGTCTGAAAAAAATCATTAGCATGGTGAAATACATCTTGATGACATCATCAAGATGTGTTTCACCATTCTAATGAGTTTCTTTTTCTTGCTAGGGTCCATTTGGTTCATATTTGTACACTCTCAGAAAAAAAAAGAAAATTGGTGGAATTCCCCTTTAAGAGGCGTCCCCCCACTTCTAAAAGTCCCACTACAACACTGCAGTCAAGGCTTCTGATTTGTTTACCTTTGTTGGAACAATATCGAATCAGAAACAACGTCCCTATGCAACATGTGACGTCTTGAGTCAAGCAGGCACTTGCCAGACTCAGTTGCGGTAACATTCAGAAGTTGAATGTTGCAGCGGCAGATGAGGCTGGGCCCAGGCTACTACCGTATTTTCCGGACTATAAGGCGCACTTAAAAGCCTTTAATTTTCTCAAAAAGGTTTACCTTATAATCTGGTGCGCCTCATAGTGCAGAAAATACGGTAAATGTTTTATACTAGATATTGTAAGTCACACATCAAGCTGGGTGTCACATTATTATGAGATACAGAAAAATGCTTACCTTTCTTCTTTCCTTTGTCATCCTTTTTATCTGTAGATAAAAGAGGAAAGAAGCATTGTTTGATATAATAATATTGCTGATATGCTTTGTTAAATCTTTAATGCGATAAAATAATATGAAATTATTAACGCTCTTTCGTAAGTCTGCCATTTTTGAACTATATGCGAATATATATAAAAATTTAAACAAAACTTTATACCGTAAAAACAATATTCAGTTAAAACTGGCAAATACATAGAGATTTTATGTTCAAACACAATAAATTATATAATACTGTATTGTCCCAAATATAAGACGACCCTGGTTATAAGAAAACCCCCATTTTCTTAAGACCCATTTGTTTTAAAAAGAACATTGAATGTAAAATAATATAGACATCAAATATAAGATGACTCCATTTTGTAGGATATTCCCTTCTTCCCTGAAAACAAAAAACACTGTCTTATATTCAGGCGAATAGGGTACATGACCCAGTCACTTCAAAATAATTGAAGAGACTTTGGTTGTGATATGTGTTAGTGCTTGGTACTTATTCACTAAATCTGATTTCAGATTCATAGAACATGTACCAGCAATACAGATGTACCATTCCACCACTTCAGGCTTTATTATACCTTTCCTGCATTTTGTCCTGAAATACTTTGCTCTGTTTAGACTTGCAAATTTTTAGACTTGCAATGCCCGTTTTCGACACTTCTTTTCATTGTAAAAAAATCTGGATAGCATTTCCATAACACCTTTGCAAATGACAATGTTCTGGCAATCTACTGACAATCGGCTGTCTTGCCAATGGCATGTGAAGTTCTCAAATGCCACTGCGCACACCCATCCGATCGATATGTCTGAGTGATAGTGTCAAGGGCTTTATCAGAGTACCCGTTTGTCTGTACCCTCTTTCTTCCTATATATGGAGATGCCTGCTATCATTACTATATGCCTAATTGCCTATACATTTTGACTGCCTTTCCTAATATGGGCATATTGGTGGGAGCTGGTTTTCCAAGTTTCATTACAGTGCTGCTACTGTGATTGGTCAGCCCAGTGCACTTGGAAACTGTGGATGGTAGCAATCCAGGAATCCCGAATTGGTGTTGTTGGCTAGTCCTCACTCTCGCAGACTGATCAGGTCACAACTGAGTCACTGAGCCACTGAGTGGCTCATGTTCATTTGAGGCAGCAACCCTCCATCGTGGTCAAAACTACTTTATTCCCTACAAGTACTTCCCACAGTCCTCAACACCCAGCGGATTCTACCGAAAATCAAGCCAAGTATTCCCAGTAGGCTGCTTATTAACACTGTAACTACTTTATAGCTTCCTTCATAACATTACAACACCAGCCAATGCCACACTGTACAACAAGCCCCATTGACTTTGCATTGGATCTGCATTAAACATGGTTTCCAGATGGCCCTTGTGGCCACGCGATCGACTCAATTTCCGTTTCCATCCATCCATCTATCTACTGTCTGTCCATAATAATATACAACTAGATGGTTCTGTGCTTGCTGTAGTCTTGTTCTAGCCTGTTCTAGTAGCCATGCAAATGACCATAATGCATCATTCTGATTTGACTGTGGTCATCTCCATAATATGCCGACAATATACGTATGGTATATATAACACCATACTGTATGTGGTCAGTCCTCCTGTAGGCCAATTCTAATTACGGTAATACATAGGATATTACAACCAATTCCATGTGTTAACACAAACTTCTGACTAAATAATTGGATAGATTGGAAGACAGGCTCCATAAATGCATAGTAACATGTGGCAGCAGATGTTACAGAGAAATCAGTGACCCATTATGCTTTGCAGTCTGTGGTGGTGGTTCAATCGCGCAATGATTGTAATGTACTGGATTTAAACAAAAGCGACTTTAGAAAGTAAAAGTAACAATACCCAAAACTGGTTATTAAAAGCTTGTTTGCCACCTACTTTTCTTGTCTTTCTTCTCTTTCTTTTTCCTTTCTTTTTCCTTCTTTCTTTCCTCCTTCTCCTTTTTCTTCTTCTCCCTCTCAGACTCGTCTCCCTCGTCGTCTCCGTTCTCCCCGGCTCCCAGCAGGGTGAAGATGATTCCTGTCTGAGAGTTGACTCCCACCGCCGTCACCAGGACTTTACCGGAGCCTTCCATGACATGGGTGCCTGGATGGGGAGAGGAATGTGGACATAACGGTGAGCAGGAGCGGATATAACGTGTCTCATTTGGGGGGGGCAAGAGCGGATATAACATGTTGGAGGGGCAAGAGAAAATGGTATGGGTGCGGCTTCATGATGAAGCCGCACCCGTTTTCGGTTACAGGACCCATTTTCGGTTACGGGACTTTTATTACACAAGTAAAGCATCAATAATAACATCAGTTGCAGGGATTAAAGTAAAAAAAAAATCTTGAGACTGAAAATGATCTTTTGCAAATAAGTGCTGAGCTAACTAAATGGCCCCTGTGAAATCCTCAGGACTGAAATCAGTACCTAGTACTGAGAACTTTAATCCCTGCAGTTGTTGTTGGAGTTGCAACAGACACGCAGCATGCATAAAGCTAAAGGTCTGACTCAGAGAGTTTTCTGTTTTCAATGACAAAATGCTGTTGGTTTAGTGGTGCCAAAATTGTACTTAGTAGCAGTAGTAGTGTTTCAAATCATTTTAAATATAAGCACTTTAATTTGAAATATCTTGGGTTGTTTTGCATCATGCCATCATGTTTGGTGGGGCAGACTGGGCATTTAGGGGGGCATTGCCCCCCCATGCCCATGCCTAGATCCGCCCCTGACGGTGAGTGAGTGAGTGCCGCAATTAGTGCACTCCAGAGCCTAGGTAACTACTCAAAATCATTCCTGATTCTCATGACAACCAGTGAAGAGATAGAAAGAATCTTTCTTTCTTAGGATGAATAGTCTGGGAGTAACAACACGTTGGACCGAAATCTTAACATTGTTGTGTCCCACAAAATGTCCCAGGTTGGGCCTCAAAGGATGGAATTTGGGGGGTAGAAAGTACTGAGACAGCCAGCATTTAAAGGAACGCTTCACACATATTGCAAAGAGATATTTTAATGATGTTTTAAGAGACAAGAAACACATTCCTAGAGCTTTATGCGAGTATGATTTACTGTACCGGTATATTTGTTTGTTAATGTAGTACCAGCAATGTCATGTACACCTACTTCCTGGACTACATGTTGTCTAAGGGGAAAAAGCATACAGTAATTAAAATAAATTGTAAAAGGGTTGAGGTGTCCCTTTAATGTCAGAAAGATATGTGAGCATCCAGGACAGTTGTCTGCATCCCCTGGTTTTTGAGGGATGTGTTGTGTACAGTAACTGCATGTCACCCTGCCTAACAATGAAAATGGATGTTGTGCATGGCTGTTGTGAATAATGACCCAGGGGAAGCATGCACACACCACCTGGGGACAGTCGCTGATGCCAACCCAATTTTCCAGGCATTTGATTAAAATAGAATGATCAACAATATCAAAAGCTGGGCCAAGATGTAGGGGGATTAAAATTGAGCAATTCCCAGAATCAGCAGTGAACTTTAATAATAATAATAAAAAAATGTTGTACTATGGTAAGCACCAAGGCCGAAAAACACAGTTTAATTCATAAACAAGATCAACTGAGTGGACAAAATAATTTCTAAACTTTTGGATAAACATTGGCAGTGTGAACACAGGTCCAGTGAACACAGAGCAGGTTGTAAGTCAGCTAGTTCTGCTATTATAAGCAATACGTATACATACGTGTATACAGCAATTTTCATCTAAAAGTCATATTTCATATTTTGGTCCATGTTTCCCGTCGGACAAGTTAGTTGACGCACACACATCCGGTTCCGGTCGGTCCGTCTCTTATTTGGGTCCCTCTGCTAGCAGGAGGCGACCACTGCTCGCTGCCGCTAGTATTGGGATCGTATCAAACCAGCGACGATGAGCGACGTAGCGTGACGTACTTGGATCAACCTAAACAGCACCGGTTGTAACTATTATTTGCCAATGGTAAGCGAGACGTAGATCTACTGCAAAGGCACTCGGGGTGTTCATCATGAAATCGCATATTTCCAGTCATTAGTCAGTCACTCACACCACACATGTAGTCATGCCTCGTTACATTACGCAATGTCATCAATATTAAGACCCATATGGAGACCCCTGATGTCATCAATAATGGCCAACATTTCTACATCTCTCCTCAAACATCAAAGGCTTAGATTTCCATATAGTGAGCTGCCCTGTTCTGACATTCCATGTGTTGATCCTTCCCCATCCATCCCTCCTCTTCGATGTCTCCCTTTTGACCAATAACGTTTAAACTCTGAAAATTAAGATCTTACCCTACGTTTTAACGGCGGGCGACGGACAAGCAACGTCGGCCGATATGTGCGATATGTCCGGCGGTCATTACCGTAAATTCTCGCTTTGAATGGCATGCAAAATGAGTACCGTAAATAATTGTGCTGTGGTGCACTGAAAAAATAGTATGGTGGAGGAGGAAGCAGGAGGAACCAAACTGCATCGAATGGTTTGGGGTCGAGGGCAAAAAAAGCAGCACTTGGCTCTGATTGGTTATCCCCCGCCAAACGTCGGCCGATTCGGCCGAAAAGCTCACCAATTTTTATTTTTCCGGCCAACGTCGCCCACCCACGTCGGCCGACGTCGCCCACCCACGTCGGCCGACGTCGCCCGTTCTGCTGCTGTTGCCCGAATCGGCGGCTCCCATAGAGAAACAATGGATGTCGGGCGACGTTGCTTTATCATTGTCCACCGTCCCCCACTGTTAAAACATAGGGTCACCCTCCATGCCAAAACCCAAGCACTGGCCCAGCAGTCTGCCGTCATCCAGGCAGATGCATACATAAAGGGCAAGAAAGGACGCTTCTCGATCCTCAGGCGTCTAACTACGATAGTTATCCAGGGGTGGATCTAGGCATGGGCATGGGGGGGGGGGGGGGGGGGGGGGCAATGCCCCCCTGGCCCCTAAATGCCCAGTCTGCCTCATCAAACATGATGGCATGCAAAACAACCCACGAATTAAGGTGCTTATATTTAAAATGATTTGAAACACTACTACTGCTACTAACTAAGTTCTGGCGCCACTAAACCAACAGCATTTCATCATTGAAAACAGGAAACTCTCGGAATCAGACCTTTAGCATGCTGCGTGTCTGTTGCAACTTCAACAACTGATGTTAGTATTGATGCTTTTCTTGCCTGGGTGCGACTTCATCAGCCCCCCCCCCCCCCCCCCCCCACACACACACACACCCCAGTAGGGAAATGTTACAGCCGCCCCTGTAGTTATCATATTTTGTCTTGTAACTTCACACAGTCGGCGTCAGCCAGAGAGAGCAAAGTGAGATGGAACGATACCTTACCAAACAGCAGTGCTGGCCTGGGAGACATCTGCAACACAGCGGAGAGAGAGAGAGTAGCAACACAGCGGAGGGTGAGTGAATTACCTGACAGCAGCATTGGGTCTTTGTCCAAGGTCTTCTTGACATGGTCTGATTCTCCAGTCAGTGAGCTTTCATCAATCTTCAAGTCGTTCCCTTGAATCAGCACTCCATCAGCAGGGAGGAGGTCACCTGAAACCACATGCACAAAGAAACACAAATAATAATGGACTATGTGTATGATTCACACAAGCACATGCAAGTGCATGCATGCATTGCACACACACAAACATGCACACGTGGCGTGCACACACACGCACACACATGCACACACTAGGGTTGACACATGTGTCTGACAAAAATCCTGGACATTTTGACCATCCAGTTGGCGGCCTATTATTGACGGCAATTATCTGCCTTTTGGTCAGAAGCGACGCACCTCTTTTAACTTCTAACCCAGAAATATCACACACACACACACACACACACACACACACACACACACACACACACACACACACACACACACACACACACACACACACACACACACACACACACACACACACACACACACACACACACACACAGTATTACTCATTTAATGCTAATTTCTTCTTTCACGGCAATGTTTTTTTATATTTTATTTTTCAATTTCACACAGGAAGCACTGTTTAAGGAAAACGATTTGCTATTTGCATTCCCTATCATCATTATGTAAATAAGGGATCTGCCATTTGCAAATGTGTATTTATGCTATGCAAGTACCTTATTTAAATAATACTGTAGGAAGCAGGAATGCATCTCCAGTGGCCAGATACTGGAAAATGGAAAAAATGAAAGTGGTTGCTTCTAGCCTCCTGAGATGTTCAGGACCAGAATCAGTGACTCACTAACTGGTTCCACTCACTCTAAACGCGTGTGTGTGTTTGAGGCGAGTGACTCAGGATCTCCTGAACACTGTCTGTGGTGGTCCCTGGGGGGTCTATGGAAGTGCCGCAAGCCGATGATGACGACAGACCCAGGAAATTAATTTTCTGCATTTTCCCCATAGACTTTAAATAAAGACCTTAAATAAATACCTCGTCATGAAAGCGGCAGAGCTGCAACGCTCTATTCCCCCTACCCGAGGTAGTAGTAGAGCTTGTACTGCACATCACCGGTGCACTTTAAAGGGAAATTCCACCCATTTTCAACATTCTAATATGTCATTAGTATACCCTGAGTAAAAGAATGCTAATTTTTGATCTATGTTTGCCTGTTTTGTTTCTGTGGGGCTATATATTAAGGGCTATGGTGTCAAAATGGTTGGTCTTACTCTACTTTTATCTATTAAATTAACATTACGCAGAATTTTGTTCAGCCTTTAGTCTTGGCCCTCCACAATATTTTATGCAAGTCATTTGGCCCCTTGGGAAAAATAATTGCCCACCAGTGGTCAAGATGTATTTTCACCATGTTAATGGATTTCTTTAGACGCTTCTTTTTTCTGAGAGCGTACAAATTTGTACTGCCCACATGAAACGTGGTCTCGCATACATAAACTACTGTTCTAAGAGGGATCTTTTCTCACAGTTTTCTCAGGAACTATGAGCGCTGTCCATGGTTTCGAACAACCAAGCAAGGTTCGGACCTGATTTGTACTTTTTCCACGATTAGAATATAAATGTTGCTGGCAAAAGATCGTCAAACATCATTAGAAAACGATTTCTCACTCACAGAATTTTACAGATAATATGTAAGGCAAACATCATTCACCATATTTGACTTGTGCGATGTCGCCCACTACGATGTCTGACACAGCGATTTGGATGACTTGACCGCCGCGCACCACGGTGAACTTCTGCTCCTGTTCGATGCGACTCTGGAGGCCACGGAACTGCTTCTCTTTGCTCCAGTCGTTGAAGGCGGTCACCAGCACCACGCAGACCACCGACAGTAAGATGGCGGCGCCCTCGATCCAGCCTGTGTCTCCCTCAGTCTCGTCTTCCACCCCGGCCGCCATCCTTCCACAGTCTGGAAGAGAAAGTGACGTTTAAAGTTATGGGAAGTGATTTCACTTTTGTCAGATACCACCCATTTTTTTCTGTTAAAATGCTCTATTATAAGGTGTGCAGACCATATATGGAGTTTCCCCCCTCCCCCACGTTAGCAGAGGAGCTAATAAAAGTTCCCCAGGTGGAGGGTGAATTCTCCTCCAATCAGGATCGTCCGCAGCAGGTTCACATAGTGTAGCTACTCTTGGGCGCCCCTAGCGCACCAGGCTGGTACTACACCATGAATTTCAAATCACTTACCCTACATTTAATTTAAACATGCCAAAAGAAAAAAAATCACACTGGTGTGAACAGAGAGGCCCAGCAACTGTATGTACTCCCACGCACGTGCTTAGATCAGCCAACACCGGGAAACTGGCAGGACATTCACTAAAACAAGCCGAGACAATGCTCCACACATCCCTCCTCCTCTGCTTCCGTAGACAGAAGGGAGATTGGACTACCAATTACAGTCAGAACCGCAGGCTCACTCCCAATCTTCTGCCAGCAATTTGAAAACCCACCTCAAGACAAAATATAGACGAGACAAAGAGTAGTGCAGCAGACCAGTAAAGTGCAAACTGTACACCTAACTTGAGGTGAAGGTGCTAAGCTAACTAAGTGTGGTAAAGCGGCAGTAGTGTGAAGCTAACCGCATTCCCTACGGGGACAAATAAAGGTTTCAATCAATCAATCAATTAACAGACAGCTAGACAGGACTAGACAGGACATATATATATATATATACTACAACTAGAAACTATACATCTAAATAAATACTGTATACTAAAACTATATAAGCTACAACTAAACAAAGCTACAACATACAGCCTACTATGTGAGGTGAGGTATACATGTGCAAATCTAAAGCAGTGAAGAAAGAGAGGCATACACCAAGTACATACAGTATCTTTCTATTTACATTACTGCAAAATGTTAGCAAGTATGATTAGTTACAGTCTTGATGATGAATTGCAGTTTACTTCAACAGACTGCATACAGAGGACTGCCAAACAGTGACAGGAAATCAAATGGAGGGAGACTACAACTTAACCACTACAACTTAACCACTTAACCAGATGTAACTCTTGAGAAAAAAAAAAATGAAACCAAATGGACCCTTGCGGGTCCATTTGGTTTCATTTTCACACTCAAGAGTTAAAATATCCATGTGAATTAGCACCATTTAATTAAGGAGTCTACACTGTTTTGTTTGCAGAATCCAGCCTGGAATTGTGGACAAAACCAAAAGAATTATTTAGTTTGAGGCCTTTGGGGCTAAAGTGTCATCAAATGCTGGTCCGTGGCTCAAATGCTGAATAAATGGTGGTCCCTGGTGGGTGTCAAAAAGGTTGAAACCCCCTGATCTGCAATGTTATTATCTCCACAAGATTTCCAAAGGCAGGACATTATGTTTGTCTCTCTGTCTGCCTGTGAGCAGCTAATCCCCAAAACCACACTCAGCGACAGCAGTGAGTGGCAGTACAGTGCACCCATTCACACCTCACACATGTCACACTGCAGGACACACTGTGTCCAACGCTGCTGAGCATCACTGACGTTCCCCAATCACCTCTGTCGGAGCCAAGTTGTAACAATGTAATTATTTTAAATTATTTTTTTGTGATTTCTATGTGATTTTAATATTGTATGGCTTATGATTGCAAATATTTGAAATGGTTGTTTTATTTAGATTTGCTGTACTTTGGTTGACAATTATGTTGCTGATGCTGTGGCTGGGATGGAGTGCTCTGGGTGGTGGCTGGGAGCTTGATTGCTGTGTATGGGCTGGTCAGGGCGGGCCCTTGATTAGCCTGTTTGGTACAGAGGAGTAGCTGCAGTATACAGTGCACAGAGCAGTTGGACAAGAAAGCCTGGTATTAGTTTGGAGGGATACGGTTTTTGACCATAGTTTATTTTTGAGTTTTGAAAGACTTTGTTTGTGACCACTTTTATTTTTTAAGTAGAACTTCAAATCTTCAAAAATTTGAAGAATATATGTGTGGATCCTTTCAACTCGAAGATAGACACGAGTCATAGGTGTCTCACCACTCACAACCTCTAAAATTGTGCTTCAACTAGCTCAGATTATGTGCCAGCTAAAGAACTTCTCTAATGTTTCTCTGTTTGTCAGCTGCATCACAGCTGGCAGGGGTCTATGGAGCACTGCAGGCTTATGATGACCACAGAACCAAAGCAAGAACAGTCACCCAACTCCCATCACCACCAGGAAGGGATGAGGTAGGGATGACTGCAAGTCAAGTTCTTTGTGGTATAAATAAATAACAGAGAGACCATCTACAATTAGAGACAGTGTTGCTCTCAGTCTGCATAACTAACATGACCTATTGACTCTTTGGCTGTGTGTGTGTGTGTGTGTGTGTGTGTGTGTGTGTGTGTGTGTGTGTGTGTGTGTGTGTGTGTGTGTGTGTGTGTGGTGTGTGTGTGTGTGTGTGTGTGTGTGTGTGTGTGTGTGTGTGTGTGTGTGTGTGTGTGTGTGTGTGTGTGTGTGTGTGTGAATTTACATTTACAGTATTAATTAGTTTTGGTAGGGCCAAACTCTTCATCATTTAGCTGTGGACCACCAGGAACCCAATCAAGGACCACTGTTTGAAAACCACTGACTAGTATACGATGTATGGCTGAAGCTGTGAAGCTAGACAATTACATGTTATGGCCGTGTAATATGTTCTTTTAAAACACAAACATCAAAATCATAATTCATTATTATACATGTTATATAGAATGGAAAAGAAAAGACTGTCAACTTACTTTCTCTGTCGGCATCTGGAGGTTTATAAAAAGAAAGGCCTAGTGATATCATGGCTGCCACCTCAAGGATGATTAGTGTCACATCTTGCAATGCTTCCCACACTAATTGAAGAAAGGTCTTTGGCTTTTTGGGAGGTATAAGGTTCTTTCCAAATTCTGCTTTCCTTCTGTCGATGTCCTCAGAAGAGCCGTCTAAGCCTAAACAAGAAGAGAACCAAAGGAACAATAATCAGTAAACAACATAGACACGTGTGTGTGTGTGTGTGTGTGTGTGTGTGTGTGTGTGTGTGTGTGTGTGTGTGTGTGTGTGTGTGTGTGTGTGTGTGTGTGTGTGTGTGTGTGTGTGTGTGTGTGTGTGTGTGTGTGTGTGTGTGTGTGTGTGTGTGTGTGTGTGTGCGTGCGTGCGTGTGTGTGTTATTATGGGTTAATGCAGGTACAGCACTAGAGGTGGGACGATTCACTTACCTCACGATATGATACAATATTGATATTTAGGGTTCTGAATCGATTTATATTGCGATTCTTAGTTATGCTGCGATTCGAATTGATATATCGATATGTTGCCACAAATGACGGTGTTTCTATTATACTACAACATTTTAAAGGGGAATTCCACCCATTTTCAAGTTTTTTTTCTGAGTGTGTACAAATGGAATCTAATGGACCCTAACGGGTCCATTTGGTTTCATTTGTACACCCTCAGGAAAAAAGGTCCTAAAAAAATCATTAACAGGCACAACTTTAACACCATGTTAATGATTTATTTCAGACCTCAATTTTAGGAAACAGAATGGGGGGGAACTTTCTTTACAATGTCCACACAACATCTCTAATGTACAGTAAAACGTTGAAAACGGGTGGAATTCCCCTTTAAAACAATTCTAAACAATATGGACTGTGACAAGTTCAATCAACTACAATATATTAAAGCAATTTTAAACAATATAGATAACGACAGTCAGTCTTTCATGAACAAATTATTGAACATACATAAATACATAAATATTAAAAAAATCGATTTTGAAACTGGCGATTCGATATTGATATCATGGCATTAAGCATTGCGATATATTGGCATATCAATTTTTTTTTGCCCACCCCGTATAAAGCACATTTAAAATACTGTCAATGTAGGCACTGACTACACCAGGGCTGGGCAATTATTTTTCCCAAGGGGCCAAATGAGATACATAAAATATTGTGGAGGGCCAAGACTAAAGGCTGAAATGAAGTCTGCGTGGTATTAATTTAATTTTCAAGATAAAAGTAAGAGTAAGACCCACCATTTTGACACCAGGGCCCTCTATTTATTCAGTATTTGAGCCACAGAGGACCATCATTTCATGACATTTTAGCCCCACAAATACCCCAAAATTAAAGATTTATTTTGTTTTTCTCCACAATATCAGGCTGGATTTTACAAACAAAACAGGATAACATAGATCAAAAATGACCATTCTTTTACATTCTCTGATTGTGTAGACTTGGGCTAATTCAGATGATGAATATTTTAACTCTTGAGTGTAAACATGAAACATAAGTGCAAAAATGAAACCAAATGGACCCTTGCAGCTCCCCGGGCTGGTCAGAGTCAGCCAAACGGCCGCATTTGGCCCCTGGGCCGCATAATGCCCAGGTATGGACTCACTACACTGTCTCTCTGTATTTTATGTACTGTGCATGCACAGTAGGTCCTCACCTTGATAATGCTTACTGCTGAAGGCCTAAATTGTAACACCACCACCACTGTGTAGCATTAGTAACTAATTGATAACATGGTGTTCAATTCCATGTTGTAGCTTTAAGTGACCGGTGGTTTTCAACCAGTGGTCCTTGAGGAGGTTCCAGATCCAGATCTGGGTCCAATCATTGAGAGTGTAAAATGAAACTCAACAAACCTTTCTGGGTTACATTATATGCTCTCAGTCTCAACAGTTTCAACAGTTTTCATTTTTGCATTAGTCAAGTCCAGTACAATTAGAGAATGTGGAAGGATTTTATTTTGATTGTTTGCTTGTTATCTCTACTGTGGTACCACATGTGACATAAATACAGAGCAAATCTCATCAATTTGTGGTCTGTGGCCCAAATACAGAATAAATAATGTACCTTGAAATGAAAAGGGTCGAAAACCATTGATTTAGATCAAATCGATAAGAGCAGAGCTGACATTGGAAATGTCAGCAATGCAGTGAGAAGCCCTACTGTGAACAGTCTGCCAGCTCACAGCCAACAGGTCCACACAACACTTCATAGTTACCGCATCTCCTTCTCGGGTATGGCCGAGCAAAGACCATTTCTTTTTCATTACATCTTCAGGCAGTTTAAATAAATATTAAGTATTAACAATTAAAGTTTTAATTTTGATGACATGTTGAACAAAAAAGGCAACGAAAAGATGTTTTTTTCCCCCCACTGCACTACTGCCTGCAGTCAGTGTTGCCCGAGTTGTATTGTAAGTGACAAAGGAAAAACCTTTAACGTTGAATATTGTTGGTACATTGTCTCTTGCTAACCCATGTGCTCAATGTTGCTATGCCCATACTGTCATAGTTTACTGTATCATAAGGTTAAGTAAACCTTTAACCTTGAATACTGAAGATATTCAATTCTATTTTCTAGCTCATTGTGTGCTTTCCCATTCAGTGCATACCCAGTACTTATACTGTACATGATGCACAATGAGCACCAAAATGTCATCCTGTGTCAGTCTGACTCTGACTGCCCTGTCTACTATCATACGTCTCTCCACAAAGCATTGGATAAACATAGGCATGTATAGTATGCGAGATGTACTGTACGTTGTATGTGCCATCGACATGAATACATTTACTGGCCAAATGTAGGTTACAACCAAAGTCCTGTGCTTGCTCTGACCTGCTGAGATGGGTCAGCAGCATGCTTATATGTTCTAAATCCCTCTAAGCAATGCATCTCCTCCTCACACCGTATAAAGCTTCTATTTCCAACCCAGTAGTAGTAGAGTGTAGAGTGTCTCGCAGGCTAGAGGGAACCAGCAACCTTCTGCCTGAACCAAGGATGGATCTTTTTGTTTGGAACCTATAGCCCTTATTCACCCGTTTTGTGGCGAGATCCAAGCGTGTTGCCACACTCCCTCTATAGTACGCTAGGGTGGACTGGCCCTGACATTTCCGGCCCTGAAGTCTATCGTAAACTTTAATTTGTATGAGTTGCTCTGGATTAAGTCGCTGGATTAAGGCTGTCTGCAAAATAGGCCTACCTAAATTGTAATTGTAATAGTAATAGTAATGTAATAGTATACAACCGATCAATCAACTACCAATGCTTGGTAGGTTAAGGTGAGTAGGATTAAGGTAAATCAATCTGCCACCAGCTGTCATATAAATTGAGATATAATAACGTAGTGTCTTGCACTCTGTTTTTCTACGGTTGTGGTTGTCAGTCAAATTATTTTCCTGTTGTATGCAAGCAACACGCTGCTGGTGACATTTTAATGCTATTTTTCAGTCTTGACACAGCAGGAGGGGAAGGAGGAGGACGAGAGCAAGGGGAAATACTAGCAGTGTTTATTGAGTGCATGTGTTAGAGGCCATGCTGGATAAATAAGTAATGGCTAAAAGGCAAATGTCAAAAGACAGAATGGGAAACTGAGTGTGAAACCTTTGGCTCAGACAACACCGTACGGCCATACCTGGGCATTATGCGGCCCGGGGGGCCAGAGGAAGGTTTGGAGACTTATTTAAGTGAAGATAAATGGACTACTTCAGTGTTTACAAACAATTTACAGAAGCATTACATCAATGTACATGGAACTTGGAAAGAACACGTTATTTCAACCAGTTCCTGTCCCCTCCATGTTTTTTGTGAGGGCACATACCCTAGGGGACACGGGGAGAACATGTAAACTCCACACATACAGTAAAGACCCTTTCACCAACCCTGCCTCGAGTATAGGTTAGCACCCACAGTGTCCCTACTAGTGGGAGTTGAACCCTGGACCTTCTAGCTGTGAGGAGACAGCACCTAGCACTGTGGCACCATGCCCCAGGACTTGTCTTGTCTCTTACTTATACAGGATCTCGTGTGCATTATTAACATTTTAGTTTATTTTTTATTTGTGGTCAAAATTGTCAATATTAAAGTATTTAGTCTTTAATAGTCTTTAATATTTTAACACGTAAAAATGAAACCAAATGGACCCTTGCAGGTCCATTTGGTTTCATTTTTACACTCTCAAGAGTTAAAATATTCATCATGTGAATTAGCCCAAGTCTACACAACTAGAGAATGTAGAAGATTAATGGTCATTTTGGTCTGTATGTTTTGCGTGTTTTGTTTCTGAAATCCAGCCTGGACAAAAGCAAAATAAATCTTTAGTTTTGGGGTCTGTGGTTCTAAAATGTCCTCAAATGGTGGTCCTTGGCTCAAATGCTGAATAATTGGTGGGCCCTAGTATCAAAAAGGTTGAAAACCCCTGTTCTATGAGGTTCAAAAGGATTTCAATTCAGGCTTCAAATCTAGCACACTCAAGCTGCTACAGGTAGCACACAATTTTATCTGTTGTGAATTTATTTAAAATGTCACTAGAGTTGTGGCATCTCATTTTCAAGGTCCTCAGATATAACACAATACATGAGTTGTAACAATTCTGTAACCGTTAAACATTGTTTTTTCCTTTCCTTCCTTCCTTCCTTAAAACAAACGTGATGATCAACAACTCTGCTTCAACCCAAGGCAGCAATAAATAGTATGAACTAGGTGCTGTTCCTGTAATCTTTGTCGTGATCATCAGTGTCAGTGCATAAATAAAAGTACAGATTGTAAGTTCAGCCACAAGAATCTTCTTCTTGCTGTGAAGATTGAATAATTTATAGCATAGCAATCATACAAAAACGACCTGCTCAATGACTCACCTAAGCAGTAAAGCACGCAATTGAAATGCATTAAAAATGCAAAGATTCTACCACAAATTAATTTATGCCCTCATTGCTGTTAATAAATAGCATTTTTGGCCTTTAAGATGCCCAGGACATTTGAACACGCCTATTTAGTGAGTTTGTAAACTAGTTACCGTACTATTATAGACTACGGGTAGTAATTCTTTACTTATTTGAACTAATCTGCATGGTGTATGTCAATTAAATATAACTACCGTAATTTCTGGACTATAAGCCGCACCTGAATATAAGCCACACCAGCTAAATTTGGGGCAAAATACTGATTTTTCCTTGTATAAGCCGCACCTGACTATAAGCCGCACCAGGCTTATAGTCAGGTGCTTCATGTTAAATTGTGAAAAAAGTTGAAAACCACTAACAACAACTTCACCCCACAGACCCCAAAACTAAACATTTCTTTTGGTTTTGTTCACAATTCCAGGATGGATTTTTGCAAACAAAAGAGGCAAATTAGACCAAAATGAACATGACTTATGACTTAATTAATTAATTAAGTGGTGCTAATTTAGATGTTGAAATCATAACGCTTGAGAGCGTAAACATGAAACCAAATTGACCCGCCGGGGTCCATTTGGTTTCATTTTTACGCTCTCAAAGAGTTACATATGGTTAACCAACTTTCTATCATTTAGTCTGCGGAGCCCACCTGGAACCTGGAAAATCCATAGATTGGCCGCACCGTTGTATAAGCCGCAGGCTCAAAAGCATGTGAAAAAAGTAGCGGCTTATAGTCTGGAAATTACGGTAGTTTGTCTGCATATCTGTAGTGGTTGGAGGTACAGCACTTGCCATACTCCTGTCTGTCATTCATTATATCTCTCATATCACCTATTATCACAATCACCTGGCTCAAACAAGGGATTCAAATAGTTTTGCTCTTATGCCACTAAAAGGTGGCAGAAGAGAAAGAAATGTGAATCCCTAGACTCCTTCAAAATCGTGCCGTACCAATACAGACAGCTGCAATTCAAAACTTGCCCCTGTGTATGTTTGTATATGTTGTACATTTTTATGTTCTCAGGAGTTACATCTGGTTAACCAACTTAGCTGGGGACCACCTGGAACCCTCTCAAGGACCACTGGTGGTCCCCGGACCACCTGTTGAAAACCCCTGCTCTAGGCCACTATGGGTAACGGGTTGACACTAAGGTCTCCGAGGCACTTGCCCATCGGGCAAGTGCAAGTCAGGTTCTACTTGGCCCCTCAGGTCATGGTCACTTGCACCCCAGAAATATATGGTAAATTTTGCATTTAAGTTTACTTTCTACTTGGGTGCTTTAAACATCTCCTTTCGCAGTTGAAGACTTGAAGACTGTTTTGTTTAAGTCACAATCAGCTACAGTAAATTTTCAACTTGTAAATCAATGTAAATCAGTGGTTCCCACAGTGCTTCCCATGGTGGTCACAGACTCAGGGGTCTGTGACGCCAGCAAAATTATAGTTTGCAAATGGACCTGGAAGAGAGATAGCTAGAAAGCAGGGAAAGACGCAATGAGCACCTTCAAGACAAATATATCTTGTGTTGTGTTGTTATAGCGCCTAAGTCACACACTTGCCCGATCGGGCAACCAGATAGCAGTCTTCACTTCCCAACCATTTTTTTTAACTTGCCCTGGGCAAACGGGCAAGTGTTACTGTCAAGTTTTTTTAACTATAGCTAAAGGAAAAGGGGAATGAGTCATGACCCATGAACGTTCGTCTGTGACCCACAGCATTGTCCCTGGCCCACTGTTTGAGAAGCAGTCGGTTGAATCAACAGGAAGTCGGCCCCGCCCTCTCTATGTCGAGAAAACCATATAGGTCTCTTTCAGGTTGTATTCTATTCAATTCTGACGGACATGCATAACCCACCAGTGGTTGACTGGGCGAAAAAAATCGTCTCGGACATTTTTTAGCGTGATTTGGCCTAGACCGACCCACCCCAACCAGCGTGTGATGGACCTGTTCTACCTGGTATAGTTGGTTAACCAGATGTAACTCTTTGAGAGCGTAAACATGAAACCAAATGGACCCTAGCCGGTCTATTTGGTTTCATGTTAGCACTCTCAAGAGTTAGAATATTCATCTAAATTGGCCCAAGTCTAGTTAGAAAATGTAGAAGATTAATGCTCATTTTGCTCTGTATGTTTGACTGTTTTGTTTCCCCAAAATCCAGCCTGGAATTGTGGACCAAAAAGCAAAATAAATCTTTCGTTTTGGGGACTGCTGGGGCTCAAAATGTCATCAAATGGTGGTTCTCCATGGCTTAAAATTCTGAATGAATAGTGGGCCCTGGGATCAAAAAGGTTGAAAACCAGTGATTTTAATCATACCCTGATTCCACCGGCCCCCTATACGGGTCGTGGCCCACCGGGAGACCTCCCTGTACGCCCAATGGTCAATCCGACCCTGTAACCCACACTGTCCATCTCAGGGACATATGACACCTCAGGCAGCCATAATACACTTAGCACTATGTCAAGATGTACAAAATGACATCCATGCCTTTAGGTCACATTGCAGTCAGTTCTCCTAATACTAAATGATCTGAACGTTCACATGTAATGCTCCTAGCTACAAATGACATGTTCTATTATTAGTAGGCAGTCACATACATTTTGGCAATACAGCCCCATAGGTGCCCCGCAACGTCCCTGTCAGAAACTATTATGTCACTACTTGTTTTCTGGGCTTGTGGGATTTTTATTTTGAACATCAACAGAGTTGATGTGTGAAATTCCTTCTTTCTACTTTTCGTCTCTCCCTGTGGAGCGAGCCTAAATACTAAAAATGCTATGTTTATTTGTCCCTAACATGCACGTCTTTTTGGTTTGTGGTTCTCTCATCTGGCCGATACTGGCACCAATCTGGTGCGTAAAGGAAAGACGTTTGAATATTTCCAATATTAGTATAGCCTCGGTGTCTGGGCTCTCATCCGTGCTGCGAGATGAGAGCCTGGAGTCAGGGTGCCCCAAAACGACTGACGGAAGTCAGGACTTCCGGTTAGTTAACTTCCGCCGGAAGTTGCCATTAGTCACGATGCGGTGCTCCCGAAAATGAATACCCCACGAAAACATTTTATTTCTCCCTTTGTGCTCGCAAAGCTGTTGTAAATGTTTAAAAGATGAAATCGTGTGCACGTGGCACACTTATCTGCTTTGTTCGTTGGAATTATTTTTTCTGAAAATAAGAGTGAACAAGTCAAGTCGCTAGTGAGGACTGAACAGGGTTGTTTCTCTGGGGACTGTAAATACAGTCACTTCCGCAACTAACGTTCTCAGTCTCAAAAGCGCACCCTTTTCCCAGCATCATATTGGTATATGTCAAAGCCCATGTCAAAACTGTTCCTGTTTGTGTGTAGAGGAACGGGCGAATGTTTAGGCCTGTCACAAAGATGCAAAACAATATTTGGCTATACTACATATCTGACTTTTATACCACTTAATTGGTTTTTCGACAATCAATGGCCAATCGATTGGACACCCTCTATTTTTTTGTACGTGTTAACCTAGCTGAGTAAATCTACGTTAAGACTGGTACACGCACACTGAGCTCCACACAGAAATGTCCATGTTTTTGCTGTGAGGCAACAGTGCAAACCACTGAACCACAGCATAACACGAGAAGTGCCACACACAACTTTCTTTTTGACAATAGGGAAGCAGCTAGGTATAAAACGCTTAGTATTTATGTGGGACAAGATTCTACAAATGTCTTCAAAATCATGGCAGTTTTCTGAAAAACCCTATGTTTCTTTCTACATCAGCACTACAACTGCTCATCAAAGGACCCCAAACAGTGTATGTAATGGGTGAATGCGTTTTGTCCGACATATCAATGATCCGATGCACCTAAACCTAACCGTCGGACCGATGCCTAACCCTAACCCCCTCTTGTTGGAGAATTATAAAGAAACAGAATTTAACTTGTATAATTATTGAAAGTTCGAAACAGATGTATGGCGTGGTTCACCTATACCGTTTTGTGCAATGCACCCAGGTCCTTTTTATAAGTGACTCCTACACTGTATTACATACCTGGGCATTATGCGGCCCGGGGGCCAAATGTGGCCCTTTGGCTGACTGGCCCAGGGACCCCCAGTGGTCCTTGAGAGAAAGTTCCAGTAAAATACTGGAAAGTTGTTTAACCAGATGTAACTCTTTGAGAACGTAAACATGAAACCAAATGGACCCGCAAGGGTCCATTTGGTTTCATGTTTACACTCCAAAGAGTTAAAATATTCATTATTATTCAGAGTTAAAATATTCACTCTGAATTAGTCTACACAATCAAAGAATGTAAAGAATGGCCATTTTGAGCTGTACGTTTGCCTGTTTTGTGTGAAATCCAGTCTGGAATTGTGGACAAAAACGAAATAAATCTTCAGTTTTGGGGTCTGGGGGCTAAAATATCATCAAATGGTGGTCCTCTGTGGCTCAAATACTACTCTCCACAATATTTTATATATCTCATTTGGCCCCTTGGGAAAAATAATTGCCCACCCCTGCTGTATTATCTACTTTACGCTGAGGAAGGCCTTTGGGCTGAAACGTCCGCACTGTTGTTGCTTTACTGCTGGGGGGGTCTGTAAAATAAATTAAGATCCCTATATGATACTACGTGAGTAATGGTATTTCTTTTTTAAGACTGTATCTCCCAGAACCGTGCACCCATTATACCAGGGGTTTTCAACCTTTTTGACCCCAGGAACCACCATTTATTCAGCGTTTGAGCCACGGACCATCATTTGATTATATTTTCACACCAAAGAAATTAAATGGAAAGGAATTAAAGAATTAAAGAATTCTTTTGGTTTTGTCCACAATTCCAGGCTGTATTTTGCCAACAAAACAGTGTAAACTTCTTAATTAAGTGGTGCTAAATCAGATGATGAATATTTTAACTCTTGAGACGGTAAAAATGAAACCAAATGGACCCGCAAGGGAAGTCTGGAGCTCCCTGGTGGAGCTGTTGCCCCCGCGACCCGACCTCGGATAAGCGGAAGAAGATGGATGGATGGATGGATGGATGGATGGATGGATGGATGAAGAGTTACATCTGGTTAACAAACTTTCCATCATTTAGCCTGCCAGCCTGGGAACCACCAGGAACCTTCTCAGGGACCACTGGTGGTCCCCAGACCACCTGTTGAAAACCCCTGCATTATACTATTATGTGGAGTTACGCAATCGAGTGCTTGCTTTCGCCTTCTTCAAGTAACCCTAACCCTCATACATACAGTACACTTGTAGGATACAAAACACTAAGATCCTTAAACCAGAAACCTAACCTCCCATGCCGCGGGTCGACGCCTAAACCTAACCGCTGGTCATATGATATGTCAGAGCAGAACTCTGCCTCCTAATATGCAATTGGCTGCAGACCCCAAATATAATATGTTTGTCCATTAGCAAAGATATGGATTTAAAACCCATTTGATGTGATATACTGTATATAGTGTGCACGCTATGAGCTTCAGTATAAAATGAATGCTAAAGTGGTTAAAGGGGAATTCCACCCATTTTGAAAAACTTCCTTAGAGGATACAAATGTGAACCAAATGGACCCTAGCGGGTCCATTTGGTTCCATTTGTACCCTCTCAGGAAAAAGGGGTCTGAAAGAAGAATCATTAACATGGTGAAATACATCTTGATGATGTCATCAGATGTATTTCACCATGTTAATGACTTTTTCAGACCTCCATTTTTAGGAAATACAGAATTGGGGAAACTTTATCATGTCCACACAACATCTCTAAGGTATATTAATGACATATTAAAATGTTGAAAATGGGTGGAGTTCCCCTTTAAAAGCTAATGTGCACTCCACATCTTATTGGCATAAAAGAGAGAGAAAAAAAAAACATCAGATCAAATGACAACATTTTGCACTAGTGATAAGACATATTTACCATCGACAGGTGATGTCCTCAGCCTAGAGCACAGTCCGTTGACGTCTCCGTAACATTCCTCAATCCTCGCCAGTCCTTCGAGCCCTCGGAGCTCCATGAGGGAACGAAGTTCCTTAAGCGAGCAGCTGAACTCTCCATCGTGATTGGCCTCCGTCGTACGGATGCTATGTTTAAGGGACCCCCGTAAGGAGTTACGGAAAGAGTTGTTCATGGCCATCTTGTCTTCCTCTTGTCTTCCTCGATAAAGGGACTCAGTGACAAACTGTTCCTGTAATGTTTCCCATATAAAAAGCTGCTGTGATTCCTCAGGAGTGTAGCTTGTCGCTCGCCTCCGGGCGGTGTGACACGTGCACGTAGAAATCTCCTTCCCTTTGGTTCCTGTGTGCCCAGCCGCTCATCTTGACTGCTGAGGGTGCCATTCGTCCTTTGGAGTTAAGAGGGTACGTCTGGAATGAAAGCACAGACACTACAGTTAGTGAACTTTCACAGGCTTGGCATCCAATATTAGCCTGGCCTATTAGCCAGACTAATGTGCTATTAGTTAACCAATGTTAACTAATAGCACAGAAAATCTGTGCGTTGGTTCCCTGACCCTACGTTTTAACGGCGGGGGAGGCGGGCGATGATTAAAGCGACGTCGCCCGACATCTATTATTTCTCTATGGGAGCTGCCGATTCGGGCGACAGCAGCAGAACGGGCGACGTCGGCCGACGAGGGCGGAAAGATAAAAATTGGTGAGCTTTTCGGCCGAATCGGCCGACGTTTGGCCGGGGATAACCAATCAGAGCCAAGTGCTGCTTTTTTTGCTCTCGACCCGAAACCATTCACGCAGTTTGGTTCCTCGTTCCGCCCCACTTCCTCTTCCACCATACTTTTTTTCTTCAGTGCACCACAGCACCGTCATTTACAGTACTCATTTTGCATGCCATTCTAAGCGAGAATTTACGGTAATGACCGTCGGCGACGCTGATATCGGGCGACGTTTTTTGTCCATCACCCACCGTTAAAACGTACTGTAACATTCATATCAAAGGCTCCCAAATTGACATTAATTAGCTTGCCCACTACGCCCATTTGAGAATATTCCAGTGACCCCATAAGAGAATATTCTTTACTATGCTCATAGTGTTTCTCAACCATTTTAATTTCAAGGATAATCTGTATCTTCAATATGTGCTTTGCTCACCCAATCAAACCATTGCTATGGGGTTCTCAGCCAATCACAATCTAATTTATTTTCAGGCAAAGCCAGAAAGCTTTGCATAGGTGGCATAGGACAAAACATTACAGCCTATATAGAGCTTTCATGATGTTGCCGCCGCCCAGAAATAATCTCCTCCTTTATTCCCTTCATAGACTTCTCCAAAATGATTTACCGTATACAAAGACGATTACGCCGCAGACAAAGCCAACTCGGGTTGTGACAACCCAATATTATACAATACATTAGATACAATATCTAATTTTATCTTCTTAGAAATTATGTTACTATCCCAAAAAAAACATTGTGTGTTGCAATGATTTGTGACTAACCAAGTTGGCTTTGTCCACGTCGTAATCATCTTCATTTTCATAAATCATTTTGGAAAAGTCTGGGGAATTAATCATTTTTTCGGGCCGCAGGCAACGACATGAAACGGGCGGGAGTGCTCGGCTCTATATTAAAATTAAAAAATGGGATGAAAACAAAACTAGCATTCCTTTAAAAGGTTACGACATCCTACAGTAGGTGGTTTGGATGTCATAATACCTCAATCAACCAATCAATCAATCAATCATCTGACGTGACGTGACGCCCGAGAAAATAAACTGCCAAGTACATTTAAGATATGGAAAGCCAGCACAGCTAAACAAACCTGACAGTAAACAAACAGCTTGTGGGTAGTAGTGCTTTTACTTGACTTGAAACACCCAAAATGGAATTCTGAAATGTTACGTACTAAGTGTGTACTTAGCACTATGACCCAGATGCTATTATGACAAGTGCATGTGCTTAGAACTGTCTTCTTTAAAATAAATGGAGCCTAATGGCCAGCTCAGACTGTGATGGAGCTAGATAGGGGGTCAAAAGACCTTTCCTCTAATGCAGGGGTTTTCAACCTTTTTGACTCCAGGGACCACCATTTATTCAGAATTTGAGCCACTGACCACCATTCGATTACATTTTCACCCCACAAGACCTAAAACGAATTCTTTTGGTTTTGTCCACAATTCCAGGCTGGATTTTGCAAACAAAACAGTGTAGACTTCTTGTTTTTAAGTGGTGCTAATTCAGATGAATATTTTAACTTTAAAGTGTAAAAATGAAACCAAATGGACCCTTGCAGGTCCATTTGGTTTCATTTTTACACTTTCAAGAGTTACATCTGGTTAGCCAACTTTCCATCATTTAGCCTGGGGACCACCTGGAACCCTCTCAAGGTCCACTGGTGGCCCCCGGACCACCTGTTAAACCACTGCTCTAATGCTGTATGAAGTTCAAGCAAGCGCAACAAAATCAAACCAACTGCAATCAAGAATAATAACCCATTACAATCAAGGCCCCAGTTGACAATTGTAAAGTCTTATATATTTGTGAGCTTTTAACCATTCTCGGTGCAGTCTCCCTTGAAGCACAAAGCACACTGAGCACGGATCGAAGCTGCATGCATTTCAAAAATCAAATGTCTTTTGACATTGTGGCTGGCTGCTACTAAAAATAAAATGGTCCTACTTACAAAAACACCCCCCACCCCCCCAGTCCCTCCTCTATAGCAACAGGAGGTATTACTGGTAGCCTATAGTCCGCTTACACAAGAGTGCATCTTTCACAGAACACCAGACAGACCCCGCTGAGCTCTTTGCAGCACCTCAGAGGAAGGCAATGTGGATAGATAGATGGATACTCTCTGTGGCGGGAGGGTTGTGGCTCAATAGCTTTTTCTTTCCCTTCATTCTGTCTTGGAGAAATGATTTGACCTTCAGCATGCATGCACACGCACGTGTGTACACACTACACACACACACACACACACACACACTCTCTTACATACACACGCGCGTACACTCGAAAGACCGCCGTAAGGATTCACAGGAGGGGAAAAGGGGCTGGCTAAATGATTATCTCGGGAAAGCTCTCGCTTAATCTAATTAGACAATCTGTGGCATCAGTACTGTGTACGCTCTAGAGCCGATGCCAGCGGCCACTCCATTGTAACCACTACTACATATGTTATACATACTGGGCATAATGTGATGAGCTCACCCCTTTTATATTATATTATATTCCACATATTTTCCCACATGCAGTAATATCAAATTCACAGCTTGGACTTTGTCTCCATTTCAACAGCTTGGGAAGTCATGTTGTTGTGAGCTTGTAGATCAGCTATTTTAGCTATTGTTGAAAATGTTATACATACACCATGCTGGGCATAATGTCATGAGCGTGATCACCCCTTTTGGATATTCCACATATTTTCCCCACATACAGTAATATCAAATTCGCAGCTTGGACTTTGTCTCCACCTTGGGAAGTCGTGTTGTTGTGAGCTTGTAGATCAGCTATTTTAGCTATTATTGAAAATAACTTTTATGGGATTAATTGGTACTGTTAAGGCCATATGATTATGGACATTTTGCATGTGGTTTGTTTCGGCTCATGCACATTTTTTCTTATTACTTACATTTCAACTTGAACAATAGGTAAACCTAGATTGCCCCAGTTTAATAAATACTGTAATAAGATGACTGTCTGTATTTTTAGTGATCTTTTATAATGTCACAATAACTCCTCTTTGTCAGAAAAGGGCATTGTTACCTCTGCAGACCCCACATGCCCCAACATTTTATCTGCCTGCCATATGGGTCAACCCTTTACCACTGTGTCGGATTGTTGGGTAGTGTGGCATATTTGCCGATACCGATAAACAAAGCGTAAAATGAAACCAAACGGCCCGAAAGGGTCCGTTTGGTTTCTCAAGAGTTACTCAAGAGTTACGCTCTCAAGAGTTACAGATATAAAAGGGTCCATTTGGTTACCAATGGTCGTTTCGAGGAACGAAGGAGGACTCTATCATAGGAGGAAAAATTGTGAAAAACAAGGGTTTTATCTCTGGCGCCTGTCAACCAATTTCGCCCCAACTCACCAGCAAAAAAGCACCAGATTTTCCGCCAGGATTTTTTCACTAATTTTGGCCCTAGGGGGGTCTGGAAAAAAGTTAAATATAGCGACAAATCCACCAAGTTGGCAACACTGCCATGCAGTGGTATTGTCACGTTGACAGTAGTACACAGACCTTTCTTTCTTTTAACTTGTTAAGTAAACTGTCAAGGAACAAATGCAGCAGAGTGAATAGTGACACAGACAAACACATACCAGTCCAACTCTCCAGCACAATTGGCATCACTTTGACACAAACATAAAAAACACTGCCGTGGCTAGTAGTGCACAGTGTGCACGTTTAAAAATTCTATCTGTGTCAATTTCACCGATACGATATAAAGTACCAATTCTTGTAATTTTTCATCCCACGATTTTGCAACCCATTTTTTCACCCAGTGCCAATTCCTAATGTGATCCTGGGCTCTACACACCCTCCACCAACCTGAGGAGGCAGCGGTCTGGCCTCATGCTTCCTTCAATGCATGAGGAGTCCAAGCTGCCTTCTTTTCACCTGACAGGGGGGAGTTTCCCTGGTTGGATGTAGCGCGTGGAAGGAACACGTTATTCCAACCAGTTCCTGTCCCCTCCATCAGGCACCCCGGCTGGCCAGGGGGAGGCAGTTTAGAGTCCAGGATTACAGCGTCTGAATGTCTTCTAAATCTTCTTTTTTGGTGAAGTGAAGTGTCCCTTTAACTAGGCATTAAGATGTGATCATGGAAGAAGAATATCATGGATCGAATGTGGAGCATATCTTCCTATATAGACATACTGCACATTCGCCTACCACCTGATCCACATGGAAAATGAAAATGGACATGAATTGACATGAATTGTGTTGCTAGGGAACAGCTTAATTGGGTCCAATTTAATTCCAGTGAGTCAGCTGATATTCAGGTGCTGCAAATTCCATTTGTCAACTTTGAAAAATGATGTTGTTAATGCTAATTATAGAAAGAAAGAAAGAAAGAAAGAAAGAAAGAAAGAAAGAAAGAAAGAAAGAAAGAAAGAAAGAAAGAAAGAAAGAAAGAAAGAAAGAAAGAAAGAAAGAAAGAAAGAAAGAAAGAAAGAAAGAAAGAAAGAAAGAAAGAACTAATTTATTTTGTTCCTGACTTTTGTATTGCAAATTTGCATATATACCTGTAGCCTGTTATCAACTGAACTTGTATTATTAATTGTTAATTGCATGCAGCCCTCCTCCAACTTGTAGCTATAGCCTACTCACAAGTTTTTACAAAATATACAATTAAATATTTAGTAGGCCTATCACTATTAATTAAATATTGCGTAGGCCAGCGACATAACCTACAATAAAGCAAGCCAACTTGGCTATCTGTCCAAATCTATTTGAAAAAAATCCACTCCTGAAAACAGTGCTGGCATAGACCTACCTCATCCTACTCAACTATGGACAGTTAGTTACTTAAATGTATTACCGGAAGCCAGTAAATAATTTGATGACAAATTATAGAAAATAAGTAATTATCTTAACTTCTGCAGTTGCCAAGATAATTTCACAAGAACACTTGAATGAGACAGATTGACAGAAAGTAATATAGTAAGTAGCGCCGTAATGCAGAAAGAAACATATAATATATTAGATTTTTTGTCAAGTAATATATTTTTATTACAAGTTACTGCATTTTGGTAATATACATGTATTATGTAGGCCTAATATATTAAGTTACGTAGTGCACATGTCCCAACACTGGTCACAAGAGTGCATTAAAAGGGAATTCCACCCATTTTCTTTTTTTTTCCTGAGAGTGTACAAATGCAACCAAATGAACCCTAATGGGCTCATTTGGTTCCATTTGTACACTCTCAGGAAAAAGAAGCATCTAAAGAAATCCATTGACATGGTGAAAATAGATCTTGATGATGTCATCAAGATGTTTCACCCAAGTTAGTGGCTTTCTTCAGACCTCCATTTCTTGGGAACACAGAATCATGTCCACCCAGCACCTCTAGGGTATACTAATGGCCAGTGTTGTAGTGGGACTTTTAGAAGTGGGGGGACGCCTCTTAAAGGGGAATTCCACCCATTTTCATTTTTTTTCTGAGAGTGTACAATTGTGAACCAAATGGACCCTAGCGGGTCCATTTGGTTCCCTTTGTAGGAAACTCATTAACATGGTGAAACACATCTCCATGATGTCATCAAGATGTATTTCACCATGCTAACGATTTTTTCAGACCTCCATTTCTAGGAAACACAGAATGGGGGAAACCTTTTTATCATGTCCACACAGCATCCCTCCTATATTAATGACATAGTAAAATGTTGAAAATGAGTGGAATTCCCCTTTAAGACACGTGCATGCATTTGCATGCGCATTTGCGTGCACCTGCGCAACACACACACAGAGACGCCATTAAAACGTTAAAAAGTATAGCATATTGAGAAAGATTGTTTACAATGCCTAATTGTATCCATAAAAGTAAATAACAAGACAAAACATAGACCTACTTTTGCCCCAAAAATATGCACTTCAAAACAAAGTTTGAAGCCCATGCAGGCAGAGCTGACAGACAGAGCCCTCCTGGGACTGCCAGCCTGCGCAGTGTAGCCTATGGCCAGCCCAGGTCAACTCATTAAAAACAAGCACGTGAAGCGGCTGGACTGTCTGCCTCAAACAGTCCAACAGATGTTCGCTCGTGATTCGAATCGTGAAGCAAACAGCATGATCATGCATGCTACTCCAGCGGTTTTCAACCTTTTTCAGGCCAGGGGTTCGTGCCACGGCACGGACCCAAAAACCAAGATTCCAGGCTGGATTTGGAAACAAAACAGGCAACCATACAGATCAAAATGACCATTGATCTTCTACATTCTGTAGTTGTGTAGACTTGGGGCTAATTCAGATGATGTATATTTCAACTCTTGAGAGTGTTTCATTTTTACACTCTTAAAGATTTACACCTGGTTAACCAACTTTCCGTCATTTAGCTAGGGACCACCTGGAACTCTATCAAGGACCACTGGTGGTCCCTGGACCACTGATTGAAAACCACTGGTCTACACAGTGTCTAGTACAGTATACAGACTACAGACAGTCATAAAAACACCCCAACCAGAGCGCGTAAACCAACAAATTGACGCTAGAAATATGAGAAATAGGATACGACCATAGTCGAGACAGTTGTTATTGTTTTTACCCTATGTCGACTCGCGCAGCATCCCCTGCCATCTCCTCTCCTCATCCGTCTAGATTGGGTGACACGTCGTTAGAGCAGCAGCAGGTGTCTCTGCGGGCAGCGCGCTGCCACTGCTGGCTGCCTAGACTCTCAACTCCTATCAAAGCCGCGCCCACACCACAACCATTGGATGCAGGGCAGGGGCGGATTGGCCATCTGGAGTACAGGGAGTTTTCCCGGTGGCCTGTGCCACCTAGTGGCCTGGACAAGATCCAAAATGCACTAGTGGCACTTCCAAAATGCACTAGAATGCGCTAGATGCTCGCCTGGAACATACAGATCAAAATGACCATTAATCTTCTACATTCTCTAGTTGTGTGTTCTAGTTGGGCTAATTCACATGATGTATATTTTAACTCTTGAGGGTGTAAAAATGAAACCAAATGGACCCGCAAGGGTCCATTTGGTTTCATTTTTACGCTCTCAAAGAGTTACATCTGGTTCGCCAGCTGCCCCCCAGGGTGGCCTGGCAAAGGCAAAATTGTCCCGGTGGGAAAATATGTGCCAATCCGCCCCTGGATGCAGGACCGGATCTAGGCTTGGGCATGGAGGGGCAATGCCCCCCTAATGCCCGGACTGCCCCACCAAACATGATGGCATGCAAAACAACCCAAGATATTTCAAATTAAAGTGCTTATATTTAACATTATTTAAAACACTACTGCTACTAAACAACTACAGCTGTGTCATCACTAAACCAACAGCATTTCATCATTGCAAACAGAAAACTCTCTGAGTCAGACCTTTAGCTTTATGCATGCTGCGTGTCTGTTGCAACTTCAACAACAACTGATGTTATTATTGATGCTTGATTTTCTAATAAAAGTCCTGTAACTGAAAATGGTACAATTTTCTCCTGCCCCCTATTTGGGAAATGCCCTGACCCACCAAACATGATGACATGCAAACAATCCAAAATTCAAAGATATTTCAAATTAAAGTGATTATATTTATACACTATTTCATCAATCAAAATAGAAAGCTGTCTTTATGCTTATGCACTTTCTTTGTATGATTAAGCACCAAGCTGCAACGAATTGCCCAGTCTGGGATCAATAAAGTAATCTGAATCAATCTGCTGCTGGCCTGTTGCAACTTCAACAACAACAACTGATGTTATAATAGGCTACTTATGCCTAATATAGGCCCTATACAAGATATACATTTCGTGGGTCACAGAACTAAAGACTTTAAATGAAAATGGATGAAGCTGCGTTTAGCCCCCCCCATTGGGAAATGTTACATCCGGGCCTGATTGGATGATGACTAACGGTGTCACGAATCGATGGAACATGTATGTGTCCACCGCCACCACCAGGCACCAACAGCACACCCTTCGGAACTCTTAACATTAATTTAGACTTTTAGAGCTTCATGGAGGTCAGCTGCTCAACTCTTATAACATCATTAAACTGCAATCTGTCAAAGAAAAGTAAGCTACATGTATATCTGTCTTCTCTGATTTGTTTTTATTTTTCTATCTGTTATAGGTCTGCTCCACTTCCTGTCCTGTGTGTGTGTGTGTGTGTGTGTGTGTGTGTGTGTGTGTGTGTGTGTGTGTGTGTGTGGTGTGTGTGTGTGTGTGTGTGTGTGTGTGTGTGTGTGTGTGTGTGTGTGTGTGTGTGTGTGTGTGTGTGTGTGCGTGCGTGCGCGCGCGCGCGTCATGTCGCGAGGATGTCTGGTGACGTCACGGAGGACACATGTTGGCACACTAGTAAAAGGCACAGTTGCACAGGTATTCTCCACCAGGCCAGGTAAATGAGTCCAGAGTCGTATAGACCAGTGGTTTTCAACGGGTGGTCCCGGGGACCACCAGTGGTCCTTGAGAGGGTTCCAGGTGGTCCCCAGCTAAGTTGCTTAACCAGATGTAACTCTTGAGAGCGTAAAAATGAAACCAAATGGACCCGCATCGGGCTAATTATCATCTTAATTAGCCCAAGTGTACACAACTGAAGCCTGTTATTGTGGACAAAAGCAAAAGAAATCTTTAGTTTTGGGGTCTGTGGGTCTAAAATGTCCTCAAATGGTGGTCCGTGGCTCAAATGCTGAATAAATGGTGGGCCCTGGTCTCAAAAAGGTTGAAAACCCCTGGTATAGACCAGCCTATAATGCTGTGATGGCAGATAGCAGACTGCTGGGCGAGCAATAGTGCTTTAGCATGGGGGGGTCAGGTCAATAGAAAGAATTGTGCACTGGCCATATATGGACCATGTCTAGTCTTGAGTGTACAGGATTTCATAAGGTCAGATCAACATATGGAATGTTAGAACATGAAAGAAGGATGGGCATTAGGGTAAGGATCAATAACGAGGCGTGACCATAATATGGTCACACCTCAGTTAGTTACGCCCTCCACCTTATATTATATATATAATGGGGGGTGTAACTAACTGAGAGAGCCCAGGTTTCTATCATAAATGTGACCTATGGTTTCAATGGTGCTATAGGTTCAATATTGTTGCACTTGTTCCTCAACGTAATGCAAATGTTGCAGAGTTTCACCAGATTTGGATGCTGCATTCATGGTTTGCAGAATTTTGTTGAAAACGAAAACGCTTAAAAAGCTTAAAATTGTTATTGGTCCATTTATGTAGCACACCGGGAGAAGGTTTTGCTCAAGGACACTTCAACACTAACTGATGGAGGGTCAGGACTGGCCACTGTCGTCTGTATTCTCCCACTGGTTGTCACAGCGTAATCACATCTGTGTTGAAAGAGCTGTAAACCAGTGTCAACACTTCAAATCATATAATAGCATAAGGATACTCTGAGTCGGTCTGCTATAGATAGAGATAGAGGGAGATATGGCATAAAAAGGAAATTAATTGCATTTTTGTAGAAAGGTCAACATTATGGGGTGAATTCACTTCTAATTAACTACTAGTGTGTCCTGGTGTACATTCATGCGGTCACAATTTATCTGACACTCCAGTTGACTTAATTACAGATTACAGATGCTTAGAAATGTATTATTATTATTCCCCCCCCCCCCCCCCCCCCCCCCCATATAAATACAGAACGGAATTGATTGAATTCACAAGTGTTATATGGCAAGAGCATTTTTGTTTTTTTTCCTCAGTCAAGATTCAAGAACTTCTTTCATTGATGTTCAGTAACCATAGATTATTTTAGTCATTGTTGCCTTTTTGTCAACTCGGACCAGTCCAGCCATTCTCTGCTGGTATATTGTGTCACTCAGAGACATCTTCCTTGAAAGCACTGTAAACTGTAACCAGTATCACAAATAGTTTGTTCATTTAAAAATAATCCCCAAATTACAGTTTTTTGAACCAACCCACCCGTGAGACTATTGAAGAGGTCATAGTGAGGACTATTGAATGCGGTAATCTGGAAAATCTTCTTAAGCATTGAGATGTTGGGGGTTGGGGTGTGCTTGTAGGGTCGTCCTACTACTGCACTTCTAACTGTCATTATCCACCAACATTCACCTGTAATTTGCATATCGCACAGGCAATGTTTTTTTTGGCAACGTTGCTCTGACACCACCAGGAATCTTGTATCAAAGGTGACTAGACACAGATGAAATACCCAAACTGAGAGACATTGTGCACATACTGAGGCTGAAGTTGCAGATCTGCCATATGGCTGCCTCTAAAGCCATGTTATGTGGCAGTTTCATAAATGCTTAATCTCAATATGGTGCTGCTAACCTATCAACCTATAAGTGCAGACAGGGAACGTTATAATAATCTGAGTTGCCTGGGTAACTTCTCGAAAGTATAGTGTGTTTGTGCATGTACTGTACTGTATGTGTGTGTGTTTGCGTGTGTGTGCGTGTGTGCGTGTGTGCGCGTGTGCGCGTGCACGTGCCTACGCCCATTGTTAGAATCAGAAAATGCATTGTACAGCTACAGAGACATACAGTACATTTAGAAAAGGCTCCCCACATTGGCACGGATGGCCTTGTGCTTAAGGTACCATATATTATAGGCTCTGACAGCAAAGTAACAGCTTTTTATTCCAGGGCCCAGTGGACCCTTTGCTGTATGTCACACCTCAGTTCTTTCTCTATTTCCTGTCCAATCTCCACTTTGTACTATCTATCATCTATCAATAAAGTCAGAGAAGATCCGAAAATATATATATCTTTTTTAAAGGGAGAAGGCTGTCCAGGCATAGGTTGTTATCTTTCCATAGACATGGTATAATCAAAGAAATGACTGACATTTGAAAGGCAGAGTGACTTACAGGTGATCGGCCGTAGGACACGACTTGCCGGCAGATGTGTGGAGGAGGAAGGTCCGGCGAATCTTTACACATCTCTCAGGAAAGGTCGCCTGTCTGTCTCCTCCACCATCAACACCCCGTCATCCCTCACAAGACACTTCTTCTTAGACACGCAGAGGAGCTCACGAGAATAGACGGACGACGTGGCGGGGCCGGGTCTGCCTGCTGCTGATGCTGCTGCCGTTCAACTTAACTTCTTCGTCCATATTCTTTAACCAACTAATGTCACGCGAGCGCGGCACTTAACTCTGACTGCTCCATCTCAGGGGATGGTAGAGAGCACGACCTCATCGAAACAGGATTAGGCTATAAATAGGCGTGCATATCCTCTGGGAGCTGCATGCAGCCGGTGGCAGAATATACCAGCTCAGAGCTTCT
>CM076969.1:12466488-12601837 GCA_039105355.1 Benthosema pterotum
AGTTTGTGATGTTGAGTTCCATGTTTTTGTCCAGGAGAACTGGCAAAGCATAACAACTATTCTCCATTTTCTAATTGTGTGGACTCTTGAAATTACGTAATTCAGATGTTTAAATATAATCTAACTTTAAGAGTGTAAAATGAAACCAAATGCACCCATAAGGGTCCATTTGGTTTCATTTTAACGCTCTCAAGAGTTACAGATCTATACATTTTAGGGGACTGTCATGTGATCTACCTGCATGGCATGTGTGATCTACTGGTAGATCACCATCTACATTTTGGGCAACCCTGCCATAGATGAAAAACGGAAAATCTTATTATCATCATAAAAGATACTGTAACTCTGAGATAAATGCACGCTGATGATGACGTCATCCTTTTCCCAGTGGCGTGATAGCCTAACACTGACCCAATACAAAAGATGAGCTATTAAACGTGACATTTTGCTTGTGGCATAAAACAACAAGCACCAATGGTGAATCACTGAGGTGGGCTGAGAATAGTGATCACGTTCCTGGATTAGCCTACCATTGTTATCCTGCAGGATAAGGGTCACTTTCAGTGCCCTATTTCAGTGAATGCAGAAAATATTCCATCTGAACTGAAGACTCAGTGGAATTTAACATTTGGAAGTACAGTTTTTGCATGATCATCCTTATTGACCACATACTGTACATTTGATATACCCATACTTGCTCATTCACTTTTGCACCAAATCTCTGACAAAGATCTACAAGCTCACAATGTGTTGTTAAATGCTCACTTATTATGACATGATGACTTGACTGGGAGACTAAAAGGTTCACGTAGATGCATAATGGGAAATTGGCTCTCACTATATAAAAGCATTTTAAGTGAGAAATGAGATACGTCAGCTTTTATCAAATGCATGGACATTTTGTGTATGTGTTCTATGTAATGTTCAAAAATGAAAATACATACATACAGAAAGGGAAAAAAGTGTAAAACAACAAAACCCAATACAATAAATCGACAAAACAAAATGAAAAAGGAGCAAAGTCTGTCTCCTTCATGGTCAAGATTAAATAATATATGACAATGACATGGGGTGTCACTGTAGGTGTAGGCCTATATTTGTGTTGCAGGCATCACCACCACTAATTTGAGGATAAAATTACCTTAACTTCAACATAGTACATTTGCTAGAGAAATAAAGATCCCAACCAAAAGTTATGCTCTATGAACCATAGTACAATTTAATTCACCTTATTAACATTTCATACTGTAGAGCCCTTCAGTGAAAGCCAAACTCCCACCATGTGACAGCAGCGGAACAGTATCACCTTTCTTTACATGCTCTAGCTGTTACAGAACAAATAGAGACAGTTAGTAGAATTTAATAATTCAATGGCAATCATTGTTTGAATGCCACACCTGTTTCAGTATTGTGGGCCCTATGTCTGTCTGTACACCTGTGTTGCTGAGGCTAGCATACCCTTCATGTTCAGCCAGAAATAACTTGATAATTGTGTGTGCTCTGTTCATTATACACTTCCTTTTTTATTTGTTATATTTCAAGGCAAACATTGCTTCTGAACATCCCCTGTAGGATTCCAATAGTCCAATACTCCATCCATCCATCTGCAACAGGAACCTCGACTTCCTCACTAACAGGCCTCCATCCTAAACTTGAGCACTGGTGTAACACAAGATTATGTGCTGAGCCGGTGTGGTACAGTATTCACTGAATACAGTACAGTATTCATTGAATACAGTATTCACTGCATTCTGTACATTGAGCTGGTGGTCAATGTACAGCTCAGGTCACGTCACCCTCCGAGGGCAACAGTCACATTCACAGGGTGACTGTTACGCCAGCGCATGTGAGGGTGACGTAACAGTCACTGGTGAGTGGTGACTCACCAGTATGATGAGTCACCACCAGTATGGCGCGACTATGTTTTACCCCTGCAGGCAGCTGTTACATCACCCTGTAGGTGACGTAACAGCGGACAGACAGACGGACGGACGGACAGACAGACGTAGGGATGGACAGGGTGTGAAATATAGTCAGCACTTTACGGTGGAGACCATAAATTGATAATCTCAAGGCATGCTGTAATTTTGACAAAAATGTCCACCACAAGCCAGCATGGGAATGACCCCTTCATCTAGAATTACTGCTATGAGAGCTGCCATTTCTGTAGCTTTTTATTACTTCTATTTTTTGACACATGACTCAGGTCATGTGGCATATACCTTTGGACAACACTGGAAAACTTTTTTTTTTTTTTTTTTTTTTTTGCTTTTCATGGTTGTGTAGGCCTATGCTGATTGCTGCTACAATTCTGCATTAATTGCTTTATAGGCAGGGGTGTAGTGGAGGGGGGACGCGGGGGGACGGCGTCCCCCCACTTCTCACATCTAAAATATTTTTGGGGAAAAAATCATTAGCATGGTGAAATACATCTTGATGACATCATCAAGATGTATTTCACCAT
Source organism: Benthosema pterotum (assembly GCA_039105355.1). NCBI lineage: Eukaryota > Metazoa > Chordata > Actinopteri > Myctophiformes > Myctophidae > Benthosema > Benthosema pterotum. The sequence goes on from CM076969.1 coordinate 12,468,953, forward strand.
GTTAATGAGTTTCCTTTTTTCTGAGACTGTACAAGTGTACACATTTGTACACTCAAATGGGGGGGATTCCCCTTTCTCCCCTTTCTCAAATGGGGGGGATTCCCCTTTCTCCCCTTTCTCAAATGGGGGGGATCCCCCTTTCTCCCCTTTCTCAAATGAGGGGGGATTCCCCTTTCTCCCCTTTCTCAAATGGGGGGGATTCCCCTTTCAGAGGCGTCCCCCCACTTCTAAAAGTACCACTGTAACAGACCCCCAAGAAGGCTCAGACTTTAATTTGAAGGGATAGCAGGAAGGAGAAGGCCTGATTGTTTCCTGCTGCCACCAGAGGTCTCCTCAGTGACAACAAAGAAAATGTTTGCTGTGGACAGCATGGGAGCCAAGGTGGCTGAGCAGAAAATGTTTGTGAATGGACTTTGAGACACTAACTATTAAAAGGAAGAAAAGATGGACCTGGAAATGGACAATGATTTAGCGCCTGGCTGGAAAGGGGGAAAAAGTTTTCACGTTGAGGTGGAGAGACTACAAAATAAAATGGTTAAATCACCAGTCGAGCTTCAACCTCTCATTGCCAGCCCGGTCCGCTACAGTGAAAACTTTACCCAAATGGCCTCATCTCCACATTTTCAACCCGGATGGCCTGCTGTCGACTACCTGCAATAAAATGGACTTCTCATCTGAACTCAACCACAGTATCAATCCTATGAACTGGATCTGGTGAATAACACACAACACAACTGAATTAATGCATGATGAAAGTCACACGGTTAGGAGCCAAGAAACAAAGACTTTGCAGAATGAATTGGAACTGAAAACATATAAAGGTTGATTTCATTTTAGATACAGTTTGTTTCTTGTTTAAAGTTCTGTAACAGTGAGTTAAGGTAAATATTTGTGTTTTAAATTGATTCAAAATGGCAGATCATGCAGACTCAAAGGTTGAATCTAAAGTTGAAAAGATTCTTGGGTTATATAACCAGTGGAAAATGGCGGCACGAGTTGTGAGAAAGCAGTTAAAGTATGGCATTGCTCAGAGTGACCCAAGACTTATAATTTATACATTAGAGAAGAGTAAAGACATTTTCAAGCTGTATGCTGAGATTAAAAAATGCACCACGCCAGATAATGTTCTACGGATAAGGGTGGAGGCATGTGAATTTATTTCAAGAGATCTTTTCAAAGTTGTTAATGAAAATATGGTTAATGGAAAGTTTTATGGAATGGAAGTTCAAAATTATTTTCATGAAAGGACTAGTTTTAATTCTTATCAACCCAAATCCTCATCATGGACAATGGAGCAGGAAATTATACGGGAGCAGGAGGAGCAAAGGAAGGCTTTTGAAACTCAAAGACGCGAGCAGCAGAGGCTCCAGGCCGCCGCAGAGGAGCGCGAGCAGCAGAGGCTCCAGGCCGCCGCAGAGGAGCGCGAGCAGCAGAGGCTCCAGGCCGCCGCAGAGGAGCGCGAGCAGCAGAGGCTCCAGGCCGCCGCAGAGGAGCGCGAGCAGCAGAGGCTCCAGGCCGCCGCAGAGGAGCGCGAGCAGCAGAGGCTCCAGGCCGCCGCAGAGGAGCAACAAACGCACATCAACCAGACAAAACGGGTTGTTCTGGATGGTGAAGAAGAAAAGGGTGTCAAAGACCAGATGGAGGAGGTTGCAGCAGTAGGAGCTGTGGTTCTGCGGGTCGGAGGGGCCAAGCCTCATGCCATCCCTCAGAAAAGTCAGCATGTGGTTGTTGGGAGTCCGGAGGGCCAGAGCACCAAACCAGTGGCTGCCAAGGGAGATGCCCCGGCTGCTGTGGGGCCAGAACAGGGGGCCACAGAATTCCTACAGCTACAAGAACAATCACAGGCATTCCTGCCCAAGGTGGGAGGAGGAATTATGGTGGGAGATGGGTTGCACAGTTTATTGTTGCCAATTGTAAGGGTTTTAAATTCGTCTGGGGTCACGTGAATTGATATGGGGAAAAACCTTGTAATTTTAAAACCTGTCTTTTAAAATTACTGTAGTTTTGGTGGGAGTGTAACGGACCCCCAAGAAGGCTCAGCCTTTAATTTGAAGGGATAGCAGGAAGAAGAAGGCCTGATTGTTTCCTGCTGCCACCAGAGGGCTATTTAAGGCCTCCTCAGTGACAACAAAAGAAAATGTTTGCTGTGGACAGCATGGGAGTCAAGGGGGCTGAGCAGAAAATGTTTGTGAATGGACTTTGAGACACTAACTAGCCTATTAAAAGGAAGACAAGATGGACCTGGAAATGGACAATGATTTAGCGCCTGGCTGGAAAGGGGGAAAAAGTTTTCACGTTGAGGTGGAGAGACTACAAAATAAAGCGATTAAACTCATCAGTCGAGCTTCAACCTCTTATTGCCAGCTGGGTCCGCTACAACCACTACAACACTGTTTATAGGAAAACAATATTGCCATACGTAAGTTATTATTTGGGGATATTTGCCTTTATGAATTGTATTAGGCTAATTGTAATCAATGTTCCAGCACTCATACCATTGAATTGCTGAGGAAACGGATGTAAAAGAAAACATCGGCAATTTGGACTCAGTGGACTTTAGATAAAGTATCGTCTCTCCCACAAGATGGCAGTGTTCGGTTGTTGGATAACTTTAGGCTGCACGCTGCATACACAGGCGCACGTTCACTTCGTTGGGGCAGACGGCAGTCAGTCTAGTGTAGCGGCTCTTCTACATACTTGAGAGTGGGACTGGGGACAAAATCGTGGACAAAAATAAAGCCAACCGGAGTCTATGGGCTCGTGCGAGTACATGGGCCGCGTGACCAGGCTGTTTTCTGCCCCCTCAACAGTTCTTCTAGACCAGGGGTTTTCAATAGGTGGTCCGGCCGTCCGGGGACCACCAGTGGTCCCTGAGAGGATTCCAGGTGGCCCCCAGCTAAGTTGGTTAACCAGATGTAACTCTTGAGAACGTAAAAATGAAATTTAATTTTTACACTCTCAAGAGTTAAAATATTCATCATCTGAAATGAATTAGCCCAAGTCTACATAACTAGAAGATGGACAAAAGCAAAATAAAGCTTTAGGTTAGGGGCCTGTGGGGCTAAAATGTCCTCAAATGACAAATGGTGGTCCGTGGCTGAAATTCTGAATAAATGGTGGGCCCTGGTATGGTTGAAAACCCCTGTTCTAGACCAGAGAATGGGCTGTACATGGATCGGTACAGTAGGGGGGCGATATGAACCTTCACGTGGTTTATCCGCTCATTTTAAAACGAGAGAAGAAGAAGAGAAAAGGAAGTTGTTGGAAGCACAACAACCAACATGGCGGACTATCGAGGTAGTTTTTCCTGACACGTATTTATTTTTTCAACATTCTAAAAGATTAACCCGTTTTTCAATCGACCATTTCAATTTTAGACTGGCGATATCATCCTACATAACAATATGATTAACTATTGTGCTAGATTACGAGAGCTGCGTACCGAGAATAGCGATTTGTACATAAGACTATCGAAAAAAAAAAGTTTCTGGATTTAGGGACAACTGCTGTAGTCAACTGTAGAATGCAGTTAAGGATGTATTTTCGGACTCCTTCACGTATTGTGCAGCCCTTTCAGGTGTTAATGTTGTTGTCAATGTGTTTTTTTTTTCATAATGGGGAGTTTGCAGGGTTATGTTATTGTGTGACATTACTTGGTGGTCGATTTATAGTCATTTTAGCTTAGTTAAAACTCTGGCTTTTCGCAGGACATGGCGCTGTGGACGACATGTTGGATGCCGAAAATAAACTTATGGCTGAAAACTTGGCAAGCAAAGTCTCCAGATTGAAATCGGTATGTGTGGTATTGTGAATAATAGTTTATGCTGTAGGGCAGTGGCTTTCAACCAGTGGTCCGGGAACCACCAGTGGTCCTTGAGAGGATTCCAGGTGGTCCCCAGCTAAATGATGGACAGTTGGTAACCAAATGGAGCCTTATACAGTAGATCTGTAACTCTTGAGAGCGTAAAATTAAACCAAATGGACCCCTCCGGTCCATTTGGCTCCATTTTACGCTCTCAAGAGTTAAATGATATTTAAACATCTGAATTACTTAATTATCTCAAACTTGAAAACCCTTAATTGATTTCGAGAGGCTAAATTCAGCATTAAATGGTGGTCTGTGGCGAAAATGCTGAACAAATAGTGGGCTGTGGGATGAAAAAGGTTGAAAACCTCTGCTGTAGGGGAAATTAATATAAATACTATTATTGTACTAATACTATAATTATTATTGTTCTCTTCTTTACATTTCTTAAACTCAGCTTGCCTATGACATTGATAAGGAAGCCGAGGACCAGAACATTTATCTGGATAACATGGTAAGAGGCCTGATATGAAGAATGATTTACCTACCCACCAAAACAAACACGTCTTGTGTGATTAAAAGCCTACTTTCCTTCCCCCCCACACATAAAATTGACTTTTTGTAGGAAAACATATTCTCTAATCTCTATTAAGGCTTTTCTCTTGGCAATATTGGTAAAGGGCACAAATCCTGATTGTTTGGTTGTTTTTTTCTGGTGAAAAACAATACATTTTCTGACCAAAAGTTGCACAAAATAATTTGATTGCTTCTGGGTTTGACATATAAGTGTGCCGATGAATACAGCATGTTGGCATAACAAGACATTGAATTTGAAATGTTATTGTGGTGAGTCGGTATTTGTTGGTGGAATGTAAAGTAGCATTGTTTACCTAGAATGTGGTGTTTTTACTGTTGATGAAAAAAGAAATGATTACACGCTAATGATCTATCAACTGAAAGGAGCAGTCTCTGTTGTCCCCTTTTTGTGTTATTATTTTAGTAATGTGTATATTTCTGTGTCACAACAACCTCACAACCTAGAGGGATTTTGAAGGACGCATTACGCACACTAACTGCCATAACCTGTGTGTTGCTGAGAAAAGTAACCAATCCAATTGTTATCCAATTGTTATTATCCAAAACTTTGAAGTTCTATTGACTTATGGCGATGCCCCCCCAATGTGTTATTGCACAGCCCCCAAAAGTATTTTGTTTTTAGTACGAGTCATTCCACGAAAACAGTACGATTTGGACTTTTTTTTTTCTGAAATTGTGACCGAAAGGTTTTACTTTTCTGAATATCCCACAATATTATGGGCATCTTTAGCTATAAGAAAAACATAATTTCCCATCTCAGGCATTCAATATATTTTTTATGTATCTTTTAACATGGTAATTGATAATGGAGTTGAGCCAATTAAGTTAATAACGGAGTTGTGATTTTTGTACTAAACATAGCCACTACTCTTAACTGAGTTGAGTAAGAGGAGAAGACTTTGCATGCCTGAGGTTACGGAATCAGATATATTGTTGGAATAACAAACAGAATCTTTATAACAATTTTTTATATCATTATTTCATGTAACAGAGAGATTTTTGATGATGATTAATAGTCATATGTCAAGACCACTTTCATCGAAGGCCACTGGGGACATGAAAAAATGGACAAAATAAGGGGTGTCTACTGAGAGAAAGCAAGATCATTTCTGATATAAAGCTAAAATCCATGTAATGTTTATACAATATTAAAGGGAACATTTCAATTGATTAAAAAATATTTAAAAAATATTTTTTAGTGACTCAATCAATAAAATACAGCTGAAACGGCCAGAGGGAGTGCAAATCGTACCGTTTCGGTGGAATGACTCACATGTTACAATGAAAACAGGGCAGCCTGTAAGATAAATTAATATATAATAAAAAGTCGTATTTCTGTCTTTAAGGACTCCAATTTCATGAGTGCAACTGGACTATTGACTGGCAGTGTTAAGAGATTCTCCACCATGGTACGCTCCAGCCGGGACAATCGCAGGATACTGTGCTATGTATCTGTTGGACTTGTAGTGATCTTTTTTCTGCTCTACTATATGGTTTCCCGACTCCACAGCTGATCAGGATGGAGACAAAATGAAATGATTTGAACGTACTTTACTTCTATTCAGCCAGTGGCCAATTATAGCTTTACCTCTTTAGCTATTTTTCAGTTAGTCAGTCTGGCATGGAAGTCTGCATCTAATTCCGATTTACCTGTGATAATATTACATAACACAACTTGTGGGCCAGGCCAAATAATTGGCTAAATGTTTAATTTAATTGATATTAATTTGAAATATGTCAGCATTTTTACTTTAAAAGGTTTACTTTGTGATAAGAAGTATAAGTTAGTTTGTAAATGCATGTCGAATGGCAGATGGTTGGCCCAAAATGGTTTTGATATTTTCAAATGATTCTTTATCCAGAAAAGTTTGAGAACTGCTGTTCTAACTTAATCTGTTGCATTCCTCTTTGACGTAGCTCACCTAGTGGGACGATGAATATTTGTACATGCAACTTCCATCTCAGTTTTATGAGAGCAGTATGAATATATTTACTAAAGTTATTAATAAAATGAAGGACCTAACTATTAAGCAAAGGGAAAAATTGCGAAAAATCTAATGGTTCAGAGTTATGTCACTGATTGAACTGGTTCTTTTTCTCCTAATATGGAATCAGTGTTTCCTCTAAAAATGAATTTGTTCAGAACCCTAAAAATTGTGTGGAAGCAGGTACTGGGACAATGTGGAAATGGACGCTGGTTCGTGGAAAGCACAGCTCTCTAGAATCTAGAATGTAACCAGGTGTAGAACGCAATGGTCTTTCAGTGGAAATGGGGATGCTGTGTCTGATGTTCAAGGTATGGCAATGATCTGTTGTCAGATTTTGATAGATAGTGTAAAGGATTTTGGGTGATAAGGTGACCACCAAAACCTACAGCATGCTATCATACCCCCCCCCCCCCATGTCAAAGTTGTGTCACAAAACATCTACGTAGTCAAATATCTCCACTTATTCACAAGATGCACGGACGACTTTCTTGCAAGGGGCCCGAAATGAACGATGGACAGAATTTCTTAAACTTCCTGTTGATTGCCGGGTAACACTGATTGGGTAACACAAAAGTTTGGAAAACTCAATTGGCAGATGGTGTGAATAATTACCCAGCCCCTGTTGCAATGCACCTGCCGAAATTCTGTCCATTGATTATTTCGGGCCCCTTGCTCGCCTCGGAGAGAAAGTCGTCTGTGCGTCTCGTGAAAAAGTGGAGACATTTGACTACGTAGATGTTTTGTGCCACAACTTTGACATGGATATGAAACTAGAGGACTATATGGCACCACACGTCTTTGGAATTATTTAATGGGTGAGTACACAGGGAATAATGAGGACTTAAAGAGTGCGCACATTTCTAAGAAATATAATAATGCGTCAGGCTCATTGACTTGTGATTACAAAGAAATGATTTCTTTATCTTTATAACCACAAGTCAATGAGCCCGACGCATGACTATTATTGCGCCAGTCTACCAGACTAAACAAAATATAGCCATGCAGGGCTAGAGTAGTGGGTGGCACCTGTGGGACACGCAGCATTTTACCGGTGATGTGGTGAACAAAACAGATGTTCAGGTCGGGATGCCACTTTTATGCAATCAGAACAGAGAACTCATGATTGTATAGGCCGCTAAACAATTGAATATGGAAGTGACCCAAAAATGAGCAAATTAAATTACAACTGTAACACTAACTTTATAATTGATTACAATGCATAAGCATACACCATTGAAACGGTTCTAAAGGGTTGTTTGTTGCTGTTATTCAACTCTATTTCATTTTACATCCATCTCTTTTCAGTTGAAAAGAGATGTGTATATGAATTATATTATTAATATTATATTATGAGGTTTATGTTTTGTATTAAATATCACAATGAAATGTATTTGTCTGTGTTATTTTTTTTTAACGTAATCACTGTATTTGTGATAATTCATTGATATTGATATAGTTATTTATTGACTTACTGATGTTAAAACGTTTTCTAAACATTTTTGGCCGTTGTGTCGCTTCGTATCGCGTCGTGTTCGTTCGGTAATTTCCGGTGCATCTCTTTCCTGTTCATGAAAACAAAACCCTTGGACGCCATTTCACCGCAGTTGCGCTCGCAAGTATTTTTTTAGAACCTCGGAAAGCGAATCCTCATGTCTGCGTGAACCATTAGACGTAAATGCGTTGCACGGTTTGCCCCTTTTAATCCTCTATTTAAGCCGTGCAAGCGGCAGGGGTACCGTCCTTGCAGGCCGATTACACCTCGGTTAGATTCGGCTCAAATCGTTAGCGGTAGGAGGAAGAGGAGAATGGACGAAACAGACTCGGCAACGAAGGCGCTTGGGCTGGTCGAAACGCCCATAAGCGGCGCTGCTGCAGCTGCTATCGGCTCGGTGGTGGAGGAGGGGGTGGGCTCAGACACCGAATCGGAGGCCGAAGTTACCACCATGACTGTCATGGGAGAGCCGGGGAGCCTCGAGTCCCTGCCGAACTCTGACGATGTTGCCGAGGCAGCGTTTGCAGGCAAGCAATGCAAGGCTGACTCGCACAGTCCGCTCGTTTGGATTATATGCACGCATCACAAGTACATACTTTATCCCCAAACCCACCCCAAATGATTTATCAGTTATCAAAAGACGAGGTGACACGATGCAGACGTGGTAGCCCATGTCTTGGCCATTTGATAAAATGCTAGACTGTGCTTTCACACAGTTGTATGTATAGTGCGTGCATAAAGTTAAATATGCCATTAACATCGCACAAAATGATATGTCTATCCTGATGCATGCTGATGCTATGGTTATTGATTTATGATTATGGTAATTGACATCGATGACTATTTCACGAGGTTCAGGGTATAATACCATATGGTAAATCGCCCTGGATTAAGAGCGCCTGCTAATTAAATGCCTAGTATAGGCCTAATGTAGATTGTAATTGTAAAATTGTTTGTTATGCAACATGGATGCCGGCAGTTCTGAGCCAGATATAATACAGTATGCTAATAATACCAATATGTCACACTGTTACAGATGTCACAACCGTGACTGTGGGTGATGTGCATTGCCACTCTGGAGAGGACAATGTGTTCACAACAACCGTGGCCACCTCAAGAGCCCTTCCTGAGCATGTCTTTGTAAGTTGCCATAATAATAGTTCGCAGCATTTACAGCATATAAAATGCGCCTGCTCTTTAATCGACCCCCTTCAAAAAAGGTAAAATAATAATAATAATGTTTGTTGTCATACTGGCATGCTGGTAGTATATGCTGGAAACACATTGCAATCCATTCTGCAACAATTGTATGTTGTAGGATGTTGTTTATTTATTTTATTTTAGCCAATAGCCAATTTAACTTTGGATGCCCAGTCTGCCTATTCTCATGTTACCAGACTGCTGACTGCGCAATTTTCCATTGATGGATTGTGGAGAAGTTGTCTAGCTACATTTTATTTAATTTCCAAAGGTTTTACAAAGCACCACACAGTACAGTGCGCTCACAATAGTTGCGCCTAATGATTTGTAATGGTCCGTGGTGGCCCTAAAAGTACACAATCCCAATTGAAAAAAGGTCTAGATTCAATCACTTATTCAATATCAATTCCTAGATTTTAGCAAGAATCATGTAGTAGTTGGCTGTCCAAAATCTTTGCTGGAGCTATGGCTCCAGGTGACACATTTTGAAAGCAGTAATGTTCAGCAACTACAGACTAAAGAAAATGCACATTTTCATGGAAAAAGAATCAGATGATCTCAGTGACACACAAGGAATGTCTTTTTTTGTCTAGTCATGTGTCACAACATGTTCAGCTTTGTGTAAATGGGGATGCCCTGTGACTTTCCCTACTTGTGGACAGCGATTTACTATTCTGTCCATAATGAGTTCCAATTTAAATGGATGGCCGATTTGGATCAAGCAAACTTCAAAACATTGACCCGACAACTTGCGTGCTTCCTACTAGTAGAGGGATGGGGGCCCATCATGCAGCAGGGACAAGGAGCTTTTCCAAGTCGACAACTACGGCGACCCTGGATGTCCTGTGGAAATTAGAGTCTGGACAACCTTCATATCAATTCATCATGAGAAGACGAATATAAAATGGGCTGAATGGTTTCTGTCAGATGTGTAGTTTAGGAGCAACAGTACGTTGTATTAAAGGATTATAAAAAAAAAGTAACTTAGAAAAATATATCTTTCGGGCTGGGACCCCTATCTTCCTACCAAACTAATAATGCAAGTTACTAAAGAGCTGGGGATGGGCGCATGGCTGGGCATCAGTGAGAGATGCATGAGAATTTAAACAACATATAGAAAAAAATTACTTTAAACAGTTGGCTTCAAAACTGCTCAAAACATAAGGACAATCTTTGATCATAGCAAAGTAATGCAGTCAAATGTGCAGTGATTGTCTTTGAAATGTGCTATATAGACATAGTCTTATGTTTAAAAAAATATAATGAATACTAAAGTAAAATACAGAATACTTGGGGAAGTTTACCTAGTACAGTACTTGAGTAAATGAAACGCCACTGATTGCGCTGCCCAAAAGGTAGATGGTGATCTACCAGTAGATCACACAGACTGTGCAGGTAGATCACTTGACAGTCTCCCCAGCACTTGGACCCTTATAGATCTGTAAAAATGAAACCAAATGGACCCTTACGGGTCCATTTGGTTTCATTTTACACTCTCAAGAGTTAAATTATATTTAAACATCTGAATGACGTAATTTTCATGAGTCCAAACAGTTGGAAAATGGAGAATAATTTCTATTTTGAACGCTTTGCCAGTTCTCTTTCCCAATTGTGGACAAAAACGTGAAAGTTCTTACTTTTGGGTGCAAGAAACTAAACTCAAGATCACAAACTGTCAACTCAAACCTCAAATACTGTTTTCAAACGTCAGTAATAGCATAAACCTTCCAATTCTCTATTTTTCATTATAAGCGCATTATTCTTAAACATAACAGTAACCTCAAACTTTCTAGGGGCCTTGAAATGGATTTTCAGTAATGGAACAATCACATTTTTGATGTGTAGATCTTGTTGAGACAGTCATTTTGAAAGTAGCTCTCAAGTCAAAAAAGTGTGGGCAGCCCTGATCTACATGCTTTGTGCCAGCCAGTAAAAGCTGTTGTTCAGTTGAAAAATATTGTTTTTTTTGTAGGTCACATACAACAAAGCATAAATTATGTGTTGGATAATGATGATGAAAATGCATTGAGACAGGTAGAATGTTCTAGTGCGTAGTGACTGCCCTAGATTAAAATTCTCAGTCACGACTGATTTCAGCCATCTGTATTCCATGTCTTCTATGGACGCACATTGCGTGGCAAAAGCAGAGCTTGTAGATCGGACTAGTTTTGGTTATTATTTTAATTAGACCATTGGAAATGGTAAAACTGTCAATGTGTAGAAGCATCTGCATCTTCCATAAAATCCTGATGGTCTGGGATATTTCATAGTATGTTTGTAAAAGCAGAATGTTAAAGCCTCAATCTGTGATTTTAGATTTTTTTTTATTAGATGTCCATTAACTTGACTGTATATGAAAGTAGCTCCTCTTGCTGGGGTCTCAGAACCATCATCATCAAACATCATCATAACTCTGGACTCCTCACTAGTTTTGCTCTCTATAGCAGCTCTAACAGTTTTCTACAAAATGGTATATCAGTGGTTATCAGATTATTTCACATCGAGGACCCCAAAAAGTTTATGGAATCCGCCACTGACGCCCATCTCAAAATATATTGTTCCCTAGGGACCCCCCCCCCCAGAAGCAAAGATTTGCTTTAAAAAAGTTTGCTTTGAATGACTACATATTCAAAGATTTGCACACATTTTTGCACACATACTGTATGAGCTTGTAGATCTGATAAAAGTCTAAAAAAATGTTAACCCTTTCAGGTCAGGAATCCATTTTTGGATTCTGTACAGCAGGGTTTTCAACAGGTCTGGGGACTCCCAGTGGTCCCTGAGAGGATCCCAGGAGGTCCCCACTCTCCCAGCTAAATGATGGACAGTTAACCAAATAGAGGCTTATAGATCTGTAACTCTTGAGAGCGTTATGATTACATTTGAACGTCATTTTCAAGAATCTACACAATTAGAAAATGTAGAAGAATTGTTATTTTGACCAACGTTTTGCCAGTTTATCTCTCCTAAATTGTGGACAAAAACTTACTTTTGGGTCTGAGAGATTAAAGTCAACATCAAAGGTGGTCCTCCGTGGCTAAAATGCTGAATAAATGGTGGGGCCTGGTATGAAAAAGGTTGAAAAACTGCTGTATAGTATGTACAGTATTCAAACATTTCTTTTATGTAGCTATATACAGTAAATATTTGAAGTTTTTCAGAAAACTTAGGTTAGGCCTAAATGGGTTAATTAAAGCGGTTTAAAGCTACAAGGTGACACAGATGCATCCTCAGGTCTATTGGATTTAATCCATATATATTTGTTTTCTCCTGTATTAGGCTGGTAGGACCACACTGCAGCTGGGAGAAGGCCTCAACACCCAGAAGGCCACCCTCATAGTGGTCCACACAGACGGGAGCATAGTAGAGGCAACCGGTCTGAAGAGTGCTGCCGCTGCCATCGCATCTGGTAAAACTGAACGGCCTGGATTCATTTTCTCAAATACCCTGTTGAACCTCCATGAATGTTTAAAACTGTTAGTCCTAATACTTGATTCTGATCAGCTGGTTACCTTCACATTACTGCTATAAATCACTATATCATTCCCAGGTGATCCCACAGCTCTGTAGCTCAATTGGGGAAGGGGAGAACTTGATTTCCTTACACACACCCTTGCCATGACCCTTGTTTTAAGCACTTGCTGTGCTCATGTGCCTGTGAATGTGTGCCTCTGTGTGACCTCCTGAATCAAAATCAAACAGACTGTCACAGAGACTAGTGAGTGGTGAAAACAAGGAAGTGGCTCTCTCTGGTGGACGAAAAGCGTAGTGAATTTAATAGTTTGAGGTTAATATTGACTGTGGTCCTCACACCTAGAGTTTGTGCCATTGTGCAGCCTTCATACACTGCCAAGTGGTGTTCACTCAAACTAGGAAAAATGTTGAGTAAAGTATTTTTTGGACACTTTGCAACACTTTCCATCTTTTGTCACAGGCACCGTAATTTTTGGATATAAGAGGAATTGTAATCGTAGTGAGTAACATGAAATGACTACAAAAGAGTATGAACATGAACAGGGAGGTAATGCAGCAGTAATGGGGAGTAATTGATGAAAAATCCGATGCATCGCTTGGCTTTGCGGCTCCTGGAAAGATAAAGTATTAGTAACGTCCGTGTTCTGTGTGGTGAGTAATGTCGGGGGCTGTCGGGAGCAATTAGGGTTTCAGTGTCTTGTTCAAGGACACCTTGACACTAACTACTCCGGGGTATTCGGTAGTTCGAACTGGCAACCTTGAAGGCCAGGAAAAACATGTTTTTCGCAGGGACTTGTTGCTATACTTCCTTTTTAGATCAAGTGTTTGACTGTACACATTGTACTATTTATTACATTTCTGTTTAAAATATCGAGCAGTCGATGTCCTTGGAAATTAATTATCCACCTCTAGTATATTACCAATATTGTTTTTCTTTCTTTCTTTTAAAGATGTCAAAAACAAAAACTAATTTAAAATTCACTCAGTCTTGCCATGAGCAATGCAATAACTTTTGTTTTTCATTAATAATTATCCTGACATTCCATTTATGTGTTGTTGTTTGTTTGTGTTGCTGTCCTAGGACCTCAGACCCCCTCCACCCCCCTCAGTCCCAGTCCAGAGAAGGACAACTGCTCCAAGTATAACTGGGATCCATCTGTGTACAATAATGAGCTCCCTGTGCGCTGCAGGAACACAAGTGGAATACTCCATAAGAACAGACTTGGCTCAGGTTGGTGGGAAGAGTACAAAAAGTAGAAGAAAAAGACTGTACAGTCATAGCCATGATATTTTGACTTGGAAGGAAATAGTAAAGTTGGAAGGAAATAGTAAAAAGATGACAATGTGAATGTTGTCAGTTTAACCTCTACTACTACTACTACTACAGGTATACTAATTAAAGGGGAACTCCACCCATTTTCAACATTTTAATATGTCATCAATATACCTTAGAGATGTTGTGTGGACATGATCAAAAAGTTCCCCCAATTCTGTATTTCCTAAAAATGGAGGTCTGAAAAAATCATTAACATGGTGAAATACATCTGATGACATCATCAAGATGTATTTCACCATGTTAATGATTTTTCTTTCAGACTCCTTTTTCAGACTCCTGAGATGGTACAAATGGAACCAAATGGATCCGCTAGGGTCCATTTGGTTCACATTTGTATCTTCTCAGGATTTTTTTGAAAATGGGTGGAATTCCTCTTTAAGACTACATAGTGTCACCTGCATTTGCTCATTTCACTTTTTGAAATCACAATGTCAGCTTATCTCAGAGAATGAAAGCCAACATGGTTCGTAGTTTTTCATGGTTTGTAGTTTATTTGTTGGATGTAATTTATGGCGTCGACTGTTCGCCGCTCTACTTCCCAATGTATGAATGAATGGACCATTGTAAAGCGCTTTGAGCACTTGGAAAAGCTCTATAAAAATGCAATCCATTGTTATTATTATTATGTGTTGGACATTATTTATAGGTAGCAGAGGAATCATGATGCATCTCATAGTTGCCATGAAGAAGAAAAACATAACCCCAGTTCATTCCCTGAACCCTTAAGACTTTTTAAACAAATTGATTGGTAATTATTTCAATTGACCTACAGGTGGGAAGGGTCGCTGCATCAGGCACAATAACAAGTGGTACACCCCCACCGAGTTCGAGGCAGCAGCCGGCCGCGCCAGCAGCAAAGACTGGAAGAGGAGCATCCGCTATGCTGGCCGGCCTCTGCAGTGTCTGATCCAGGTAAATCGGTGATCAACGAGCCTGAGCTAACATGTCAACATGTTTCTGGTTGGATTGCCCTCCTGTATAGTTTGTACTCAGACTGTTTACCACAAACAATAGATTAGAACAGACTCCATCGTTGCATAGAAAGAGAATTTCCATACACTCCATTCACTTTTGTGTATTTTTATACCAAAAAACTAACCTAAATGACCTAACCTGAAAACAAAAATCTGCTGCTTGATAACGCTTCTATTATCACTCAACCTAACCTCACAGACCTCACAGTCTGTGAGGTGGTTGAGGGTCGGGGGTTTAGGCTCTTAGGGTTACAGTTGGAGAGGGGTAGGGTTTTGCTACTAACATGCCTAAAGCCTTCTCTAACCCACATCCTCACCATAACCACAAGCATGTTGCAGCTGATAGTGGATTTCCAGCACATGTTCGGATTAATGGGAGTTCTGATCTATGGGACTTTGGTACTTAGATCAGTCCCCTTCAGGAGCAGGTGTTTGTTCCACCTGGTTGGTCATAGTCCAGGTCTGTCAGGACTACTGACTGAGAGAGATGAAGCATGGATAGCCATTAGCCACTGCAATATTGTATAAAATGATGTTAGGGATTCAACTTTTCATAGATTTCATAGCTACCTTAACTCGACGGCACTTTCAGCCGCAGTCTTGTGTAACTGAATGATTCTGTATTTTCTTTAATATGGCTAATACATGTTATGTACTGTATATTTTCAGACTATAACCAATCCACATTTTGACTTTGTATCTTTGCACTACCAAATCTCTTTGCTGGAATTAGCCAATCTACAAGCCCAAAACACCTTGCAGTGTGTGAACTTGTAGCTCTGCTATTTGTTCAGCTGTGTTTGAGGAAAACAAATAAAAATAAAAAAAGGAAATCAGCCCCCTCTCCGTGTAGTAACTCTGAGAACCCCCCTAGGCACCTCCCTGTCTAGACACACATGCTCAGAATCGGGATGCTATGGTTCACATTGTTAATGGTGTTTGTTCTCCTCCAGGAAAACATACTGAATCCCCACGCTGCTTCGTGTACGTGCGCAGCGTGCTGCGATGACCTGGAGTTGGTGAGTAGTTGGCGCCACACTGAGCTTGGGGCTGGGTGGGTGGGTGACTGGTGGGGGTGGTGGTGGGGGTCTCTAGGCCCGCTGGGCTAGTCTGGAATATACAGCTCTGTAGGGATTTAGGATGAGGTCATGAAATATCCCTCTACCATTCAATGTAGATGTATTAGTTTCAGTCTATTTATGAGTTAATAAGGCTGCTAAGCGAGGCCTCAACCTTTTAGTGGAATATCTATAATTACAATGTTTGAAATATAAACCTTTCATTGTCATTTACATAAACCTCTCATTGCTGCAAAAGCAGTCAGAGTAAAATACATGGAGATTTAGATAGAGGTTAATTCATCACTACTTGTGTGTGCGTGTGTGAGTGATAGCAATCTAGATTGATTAGGTCAGTTAATTTGGGGACCACCTCCTAATATGCAATTATTGTCATTCTCTTTCTCTCTCTCTCTCTCTCTCATACTCTCTTTTATTAGTGTTCCAAGGACGGTGACTCTTTCGCAGGAGAGAACATCGGCATGGTAATTTAAATCTATTCATTTTACGCTTTTTTCATTTAGCCTTCTCTGATTTACTGATTTACTGATTTAATAAGAACAGAATCACTTGCGGCAAGACGCACTGACTCATTTATTGCTGAGAATGAAGATGCAGAGAAGTTGCTTTTCAAATTTCAAAAGTTTATTATTAAAGCAATTATTGCTCTGTGCACCCGGGCCAATTTAATTAATTCAGTGCAGTGCAGACAAAATATCCCCTGACATGTACACTACAGCATAAATAACAAAAAAAAAAAACACTCTTAAGAAACGCCAACTCGTTTAATTTTTATTTTTAATTTTAATCATTTTGCTTTTTAAAGATCAAATCGATGCAGATGGTATTTCCGTCACAAGACTCCAAGGACAGCAGCCTTTGTTTCGTATTGCTATAGGCTCATCTCCATTATGTGGCAATCATAGTGCGAACCCTATTGACCGATGAGGCAATTTAGAGCAGATTCACGTCTGACTGAATCGATTGATTCAAACCGTTCCGCGAATACAATTGCCTGGTCCCTGCTGCCCATGATTCGCATTAGCCTTGATCTCTCCGCAACCATTCATTCATCCACTGTAATGGTACATCGAAAATGGGGCTTTTATATAGTGCCTTATATACTATATATTCACCCATTTACTACCCCTCATGGAGAGCAGCAGTGTTCAGCATCTTGCTCAAGGACTCTTCGACAATAGCTTGCTCACGTATCCTCACTAGGACCAATGAAGAAGTGCGACTACATTTCTCACTCACACGTACACAATCTTTAGTGGTTTTTAGTGCTCATAATGAGATGATGTTTGGAGCTTAACACTGAACAGCTCCTACACTCATATCGACCGAATAGAGCTTGTAGATTTTTGAAAAATTGTGCATACTACATTTCTCAAATCTTTGCTTCTGATCTCTAGAACAACATGTAGATCTGCAGCAGATTTTTCCAGTTTACAGTCTACTGATGCTAGAATCTAGCATCAGAAACTAGAATCTGATCAGGACACAATAGCTTAATAAAACATTAATTTAACTGGGTAGCAAATTAATCAGTCATGACCTGTACGGACATGTCCAATTAACACCTCCGCTTCAAAATACCACAGCACTGTGCTTCTTCTCTACTTGTCATTAGGTGAATTTCACTGGCGCTGGCCTCCCGTTGCTGCATGTGTTTAACGGAAAACAAAATGAGTTCATTCACAAAAAATACAGATGTAGTTGTGTTTGACCGTCTTTTACACCCAGGGCTCCGTTTTCGTTACATGCTAAACCCCTTATCCCAAATCCCTTATTTCGTTTTTTACTATTTTGAAAAACGTTTTGGAATAGTTCAACGTGCCAATCTATTAACACGCTGTGAGCTTGTAGACTGGCCATTTGAACTATTGATTTTTTTTTTTAAATAGTTTAAAAAGGCAAAGACGTTAAGGGATAAGGGGTTTAGCGTAACGAAAATGGAGCCCCTCGCCCATACCTGGGCATTATGCGGCCCGGAGGCCAAATTTGGCCCTTTGGCTGACTCTGTAAAAGGGTACCAGGGTTTTCAACCAGTGGTCCGGGGACCACCAGTGGTCCTTGAGAGAGTTCCAGTTAAATATGGAAAGTTGGTTAACCAGATGTAACTCTTTGAGAGCGTAAACGAGCGTTAAAATATTCATCATCTGAATTAGCCTACACTCTCTGATAGTCTACACAATCAGAGCATGTAAAAGAATTGTCATTTTTGACCCGTTTTATTTGTGAAATCCAGCCTGGTGTTGTGGACAAAAACGTGTGGACAAGAAATCTTTAGTTTTGAGGTCTGTGGAGCTAATATGTAGATCAAATGGTGTGGCTCAAATACTGAATATATAGAGGGCCCTGGTGTCGAAATGGTTGGACTTTTACCTTGAAATTAAGTTAATATTATGCAGACTTTAGTTCAGCCTTTAGTCTTGGCCCTCCACAATATTTTATGTATCTCATTTGGCCCCTTGGGAAAAATAATTGCCCAGCCCTGCCCTTGCCTATATAGGTCCCCTGCCTACTTTCAGCATGCGCAAGGTGTATGACGCTGGTGCTTGGCCTAGTTGTATACGCAAGACGTTCTGCTCTGCTACGTTCAACCTTTCATCCACTCTTGAAGTCTGTCCACTTTGGGTGAGAGAAGGGTAAAGTGGGCCAAACAGCTGCTCCCGGCTATACCATACAACAAGCCACCCGCATCTTCAATGTTGCAAAAAATGGGAGAAAAAAAATCAGGAATTCAATATATCAAAAATGCGATGCATTTTGAGCTTGTGGATATGCTATTTTTTTTTTGCTACAACAGTATAATATCCAATGCAGCCCTCTGGAGTGAGTGTGGAGAATGATGTATAGCCCATATCTTTGTAGTCAAGTGACCAAGATTCATCTGTCAGATCTTTCTGATTGTATACCGATTGACTACCGTAATTTGTATACTATAATTTGTAGACTATAAACCGCAGCTGATTTTTCCTTGTATAAGCTGCACCTCACTATAAGCCGCACCAGACAATAAGCTTCATGTTGGAACAGATTCAGAATTCAGAATTTGAACCATGGACCGCCATTTGACAGCATTTTCATTTCTTTTTGTTTGTTTTTGTTTAGTCCACAATTCCAGGATGGGAAACAGGCAAAACATAGAGATCATAATGACCATGACTTATTAATTAAATGGTTCTAATTTAGATGGTGAATATTTTAACTCTTGAGAGCGTAAACATGAAACCAAAGCGTGAACATGAAACCAAATTGGTTTCATGTTTATCTGGTTTCATGTTATTCTGGAGGGCCCACCTGGAACCCTCTCAGGGACCACTGTGTTGAAAACCCCTGTGTTAGAGCACCTGTAAAAATCCATAGATTGGCCGCACCGTTGTATAAGCCTCAGTGTCAAAAGCATGTGAAAAAAGTAGTGCCTTATAGTCCAGAAATTACGGTACTGTATATGGTTAAAACCTGCAGACAGTGCCTGCTGTGTTGTGGGGTAGCTGTGGAAAGCCCTAAAGCCTGCCTTGCACAGCGACTAATCCCTGTCTATCTGACAGTTCACTTGGGATCCACTTCCTATGCAAATATTGTCAGTCTCTCTCTCTCTCTCTCTCTCCCTCTCTCTCTCTCTCTCTCTCTCTCTCTCTCTCTCTCTTGCACATTGTGAAATATTTTGCTGTAAAATTGTTCCTGTTTTGGCCTAGAACTCTTGGTACGAAAAAATAAATGAATAAATAAAAAAATAAATCCTGCCATGGTTTTCTTCCACACACACCTTTTGCAATTACTACTACAGATTTTGTCCCAATACTCACAGTAATCATTATCTTTGGGGTCATGTCTTCGAGATTTGCTACGGCTAAGACACTTTTCAGTGTTTGCGGGGCCTGCATGATCTGACTAGTTTTTACTACTGTCGCTTGTCCAAATCATGGTGTATTTTCAAGACATTATTAGGAAAAGCACAGTTTCTTTGTTAATCCTTTCATTTCACTGTTACACGTGCCACAGCAATCAAAGCATATCTTCCTTTTCACCCTGTGCATGAACTAAGACTGGTCCGGTGAGACTGTTTGTGCCATACAAGAGAAGGAAAAAGGACAGCGATCACCCAACCACCCCAGATAAGAAGGACCTCTCCTCTCCCAAGAACATCACCCTGGCTCCAGGTGCCACATGTAAGTCCAAGAATATCACTCAATTCAATTCAATTTTATTTGAGTGACACTTTACAAAGGAGAAAAAGAGAGCAAGAGAGGGAAACTGACAAAGATCCACATAGAGCAAGCAGAGGTTGCAACAGTGGTAACAAAAAACTCCCCTAAGATAAGATATACTTTATTGTCCCCGGAGGGAAATTTGCCTTGGGCAAAAGTGCAGCATACATAGCAGCTTGGGAACATACAGAGGACATACGTGGAAAGAACATACACACTAGCAGCATTGTACAAAATTTAAAGTGCAATTGGCAGTCCACTTTAAAAAGAATAAAAAAAAGGTACAAAAAGCAACCACTTTCATCATGTCCTAGTCTAAAACCTAAGAACCCACCCCCAGAGCCCTATCCAACACTCATCATGTGAGAGCATAATGACTGTTTAATAGGACGACTGAAGTAGGGATAAAAGAAAGTTTTAGGCGATTGCTTTTGCAGCGAAACACTCTGTAGCGCCTGCCCGAAGGTAACAACTCATATTTGTATGGCACTCATAAGAAACGTCAGGCAGAACCTGACTCTGGGGTGGGCGGCCATCTGCCTTGACCGTGTCGGGGGAGAGAGAAGGAGGTGTGGGGACTGGAGAGGAGAAAGAGTGAGGGGAGGAGGGGACAGAGAGAGAGATGCACACGAAAACAAGTAATGGCAGAGTAATGACAGTGTAATAATGTAGTATGGGGATGTATAGTAGAACATTTTTGTTATATGATTCAGAATGGGCTGGTGGTATATAGTTTAAAGTTTATAGGGAGCAGTTCATGGTCGTTATCGACAATGAGGCTTGGTCCACAGTGAAGGAGTTGGTGGGCGTCGTGGAGGGTCCTGGTCATGTCAGTAGAGATCTACAGTACAGATCTGCAGGGTGGAGGGCAAGAGAGACTCCCCAAATGCAGTGTTAGTGACAAGACATACTGGGGCCAAAGATGTGTAAATAACGGACCACTCTGTCACTAGCATGACAGACACACCCGTGAGCTGGTGCAGGTGCGTGCCCCCCACTCCACGGTTCCGGGGATGTTCCATATACATGCATTGGACCTCATTATCAACCTGATTTGATCGTGTTTTGGTCGTACATTACATTATAGTTTAAGCTTTCCTTCCGAGTTGCATCCAGATTGATCCAACTCTGATCCATCCTATCCCTGAGCTTGAGAAATGTCAGCCCTCACAGGCGGGAGACCCAGGACCCATGGCCCATGTTTGAAGCCTAGGAAGGATATAAATCTTATGGATAATTGCAACTATAACCTTCTCTTTCCATCCCTCCATTGATCTGTGGCTTAATTTGCCTCCCCTCTTCCCTCCTGCTATGAATGCTGTTTACCACCACCACCCCCACCCCCACCCCCACATGACCTAGCAGATGGAAATCTGCTAGGTCATGTGTGGATTTATTTCTGAGAGACTCATAACGATAATGGTTGCTTTTTTGTTGATATTTAATTTGCAGCATTTTGCAATTGTGAATTAAAGACAAGCCATGTAAAACTCCAGATATCTTATGGAAACCTTTTAAAGCAGGGGTTTTCAACAGGTGGTCCGGGGACCATCAGTGGTCCTTGAGAGGGTTCCAGGTGGTCCCCAGGCTACATGATGGAAAGCTTATGTACCAGATGTAACTCTTGAGAATGTAAAAATGAAACCAAATGGACCCTTGCGGGTCCATTTGGTTTCATTTTTACACTCTCAAGAGTTAAAATATTCATCATCTGAATTTATATTGTTTTGTTTGCAAAATCAAGCCAGGAATTCTGGACAAAACCAAAAGAATTCTTTAGAACATGAAACCGTGGCTCAAATGCTGAATAAACGGTGGTCCCTGGTGTCAAAAAGGTTGAAAAACCCTGTTTTAAAGGTATATTTGGTATTTCAAATATTTTTCCTTCTTGTTTGGATAATCCTCCCTACTATAGCGTGTGCTGACCATATATGGACTTCCTCCTGTCCCTGGTGAGCCCTTGGGGTTAAAAAAACAAACCTACATGCAGTTTGGGCTTTGGGAGAAAAGCCTTCATTCAATCAGGATAAAAGGGGTGGGGGTGAGCCTTGGTGTATGTGCTGTTGGCCTGTTATACTTCCATCCATCCATCTTCTTCTGCTTATCCAAGGTCGGGCCGCGGGGGCAACAGCTCCACCAGAGAGCTCCAGACTTCCCTGTCCCGAGCAACATTTGCGACCTCCTCCTGGGGGATCCCGAGGCGATCCAAGGCCAGAGAGTCGATGTAATCCCTCCATCTGGTCCTTGGTCTGCCCCGGGGTCTCCTCCCAGGATGGATGAAGAACACAACATTTGATAAATGAGGAGAATTTATAATAATATTTAATCATTCCAGCTTCCATCGCCACCACTAGCCTCCATAGTATGAGCAGGAGACATTCCAAATCCTCCGTGCACATGTAACGCCTGGGATTCGAACCCGGGTCTCCCGCGTGAAAGTCCAACATCTTAACCACTAGACCAAGAGGACATCCCCTTGGTCTGACAGAGGCTGTAGCCACCTGCTACACACACACACACATACACAATCTTTAGTAGTACAAACTACCATAACACTCATCATCTTTTCTAGCTTTTTATTTGGTGAATTTCACTGGCACTGGCCTCCTGTTATCACATGCAGTATGGTTAACAGAAGGGAATGTGTTCATTCACAAAAAATACATACAGTACAGTAGTAGTTATTTTTGACCCACTTTCACACATTGATTGAGGTCCCTGGCCTACTGTCGGCATGCACAAGATGTATGACGCTGGTGCTTGGCCTAGTTGTACGCAAGATGTTCTGCTCTGCTACGTTCAACCTTTCATCCACTCTTTATGCCTGTTCATTTTGGGTGGGAGGAAGGTAAAGTGGGACAAATAGCAGCTCCCGGGCTATACATGGGCAACTGCTGGCCCAAGGGACGCATGCGACCCCCACCTTTAATGTAGCCCGCTGGTTAATCTGAATATTGATGAAGTAGTACTTTATTCTTTATTCGGATGCTTCATTAGCTTCCACATAGTGGTCGCTAGTCTTCCTGGGGTCCACATAAAAATGTAAACAAAAACAGAAATTAAAAGTTAAAACAAGATATCAAGATATCAGCTAAAACGGTGACTATCAACCAACACAATGTTCACACAAAACTAATAAGATACCCAGAGCTAAGTGATCTAGTGTAATGTTCATGACAGCAGCCTATTTATACACTCAACAAAAATATAAACGCAACACTTTCAATGGCTGTGTCAAGTTGCTGTATATTAGTGGGAACTGGTACACACTGTCAAAATGGTAATAACACATTATTACCACATTATTACCATTTCGACAGCGCGTACCAGTTCCCACTAATATCCAGCAACTTCTGACTGGTACTGATACTGACTGGTTTGGAAGCCCATACACTCAATAAGGCAAAACAAAATTGCACATTTCAGGGTGGCCTTTTATTGTGGACAGTCTAAGGTACACCTGTGCACTAACCATGATGTCACATCTGCATCTTGATGTGGCACACCTGTGAGGTGGGATGGATTATCTTAACAAAGCAGAAGTGCTTAGGCAGATTTGTGAACAGTGTTTGAGAGAAATGGTAATATTGTATATCTGGAATGAATTTAGGTCTTTAGGTCCATCAAAGAAATGTGGTGTGTTGTACCAAATAACATTATGCATGAACATCAAAAGACAATATTTTAGTTTTACCTTAACAATTAACCATGACAATTGTCTATGCATCTCAACTACTGAAACTATTATTGCATTTGTTTCTAAACTACTAGTGAATGACTAGAATTGGAATCCTATTGTGTTTTTTTATGTTCAATGTATTTAAAAGTAAGTTTAGATTAAAGCTAACATCAGTAACATTTAAAGGTATTTTCAGTAATTGCACTTAACTTCTTCTTCGCTGCACTCTATATACCAAAATCTGTGTTTAACTCAGTTAAATTCATGGGGGAAAAAACGTCTCCACTTCTGCAGCTGCATTCAATGACAAACAGGCATTTTGGAGAGTACTTTATTCTCCAATTGGGTTCTGTCAGAATGGGAGGCTGAAGGAATTATGGGGAGTTATGATTCCTGCCAGTCAAAAAAAGCCACACAAGCAATACAAACACTGTTAACGTTGTTCCACCCAGAAAAATTGCAGTTTGGTCTACTCTCATTCCAGAAATCCATTTTTCTTTCCCCTCCAACTGACATTGATCCAGTCTAGAGTGTCTGAAAAAAATAAATTGGTTTCGGAACCCTAAAAGTTGTTTTGGAACAGTGACCAAAAAGTGGCCACCGGTTCTGTGAACAGTTGAGAACTGTTCCAGCTCTAGAACAGTGGTTTTCAACCGGTGCTCCGGGGACCACCAGTGGTATTTGAGAAGGTTCCAGGTGGTCCCCAGCTAAGTTGGTTGACCAGATGTAACTCTTGAGAGCGTAAAAATGGACCCTTGCAGGTCCATTTGGTTTGGTTGTGTGTGTGCCGCAAATCTGACACCATTAGTTTGTTTCTCATCTGTCAGATTACTCTGTGCTTGTTGATGTCTACAGTATAGCACCCCCTGCTGGTCTAGAACACCAACTTCCACTAGTGAGTGGTTTTCTAGCCTGGCTAATAAGCCTAATAAGCCAGACCGTAGTCAGCGTAATCCAGGTGGTCCACACAGCTAAATCATGGATAGTTGGAAACCAAACCAATGTTTGCCTGTTGTCCCGCTGGTACCAAAGGAGGAAATAAACCAAGTAATTACCCATCCAATAAGAAAAAAAAGTTGGTGGTCTTGGTCCCATCATGGTCTTGGGTGGTAAATTGTAAATGGTGCATTCTTATGGCGCCTTTATCCAAGGTGCTTTACATAGATAGCAGATCCCATTCCCACACCAATGGCGAAGGAAACCATGCAAGGTACTGGCCAGCACATATAATAGGGAGCAATTAGGGGTTAAGTGCCTTGCTCAGGGACACTAACTTTGGGGGAATCTGGGTTCAAACCGGCAACCTTGCGGTTGCCATCCTGTGAATATCTACCCCTGATCCACTAGTGACCCAGGTCATGTTAAACATATAGAAAATCTCTGCACTAGTGCAGTGACTTTCACATATTTGTGCTTTAAAGACAGGTTCCATTGATATCTTGCGCCACCTATATGTTTGATCCTTTGAAGGCATATGCTACACCTCTGTGTCCAGGGGCGTTTTTGCCATTATGCAGACTAGGCAGTTGCCTAGGGCGCCATGGGGGGGGGGGGGGGGTGCTAGGGGAGGGGGCGACCACCAGACATGCTTTAAAAGGATCCCAGGCTAATGGGTTAAGAACATTTAAAACACATATACTATGTAATTTGTTTAACAATAGTTCATAATTTTATCCCTTGGGGGCACCATTATTTTCCCTGGAGCCCCTCCTTACCAAATGGACCCTTAGGTGTCCATTTGGTAAGGAGGGGCTCCAAATGGACCCTTAAGGGTCCATTTGGTAAGGGGGGCTCCAGGGAAAATCTTGCCTAGGGCTCCAAATTGCTTAGAAACTCTCTCTGTCTAATTAGTTATTGCTGATAATTAATTGTAGCAGCAAGATTTCTCTCAATAAAAATCTGAAGGTTGTCAAAACACTGTAGCCATTTTTGGAATCGATGACAGATATCAATGGGCTAACATCAAAGACATCAAAAACATAAAAAAATAACAGGGGACCACAACACAGGAAATAAAAAAAAAACACATCAAAGACAATCGAAAAAAGATGTTTTAAAATAGCATTTGTTTTCGGCTGGTAAACAAGTTTTTGCAGCCAATGCTGTCCTAATTTAGTTCTGCTCCACTCTGCATACCTTCTGTGGATTCAATGAAGAGAAACAAAAGTGGAAGTGAGCAACTGCCTCTATTTTCATTTTTTTTAAAGGACCACTTCACCAATTGTCAGCCTATCTTCATGCATTTGGTCTTCAAATGTTCATGATAAAACACCACCACTTTCTTCTACTCGATCTGTGTCTCGTAGGAGGGAATAAAAAGCCGCCACTGATGATCTCAATGGTGTATAGAAGGGGTTTTCAACCTTTTTGACACCACCATTTATTCAGCATGTGAGCCACGGACCACCATTTGATTACATTTTCACCCCAAAGACTAAAAACTAAAGAATTCTGAATTTTGGTTTTGTCCACAATTCAGGGCACGATTTTGCAAACAAAACAGTGTAGGCTTCTTAATTAAATTAAGTGGTGCTAACTCAGCACCAAATGGACAACCAAATGGACCCGCAAGGGTCCATTTGGTTTTATTTTTACATTCTCAAGAGTTACACCTGGTTAATCATTTTTACCTCATTTAGCCTGGGGACCACCTGGAACCCTCTCAAGGACCACTGGTGGTCCCCGGACACCTGTTGAAAACCCCTGGTAGGTCTCTGAACTACCCACAACCTTCCTAGGACACAGACTTATTTGAAGATGATATTTTTGTGTCTTTTTGCCTTTTTATTGAAAGATTACAGTAGCTAGTCAAGAAACTGGGAGATAGATGGGAGAAACACACACAGCAAAAGCTGGCCGGGATTGGGACTCGATTCCTATCATTCTCGATTCATGTCATACTGGACTACAAAATATTTTCAGATGGTCAGTGGCCAGATACAGATAGGGTCCTTGACATAAAATAATTTGAGAATCATTGTTTTTTTTCCTCAGAAAACTGTAATTTAGAAGACATTTCTAGGTCTTAATGGGTTAAAACTAGGGATGTCCCGATACATCCCTAGCATCGGCATCGGATCGGCCCTTTTTAGTCATATCGGTTCATATCGGTATCGGCAAATACTGTATCTGTACCAGAAAAGTATAAGTAAGCTATTGGCCCTATTTTGTCATCAGACCATTTTGTATTGGTAAATATACCAGTATAACCAGAGTTTGTAAACAGTGAGGTAAGGTTTTGACACTATGGCAGGTAAATAAATGTTGTGGAATTTGCTTTGGAGTTGCCCAAGTGCACATTTGAGTGAGGAGTGCTATTCTAGTCTGCTATATCATTCTGCTATTTGGTGGACTTCATATAAGATCGTTTTCTTGGGACAATTTAATTGAGTTTTAGTCCTTTTTTTTTCCTTGATGCATTTGCAAAATGTATCTGATCAGGAAAAATTATCGGGAATCGGGATTGTATCAGGAGCAAAAAAAGTGATCGGATCAGGAAATATCGGGATCGGCAGATACTCAAACTCAAATGATCGGGATCGGATCGGGAGCAAAAAAAAAAGTGATCGGGACAACCCTAGTTAAAACATGTTTTAACAGTCTAATCCCCCTCCTCTCTGGTCAGTCACCGTGTCGCCGTCGGGACAGATCACCATTGACCGGACACCTGCCACCGCCATGATCTCATCAGAGGGGCCGTCCCAGAGCGAGGTGTTCACCAGCACTGCAGGTACACACACACACACACACACACACACACACACACACACACACACACAGGTCACTCCTACAAGTCTTTCACCAGGAGGTAGTGCTGCTTATATGCTTTTAGCCTGACCCCGCCCGCCCCATCTACGTCATCTGGGCCTGGTGTCGCACGTGACCCTGACGGGTCCATTTGGTTCTCAGGTCCTAAAAGAGAAAAATCATTAACAAACACAACACAAACTCAACTTGATGATGTCTATATAAACAACAAAAAGTTCAATCGTACACATCAATGCAGCCTGATAAAACGTCAGTCAGTCTTTCTGACATGAACACATTAATGAATAGGACCTACATGAATATCCAAAAAAACGATTTTCAAGCTGGTGATTCGGTATTGATACTACGGCATTAAGAATTTTGATATATTGGCATATCGATTTTTTTTTTGCCCAGCCCTAATAATTTGCACTGTGTAAACTGGGTTTGGAATACCATAAGGCTTCACTAGAGAGGAATTAAACTGGGAGCAAGTTACCCATGGAAAACCCTCTTAGCTCTCTCTCTCTCTTCACTCTCTTTCTCTCTGTTGCATCTCTCTCCCTCGCAGTGTGTTAAATGCCTTGATCATGTTGCTGCCACTGTACAGTCGCCAGATGAATCACACGTTTATGGTGAATATTCCAATTTTTCAACACACTAATTATTTTTGGTAACTGCGCTCTGCACATACTAAATCATGCGTTCTACAGTAATATGTGTGCCGTCATGTGAGATGAGCGGCTTGGAGCAGAGGATAGTTCTCGCTCCGGAGGGTGCTCAGACCCAATTTAAAACCTGCTCAGCGCTCACTCAAATCCTGGCTAAAATACACCAGCTCCACTCGCACTCTGCTCCGCTCACATGCTCTGCTGGTCACAAGAGAGGAAATCCTTATATGGTCACCACACTCCAGGGGCGGATCTAGGCATGGGCATGGGGGGGCAATGCCCCCCTAAATGCCCAGTCTGCCCCACCAAACACGATGCCATGCGAAATAACCCAAGATATTTCAAATCAAAGTGCTTATACTTAAAATTACTATGACTGCTACTAACTAACTACAGCTGTGTCACCACTAAACCAACAGCATTTCATCATTGAAAACAGAAAACTCTCTGAGTCAGACCTTTAGCTTTATGCATGCTGCGTGTCTGTTGCAACTTCAACAACAACTGATGTTATTATTGATGCTTTACTTGACTAATAAAAATCCTGTAACTGAAAATGGTATGGGTGCGACTTCATCATCATGAAGCCGCCCCCACACCATTTTCTCCTGCCCCCCCCAATTGGGAAATGTTATATCCGCCCCTGCCACACTCTATAGAGCTGAGCAGTTCAGTAAAGTCACAATACAGTATATTTCGGTAATTAGTAGGTCAGGTTTTAACATGCACACATTTGTGTGTATTTGTCACTGAAAACTCTATACACATGTCACAGGGCTGATAGCCTGACCTAACCCGCAATGATTTTGGCCTTGGGGGGGCGGGGTGCCGTGGGATCCACACGGCAGATCAAGCTGATCTGATTTGATCTGACGAATGTGTCGTCATCCCCGGCCCCTCCCACGCCCGTCCACTGCTGTTCTACATCACGTCATTTAGAGCGACGCCCACCCCGGAAGGTTGACTCCCCCCTCAAGGCCACTTCGTGTAACAAGTTAGTCCAGGCTTTCCGTTTTCGCGTAACGTGGACGAAAATGAAAGCCTGGGTGTCGAGGCTATAGGGCTGATGACTGAACAGCATCAACTTGCCCACTGTGAGTTTCTAACTTGCGGGCCGAAATTGACATTGCGGAGTGTTGGGGTAACATGTGTGTGTGTGTGATATGTTTTTTTATTCTTAATATCTTATTGGACAGGTACATGTCTTTGCGCAGCTTAACTCCCGCTGCTGACTCTCATTTGGGACAATGGGCGCGGCCATTTTAATTTTTTTGTCCCATTCGCACCCATTTAATTCAATGCATTCAGGAGCCCTTCTTGAGAATCTCCAATGTCGTTGTCGTGGCGCACGGGTGGATCGTCTGTTGCTAGACGTCACTTCCTGACTTTTGACCGGAACTTTTTGCTCAGATCGTGAGAGGACAGGTTAGTCAAGACACCAGAAACAGCATGTCGTCATCGCACATCCTGTTTAGGAGATCTGGCGCTTCAAAATAAGGGTTTTTTTACCGATTGCTCTGGCTTGAGCCGTGGCATAGGGCAGAAAACGACGAACGCGCGGTCACGGTCTATGTTTGAACATGTTTCATAGTCTGTCTCTGTTCTTTTTTGTAACTGTTAGTTATTTTCTTCTTCAAATAACACAACATTTTCCTGACCTCTCCATAACGGTACAGACTGCTGCGCCTGTTGTGTGGGTTTCTCTCTGTTGGAATAATTTGTGTCTGAAGTTTTGCCAGTGCTGCTGCACTGCACATTATGCACATTTTCAGTGCAAAAAAAAATCAACTAGTCCTAAAACAGTTCCAACTGAGATTAATTAAGTCCAAAATAGATATTTTATAGTCCCTGGGACAGAGAGACCTCTCAGTCTGGAGGCCTGTGGGACACCGGGGGTCCCCTGAAGAGGAAGTCTAGCTCTGGGGTAGCCAGTGGCCACATTTATTTTTTTATTTGAGAACTTCTTTTAAATTACCAGCTCCACAAAACCCACCCCAAAAAAGATGTACCCGAGAGGGAGGCTTTGGAATAGCAGTGCTGGTGTTGCACATCAAGTAAACATGCTTTGAATGGGAAATAGACAGGGGAATAGAATTAATTGGTATAATTTTGTAATGCTACTGACTTCTGGGTTCAAAACACTTGAAAACGAAGTATCGTATTGTGCGTTTGAGTTGACAGGCCCTTTTCGATGCCAATCATACATTTACCTTAATTCATGTAGCAACACCAGAAATACCTTTATAATATAATGGTGTGATATTTTTTTCTTTTATACCAAATAATTTCCGATCTACAGGCAACAATCAAGACCCATTGTGAGTTTGTAGTTATGTTATTGTTATCATAATGTTTGCGTATATGACATGCTCATTGCTCATTGCCCAGAAAGACATTGATGGTTGGATTCAATTCAGAACACAGTGAAAACGGCTAAATAATAAGACGGATAATACTGCGGTCACAACAAAATATTCTTTTCTTAAATGATCAGAAATGACCTTTTGTTAGGACATGCAAGAAAAAAACAACAGCTGGACTTGGGCAGCACGTATTGCATACTGTGTACAGTTGAAATTGCTCATTAGTACGATCATCGTGGCGTTTGAGTCAGAGTGCTTGTGACACGTGTTCCACCACAGCTCGTGTGAAGGGGCTTCTCTAAACCCTCGGTGACGTTACCTGTTCCGACTTCACTCCCCTTGGGTGGGCCAGGCCGGATATTTAAAGGCACTGCCCCCAGCAACGCTGGCAATTTGACCTTGAGTGTGTGTGCGTACCCGGGTGCGTGTGCGTGTGCGCGCGCTGCCACTGCCATGCGTCACATTCCAGTGTCTAAACTATGTCGGTGGAGGTGCCTCCCACTCCCAAACCCCCCACCCAGCCCCAGATAAAGAAAATGGCTCTGGGATGGTTCCTTCATGCACCAGATATCCCCAGCAAATCTAAAGCCATAATTCATCATCCTATCTATCATGCGCCATGCAGCAGGGATGCCTGGCGGATCCCCGTGTCTGCCATGCATGCCGATTGGCTGACACACATACTGTACAGTAGCCCTCTCCCTCTCCTTCCCCACACCTTCTTGGCCGATTTAACAAGGTCTCCAGAGACGGCGTTCCGCTTCTCGTGTTATACTGCCAGGGAAACCCGACATACAGTGCTTGAGTTCTTTGTTGCTGGGTGAAGAACCAGCTGTCCATTATAGACCTCACAGCTTTTGTAACCTGCTATGTTTTCCAACCCAGTGTCAATTGTCTGGTGTAATTGTGAGTAGGGATGTCCCGATACCGATACCAAAGTATCGGATCGGCTCCTTTTGTCCCTTTTTTATCATATCAGTATCGGCAAATACTGTATGGGTATCGGAAAAGTATCAGTATTGGCCCTTATTTGTCATTATCTGGTCACATATTGGCAAATATACCAGTCTAACCAGTGATCAGACACAAGGGTAAAGGGTTGACACCATGGCAGTTAAGTAAAATGTTGGGTAATGTGGAGTTTGCTTTGGAGTTTCCCAAGTGCACATTAAGACAGATGAGTATGTAATATACCATACAAGCTCAAAGCACGTCGTCACCAAGGGGAGCTACATTCTAATTTCTGACATTATATTGTAGTTTTCCTGGGAAAAAAAAAAAAATAGCAGACCTACAAGCTCATAGCGCGCCACTCGGTGGCGCGCTATGAGCTTGAAGATCTGCTATTTTTCAATAGGTAATGCATAATGCCTCACACACACACACACACACACACACACACACACACACACACACACACACACACACACACACACACACACACACACACACACACACACACACACTCACACACACACAGGGCACTGGCCATATACTTGTCAGAGCGCATGCCAACATTCACCTTGTTATTACCGTAATGTATGGACTATAAGCCGCTACTTTTTTCACATGCTTTTGACCCTGCGGCTTATACAGCGGTGCGGCCAATCTATGGATTTTCCAGGTTCCAGGTGGGCTCCGCAGACGAAATGATAGACATTTGGTTAACCAGATGTAACTCTTTGAGAGTGTAAAAATGAAACCAAATGGACTCTAGCGGGTCCATTTGGTTTCATATTTACAAGAGTTATGATATTCACCATCTAAATTAGCACCACTTAATTAAGAAGTCATTTTGGTCTAATTTGGATGTTTTGCCTCTTTTGTTTGCAAAAATCCATTCTGGAATTGTGAACAAAACCAAAAGAAATATTTAGTTTTGGGGGTCTGTGGGGTGAAGACGTTAAATTGTGAAAAAGTTAAAAACCACTGCTCTAACATGAAGCACCTGACTATAAGCCTGGTGCGGCTTATACAAGGAAAAATCAGTATTTTGCCCCAAATTTAGCTGGTGCGGCTTATATTCAGGTGCGGTTTATAATCCGGAAATTACCGTAGTAACACACATACACTTGTCAACTCACCGCACACTAACACATTATACACATACACACCCCTGTATCTGTGTGGTTCCTGACTGTACCTCCTGCTGTTCTTCACACAATTAGACCCAGCTAGGGCTCAAAGATGGATGTCTGGTTATTTTAGGAGACGTCTAGAAGTGAAGTCTGCTGAGGCCTGAACACACTGTTTCACCTCCGCCAAACTGTCACTTTCATGTACTGTACCAGACCAGTCTTTTCTCACCATGACTATCATCACGCCTGTCTACACTATCACAGTGTAACTGTAAAGTGCATTTTACATAAAGGGATAGTTGAGATTTTTCTTTACACTTAAGTTGTATGAAATACCTAATATAGTCCATGCCATTAATATAGTGTTTCTGAATGTTTCGTAGTTCCGGTCATTTTTTCTCTGTCTCTCTGTCTCTCTGTGTTTGTTTGTTTTTTATCGGGAGCAGTTAGCGTAGGGATCGAGCTCATCTCTATCCAACCGGGGGAAACCTGTTTGATAAAACTTTGATATGTATATTTTAATACATATAAAATAATAACCAAGCAGATTTCTTATTGATAATGAGCACCTTTTCCAAGGTTCTAATACGAAGCAGAACAAGTATCTATATTCTTTTTTTAATACCAGTTGTGAGTGACTGTGAGTATTGATACCTGGAAACCATTGCTGTCCAGGTAAATTATAGTGTACGATAAATGATAGTGTCTTCAATATTATTTTATGGTCTATTTGCCAGCAAGGGCAAATAGATTTAGTTCTTGGTCTGTGTCAACTGGCCAGTATGAACTGAGTTGCAACTATCAGCAAACCACATCAGTGAACAAACCCACTAACAGGAATGAACCTAAAGCGTGTACAAATGCTTTGTTTCTTCCAGCTGTGCCAGTTCGATGCACTGTACCGTACATTTGAACGGCACATTCTCATCTACAGCAGTGGAAACGGTACTCAAATGTTTTACTTTAAGCAAAAGTAATAAATAAATACTGCAATATACTGTATATAAATGCCTTGTATGTAGTTAAAAGTCCAAAATTCATAATGTAC
This sequence comes from Benthosema pterotum, assembly GCA_039105355.1. Classification (NCBI taxonomy): domain Eukaryota; kingdom Metazoa; phylum Chordata; class Actinopteri; order Myctophiformes; family Myctophidae; genus Benthosema; species Benthosema pterotum. Next base: position 12,502,683 of record CM076969.1, read on the forward strand.
TTCTACTTAAATACAAATTCAATGTGTAAGTAAAGTTATTGGTGATATCGACAGTATATAGACGAGTTTTCCAGTGTTTGTATACAGAATTGGAGTCCAGCCAGGTCACTTCAACCTATGGGTTGCTGTTGCTCGTCCTGAATTATTATAAATAAAAGAACAAGGATTGCATCAGCCTACTTTGTTACAGTTAAAAATGACCTTTTGCTGATAATAGGACCCTGGTGGATGCATAACCAAACTCTGACTGTAGTGGCTCCTCAGCAACAATATAATAACAGGAATTGCATGCCATGTTGTGCACTTAGTTAGGGAATGTTAGAGAGAGCCAAATTTGTGACCGATCTGGAAAATGTGTGCTTTCTCCACAAATGTGATGAGTCATCACTTTTGGGAAAAGTGGCTATTGGACATTTGCAGCCCAAGAGGTGTATTTTGTGCAACTAAAATGTTCAGTGTTGCCAACTACCAAAATCCTAAATGCACTAGAATGTGCTAGATGCTTGCCTGGATGGAATAGGCTTGATATACAGTATATACAGATCAAAACATGCAGATCTTCTACATTCTCTAGTTGTGTAGACTTGGGCTGATTCACATGATGAATATTCATTTTTAACTCTTGAGAGCGTAAAAATGAAACCAAATGGACCCGCAAGGGTCCATTTGGTTTCATTTTTTTACGCTCTCAAAGAGTTGCATCTGGTTAACCAATTGTGCATCATTTAGCCTTGGGACCACTGGTCGAAAACCACTGTCATAGGCTTTTCATTCATTTTTCACTAATTTTGGCACTCGGGGGGGGGGGGGGGTCCTAAAAAAAGCTAAATATAGCAACAAATGTGCCAAGTTGGCAACACTGCAAATGCTTGGTATGGATTCAGAATCATGAAAATCTCTCGTTTTCGGTTCAGGCAAACCTCTCCACGTCCAAAAAACTGTTGACAAATGACCATGCTGCGACTTTCTGTGCTGAGACAGACATGTATGTAGTGGAGCGAAGGCACCGCTCCAAAAAAACAAACAAACAAAAAAAAAACGCCTGTGCACCCACATAAGGGGGATTAACGGCACCTTTCAGATAAAATAACAACAGAACATTATGTATGTGCACCCACGTTATCGTCAGAACACAGCACAATTATAGCAAAAAGCCCCAGGAGTGATCAGAAACCATAAAAATGGAGTCTTGAGAAGAGACTTGAGCACATCAATTGGCTGCGGGGCACCGTCGCTGTTAGGAGCTCATTAAAATAATTACAATATTAAAGCTTTTAATGACATCAGAAGTGATGATCGCCAGATTAGCCAACGATTTTTACGTCTGGTTCAACCGGGGTGAATGCCGGGCATAGAAAAAAGCTTTTATATGGCTGGCAGTGAGGGATAATAACACATTAAGATGTTGGGCGCATCTTCAACCACTTTAACCTTTGTATACTTTAGCTTGTTGATCTGTATTTTTTTGGTAAAAAGGTATGTCAAACCTTTAAATCATTTACATTGTTTTCTGAAAAACAACAAAAAAACAAAACATTAGTTATTAGTCTTGCTTTTTCATGTCTCAAAGCCCTCTAGAATGATCTGTGTTTGGCCACCGATCCCAATCTGAAAATGTTTTATACAGGGACCACCTCATGAGCAAAGATTTGAGTTAAAACCTTCCCTGTGAAAGAATATAATATTTAAAAGGTAGGCTTTTTTACAGAGTGTAGTATATGGGGCTGCAGCAGCAAGACCACAATCTCCTCTGGCAGGGGCGTAGCTAGCAATTCTGGGCCCCCTGCAAAGCTTTTCCACATGGGCCCCCCTTTCCTGGCGGCGTCAAAGGGGAATTTTACCCATTTTCAACATTTTTTCTGAGAGTGTACAAATGCAACCAAACGAACCCTAACGGGTTCATTTGGTTCCATTTGTACGCTCTCAGAAAAAAAAGAAGTGTCTATAGAAATCCATTAACATGATGACATACATCTTGATGATGCCATCAAGATGTGTTTCATCATGTTTTTGTGGTTTTTCTTCAGACCTCCATTTCCAGGAAACACAGAATGGGGGAAACGTTTTTATCATGTCCACCCAGCACCTCTAGGTTATACTAATGACATATTGTTGAAAATGTTGAAAATGGGTGGAATTCCCCTTTAAAATGCTTCAATCTGGTGCACTTTGAGATCAAATATTTTTCATGATATAATCAATACAAATAAAACCTTATTAATGCACGCTTTTAGTGGGCCCCCCTGACTTTGGGCCCCCCTACAATTGTCCCCCTTTTCCCCACGTGTCTACGCCCCTGCCTCTGGAGTCAGGGGACCAACAGACAAGAGCAGTCGGTTGGCAAACCTCAACGGTCTGGTGGTTGAATGTAATCATCCAGAAGTTCAGATAAATACGAGGGAGGCATGTAGAGATTTCTAAACAACCAAATGCACTTAAAAAAAATAAAATAAAATAAAAGATTGTGAACTTGACAGGGAGCCAGTAGAGACCAGCTATCACACTACCTAACATCAGTTTGCGGCATGCATTCTTATTTCTCTCTCTTTATCTGTTTCTCTCTCTTTCTGGTTTTCTCTCTCGCTGTATACACTACCTTCCCTACCATAAGCCTCATCTCTCTCTACTCACTTCACTTAGTATCCTAAAGGCTGAACTAAAGTCTGCGTAATATTAATTTAATTTCAAGATAAAAGTAAGAGTAAGACCAACCATTTTGACACCACGGCCCACTATTTATTCAGTATTTGAGCCACAGACCACCATTTGATGACATTTTAGCCCCACAGACCAGAAACTAAAGATTTATTTTGCTTTTGTCCACAATTCCAGGCTCTTCTACATTCTCTAGTTGTGTAGGCTTGGGCTAATTCACATGATGAATATTTTAACTCTTGAGAGTACGCACAGTCGAAGCAGTTTCCTGCCTGGGGCGCCAGATCTGCTTAGGGCGCTGCCAGTGGCACTCACAAAAATTTAAAGAAAAGTGGGCGCCCAGATGCCCCATTAATGTATTATATTACTCTAAGGGCACACCCCTTTTCCACACAAAGAACAAAAAAGCAAGAATTAGTACACTTTCACCCCTGTTCACAATATGTCATCTGGCTGATGCACTTTGCTTGCTTTAGTGGGGGATGTCTGCACAAAACTGGCAACCCAACTGCAGGGCACGACAGTGTATGGAAATGTATTACTGCAACTACTAGCACTAGGGGCTCGCATTTGTGACTAAAAAGTTCACAGTGCGAGTTGAAAACTTCATTTATTAGCACCGGTGCGAGTAGAGAATTTGACCATTCAGTTGTGAGAAGAGAATTTGACCATTCAGTTGTGAAAGACATGACAAGTGCACAGCCTATGAGTTACCTAAATTTATATTAGTGTAGTACGGCAGTATTGTTTGCTAAGAAGAGCAGATATAGCCTACAAGCTAACAACGTGTTGAGGCTTGATGCATCCTTAGCTTGTAGGGGAGCCCCAGCCAATCTTGCTGGGGCTCCAAAGTAGGACCAGCCCTGCTGTTCAGTGAGTACCTTCATCTAGCAGGGAGGAAGCTCTGTGATTGATGATCGTTGTTTGGCAGCAAAGAGAATGACCTTTATACACACACACACACACACACACACACACACACACACACACACACACACACACACACACACACACACACACACACACACACACACACACACACCCTTTCGTTCTCTTTCAGATACCATGCCGCCTATTTCAATTTCAATTTTATTAAAGGGTCACACTGGATGAAACGTCAGGCAGAACACGACTCCTGGGGTGGTGCAGACATGAGAGAAGGAGATCTAGACTAGAGAAGCCACATACAGGCAGCCATGGGCTGTATTTGGCCGTCTTTGGATACAGGCAACTAGTACAGTGAAACACAATGTGTAGGATAATATGGCATAAAAATGGTATAGTACAAGAATGTTAAAAAAAACATGCAGTGTAGTGGCATAATAACAGTCCATGGTGGTGCTCTGGTCTGCATTAGGGGTGGGACGGTTCACTTATCCCACGGTTCGGTTTGTACCTCGGTATGGGGGCCAAGGTTTTAGTTCGGTTTTGGTACGTTTCGCTTTTTAAAAATCACATGAAAAATGTTCTTTTATTTTGTCTTCTTCCTTTTCATTATTTACAGAAGAAAAAAATTATTGCTCTTTGTGCCTTCTTATTAGGCTATTTTCAAGAGAAAATATAAAATGCCTAGGCTAATAAAATGAATGCAGTTTCAGTTAAGTATCAGGCAGGTAGCATGCAGACATGCAGCATTGTAGACAGACAACAAAGTTAAATTAGTTTAGTTTGCAAGACAATATCTGCTTTATTAATAAGGATATTATTATCTATACTATAATTAAGGAAATTTGTCTGTCTGAACCAAAATATTGCGGTTCATTAGCGCATATTGAACCTTGTACCCTGTATTTTTTCCTGTGAATTGTCCCACCCCTAGTCTGCAGTCACACTGTTGATAGGCAGGTGGGTTCAGGTGGGGGTCAGGGACCATTAGATTACATTGATTGCTAAATGCTTTAACTATAAACCATTGAGCGCGATCGGATTTTCTTTGTTTTCTTTCCACTGCCGCGGCTCAAACCAGTTCGATCGGTAAAAAAGCCCTTATTTTGAAGCTCAGATCTCCTAAACAGGATGTGCTGTTTCTGTTATGCTGTGTCTGTTGTCTTGCCTAATCGATCATCTGGCGATCTGCCCCAAAACATCCGGCTCACAAGTCAGGAAGTGCTGTGTAGCCCTGGCTGTTTAACCCATGCGCCAGCGACATTGAGGGGGCAAACCGGAGGAGAGCCGTTTGAATGCATTGGGTTGAATGGACGTCAATGGGACGGGGGAAAAAAAAGTTGTCCCCAATTCTGTCCCAAATGAAAGTCAGCAACGGGATGATCATCAGACGATGCGCACGGACTAATAGTTGGATTAAAGAATGAAATCTACATCTCGTCGTGATACGAGCCGTCCGCGTGACCGGCGGAGGGGTTCTAACGGGATGTCCACGAGCCCCGCGTGGACGGCGCCAAGAGAATTAATTATAAACCGTAGAAGACTCTCTATTCCTCTACTTTGCTCTCGCTCTACAACTCGTCCGTCATCTTCATTTTCATTATGTCCAACAACTGCCCTTTGCCTTTCTGCCATTAACGTTGCCATACATCATTGGTCTAATCACACTTAAGTCTCTTATTCTAATCATGCCACCATGACCCTCAGCAGCTCCAGTCTCTCTGATTGGGTTATTATTCCCACATGTCCCTCCAATCTCCTGCTGATTTTGTTTTCACAAATTCCTTTTCATTTGCGACACTGACTTGTCATTGAGGTTTGCTTGTGAATCACGCATCACAACGACGTCGTGGCGGCATGAATAATTCAGCGAGCAATTAACTATTGCACACGTCGTCTCTCCACGCCGGCGGTTCACACACAGCGGAGCCGACGTTCCACTCGAGCTGGCTTGATTGGCTGTTTAAAAAGAAAAAAAGATGCACAGCGTAGATCCACCCCCCCTGTGTTATCAGGTGGATGCAGGACACGGCTGTTCACATGGGACGTCTTAATATTGCAGCACGTTGACTGACAGGTGGAGGCGGAACATTTTTTCCTTTCTTTTTTAAGATTTGCTTTGCCACAGCGTGACTAGACTAACCTCGTGTCCATCAAGTTGAGTTATTGTGTGGCTGACGGGAGCAGAGCCCCACTGTGAATGAGTATATAAACATAAACACACTGTCCTCGATTCACGGAGGCTGACACACAAGCCACTCAGAACAGATTTGGAGCTAGTGGGTGCACTGCACGCACTAGCTTCCAATTCACGCTGGACTGCATGAATTTGGGACAGTGTGTAAATCGGCCTGCGTTATCCACTGATGGGGAAAAACCCTTGTCAACAGACTATGTGGGCCTGTCTGTTACACCAAACCAGTCTCATGAGTTTTAGGCGAATATGCACATTATGCACGGGGGCCCATTACGTCCATACTCGCCTAAAATAGGCAAAAATCCGTGCATATTCGCTTACAATAAATCTGTGCATATTCGTCTTTCCACTGAAAATGACGGAGTGCCGGCATCACAATGCTAAGTGCAGAAATTCGCCCGGCTAGCGCGTCGCTCAGTGGCGCACAATGCTCATGGTCCGACTTGCGATGTGTTAGGGACAGAATAGTAAATATTATAAAACCCACACTGCCCCACCCCCAACTAGCCACTTCCGGTTTGTGGAAAAACACGCCCAAGTGCATATTCATGGATTTTTGCTTTAACTCGCAGTGTATGCACGCAGGTGGCATTCCGTGGATAGTGTAGTACTATCTGTGAGACTGCACTGGTTACACACGCACGCACACACACACACACACTTTCTCTTGTGAGTGTTACTGAATGAGTTTGTCCCTAAAAGCTGTCCTGTAGCTAAAAGCTAATATCACATCATTTCACTCTCTTTTTATTTAAACGCCTAATGTTGCGTTCATATGAGGCATATGCAAAGATGCTTTGCAGATCCGTTGCTCACACAGTCGTTGACTTCATCAAGCATGTACTGTAGCTTTGCATCTGGAAGTTGAACCCAGCTCAGCGTTCATTTGTATCCTTTTGCAGCATCTGCAAACGTTGGATGTGTCTTTGCATCTCCATGTTGGTGGCTTCCTTTGATAATGAAGGGTAGGCTGCTGTGTCTTTGAGCCATTACTATACCTGTATCCATAACTCCAAGAACAGAGGTGGGCAATTATTTTTCCCAAGGGGCCAAATGAGATGCATAAAATATTGTGGAGGGCCAAGACTAAAGGCTGAACAAAAGTATGCGTAATAAGAATTTAATTTTAAGATAAAGGAGTAAGACCAACGATTTTGACACCAGGGCCCTCAATTTATTCAGTATTTGAGCCACGGACCACCATTTGATGACATTTTAGCCCCACAAATCCAAAACTAAAGATTTCTTTTGCTTTTGTCCACAATTTCATGATGGATTTCACAAAAAAAACAGGCAAACGTAGATAAAAAATGATCATTCTTTTACATTCTCTGAGTAATTCAGTTGAATATTTTTTATTTTTATTATTATTATATTTTTTGAGAGTGTAAACATGAAATCAAATGGACCCGCAAGGGTCCATTTGGTTTCATTTTTACGCTCTAAAAGAGTTACATCTGGTTAACCGACTCTCTATATTTAACTGGAACTGTCTCAAGGACCACTGGTTGAAAACCATGGTAGCCTTTCCCGGCCGGTCAGAGTCAGCCAAAGGGCCGCATTTGGCCCCCGGGCCGCATAATGCCCAGGTATGTCTAAGAATGAGGTTTCATGTCTTGATGTCTAAGTAAATGGCAAAACTGCACGGTAATAAGCAAATTAGTTTGAGCCTCAAACCGTGGCTGGAGGAGAGGCTCCTGCAGTGTATGCAGGCTCAGTGTGTCATGCGTACGTTGGGGCAGGTGTGGTTATGCGTAATTGCTGGAATAATGGCACAGCCGTGCACTGATGTGCATATGCCATCACGCATTCCTGTGCAGAGTCTAGTCTCTTCGATTAGTGTCAGGTCTGGTTACGCTGAACGCACGTAACTTTTCACTGTCTACAACTTCTCTGGTTGGATGCGGGCCAGGGCGGAAACACTTTCATGGGGTTTTTATGTGGGTCATATTTGTTTTTAAATATTCCAACATTTTCAAAGTGTTCATGACACTGGGCTCACTCCTGTCCTGTGGACTCAATTCCCATAATGCTTTGGCCCACTGCTCCTCCTTGTGGATAGGGGGGAGAGCTACCCTACTGAGACACCATGGAGTCCAGATGTAAGTGAGCCCAGTGTCCATGACACTATAGAGCTCATGGACACAAAAAACACAAAAAATACAACCCCAGGAAAGTGCTTCTTGTCTCCCAACCATCATTAAAATAGGATCTTGTTGCAAAATGGGTGGAGTGTCTCTTTAAGGCATGCATGCACTGCATGAGTTTTGATTTAGCGCTCACAACGTACCATGTCAGACTATCAGATTAAAAATGGAATGCCTTGCTGTTTCAGCACATTTAGACTTTAGCGGACTATCTGTACTCCACCAAAGCAGAAAAAGAGATGAGAACACACAGAAACCTGAAATATATTCAACTATAGCTTCCATATGATTCCTCAAGTCCACCTTTAGGGGAATCAATAAGCATACCCCCTTAAGAAACGAATACAGAATATGGAACAATCATTCTACATGTTTCATATTCTTGGACAAATGTGCCACGTGCAAAGTGCATAGACGTGGGGCGGATTTAACATATCCCATTTGGGAGGGCAAGAGAACATGTTGGAGGGGCAAGAGAAAATGGTATGGGGGCGTCTTCATCTTCACGGGCGATGAAGCTGCACCCTTACCATTTTCAGTTACAGGACTTTTATTAGGCAAGTAAAGCATCAATAATAACATCAGTTGTTGTTGAAGTTGCAACAGACACGCAGCATGCATAAAGCTAAAGGTCTGACTCAGAGAGTTTTCTGTTTTCAATGATGAAATGCTGTTGGTTTAGTGGTGACACAGCTGTAGTTAGTTAGTAGCAGCAGTAGTGTTTCAATTCATTTTAAATATAAGCACTTTAATTTGAAATATCTTGGGTTGTTGGGTTGGGTTGGGTTGGGTTATCTTGGGGGGGGGGGGGGGTACAGACTGGGTATTTAGGCCCATGCCTAGATCCGCCCCTGCGTGATCTAATTGTACAAGCCAGTTGTTCCCAGGGCATGTCTTTTATTGTTTTACTCTATTCATGTCCTTCCCGGGGTGAGGAGGTGGAACACCTTTTGTTTGTACAATTAGATCACGTCTGTGTACTTCCCACGGGGCACATTTGTCCTGTGGGCACCGTGTGCCCTTGGGCCACATTGCTGGCCGTAGGCTGCCGCTATTTTGTACTCTTGTCTCTGAGTTTGAAATAGACCATCCAAGGGAACATTAAGTGCTGTATGCTGCTGTCTCATTTTGTCTCCTCTTCTTGAAGGACTGCCGGTGTATGGGCTGTCTTAATAGTTATTATCACAAATATACAGACAGTAGATCGTTCCGAAACCCGGGCTGAACCAATACAATAAATACATTTTAATGGAGCACAGAAGTGAAAACAATTCTGCCAAAAGAGGAGAGCAATTAAAAATATACGATCAGGAACATTGGCCTACTTAATGATGCAAGTAAAAAAAATATGTAAAGAAAACAGACTTATACTTACAGAGTCATTCTTGAGGCTTTATGCGGTGGCATTTAGGGCCCTAAAATCGGGCCCTAAATCCCTACAACCTTGTCCTAAACACACAAAGGCCAGTTAAGAGTCAGCACAAACGTCATACTTTGTGCACCGACGCTCGCACAGTGCGTGTGCACACACACACACACACACACACACACACACACACACACACACACACACACACACACACGCACACACACACACATTCACAGAACTCCTCGCACATTTAATCGCACATTGAATCACTTGTTAATTAGCCTGGCCTAACCTGAAATTATTTTGGCCCCTCCTCCGGCCCTCCAATGCTGTGCTGCGTCACATCATTTGGAGTGACGCCCGCCCAGAAAGGTTGAGCTTTCCTTTTTCTCACAATGCAGATGAAAATGAAAGCCTGGGTGTCTGTCAAGGCTACTTGTTAATGAATGTACTGGATAGGAGCGCCTTACGTAATTTGTTCTACTCTTTTCAGTATCCTCCCCAGTTTCCTCTTTGTGTCTTGGCAGTGCGTTTCATGTCAGGCCTCCAGACTGTCATTGACATGAACAGTCGATGGCCAGCTGGGAGCTGACTGGGCTCAGCAAGGACAACTCTGACAGTCACACTCTCAAAGTTATTCTTTACACCCTGCTTTTATTGCTTTCCTGCCTCACGGCAAGGCCTGCTGACAGCCACGTTCCTGCCAAGAGTCTACTCAATAATTCTCCTAGTTGTTATTGTTATATAATCTTATATAATATAATAGGACCACAGCTGTGGTAGAAAGTAACTCAGTACATTTACTTAAAGGTAGGGTAAGTGATTTGAAATTCATCCTGTAGTTCCAGCCTGGTGCACTAGGGGCGCCAAACAGTAGCTACACTATGTGAGCCTGCTGCTCGATCCTGATTGGAGGAGAATTCGCCACCACCTGGGGAACTTTTATTAGCTCCTCTGCTAACGTGGGGGAGGGGGAAAACTCCATATATGGTTTCCACACCTTATAATAGAGCATTTTAACAGAAAAAAATATTTTTTGGGTGATATCTGACAAAAGTGAAATCACTTCCCCTACCTTTAAGCACTGTACAATTTTGATGTGTATGTACCTGTAGGTTTGTACTTTACTTGGGTATATCCACTTTAGAATAGTTGGACTTCTACTACATTTCAGAGGCAAATATTGTATTATTATTATTATTACAAAGCAAACATACATTAAACACTTCAGTCCAATATTATGCATTTCGAAATTAAATAGAAAGAGACTGAAAATAGTAAGAACAACAAGTATTGCTAGTTGGTCTCCAGTTGGTCTACAAGACCAATTGGAGATCGATTGAGATGTTTATACATTTGAAAGGCACATCCTAAGTAAAGTACTTTTACTTTTTGCACATTAAGTACATCTTTAAGCCAATAGTTCGGACGCTTGCTTCTGAGACCTGGCTCTCTGTCAAAAAAACATTTCTGTTTGTGAACTTTTAAAAACCCTTTAAAAAGATTTGTGTTTGGAATGAGGGGAAAGGGGAAGAAAAGAGAGAGATGGAGGGAGGGGGGGGGGTGCAGCAGAGGTCACCATTAACAGGACTCAAACACGTGACACGCTGCCAAGCCAGGCTATATCTGGCATGGGCCTGGACCACTCGACCACCAGCGGGAGACCACAAACCTTCACATCTTGACAGCCAATTGATGTTGTTCTGTCAGATATGTTCTAACTTTGTAAGAATCTGAAGATCCATTTGTGCAAGTTATTACTTTTTTGTATGATCACTGGAGAGGTTCCTGGCTGCGTACATTTTCTACCCCTCATTTGTGCCTACAAACAAAACAAGCTCGGAAATTGGCATTTGAGTCAAATACAAACTGCTTTCTTTGGACTCCTGACATGACACCTCGCCTAGTGGGAGGTCTGCTCACACAGCCCAGTCCAGTGGCGTTTCTAAGCAATTTGGAGCCCTAGGCAAGATTTTCCCTGGAGCCCCCCTTACCAAATGGACCCTTACGGGCCCATTTGGTAAGGGAGGGCTCCAGGGAAAATCTCCTGTAAAATGGCGCAGCTCAAGGGATAAAATTATGAACTAAATACCATATTAATATTATACTGTATGTATTTTAAATGTTCAATTCTAGTTATAGAGGATAAGTATAATGTATTTATCCATATTAGGCGGGTATCCTTTTAAAGCATGTCTGGTGGTCTCCCCCCCCCCGCCCCCCTTCCCTCATGGTCGCGCCTAGTCTGCCTAATGGAAAAAACGCCCCTGGCTCAGTCCTCTTGGACAGAACAGCATCCTGCCGGCCAGGGAGCTTGTTTTTGACAGCATGATTGTAAACAATCAATATTTTACACCCATGAAATACAACATGATACTGTACTTTCCCAGTCATTCTTTTTCCACAAATGTAACTGCTAGGTTAATACTTTAGAATTTGGTATGAGGGAAATTAGTTGAACGCAGTGACGCACAGCACAAATGATTAGAATCGTATCTGGATATGCCCAAAAATGGACAGATAAAACCAATATCTTTCTTTTATAGTTTAATTCAAAACATGCCTGCGGGACATGCACTGGTTGACAGTACACCTGTCTATCTTTGTTTAATCCCTCATTCTCCAAAAACACCCAGTCGTAACCACTTAAACCTGAGTTGTATGTCATCATTGTCATAAGGCAACATTGCCTGCTGTCTCGGAACCTCTCTGTCATTCTCTGCAGCTCAAACAGCGCTTTCATCACATCCCACCCTCAGCAACTCCATCCTCTAAGGCACCACCTCCAAAGTCCTCAGTAAACTTTAACATGTCCAGAATTCTACTCACCAGCAGCACCCGTATTACCCAGAGAACATATTGGACAGCGCCTCAGGGTCTCTGGCCCACCATACTGTTTAAAAAAACCACTTCAAAACCACTTCAAAACACACCTACAAGTCACAGTGCAATTTGCACCTAGCTCTGCAAGGTCTCATCCATCTATGAAGAGCATACTGTATATAAGTGTACAGTACATACTGTACACTTAGGAAATACTATACTTCTGTACTGTATGCTATCACCTCCCTTGCACATGTAAAATACCTTCCACTTTATATACTTAGGTTTTATAGTTTTACAATACCTGTCGCTTTATATAATTAGGTCTGTTATTGTTATAATACCTTTCACGTTATATAATCGGGCTTTGTTATGGTTTTATCTAGCGCTTTATGGCCTTCATATGTTGCGCTACTGTTACTTGTAGCTTTACTGTTTGTATTTATTGTTTTTTTTTTTGCACTGAGTGGGAAACGATATTTCATCCCTCTATATGTCTTGACATGCAGTACATTAGTGTGACAAATAGAAAACCGTGATCTTTAAAGGGGAATTCCACCCATTTTCAACATTTTCCTGAGAGTGTACAAATGTGAACCAAATGGACCTGGACTTGCTAGGGTCCATTTGGTTCCATTTGTACACTCTCAGGAAGAAAAAAAAACTCTTAAAAGAAAAATCATTAATATGGTGAAACACAAGCCAGTGATGTCATGTCATCACGTTGTGTTTCACCATGTTAATGTTTTTTTTTTAAACCTACATTTCTAGGAAACACAGAATAGGAGGAACCTTTTTTTTTTTTTAATATTAATGAAACAGCAAAATGTTGAAAATGGGAGGAATTCCCTGTTAACCCTTTCTGTAACAAATGTGTTTTTGTGTTTTAGCTGTTGAAAAATAGCAGATCTACAAGCTCATATGGCGCCACCGAGTGGCGCGATATGAGCTTGTAGTTCTGCTATTTTTGAAAAATTGTGAAAATGTGGTGCAAATATTTGAATACATTATTTCGGAAGCAAACATTTTTAACTCAAATCTTTGCTTCTGGGTGATCCCTAAAACAACATGTTTTAGATGAGGTTCTGCAGCTAAATAATAGATATTTCTTTCCTTCCTATGAAATATGTTAAGCATCACTGACAAAGAAAGAGATTTTTCCGGAAAAACTAGAATCTCGCGCCAGGGACTAGAATTTAGTGTCACAAACTAGAATTTAGTGTCATGGACTAGAATCTAGTGTCAGGAACTAGGATCTAGTGTCAGAAACTGGAATCTAACTTCATAAACTACAATCTACTGAGAGGAACTAGAATACACCGTGGGGGACTAGAATCTAGCATGAGGACCTAGAATCTAGCGTCGGAAACTATAATCTAAATAATCTAGCGCCGTGAACTAGACTCTAGCATCAGAAACTAGAATCTGATCAGGATTCAGGACACAATGGGTAAAACTTTGAACCCTTTCCCTCTCTCTCCCCACACAGTGTTGACAGCGCTGCCAGCCCTGGCCATGCCCCCTCCCCAGGCAGCGGTACAGGCCAAGGTGGAGTCCCCACCACCCCCTGGCCTGGTGGTCAACGGAGGAGGGCTGGAGGTGGCGCAGGTGCAGGGCACTCTGTCGCAGGTGGGCGGAGGAGCAGGAGGAGCAGGAGGAGGAGCGGTGGGGAGCGACGCTCAGAGGAACACGTGGCTGTACCTGGACGCCATGGCCAACACGCTGCTGAGCAACGTCCAGCAGCTCAAGGCCCTCATCGAACAGGCCAAGCAGCAGGCTGACCAGTCAGGGCAAGAGAAAGGTCACACGGCAAAGGCCAAGGAGGTGAGTGGAACTGGGGCTGCACTGTTTGCTATGCAAACAGTGTTGCCGAATGCCCAAATCCAAAATGCACTATAGTGGCACTTCTAAAATGCACTAGAATGCGCTAGAGCAGTGGTTTTTCAACCATTTTCATACCAGGGGGTCACTATTTTTATTCTGGATTTTTGCCACGGACCACGATTTGATGTTGAGTTTAGTCTCTCGAATTAATTTAGGAGAAATAACTGTGAAAATGTCAAAATAGCAATTCTTCTACATTTTCTAAATGTGTAGATTCTTGAACAAACAATAGGTAATTCAGATGTTTAAATACAATTTGACTCTTGAGAGCGTAAAATGAAACCAAATCATTTGGTTTCATTTTACGCTCTCAAGCGTTACAGATCTATAAGGGTCCATTTGGTTGCTACTTGCTAATGGTCCTTTCTAGGAAGGAAGGAGAACTCTATCATAGGAGGAAAATGGTGAAAAATGAGGGGTTTATGAGCAAAAAAGTACCAGATTTTCCTCCAGGAGTTTTTCACCAATTGTGCTGCTCGGGGGATCTGGAAAAAGCTAAATATGATGACAAATGCGCCAAGTTGGCGCACTGTATGCAAAACCCTTGCATTGGGGTGGCTAGCTGTCGTACACCAGGGTAGTCTCGGAAGAAAGCATGTGATACATGGATTTGTTTGTTTACAATACTCTCTGCCACTTTACTTCTATGTGACTTATTTCTACCATAAAATGTCTTCACATATATATTCTAATGTGGTGATTGAGTTTAAGCGCAGTACTACACTGTCTGGGTGTCAGATTGGGATTAATAACAGAGCATCAAGGCAACTGTGTTTGTGGAGGACGGTTCAGAAATGGGATAAAAGCAGGTCAGCTTAATTTCTATTGTCTTTATTGATGTGGGCCCATGGGCTCATGACGTGCTCACACAACACGTTTACAGGAAGTAATTAAGAATAGTTTTTCATAGAATTTTTATTTTTCATGGGCATGCTTTGTTGGCGATGGCCGTATCATGACCACGGATGTGGTCTAAAAGTGTGAAAAATGTATTTTTCAATTCACTGGGTCTTAACTGTTAAAGTGTGTCTTTTTGTCTCCCGAAGCAAAAGGAAAAATACGCACATCTCTAGAAATATTTTCGGGTGCTGAACTTAAAAAAGTGAAAAGTACAAAAGTGAAAAGGAAGTTGGCACACCATTCGATAGCTCCCAGGCAGTGGATTTAGTTTATTGACAACGTTTCGACTCGAACTGGTAGACCTGACCAGATGAAGACCCAGTGACCCAGGGTCGAAACGTTGTCAATAAACTAAATCCACTGCCTGGGAGCTATCGAATGGTGTGTGAACTTCTTTTTCACTTTTGTACTCTTCTTGTCTCCCCTCAGAGTCCTCCAGCTCTGTCCTTCCAGAGCCACATCTCCTTTCAGCAGCCAGACGACACAGACACCAAGAGGGGCTCCGAAATCACAGAGATCATCATCAATGTATGTGTGGCACACACGCACGCACGCACACACACACACACACACACACACACACACACACACACACACACACACACACACACACACACACACACACACACACACACACACACACACACACACACACACACACACAGCCCTGTTGTTGTTGTTTTTTTTTTTCTGGTCCTAGACATAGTCCTCATACGAATACGAAGAGCAACAGACTTGAACTCATGCTTCTTTCATGCCTGTCGCTTCTTTACATCTGCTAGGGGGGAGTTTCCCTGGTTGGACGTAGCGCGTGGAAGGAACACATTATTCAATTCCTGTCCCCTCCATCAGGTGCCCTGGCCAGAGGGAGGCAGTTTAGAGCCCTGCCTTACTGTGTGTTTGTTGTGAGGGGACAGTGGGAGAACATGCAACTTCCACACAGAAAGGCCCCCTAGCGCCAAAATTAGTGGAAAACTCCTGGCGGAAAATCTAGTGCTTTTTTGCTGAAGAGTTGAAGCGAAATTAGTTGACAGGCGCCAGCGATAAAACCCTCGTTTTTCACCATTTGCTAACCAAATGGACCCTTATAGATCTGTAACTCTTGAGATCGTAAAATGAAACCACATGGAAACGTAGGGATCCATTTGGTTTCATTTTACACTCTCAAGAGTTAAATTATATTCAAACATCTAAATTACCTAATTTCCAAGAATCTACACATTTTCAAAATATAGAAGAATTGCCATTTTGACCAACATTTTGCCATTTATTCCTCCTAAATTAGTCAGAGAGACTAAACTCAACATCAAATGATGGTCCTCTGTGGTTAAAATGCAGAATAAATAGTGGGCACTGGTATGAAAATGTTTGAAACCCACTGCTCTAGCGCATTCTAGTAAATTTTGGATTTTGGCAGTTGGCAACACTGCTTGAGAGAGCATTCTCTGTGAGTTAACAATTCTTCCCAAGGTCGCAGCTCCTTGTCTTTGCCGTCTTGATGTTAAGAAACAGCCTAGGCTTGGAGACTATTGGCGACACTGACCTGCCTTCCTGCGGAAAAATTAAATATTTATCTGGAGAGAGCAGGAATGGTCCCAGGGAGGCGGTCCCTGCCACCACACATCTGGAAATACTTGGACTTGAGGGATAGGATTTAGTTTGAATGTCCCTCTTCAGGTTACAGCCATCAGTCGCTGTCATCACTTGAGTGGATGAGTAAGCATGCGGTGTCTTATTCGAAACAAAATCCCTCAAAACAATAAAAGAAAACCTCACTTTGGAATTGACGCCTTAGACCAGGGGTGGCCACACTTTTTTTGACTTGAGAGCTACTTTCAAAATGATCGTCTCAACAAGATCTACACATCAAAAATGTGATTGTTCCATTACTGAAAATCCAGTTCAAGACCCCCTAGAAAGTTTGAGCTTTGAAATAGTGGTGATGGTGTTACTTACTGTTATAGTGTTTTAAGAATTATGCGCTTAAAATGAAAAATATAGGGAGAGAATTGGAAGGTTTTCTTGTACAGTATATGCTACTACTGACATTTGAAAACAGTATTTGGGGTTTGAGTTGACAGTTTGTAATTTGAGTTTCAGTCTCTTACACCTAACACTAAGAACTTTCACGCTTTTGTCCACAATTTAGGAAGAGGACTGGCAAAACATTGGTCAAAATAACAATTATTCTCCATTTTCTAATTGCATGGACTCTTGAGAGTGTAAAACGAAACCAAATGGGCCCGTAAGGGTCCATTTGGTTTCGTTTTAAGAGTTACAGATCTATGGGGACTGTCGTAATCTACCTGCACGATCTGTGTGATCTACTGGTAGATCACGATCTACGTTTTGGGCAGCCCTGCCTTAGACCAATTTTGTAGTATGTTGTATAATAGGCCGAGCCTGCAAAGCATAGAGTTAATCAATAATTGTATAATAAAATGTAACAAGGGATGAATCCATCATTTAATATGAATAAAGGTAAAGATAAAAAAAGATAAAAAGACAATTTCTCTTCCTATTAAGAGGTTCATTTGACAAGATGACAGGTGTGAAGAAGTGCGTGAACAAAATGTGAGAGAAAGAGATGAGAGACAGCGAGACAGAGAGATCAAATATGTATTGTTTTATTCATAATCATAGATAACTGAAGTAGCAGGGGTCTGCCGAGAATAGGTGCAAAAATATCAGTTATGTACATGAGGGCAGACATTCAGGTTGTACATGAGCTACAAAACTAGTACGGTACAGACCAGGGCTGCCCAAAAGGTAGATCGTGATCTACCAGTAGATCACACAGACCATGCAGGTAGATCACATG
This sequence comes from Benthosema pterotum, assembly GCA_039105355.1. Taxonomy (NCBI): domain Eukaryota; kingdom Metazoa; phylum Chordata; class Actinopteri; order Myctophiformes; family Myctophidae; genus Benthosema; species Benthosema pterotum. Next base: position 12,520,364 of record CM076969.1, read on the forward strand.
ACATGACAGTCCCCTAAAATGTAAAGATCTGGAACTCTTGAGAGCGTTAAAATGAAACCAAATGGACCCTTACGGGTCCATTTGGTTTCATTTTACACTCTCAAGAGTTAAATTATATTTAAACATGTGAACATAATTTCAAGAGTCCACACAATTAGAAAATGGAGAATAATTGTTATTTTGACCAACTTTTTACCAGTTATGTCTTCCAACTGTGGACAAAAACATGTTCTTAGTTTTGGGTGCAAGAGACTAAATTCAACATCACAAACTGTCAAGTCAAACCCCAAATACTGTTTTCAACGTTATAGTAGTAGCATATACAAGAAAACCATTCTCCCCCCTCCATTTTTCATTATAAGTGCATTATTCTTAAACATTATTATAGCAACACCTTTACCACTATTTCAATGTCAAACTTTCTTGGGGGCCTTGAAATTGATTTTTCTTTCTTTTAGATGTGCAGATCCTGTTGAGCTGGTCATTTCGAGCGAGCACGAAGAATTTCTGACGCACGTTTCTTTTCCTCAGTTCGATTTATTCACAACAAAAAGGGTACAAACAAAAAACTTCACTGCGTGTGATCAAAAAGTGTGTGAAACTAAGTGTGTTCAAAAACTAAGTGCGTGCGTGGTCAAAAAAATATTGCGCTCCTCTGTCTACCTCTCTCTCTGGCTTGACAAACAAACTGAGTGGCTTGACTAATACAAGTGGCTCTGCACTCTCAATCAGACATGCCTGGACATGCTTACTCATCAGAAAACACCTGTGTACAAAGCAAACTTAAAGGAGCACTATAAAATATTAAAGGTGACCCCTGGTGGTCAGAGAAATGGCACTTACATAGCCTGCCCCTATTTGACTAGGCTGGTAATAGCATATCAAATACACAATATCAATTAGGGCCATTAAACATTCTCTTACAAAATCAAACTTTACATTTCTTCCTTTTTTTTTTACAGGTTATACATACGGTACAAACAAAACTGTTCAACTTCAATATTTACAAAGGTAAGCAAAAGGTAAGTCAAACTTTAGCTTCTTCCAACAGGCATAACTTCGTGATGGGCCTCTCCAAGGTACTCGTCTTCGTTCGAACGCAGGCACTCCGGACTGTGCCCTTGGAGTCTTGCATTATCTTGACGATCCTTCCTAACATCCAAGAGCTCCGGGGAGCAGATGAGTCCACGATAAGGACGACGTCCCCTGTCTGGAAGTTTCTCCTTGGTGTGGTCCACTTCTGCCTTTCTTGTAGGAGAGGGAGGTACTCCTGGGTCCATCTGCGCCAAAACAGGTCCGCCATGTACTGGATCTGCCTCCAGCGGCGGCGTACATAGAGGTCGTCTCTTGAAAAGACCCCTGGGGGAATGCTTGGCTGTGTCTTCATCAGTAGCAGATGGTTGGGGGTTAACGCCTCAAGGTCGTTAGGGTCTTCTGAGGTCGTTGTTATGGGTCTGTCGTTGATAACGCTTTCAACCTCACATAAGAGGGTTTGCAGCCCCTCATCGTCCAACACTTGCTGCTTTAACAGGGAACTTAGGACCTTCCGAACTGTCCGTATTTGGCGCTCCCACACTCCGCCGTGGTGGGACGCAGCCGGGGTATTGAAGATCCACTGAATCCCATTCTTCAACACAGCTGCCTTGATCTTAGAGTGGTCCAAGTCTTCCAGCGACTCTCGCAATTCTCTCTCTGCACCAATAAAATTGGTGCCGTTGTCCGAGCGAAGGACAGAAACTTGGCCTCTTCTGCTCATGAATCGACGCAACGCATTGACACATGAGTCGGTGTCAAGCGAGTATGCCACTTCTATGTGGACTGCTCTGCATGCCAAGCACGTGAAAAGCACACCATATCTCTTCACCTTAGCACGACCCCTAGTGACCTCAAAGGGTCCGAAATAATCCACGCCAGTATTTGTGAACGGAGGTTGGTCTGGCAACAACCGATCTTCTGGCAAGTTCGCCATTTTCTGTTCGCCAGCCTTGGCATGTAGTCTTCTGCAAATTCTGCATTCCGAGATCATTCTTCGTATTACTGAGCTGGCTCTTGGCAACCAGTACTTCTGTCTCAGCTTTGCAAGAACATGGTTTCTGCCAGAGTGACCAATGGTTTGGTGAATGTGACGGAGTATAAGCATGGCAATCCAATCATCTTTGTGCAAAATGGCTGGGTGTTTGGCTTCGTGTGGCATGGCAGATCTGCTCAGCCGCCCTCCGACCCTTAAGACTCCATCTTGCAGGTATGGATCCAATCTTGAGATGTGACTGTCTTTTCTCACATGACCTTTGCCGTGCTGCAGAGCTTTGATCTCTTCTCCGTATCTCTGTCTCTGGCTGAGACGTATCAACTCCAACTCTGCGCTGGATAAATCCTCAATGGTGAGTGCTCGCCTTTCATAACCGTCTTTGTATTCGAGCATCTTCTTCTGAAGCAAGGCTTTCGCTTTGGAGGGATCACTTTCGTACTGACTGATGTCTTGCTGGAACTCCTTTCTCTTCTGACTCAGGTGCAGCAGAATGTCTTTCAGTCGCATGAGCCAAGCCATGGCTCTCTTCAGCTTGTACCAACAGGAGAAGTGTTCAACAAACGTGTTCATTACATCTGCACTTTCTTGAGCCTGTATGAGGGACACTGTAGCTGTCCTCTTGACCTCCACGTCGTCTTCTGTAGCATGACTGGGTTGGTCTGGGCGCTCTGGCCATTCACTCTCTGGCCTCAGCAAGAATGGTGGTCCTTGAAACCAGCCTTTGCTCTGTAGCAGCTTCTCCGCAGTCAAGCCCCTTGATGCGTGATCAGCAGGGTTGTCGGCAGTGTTCACGTACTTCCATTGTGACGGTTCTGACGCTTCTCGAATGAGGGAGACTCTGTTGGCTACAAAAGTCTTGTATCGTGCAGCATCGTTCTCAATGTACTTCAGTACTGTGACACTGTCTGTCCAGAAGATAGAGCCCTTGAGTTGTAGCTTCAGCTCCTGTTTCAACATCTTGTCCATCTTCACGGATATCACTGCGGCCGTCAGCTCCATCCTTGGAATACTGATCTGCTTGAGCGGTGACACTCGCGACTTTCCCATGAGAAATGCGGAGTGTTTGTGGTCGCTTTCATTAGTCAACACCAGGTAAGACACGGTGCCGTAACCGTTGCCACTGGCGTCCGAGAAGTGGTGCAACTGCGCAGACACAATGGCTCCAAAACCTGCAGGCTTGATACATCTGCTGATGGCGAAGGACGAAAGCTGCTGCAAGTCTTCCAACCACTTCTTCCATCGCTGGTTTTGTTTCTCAGGGATTTCTTCATCCCATCCTCTTTTTTCTTTGCAGAGTTCTCTCAAAAGGATCCTGGCTGGTAGGATGAACGGCGCCAAGAACCCCAGAGGATCGTAAGTCGAATTGACGGTGGACAGGATTCCTCTTCTGGTGCATGGCTTTTCCTGTACATCAATTTTGAATCCGAACGTATCAGACTCTGTGCACCACTGGACACCTAAAGCTCTTTCCAGTGGGAGCTGCTCACTGTCAAGATCGAGATCTTTGACCTCAGATGCCCGGTCTTCTTCAGGAATCGATGCCAGCAATACTCTGCTGTTGCTTGTCCACTTGGTCAAACGAAATCCTCCACTGCGGCACAACTCTCGGAGGTCTTCAGCGAGAACCACAGCATCATCGTCTGACTTCACTGACTTGAGGCAGTCGTCCACGTAAAAGTGGTCTAAGACCGTTTCGACGGCTTCCTGTGTAGAGCTTTCCCTACCGTCTTCGGCGGTTCTCCTCAGCGCGTATGAAGCACAGCTAGGGGAGGACGTAGCTCCAAACAGATGGACTTGCATCCTGTACTCCATTGGCTCTGACTTCAGGTTGCCATCCGGCCACCACAGGAAACGCAACGAGTCTGTATCCTCATCTGGCACCCTGACTTGGTAAAACATGGATTCGATGTCAGCCATCATGCCTACCGATTCCTTCCTGAATCTGGTCAGGACACCGATCAGACTGTTCGTCAGGTCCGGGCCTTGCAGTAGCTGGTCGTTCAGGGACACACCCTGATAAGAGGCAGTACAGTCGAAGACAACTCTTATCTTCTTCTTTCTGGGATGGTACACCCCGTGATGGGGAATGAACCACACTTTCCCATCACTGCGATCCAGCTGCTCATCAGGTACTCTGGCGGCGTAGCCCTTCTCCAATAGATTGCTCATGAACTTGGTGTACTCACTGTAGACTTCAGGATTTTTCTGAAGCTTCCGCTTGAGGTTGGTGAGACGTTGTTCAGCGATGACTCTGTTGTTTGGCATCTTTATCAGTTTGTCTTTCAACGGCAGTCCAATGCAGTAATGTCCATCTACCAACTGGACTGACTCCTCGACTGACTGCAGGAACCGATGATCTTCGTGAGACATCTCGACTTTGTCGTCGTATCTTCGTTCCGGAAAGTCAGCATCATACTGTTGAATCAACAGCTCCTCGATGTTCGACACTGAGATACGATTGACTGCGTGAGTCAGTAGTCTACTGCTGGAATCGATGCCTCTTCGTATGGGGCCATTGATAACCCATCCAAGTGCCGTCTTCACAGCATATGGGCCATCACTCTGACTATTTATGACCTTCCAAGGCTCGATAGCTTTGTAGTCGTTGGTACCTATGAGTAGGCCGACTTCCGCTTCAATGCGTGGAATACGAACTTCACGGAGGTAATGCCACCTGCTCACGTCTCTCTGCTGAGGAATGTTTTCCTTCTTCACTGGAATACTTGGTTGAGTAAACACCTGTGGCAACTCAATGTAGCTTCCCTCCTCCAAGCCGCATACCTCTAGATCTGACAGGACGTAGCTGCTTACTCTGTTTTCCTGCCCCATGGTAGTGAGTAGGAGCTCTGTCTTCCTGCCACGAACGTTGAGTTGGCGACTGAGGTCTTCGGTGCAGAACGTTGCAGAGCTTCCTTGATCCATAAATGCATAAGTCTCGACGACCTTGTCACTTCGTTTGGACTTCACTCTCACTGGAACTATAGAAAGGATGCATTCTCCATTTCCTGCCCCAGTATCTCCACTGGTTTCACGTTCCGTGGCTACGAAAGCACTTACAACCTCGTTGGGGGCTTCTGCTTCTGCACTGCTAGTCTCACTCTCTTCAGGTGTAGCTGCAGTTTCCTTCACCACATGCAGAATACTTGGGTGCTTTCCTTCACACTCTTGACACTGCATCTTCTTACGGCAGTCCTTGCTCATGTGACCTTGAGTAAGGCAGCCAAAACAAAGACCCTTTGACCTCAGGAACTGAATTCTTTCTTTGGGCTTCTTTTCTTTTATCTTTCTGCACGAATCTAGCGCGTGGTTCTTTTGGCAAAATGCACAAGGACTTTGAAAGGCGTTCACTGGTTTGGCTGAACTGGGTCTTTTTTCACTGGATTCTTGGGTACTGTGTTCTCCAGCCGGAGAGACACTGGTAGCGAAACTGCTGCTTCTACTTTTAGGGTGGCTCTTTCCCTTCTCAGTAGTCTTGAACTTCCCTTTTCCTTCTGAGGTGACATCCAAAATGTCCCCAAACAGTGGGTCATTGGCAACCTTGGCTTGTCGACTGATGAAAGACACCAGGTTTGCAAACTTGGCTCTTCTTCCCTCCTGTTCTTGTATGTCGAAGGCTTTGTTCCTCCATCTCTCTTTGATCTTATAGGGAAGTTTTGAGATGACAGTTTTCATGTTGATCGGATTGTCCATCTCATCCATGAACTCCAGGTCGCTCATTGTATTCCGACATCCTATCAGGAACAGAGCATAGGCATTTAAGGCCTTCCTGTCTTCTGCTTTGATCGTGGGCCATTCCAGCGCCTTCTTCATGTAAGCTGTTGCTATGCGCAGCTCATCTCCGTAATGTTGCTGGAGTAGCATCCTAGCTTCTCTGTAACCTTTGTCAGGTCGCATATGCTCGCAGCTGCGAACAAGGTCACGAGGCTCTCCATTCGTGAACTGTTCAAGATAGTATAACTTGTCTTGTGGGTTATCAGTCTTGCTCTCAATGGCCTGTTCGAATGCCCTCATAAAGGAACGGTAAGAGAGAGGATCTCCCGTGAACATCGGTATGTCTCTCTGAGGGAGTTGAGACATGTGTTGCTGCTTAACCAACATCTCTGTGATCATATTTTGACGCTGCATCACTTCACAGAGTCCATCGGTCTTCTCCTGCTGCTGTGACTGACCTGCAGCTGGGGATGTGCGTAGCATAGACCTGTCACCATGTTGACTTAGTGTGAACCGATCTGCACAGAGTCCTTCAGTCTGTAGTGACTGACCTGCAGCTGGGGATGTACGTGGCATAGACCTGTCACCATGTTGGCTTAGTGTGAACCGGTCTGTCTGCCGCGCAGTCACATTCTGTTGTGGCGATTCGTCTTTGACCTCTTTTGCACTAGGCACCGGTGAACTTCTCGACATGTAATAATCATTCATGCCATCTTGACTCTCATATTCAGTGTATACTTTGATCTTAGCATCAGAAGCTGCAATCTTGGACTCTAGCTCCAACTGCTCTTTCTGCGCTTTCAAGTGTGCCTCTTGTAACTCAATCTCTTGCCTTTTCTTCATGGCTGCAGCTTGTGCCTTTAGGGCCTCACGCTCTGCCTCCGCTTCCAGCCTTAAACGAGCAGAGCTTGTTCTGGACACCTGTGAGCCAACTTTGCTACTTTTGTGGGTGTGGAAGGACCTCTCTGAGGCACTATCACCAGGCCCAATAGCCTCTTCCTCTTCGTTTTCTTGTTTAGAACCTTTCTTTTGTTCAAGCCAGTACTTTGTTTCTTGCACAAAACTTTCAAACTCAGCACATTTGGGTTCATACCAGTCACGCTGGTCAGCCTGTCTTTCTTCCTCTTCCATGTACTGTGCTATTTGCTCATTCATTTCTTTGAATTCTTTGAAGAGCTTCTCAAAAGTAGGAAATTCTTCCTCTTCAATTAGCTGAACATTCACATCATCTTCTTTCAGTCTTTCAATCTCTTTCCTTTTTCCAGTAAGATGAGATAATTTACCTTTTCTTTCGCCCTTGAGACGATTCCTCTTGTCTTCCATGTATGCTGCTGTTGGCTTTGACACCCTCTTGGTAACGTCCATTGTCCCATCCGTTGACATGGTTGCGTTCCTTGACTCCTAATCCACAGGAAAACTGCCTTCTTTCTTCTAAAAACGACAGATTCTTAGTCAAAAGTGTTTAATTCAACCAGCAGCAAAACAGAGAAATCTCGACGCTTGTGGTAATCCTCCTATTCAGTTGGTGATGAAAGAATGTCCAATCCTCATGCCTCCTTAGGAAATGAGCTTATTTTTTTTGACTTATGTAGGTGCGAGCGAGCACGAAGAATTTCTGACGCACGTTTCTTTTCCTCAGTTCGATTTATTCACAACAAAAAGGTACAAACAAAAAACTTCACTGCGTGTGATCAAAAAGTGTGTGAAACTAAGTGTGTTCAAAAACTAAGTGCGTGCGTGGTCAAAAAAATATTGCGCTCCTCTGTCTACCTCTCTCTCTGGCTTGACAAACAAACTGAGTGGCTTGACTAATACAAGTGGCTCTGCACTCTCAATCAGACATGCCTGGACATGCTTACTCATCAGAAAACACCTGTGTACAAAGCAAACTTAAAGGAGCACTATAAAATATTAAAGGGTGACCCCTGGTGGTCAGAGAAATGGCACTTGCAGATCCTGTTGAGCTGGTCATTTTGAAAGTAGCTCTCAAGTCAAAAAAGACTGAGAGTATGCATTGCTTGTACATGAAATGAGTGTGTTACAACCATATATGGAGTCTAGAGGCTAAGGATCTTCTTGAAGTTCAATCTTGAAGTTATGGTTCAATCTTGAAGTTATGGTTACAGAAGATGGAACAATATTAATAGGGAGAACATTATCAATTTGTCAGGGAGGATAAAAGAAACAAATACAATTCCACCTTACCTGAAAAGGAAAACGGTTATGCTATTGCACTCCAAACTAAAATAACAATCCATGCACTCCCTAACTAAACCTTAACAAAACCTTAACAAAACATCATTAAATTAAACGGCACTACACCCCTACAAAGCTTCCCTTTGTGTTTGCTTTCAACCACACCACTACAAAGCGTCCCTTTGTGTTTGCTTTCAACCACACCACTACACAGTTTCCTTATTAACAACTCAACGTAAGGTTTGGTACACAGCCTACCCCACGGACTCGGAAAACAGGGGTGAATGCAGGGGCGGATCTAGGCATGGGTATGAGGGGGCATTGGGGCAATGCCCCCCTAAATGCCCAGTCTGCCCCACCAAACACGATGGCATGCAAAACACCCCAAGATATTTCAAATTAAAGTGCTTATATTTAAATGATGTGAAACACTACTACTGCTACTAACTAACTACAGTTGTGTCACCACTAAACCAACAGCATTTCATCATTGAAAACAGAAAACTCTCTGAGTCAGACCTTTAGCTTTATGTATGCTGCGTGTCTGTTGCAACTTCAACAACAACTGATGTTATTATTGATGCTTTACTTGACTAATAAAAGTCCTGTAACCAAAAATGGTATGGGGGCGATGAAGTCGCCCCCATACCATACCAGTCGCCCCCATACCATTTTCTCCTGCCCCCCCAATTGGGAAATGTTACATCCACCCCTGGATGAATGCCACCACAAAAAGGGTTCAGCGGTTCAGTGGTGACAGATGTAAAGTAGTGTTCATCTCAGGGTTTTATACTGGCTGGTTGAGGAGATGAGGCCCAGTGCCTGAGTGCCGCTCTATTCGGTGCGTCCTTGCTCCCGTATAGCTGTTTAAAACCACCACCAGCAGGACTCCTGCACATGACCCCCAGGTATCCAGCGCATAATATTCACCGCCTGTTTGCTCTTGGGTTGGCCCGATTTCCAGCCATTATGCAAAGTAGGTCCCAATGTTGAATAGGTTCTCTCTCTCTCTCTGTGTCAGCGTAAACCTAAAAATATCTCCTCCAACTCATAAACAGTATGGAACCATACAGGGGGAGACAAACAACCTTGAAGCCCGATGACGTTCAGCATCAGATAACCAGTGTGTGGGCTAGCGGCGTGTGTAGTGGGACGAGCATGGATATATACACTATAGCTGACACGTTGGCATTTGACGTTGTCCTGTAGTCGTCCCCTAGAGGGCCTGTCTTTTTTGTCTCGGCACATCAGAGGCCCGACCAGTGACGGCTATAATGTCAACTCTGTAAGAACTGTACTGTAGCATGAGTTTATGTATGATGATCTTATCAAAGGAAATGCCCCGAAGTATAATGTACGTATACTCTGTCACTGGATGTTGTCGCTCGCCTAAGTGACAGTTTCTTAAGCGAACAACAATGCAACACAACGATGGGCTATGAATTAGGCTTTAGGGGTGGCACATGTGTGTCTTTGTGTGTGCATGAGGCAGGTGTTGCAGAGTCTGTCCCCCACTTTAAATCCCTCCTAAAAACCCACTTTTATCGGCTTGCTTTTGATGCCTAATGTGTTTTTATTTTCCCCCGTTTGTTATTATTATTGTTGTTATTTTCCACTTCCCTCTTACTGCTGGTTGTGTTTTAACATTTAGTGCATTTCCTTTTTCATGAGTGAAGCACTTTGTAACCTGGCTTTGAAAGGTGCTATAATTCAAGGTTTATGATTATTATCATTATTATTATTCCACATGTTCAAAACGGGTATGTGTGTGTGTGTGTGTGTGTGTGCGTGTGTGCGTGCGCCTGCGCGTGCGCGAGCACCTGCGTGCGTCAGGGGCGGATATAACATTTCCCAATTGGGGGGCAGGAGAAAATGGTATGGGTGCGACTTCATTGCCTGTGGCGCGAAGCAACACGGGCAATGAAGTCGCACCCATACCATTTTCAGTTACAGGACTTTTATTAGGCAAGTAAAGCATCAATAATAACATCAGTTGTTGTTGAAGTTGCAACAGACACGCAGCATGCATAAAGCTAAAGGTCTGACTCAGAGAGTTTTCTGTTTTCAATGATGAAATGCTGTTGGTTTAGTGGTGACACAGCTGTAGTTAGTTAGTAGCAGTAGTAGTGTTTCAAATCATTTTAACTATAAGCACTTTAATTTGAAATATCTTGGGTTGTTTTGCATGCCATCGTGTTTGGTGGGGCAGTCAGGGCATTTAGGGGGGCATTGGCCCCCCATGCCCATGCCTAGATTCGCCCCTGGCGTGCGTGCGTGCATTGTTATCTTTCTCTTGCTGAGGGTGGGATGAGGATACATTATTATGTTCATATTCTCATCATACCCTCCTACATTCTCCCCACAGCAGATGTGTGTAAACTGCGGTCGGGTGGCGATGAGTGAATGCACAGGCTGTCACAAGGTCAACTACTGCTCCACGTTCTGCCAGAGGAAGGTGAGGCATCGTTGTTGTCCTTCCATCGCCTTCCAACACCTCAGTGTAGTCGTTACCCGTCATCAGAAGAATGACGACACACCAGGGCCGGATCTAGAGGGGGGCAGGGGTGGGCAATGAAAGGTGAAAGGTAATATCAGTGGTTTTCAACCAGTGGTCCTTGAGAGAGTTCCAGGTGGTCCCCAGCTAAATGGTGGTGGAAAGTTGGTTAACTCTTTGAGAGCGTAAACATGAAACCAAATGGACCCTTGCGGGTCCATTTGGTTTCATGCTTACACTCTCAAGAGTTAAAATATTCATCATGTGAATTAGCCCAAGTCTACATAAGTAGAGAATGTAGAAGATTAATGGTCATTTTGATCTGTATGTTTGACTGTTTTGTTTCCACAAATCCAGCGTGGTATGGTGAACAAAAGCAAAATAAATATTTAGTTTTGGGGTTTGTGGGCTGAAAATGTCCTCAAATCGTGGTCCTCTGTGGATCAAATGCCGAAAAAAAATGGGGCCTGGTATCAAAAAGGTTGAAAACCACTGCTTCATATGAAAAACTTTGGAGATGCCCACCCTGCCATTCTTCCAGCCCACCCTAGTAGGGCTGGCTAAATCCGGCCCTGATTAGAGGGGGAGAATTGGAAGGTTTTTTCTGTATATGCCACTACTGACATTTGAAAACGGTATTTGAGGTTTGAGGCACAATTGGGAAAGAGAAAAAAATGTTTGTCAATGTTTGTCACAATAATTATTCTCCATTTTTGTGTGTACTCTTGAAAATTAGGTAATTCAGATGTTTTAAATATAATTTAACTCTTGAGAGCGGTAAAATAAAACCAAATTTAACACTCTCAACTAAGAGTTACAGATCTATAAGGGTCCATGTGCTGGGGGGACTGTCATGTGATCTACCTGCACGGCCTGTGTGATCTACTGGTAGATCACCATCTACCTTTTGGGCATCCCTGCTCTACAATAACAACCCACCCATGGGGACAGGTTTAGCCAATGTGCTCGATTCTGCACCTTATGTGGGAGGTTCAGCTCATCACCTGTCATTCAGTACACTATTTAATTTCCGCCTAACCCTCATTCTAGTGGTAATCTCTTGTCCCTTCAGGACTGGAAGGAGCACCAGCACTGCTGCCAGACTGGAGGAAGCATGACGCTGCAGGAGGAAGTGCCCATGTCAACCATAGACATGGATAAAGTCAAGGTCTAGTCGGCACACTGACGGACACCAACTCACCATGACAAGACTTGGTCTTTGTAGCAGCAACAAGGAAACCTGTAGGATTTGAAGTCAAAGGTCTGATGGATATGCATGGCTTAACACGATTTAACACATCCAACTGCTGCTCTTCACAAGTCGAAGAACGGCTGGTTTGGAACGATAGAGCTCAGAACCAAGGTTGGCCACAGCAACACTTTGAAGGCCTTTTTTGGACGTGCAGAGAAGTTGAGGGGCTATTGCAGAGCCATATTTTCACAAGCGCAGTAGTATACAATTGTTAGCCTCGAGCTCCAGGCTCTCATCCGCGCTGTGAGATGAAAGCCTGGAAAACTTGTGCCCCAAAACGACGGAAGTCGGGACTTCCGGTTAGTTAACTTCCGCCGGAAGTTGCCATTAGTCACGATGCGGTGCTCCCGAAAATGGATACCGCACAGAAACATTTTATTTCTCCCTTTGTGCTCGCAAAGCTGTTGTAAATGTTTAAAAGATGAAATCGTGTGCACTTGGCACACTTATACAACTGCTTTGTTCGTTGGAATCTTTTTTTCTGAAAATAACATTGACCAAGTCAAGTTGCTAGTGAGGACTGAACAGGGTTGTTTCTCTGGGGACTGTAAATACAGTCACTTCCGCAACTAACGTTCTCAGTCTCAAATGCGCACCCGTTTCCCAGGGTGTACAATTGTCAGGTGCGTGCTCGCCTAAACCTGTATTGTGTCACATTCTTTTTTTTTTTCAAGACATGTCTGGACGTGCACTTATCCACGATTCCCAAACCGAAAGGACCTTAGAACTGTTTCTTCGTTATGAGGGAACGGTCAGCGAAAGGCTGGAATCTGGGTGTTAGCATTAAGATGCTCACGGGGGGGTGGGGGTTGTGTGCTGACATTGGATGGTTTGTCATTGCCCTGGAGAAAGAGTGTCCCATGATGCTGACAGACAGGATATCACTGTGTTATCTCCTGCCTAGAACAGATCATACTTAACCCCATCAATGTGTCAATGCCGTTTACAATTGTCTGAGACGTAAAACGTCTACTCTACGTGTTATATTTAAGTTACACCAAAGGCATGACAGCATTTTTGCATTTCCTTTGCCCCCCCCCCCTCTCTGATTCATACTGAGAAACTAATGAAGTCTGTGTTTTAATTAAGCCAGAGGCAAAGTTTGGCTTGTTTACATCTTTCATGGTTGTTTGTGAGACTTGTAGAGTCCATTAGCTGTCAAGACACAACATTTTAGCTATGCTACAGGCACAATAGACTAGTTTTATTTCAGTACTTACAATAAAATGTGTACTAAAGCAGTGCCGTAGGACTATGGCTTATCATGCCAGGAATAAAAACATTACACCATAAGTCGAGCGGTGTCTTTGGGAGGTTGTAATGACCCCTCCTTCCTGGTGTGTGTGTGTGCGTGTGTGTGAGACCTGATACCAATTAGTGCCAGAATGCAACCAAAAAAATAATTTTGGAGTTACAGAAATACCTGCATTAGAATAAAGACAACCTGCGGCCAAGTTAACCGTTGGAACATCGTCAACGTTGGGACGGGACCTCATGGTGAAATGTAGAAAAGGGGACATCTGTGACAAAAATCAAGGACATTATGTATCATGTCACAGGAATCAAGGTAGATTGATGCCCAATGTGTTTTGGTGTGGAATTCCAGATATTCCAGATATACAGGTTGGTGCCCGTTTTTCTCTGGCGTTAGTGTGTGAATGTGTGAGTGAATGGCTGAATGTAATGTATCTATGTAACATGCCTGCATAAAGGCGCTATATAACTGCATCATTCTAGGTCAGGGGTTTTCAACCTTTTTCATTCCAGGGACCACCATTTATTCAGCATTTGAGCCACGGACCACCAATTGAGGATATTTTTAGACCCACAGACCCCAAAACTAAAGATTTCTTTTGCTTCTGTCCATGACCATTAATCTTCTAGTTGTGTAGATTTGGACTAATTCGCATGATGGATATTTTAACTCTTGAGAGTGTAAAAATGAAACCAAATGGACCCTCGAGGGTCCATTTGGTTTCATTTTTACGCTCTCAAGAGTTACATCTGGTTCACCAACTTAGCTGGGGACCACCTGGAACCCTCTCAAGGACCACTGGTGTTCCCCGGACCACCTGTTGAAAACCCCTGTTCTAGGTGAAAGTTTCAGAGTGAAAATTGCATAACCTTTATTTATCCTATGATAAGGATTTTGATTGGGCCTGTCACTATTATAGCTTTGTCACTACAGTCGCTTAATCACAATTATTATTTTTTTCTTATTTTTTATTTTTTTCAAAAACATCAATTGTTTCCATGCTGAAAAATGTCCATAGTCCCCCCCCCCCCCCCCCCCCCCCTCCAGAAATATCAGGTCTACAGGTTTACAGCAGCTTTCATCTAGCTTGTCGATAACTACTTCCACATTCAGGCAATTTAGGCCTGACTTCGATTCTGACAAGAACTTGTAAAGTGTGACCGGAAGTTTTTTGGGGAGAAGGAAAAAAAGCAGCATCAAAATATATTAGAATATTAATTGTATCAGTGATTAATGAATTAATTAATTTATTAATATTTTATTTAAAGGACCACTTCACATCTTTCCAACATATCTTCATAAAATAGGCCCTCATTATTCTATGATGTATGATAAAATACCACTATTTTTTTCTACTCTGCGTCTCACAGGAGGGTTGTGGACAGTTCAGAAACCTGTCTTCCGGTGACATACATCATTGTTTGGCAGATTTATAAAGAGTTACATCTGGTTAACCAACTTTTGATCTAGGTAACCAAATTTTGATCTGGTTAACCAACTTTCTGTATGTTTTTGAAAAAAATGTTTATATTTTCAGTTTTTCACTCTTGGGAGAACGGTGGTGGCCATTATATTATTGCAACTTTTCAGGAAGCCTGCAGTATGTATTAACTTGGAGGTCCTGGTAGGGTCACCACGGCGGTGAGGTCAAGGAGGGACGGACGCTCCAGACAAAAAGCAACATGAAGAAAACCTTCAGTGGCAGAGTGGAGTGGGCGAACAATGGCGGCAGAGAAACCTGTTCCACATCGGTCACAAAAATCAGAAGGTGAGAAGGCTGACCCCGCCCCCATGTATTCCACACTCAGGGGTTGACACTAAGGTCTCCGGGGCACTTGCCCATCGGGCAAAGTCAGGTTCTACTTGCCCTCAGGTCTTGGTCACTTGCCCCCCAAAAATATATTGTACATTTTGCATTTAAGTTTACTTCCTACTTGGGTGGTCCCCAGTTAAGTTTGTTAACCAGATGTAACTCTTGAGAACGTAAAAATGAAACCAAATGGACCCTTGCGGGTCCATTTGGTTTCATTTTTACTCTCTCAAGAGTTAAAATTCATCATCTTAATTAGCCCAGGTCTACACAACTAGAGAATGTAGAATCCAGTTTTTCAAGTTGCACACTTGCCCGATCGGGCAACCAGGTAGCAGTCTTCACTTGCCCCAACATTTTTTTTACTTGCCCCGGGCAAGCGGGCAAGTGTTAGTGTTAAGCCCTGCACACTTCTCCTGAATGACACTGACACTAGCACTTCCAAACCCCTGGCTTAATGAATAGAATGCAAAGCAGAGGTGGGCAATTATTTTTCCCAAGTAAAGGGGCCAAATGAGATACATAAAATATTGTGGAGGGCCAAGACTAAAGGCTGAACTAAAGTCTGCGTAATATTAATTTAATTTCAAGAAGTAAGAGTAAGCCCAACCATTTGGACACCAGGCCCCTCAATTTATTCCTTATATGAGCCACGGACCACCATTTCATGACATTTTACAAATGTCACAAATCCAGGCTGGAGGCTTTCACAGGCTTTCACAAGCAAAACACGCAAACATAGATCAAAAATGACCGTTCTTTTACATTCTCTGGCTAATTCAGATGATGAATATTTTAACTGTTGAGAGTGTAAACATGAAACCAAATGGACCATTTTTACGCTCTCAAAGAGTTACACCTGGTTAACCAACTTCCCACATTTAACTGGAACTCTCTCAAGGACCACTGGTGGTCCCCGGACCAGTGGTTGAAGACCATGGTACCCTTTCACGGGCCGGTGAGAGTCAGCCAAAGGGCCGCATTTGGCCCCCAGGCCGCACAATTATTATTTCTATTCTCCATGACCATGTTGCCAAGCTATTTCAGTACATTATTATGGTAGATTTTTTTTATTAATGAATTCTAATGAATAAACAATTAAAGTATTTAATTGAATTCAATATTTAAAGAATGTTCAGAATCAGAACTCTTATGATGTTATAAACAGAATAGACTAATGCAGGGCTGCCCAAAAGGTAGATCACACAGTCCATGCAGGTAGATCACGTGACAGTCCCCTAAAATGTAAAGCTCTGTAACTCTTGAGAGCATTAAAATGAAACCATATTGACCCGTACGGGTGCATTTGGTTTCATTTTAAACTCTCAAGAGTTAGATTATATTTAAACATCTGAATTACATAATTTCCAGAGTCCACACAATTAGAAAATGGAGAATAATTGTTATTTTGACAACATTTTTCCAGTTCTCTTTCCCAATTGTGGACAAAAACGTGAAAGTTATTAGCTTTGGGTGCAACAGACTAAATTGAACATCACAAACTGTCAACTCAAACCCCAAATACTGTTTTCAAACGTCAGCAGTAGCATATACAAGAAAACCCTCCAATTCTCCCCTCCATTTTTCATTGTAAGTGCATTATTCTTAAAGACTAGAACAGTAAGTAACACCATCACCACTATTTCAAAGTCAAACTTTCTTTGGGGACTTGAAATGGATTTTTTTATGTGTAGATCTTGTTGAGCTGGTCATTTTGAAAGTAGCTCTCGAGTCAAAAAAAGTGTGGGCACCGCTGGTCTAATGGATTAACACTTCTTAAACACGGTGCAGTAGGCCTATGGCTTCCTTACTGACCCCAGAGGCTAATAATGTATGTGAAATCAAATCATACGTCCAGTCCACCCAACTTCTTATTAGTGGGAGGCGGGGAGGAGGATATATAAATGAACTACTGGCGAATTAATTCGGGAGTGGTCTGCGGAGAGATAATTAGAAGTAGCGTCCTGACCTCCACGGCTACATGAACTATCGCTGTAGTGGGATTTAGAGAGGCCAGGTGCCCACAGAACTGTTATGAGTGAGTGATGTCCTCTCCCGTTTCTCATCAAGGGATTCTGACCTTCAATGATAACTTAACTGACAGTGTGGGATGATGGGTGTCAGGAGATGACTTGCGTACTAAGATTGGAACATGATCACAAACTGTTTTTCAAAATCACTTTCCACCGGTTTATCAACTCTTGGCATGAAGCCTCATGCCAAAAGTTGATAAACCGAGGAAAGTGATTTTCAAAACACCGCCTTAAAAGCCTGGTTTTAGTCGTAACAATCCCTTTTGATCGATCCTTTTCACAAAGTCACTGTTGTACAGTAAAGGCATTTTTTCCCAGATCTGGTAAATGTACAGTTCCCAATATAAGAGAGCTGTCGGATGATTTATAAAGTAGATTAGTTTGATCGATATGGTTCCAAATAATGACTCCCCCAAGTTCAACTATTCATCATCTTCACCCGGCTGCCCTTGGTGGATAGAACTTGCTACAGTACATTCAAAGTGTTCTGTTTGCCTCGCCGTGAGTCTGTCAATACAGACAACTATTCCACAATCTTTGAATTGATTTGAATCTGTACCGGTATTTTGCGAGAGAGTACATCCACTTCTTCTTGCAGTTTCTGTTGTACAGACTAGTGCAGAGCATGGCGAAGCATTTGTAAGTGGTGCGAGTCAACTAGTCTGTCTCAAGATGTGTTTAAAATCCAAAGTGCCTTACGATGCCACATTGGATTTTATTTTTTGAACATTTTATTTTTGAAATGGTCTGTGTGTGTGTGTGTGTGTGTGCACACTGTATAGATGTGTATATATTGATTATAGATATTAACTCATACACACATGTACACGTATTATACGAGTCAATACAACGTACATGAGAACATTCTACACAGATTTATAATCCGCTTATTGTAGGTATGTGTTCAAATGACTATAACTCCTATTTACATTGAGATAATGACATCTGGTCTTTTCTAGAGTATAGAGGAATATTCTGGCTTCAAGTATACCAAATATCAAACCTCCAGGAGCTTCCATATGGAATTTACATGAGTTTATATGTCTCAAACCCCAGACCAACAGGCTATATTTTTAATTTGGGGTGTATAACTTTATATATGAATTTCACCACTTTTGCAGTAAAATATTTTTATACAAGAATCCATTTCATGTGTGGGGGAGGCCTTAGAGATGAGGAAAAATTATGTTGTGTTTGGTCCTAACTCCGGTATGGGGTACCTCGAAAACTAAGGCACTTTTTGGCAATTTGTTATAGTACCATATGGCATTAGCACAATGACACTGTATTGTATCGTCTGCATGGATTTTCTCTCACGGATGCTCTGTCCATTATGGCTCCTCTAACAACCCAACCCGTTCTTCTGTCAGCTCTCCACTAGACGCAGGTGTCTCCAGCAGAAGAAGAGGATGGCTTGTTAACTCATCTGGTAGTGGAAGTGGGGCCCATTCGGATGCCATTTGAGATTGCTGTAAGTGTAGCATTATAAAATGTCATGTCTGAAGTGAACACTTCCATCATCTGCACTCGCACAGGATTTTTTCTGCCATGGTTTGTGTGCTACGCAGGGGCGGATGTAACATTTCCCAATCAGGTGGGCTGGAGAAAATGGTATTGGCACAGCTTCATCGATGAAGCCGCACCCATGCCATTTTCAGTTACAGGACTATTATTAGTCAAGTAAAGCGTTAATAATAACATCAGTTGTTGATGAAGTTGCAACAGACACGCAGCATGCATGAAGCTAAAGGTCTGACTCGGAGAGTTTTGTGTTTTCAATGATGAAATGCTGTTGGTTTAGTGGTGACACAGCTGTAGTTAGTTAGTAGTAGTAGTAGTAGTAGTAGTAGTAGTAGTAGTAGTAGTAGTAGTAGTGTTTCAGATCATTTTAATCAAAGCACTTTAATTTGAAATATATTTGGAATTTGGGTTGTTTGCATGCCATCATGTTTGGTGGGGCAGTCATGGAATTTAGGGGGCATTGCCCCCCCCCCCCCCCCCCCCCCCCCCCCCCCATGCCCATGCCTAAATGCGCCCCTGGTGCTCAGAAAGAAAGAAAGAAAATCCCCACCATGACTTTTCTCTGAGAACACTCTACCCTCCCTGCTGTCTGCAGAAATAGGACAGCTCAAATTGCAAGCTGCACACTGGGATTAAGTATTTTTTTTTATATATAAATACTCTTTAAGATGACAAGATTTCAAACGGTTTCAGTGGGAACCAACTGGGCAAAAGCAATCGGCAGTTACAAAACCTATGTATTAGAAGAGAAAGATTGTTTTTTTTGTTTTGTTGTTTTCTGGAAAGCTAAGCCTAACACAAGTGATTAATTCATACCAACATTGCATAAAGATCATACTAAGTAGTAGGCTAATAGGATCATCGGTGACTGGAAATTTTTATGTAGGGGGAAAAAGATGAATACCAGAACTTGAGGAACTGGGTATGAACTAAAGCAGTGTATCGCACTGAATACCTTATTCCATCAGCTGTAGATAAGCTCTCACATCCAAATTACACTTATGGAATTTCATCATTCTTTTTTTCCCCTTTTGCCACACACTAGATAAGAAATGCCAACAGAATTTGGACTTTGGAGAGAGAGAGAGAGAGAGAGAGAGGGAGAGGGAGAGAGAGATCAAGCAGGTGCTGAAAGGAGATAAAAGGTGAGTTAAAAACATAGATTGGCGCTGCTTCTGGGATCAAAGGGAAAACCAAACTTGAAAAAGAGGAGATATCCGAGCAGCACAGTGAAGCTTGACTTGTGCCATCGTAGAACGTGGGTCACTAAGGATTCAGAACAACATGCGGCCCCTCAGAATACTGCTATGCCTACTGATATTTGCATCCAGCCGTTCTGTCCTGGAGTGCTTTTGACTTTAGAGCAGGGTTTGTTTGTTTTTTAACCTTTTTGATGCCAGGGACCACCTTTTTTCAGAATTTGAGCCACGGACCACCACTTGAGGACATTTTAGCTCCACAGACCCCAAAACTAAAGATTTCTTGGGCTAATTCAGATGATGAATATTCTAACCACCTGTTGAAAACCCCTGCTTTAGAGTGAGGGGAGTGCAACAGGCCAACAGCATGTAACCAAGGCCCAACTCCACTCCATCCTGATTGGATAAAAGGCGCTTTTATCCTGATTGTTGGGAACTGGAATCTAACTTCAGAAACTACAATCTACGGAGAGGAACTAGAATCTACCGTGGGGGACTAGAATCTAGCATGAGGAACTAGAATCTAGCATGAGGAACTAGAATCTAGCATGAGGAAATAGAATCTAGCATGAGGAACTAGAATCTACCGTGGGGGACTAGAATCTAGCATGAGGAACTAGAATCTGCTGTGGGGGACTAGAATCTAGCATGAGGAACTAGAATCTAGCATGAGAAACTAGAATCTACCGTGGGGGACTAGAATCTAGCTTAAGGAACTAGAATCTAGCATGAGGAACTAGAATCTAGTGTCGGAAACTAGAATGTAAGGGAGTAGAAGCACAATGAGTAGAAGTATCAGAAATGGTGAAATACTCAAGTAGGATAAAGTACAAATACTCCAAGCTGTTACTGAATAAGTAGAAGTGCTTGATGAGATGTACAGTTACTTTACATTAAAGCACTGATACTGCAAGCACCGCAAAAGGTCTTTCAACCATAAGCCAATTACAGTATTAATGACTTCATTGGTGCGTGAACAGGGTGCAGCAGGTGTTTTCTGATAATGCACGGCCGACAAAATTACTTAAGGCTCATTTGAGGGAGCTGGCGGGCATTTTATTGTGGCAGTGTTTACATTTGCACGGGCAGTGTTTGAGATTGCAAATAATTACACATTTGCCACTGCACCTCAGTGCATGACGTCACTGATAACTGTGTCACGAACCGACCTCAGGTTTACCCCCCAAAGTGAGAGATATATTTAGCCTGAAATATTTGATATGTTCTCGGATGTTTTCAAAACTTTGTCATCTTCAATTCAGAAACCTCCCAATTATCCATGCTTGGGCTTGTTTTGGTTGTACAGAGCTAGGCACTGTTTTGTGTGTGTGCGCGTGTGCGTGCATGTGCGCGTGTTAGTATTTAATGTCTGTCTCCTTGCATCCATTTCCACCTCATCTCACCTGTCTTGAATGTCATCTCATTTTGTGCGTTGTGTGCACTTGGGTCCTGTCGCTTGCATTTTATTGGTGCGCTGACATCCACTGTAGGTAGGAGGCACATACGCACTGTGGAGCACACGGGGAGGAAGCAGGGTGGATGTAACATATCCCAATTGGGGGGGCAAGAGAAAATTATATGGGTGCGGCTTCATCGATGAAGCCGCACCCATACTATGTTCAATTAACCCATACCATTTTCATACCCATACCATTTTCAATGAACCCATACCATTTTCATACCCATACCATTTTCAATGAACCCATACCATTTTCAATTACAGGACTTACAGTATATTAGTCAAGTAAAGCATCAATAATAACATCAGTTGTTGTTGAAGTTGCAACAGACACGTAGCATGCATAAAGCTAAAGGTCTGACTCGGAGAGTTTTCTGTTTTCAATGATGAAACGCTGTTGGTTTAGTGGTGACACTGTTGTAGTTAGTTAGTAGCAGTAGTAGTGTTTCACATTTTAAATAAGCACTTTGATTTATTGTTTTGCATGCCATCATGTTTGGTGGGGCAGACTGGGCATTTAGGGGGGCGTTGCCCCCCCATGCCCATGCCTAGCTCCGCCCCTGGGAGGAAGTTGAAGGAGCTTTAACTACTGGCCGCCTTTTGGCAGCCAGTCCAAGGCAGGCTGTCTCTCTTTGACTAACGAAGTATGACATGCAAAGATCCTCCTTTAAACCCCCTTAAACACTTAATCCCTACTTAGTTTATATACTTCATTGTGCAACGGGTGCTGCGTTGCGAAACAAATGGACAATCTGCAAGCTCATCACAAGTTAATGCTCTGCTGTGTACTGTGGTGAGATTGCAGATCAGCTATTTTCACTTTTTTTTCCATTTGTAATGAACCGTATAGGTTGGAACCAATCTCAAAGGGGAGAAAAAAAACATTTTAAAATAGTTAAAATAATACTATATAACACAAATTTGTGAAATGAATAAAATCCAGATCCAGGTCAACTTTACAGAGTTAAAAAAAAATCCGTCTATCACTGAAAGATACTGTATCTGTTTCTGGCCACAGCCCTCCTGACTGGTATTTTGTGTATTATATTAGTGAGGACCTATTACTGTATATGAAGATACGTTGAAAAGTGGTGAAGTGGTCCCTTATAGGGACCACTTCATTTTATAGGGATAAAATGAACTATTTTTAACCTAAAGAACCTATTATATGTGTTTTAAATGTTCGTTTCTAGTTATATTGGACAAGTATAATGTATTTATACATATGAGGCTTATTGGCCTGGGATCCTTTTAAAGCATTTCTGGTGGTCGCCCTGCCCCCCCCCCCCCTGCCTAGTCTGCCTAATAGCAAAAACGCCTCTGTTGTGAGCTAACAGGTGTTTAATGCGTTTTCTTCCTGGGTTGTAGCAAGGCTGTATGATATAAGGAGGTACTTTAGGGTCATCCGCGAGCAGGCGCCAATTACCTGCATGGGAAGACTAACAACACTGTAAATATTAGTCTGGAATATCTGTGTGGAACCAGCATTTCATTTCTAACCCGCGCAGATGAAAAAGATTACATGCTGATAAACCCGCCGTATAGTTGGATGGCTAGCCTGGCCCATCAGCACATATTATGCAAAAACATATTTGAGTACTGTGTCCTAATTGGCCACCCTAGTTCTCTGGAGCAGGAAGTGGGCGCAGGATTGAGCATTTCCAGATCTACCTGCTGACAGATCTTGTTTTTTGCCATAGCTCATTCGATGATGATTTTACAGAGTGCTGCACATTAAAAGAACACCGGCTCCATTGTGGTGGTCCTGGTCCCAGGTGGTCCAGAGTCCTAAATGGTTCCAGGGTGGTTTATTTTACACCCCGGGCACCAGGACAGGGTCGGATTGACCATTGGGTGTTCAGGGAGGTCGTGGACCACCGGGAGAGCTGGTATCACTGTATGATTAAAAGCACTGGTTTTCAACCTTTTTGATACCAGAGCACACTATTCATTCAGAATTTTGAGCCAGGGACCACCATTTGATGACATTTTAGCTTCAAGAGCTCCAGACCCCAAAACTAAAGATTTATTTTGCTTTTTGGTCCACAATTCCAGGCTGTATTTGGGAAACAAAACAGTGAAACATACTCAAAATGACCATTAATCTTCTACATTTTGTAATTAGACTTGGACCAATTCAGATGAATAGTTTAACTCTTGAGAGTGTTAACATGAAATGTTTACGCTCTCAAAGAGTTACATCTGGTTAACCAAAAATACAAGGTAGAATTGTGATGGGCCGGTCTAGGCCAAATCACGCTAAAAATGTCTGGGCCGATTTTTTTCGCCCAGTCCACCACTGCACCCAGACACGTGCACACATAGACATCAAAGAGGGCTTGAGCCCCTGCCCCTTTTACCCGTCTGTACAACAACTGCTCTGAAATACAAATGCCAACTCTTGGAATGCAGCACAGGTATATACCGCATACCTGTTACCATAGCTAAAATGGGAGAGGTTCCACTGTGAAAACTGCACATGCTCTCAGCACGTGTAATGCCCGGGATTCAAACTCGGGTATCCCGCATGAAAGTCCAAAATCTTAACCACTAGACCAAAGGGACATCCCTTTGGTCTGGGGGCAGATACTACAGTAGACTTTGGAGGCCAACACGACAGAGGCTGTAGCCACCTGCTACACTCACCTCCTTTTTGACCTTCTTCCACGGGGAAACCCGATCCGGGTCACGGCACCAATGTAACGCCCGGGATTCGAACCCGGATCTCCCCTGTGAAAGTCCAACATCTTAACCACTAGACCAAAGGGACATTCCTTTGGTCCAGGGGCAGATACTAGACTTTGGAGGCCATCACAACAGAGGCTGTAGCCACCTGCTACACACGCAGATCTGCTATTTTTCTTTTTGAGTCCTTACAGGATTTCAAGATTCAAGAACTTTAGAGTGGCCTCTGCCACTGTTCCCAGCGTTCTTCCAACCACCTTCCTCCCTATATCAATCAGAATCTCGTGGCTGTGGTCCGCCAGCCGGCAAGTCCTCCCTCCATCCAGCTAATTTTGATATAGTATAGACAGATCGCCATTTGATTAGATTTAGCCCCTCATGCCCATAGCAACATTTTGTTATCGTTGGATGAGCTTTTGTCCACAATGCTGTATTGATGTTGCTAGCATTAGGAGAGAATAACGCTCTTGGGGAAAAATGAACCGTAAAAATGAACCAAATGTTTCATTTGGTTTCAGGATCTCTGTTTAATTTAGCCGATGCCCCCAAAATATTTTAGATGTGAGAAGTGGGGGGACACCGTCCCCCCGCATCCTCCTCCACTACACCCCTGGTCTTGGTCCTTCCAGTCTAATGTGTGCTTGTTGGTGTAGCCACGTAGCCAGCAGACTTCTCATGCGTGTCATTAAGCTCATAGCTTAACATACAGGCATATGGATTCGCTGTAACTCTACTATATTGTAACTCTTATTACTATATTATATACTTATTGAACAAAAACCCAATAAACATGCCTGAGCAGGGCAACCCTCATTTAATGAAAAAATAGTTTATTCTGAAATACATTAACCTCTGCGCCACAGACAACGTATAAAATAAATCACTTCAAAATGCCTGTTATGCATCACTGGTATAATATTATTTGCTGTGATGATCAGTGAAAGCAGATCCAAACACAGACACAGAGTGGGTGAAGCGGTAAAACAAAAAAAAGGGGGTTATTGCAGGCGTAAGGGGAGAGTGAGGGCCACAGGCAGGGCTTGAGGACAGAAAGGTGACAGCGGATTCTACCGTTATCAGTGGATAAGATCGCAGTTATCACGTCATCAGCAGGAGTTTTTCATCTCAGAATGGCCATGCTCTGCCTACTGCCATTGTTCTGAGACGCAAAACCGTAACCCTAATCCTAAATGCCCGACCCTCAACCTAACCTCACAGACCAGATTGTCTGTGAGGTGGTTGAGTGTCGGGGATTTAGGCTTAGGGTTACGGTTGGAGGGGTCTAGGGTTTTGCTACAAACATTGCTACACCCTTCTCTAAACCTACCCCTAAACCTAACCCCAAGCAGATTTGACTGTTATCGGTGGATAAGATCGCAGTTGTCATCTTATCAGTGAGTAGGCTCCCAGACAACATGCCTCCTCGATAAAATGGTGCTGATAAGCAGCCTGCAGGGAATTATCGCTTGATAACGGTAGAAGCGGGTGGGATGGAAGGATACCAGGGGTTGACACTAAGGTCTCGGAGGCACTTGCCCATCGGGCAAGTGCAAGTCAGGTTCTACTTGCCCTCAGCTCATGGTCACTTGCCCCCCAAAAATATATTGTAAATTTTGCAGATGTAACTCTTGGGAACGTAAAAATCATTTTTACACTCTCAAGAGTTAAAATTCATCATCTTAATTAGCCCAGGTCTACACAACTAGAGAATGTAGAAGATTAATGGTCATTTTGATCTGTATGTTAATTTGCCTGTTTTGTTTCCCAAATCCAGCCTGGAATTGTGGATAGCTAGAAAGCAGGGAAAGACACAGAGGCAGAGTGCAATGGCCGCCTTCAAGACAAATTCATCTTGTGTTGTGTTATAGTGCACTAAGTTGCACACTTGCCCCATCGGGCAACCAGGTAGCAGTCTTCACTTGCCCCACCATTTTTTTTTTACTTGCCCCAGGCAAGCGGGCAAGTGTTAGTGTCAAGCCCTGGATACGCTCAGGGAGTCGGCAGTCGAGGTGAGCATGCAGGCAAACAAGGGAGACCAGAGCAGTGGTGATTCTGGAGGCACAAGTAAATAGGCTACTACAGTAGTACTACTAGTAAGCAACAACATGAAGAATTGCCGGTTTTAAAAGCGTGGCTGAGAGAAAGAGTGTACTGTCCCACTCACTGTAGGTGACACAGTGATCTGGCGAGGAGTGAGTGGAGGACGGGAGTAGATCTAGTCAGTGCTTTGTTGCTGAAAGGCAGATGTATGGGCCAAAGGGTCAAATCGGCCCCCATGGCTCCAATCCTTTCCCTCACTGTGCGGGGATTTTCTTAATTTTTGCACAAGGTCATTTTTGACTACACTCTGAAAATAGGACTGGCGGCCCTTAAGGATAGTAGTCTAGTGGCTTGACTTTCCATCCATATTTTTCTTCCTGGGTTAAAATCCCACTTGCACATGTTTTTTGCTCAAGCTTCCCTCTAAATGTTAGTACTGTACATCAGAAGCAGCTGAGGGCTGATTTCACTCCACTACGATGTATGGTGAGGTGAAAGAGCCTCAACTGTGAGGGAACTGAGGGATGTCCTAACCAGGCTTCCCCACCCTCATTACAAGCATTACAAGCTTGTATATGAGTCTGGAGTTGCAGGCAGGGTTCTGATTCACTAGCAATGAGATTTCAGCTCCTATTGGTTAGATAGAACACATGGTTAGAATAGAACACAGGCGCCGGTAGTATGCAGTGTCTGTAGTCCCCAGTACCAGTGCCCTGTTAGCTATCCTAGCTTCGAAAAACTACAAACTGGGTCTCTGCTGCTTTCGTCATTTGTTTTTATGTGGAAACGTGCTCTGATTGGCTCGCCAGGGTTCGTGGCAAGCCAGATCCACCTCTGATTCGGCAAATATTTATTCAGCATTTGAGCCACGGTCCACCATTTCATATGACGCACAGACCATTTTCACCCCACAGACTGCAAAACTGCTTTGCTCCACAATACCAGGCTGAATTTGGGCTAATTCAGATGACGAATATTTCAACTCTTGAGAGTGTAAACATTTTTACACTCATTTTCCCCACTGTTCTAATTTAAACCAATTCAAGCCCCCTTCAATATGACTTGTTTGCAAGTGATTTAAAAGTCATGAATTTGGTGTTGAACCTTGCGGGTCCATTTGGGTCCATTTAACTCTCAAGAGTTAAAATATTAATCTAAATTTGTCCAAGTCTAATTACAAAATGTAGAAGATTAATGGTCATTTTGATCTGTATGTGATCTGAATTGTGGGGGGTCTCTTGGAGCTAAAATGTCATCAAATAGTGGTCCCTGGCTCAAAATTCAGAATGAATAGTGGGCCCTGAGATCAAAAAGGTTGAAAACCAGTGCTTTTAATCATACCGTGATACCACCGGCCCCCTATGGGTCGTGGCCCACCGGGAGACCTCCCTGTACGCCCAATGGTCAATCCGACCCTGGATTGAACCAATGGATCTAATTATCAAGAGCCTGTGGCTAAATAATAACTACTTTGGATTCATTGGAACTAGGAGTGTAAGGATGCATTTTACCAGCTATACGATGCACATCACGATACAGTACATGTTTGACGATACAATACAGTGATGATATTGGTTCAATCATGTTGATTCTTGTTATGTAATACAACTCGGTTATTTAGAATCGATGCAGAAACAATTTAACCCCAAAAAATAAATCTGTGTGAAACAGAGATTTATGGATATAATTAAGTAAACACTGATTCCCTGGCGAATACATGGACACGTATATGTGTAATATGTTTGAACACATGACAAAAAAATTAATGTTTTTTTTTTTTTTTCAAATCTGCATTGATCACATTAAATGACCCATATGAAATCCCCATCAGTCCCCAGTTCTGAGAACCTTAACCCTTGCAAACTGACACCTTGACATTACTTCGATCGATTATTGTCTTTGCAAAAACTACACAGTACAAACAAACTACATGATCTGTTGATGTTTGCATATCGATACATACAGTTAAATCATTCCGATTTTAAATGAATGCATCAATACAGTTTACTGTATCATTACACCCCTACACCCCACATTTCCTTTTTTTTTTAGAAGTAACGATATGATCTGTGCACATAGCGTTCAAGGTTACTTTATTTTGCCTTCCAGGGGAGACATTTTTGTCTTGGACACAAAGACCCGCACTGCAGCATACATTAAATACAATATGTATTATTTCACTGACTGTTTGTCATCCATTCCAGTTGTTTGTTGAAGTGGAGAGTTATAGTGGCTTTTCAGCCACTATAACCGGCTGAGCCACCAGGTTTCAGCAATCCTTGACTGTTTTGAATGAATAATACCAGCACAGTCACCCCTTTCCCATCTCGCCCCAGCGAAAAGTAAGGAGCGGTCGCCCCAGAATTTCAAAAAGTGAAGAACCGTTGCCCCAAACCTAGGAAAATGGGTGTTATTCACCTTTAAAAGGTTAGTTCATTCATGCTTGGCCCGCAGCTTTGTTCGGTTTTAAATTTTGGCCCACTCTGTATCTGAGTTTGACACCCCTGACTTAATGAATGAGGGTGGTGAATGGCTCATCCCGTTGAAAGTATTTGTTGCTTGCTGCCTCTGAAGTACAAAGATTTCTCTGGCCAAGTTCGTCAGTCATTTTTGGGGGGACCTCACCGGACTGTGGACCAGGGCGACCGCCTTTTGCGATTTGAGCTAAGATTGGGGAAAAGGGGGCGACATTTCCTGTTACCATTTGAATACCCCAATGGCTCCTGATCTGTTTGTTTGTGCATAATAAGGACACATCTGTCTCTGTGTTTAATGCCACGATGCTTTTCCAGTGAGAGTCACGTGGTTTGACCAAACATTCTTGTCTGATGGCTGTGTGCTGTGTGTGTACGAGGCCGCGGGCCGACCAGCCTCGACGCCGTCGTCATCCAAAGGCAACCACACGGCCGTGGAAACGGAGACAGAGACAGATGAAAACCAGGAGACACACACATGGAAACACAACTCCTCATGTGAATGGCATTTGCCTCGGCCCTCTGCTGCTGAGAAACAAACATTGCTGTCGACAATAAAATGATTCACAAGCATAAGTCAAAAGGAAAACAATAAAATAATGATACTTTACAGTGGTCATACATACAGTGTAATATTGTCTACTGATTGTTCAGTTAATAATTGTAGCGTCTCTGTTATGATTGTGCTTTGTCTCTTATTTGTATTATTTTACAGCGGCGGCAGCCAGTGCCTCAGGGGTAGAGTGGCACGATTGGCAAGTGGAAGGTTCCCGGTTCGATCCCGGTTCTGGCTCCCCCAGAGTTAGTGTCAACCCTTCTTAACAGGTTGGTGCCTTGCATGGTTTCCTTTGCCTTCGGCGTATGAATATGTACTGCACAATTGATGTAAAGCGCTTTTGGATATTCAAAGAAAGGCGCTATACAAATGCACAGTTTACCACCGATTAATTCCCCCCGCTCCATCTGTAGATGCCATGCATGGCCCTTTATTGTTTTATTATTATTATTTTTTTACGGACAATGCGTCAAGTCGCTCAATGGTCTAATCTAGACCAGCAGTTGTGTAGGAATTTTTTAAAGAAGTTCCTGAACTCGGTGTTGAACACGGTGTAGATGATGGGGTTGACGGCGCTGTTGACGTAGCCCAGCCATGTCACCACGCTCATCAGACTGTTGGGGATGTGACAGGACTGACAGCGAGCCCTCATGGTGTGGACCACGAAAAACGGCGTCCAGCAAAACAGGAAGGCACCTAAAGGCAGAAGAAAATAAGGCAGAAAACAGATTTTATGTACAAAATGTCTTTCTGGAATAGCCTACTATTTCATGTCAGGGACCAGGGGCAGATCTAGGCATGGGCATGGGGGGGGGGGGGCAATGCCCCCCTAAATGCCCCCCTAAATGCCCTGACTGCCCCTCCAAACATGATGGCATCCAAAACAACCCAAGAAATTAAAGTGCTTATATTTAAAATCATGTGAAACACTACTACTGCTACTAACTATCTACAGCTGTGTCACCACTAAACCAACAGCATTTCATCATTGAAAACAGAAAACACTCTGAGTCAGACCTTTAGCTTTAAGCATGCTGCGTGTCTGTTGCAACTTCAACAACAACTGATGTTATTATTGATGCTTAATTGCGACACGGGCGATGAAGCCGCATCCATACCATTTTCTCTTGCCCCTCCAACATCTTCTGTTGCCCCCCCCCCCCCCCCCCCCCCCCTAATGGGACATGTTACATCCGCCCCTGTCAGGGACACCAAAGATTATATATATATTATATTCCAGTGACCTACCCAGAGGCATAGCTTTCTGTCAAACGTGTTTGCTGTGAGAGAATTCATATTCAATGATTTGCACACAGGGCCAGATCTAGAGGGGGGGCGGGGGTGGGCAGTGCCCACCTAAATGTGCATCCTGCCCACCCAATGAAAGGCAATATCAGTGGTTTGCATCAGTGGACCGGGGACCACCAGCGGTTGAGAGAGGTCCAGGTGGTCCCCAGCTAAAATGGTGGAAAGTTGGTTAACCAGGTGTAACTCTTTGAGAGCTTAAAAAAATGAAACCAAATGGACCCTTGCGGGTCCATTTTTACGCTCTCAAGAGTTAAAATATTCATCATGTCAATTAGCCCAAGTCTACACAGTTAGAGAATATAGAAGATTAATGGTCATTTTGATCTGTATGTTTGACTGTTTTGCTTCCAAAATCCAGCCTGGAATTGTGGACAAAAGCAAAAGAAATCTTTAGTTTTGGGTCTGTGGGGTTAAAATGTCATCAAATGGTGGTCCGTGGCTCAAATGTCGAATAAATAGTGGGCCCTGGCGTCAAAAAGGTTGAAAACCACTGCTTCATATGAAAAACTTTGGAGTTGCCCACCCTGCCATTCTTTCAGCCCACCCTAGTAGGGCTGGCTAGATCCGGCCCCGTTTGCACACAAAACATGACACTGTGGTGGCCAATTTAGATTCCGTGAATGTATCGGCAAGACTGTCTGAATGTCAAATGATGTGGGTAGCAGTGGTACATAAACATCACCCTTATGTACCGTAATAGGATTTTAAACCGATGGAGAGCACAGTGCAAGGTTCATGTTTTATTGCTAAATTTGGTGTAATTATGGTATGCGCGACAATGCCTTTGGTTCTGAGCCTTGGGCATTACAGCCAGCATAATTGTAGTATTAATAATAATAATAACAGTAACATAATAATAATAACATAAACATACACAGGGCTAATCATTATCATTACTCATAATAATAATAATTATAGTAATTTCCGGACATACATCATACTCTCTGCATGTACTGTATCATGGACCCATTCTTCACTCTTATGATTACGTAATGACTTTTTTTTTTTTAGAGATAATTACATTTCCAGGTTGATGAACAAAATCCTATTCAGGACCAGGGGCGGATCTAGGCATGGGCATGGGGGGGCAATGCCCCCCTAAATACCCAGTCTGCCCCCCACAAACACGATGGCATGCAAAACAACCCAAGATATTTCAAATGAAAGTGCTTGTATTTAAAATGATTTGAAATACTACTACTGCTACTAACTAACTACAGCTGTGTCACCACTAAACCAACAGCATTTCATCATTGAAAACAGAAAACTCTCTGAGTCAGACCTTTAGCTTTATGCATGCTGCGTGTCTGTTGCAACTTCAACAACTGACGTTATTTTTGATGCTTTACTTGACTAATAAAAGTCCTGTAACCGAAAATGGTATGGGTGCGACTTCATCGCCCGTGGCGCGAAGCGACACGGTTGATGAAGCCGCCCCCATACCATTTTCTCTTGCCCCTCCAACATGTTCTCTTGCCCCCCCCCCCCCCCCAAATGGGACATGTTACATCCGCCCCTGTTCAGGACCAGTTTTTCTACAAAGTGAAGCTGTTTATTATGGATTTCAGCTTGCCATGTCCCCATTCTAGGGAGAGAGGCCTCCATAAAGCTAAAATAAGTTTTAGCTTTATGGAAGCTAAAAAGTAAACAATCTTTAATGCATGAAGGGCCAGGCCACCACCACCAGGTCTCACTCAATAGTTGAAGGCAAGGTGATACGAAGTCTATATATTTAAAATACAACTCATTTACAAGTGCTCCACCATTTTAGAGGCATAAGAGCGGAATGAATTGAGCCCCTCGTTTCAGCCAAATTTTGGTTTGGAATATGATGATAGTGGAAGTCCCTCTGGTGTTGTGATTATGTACTGCATTGGGGTTTAGGAAGTATAGTTTGAGGTACATGGATGTATTTATGGTGTAACACAGTTGTTCTCAGCGGTTTGGCTGGAGAATCTCCCAAAATATATTGGCCATGTGTCTCTTAGGCCTACTGCAGGGGTTTTCAACCTTTTTGATACCAGGGCCCACCATTTATTCAGCATTTGAGCCACGGACCACCATTTGAGGACATTTTAGCCCCACAGAGCCCAAAACTAAAGATTTCTTTTGCTTCTGTCCATAACCATTAATCTTCGAGTTGTGTAGACTTGGGGCTAATTAAGATGATGGACATTTTAACTCTTGAGAGTGTAAAAATGAATTTGTATGTTCTCAGGAGTTACATCTGGACAACCAACTAAGCTGGGGACCACCTGGAACCCTCTCAAGGACCACTGGTGGTCCTCGGACCACTGGTTGAAAACCTCTGGCCTACTGTAGTACAATTTTGAGGTATTTGTACTTGTACTTATTTATTTCCAATTTCCAATAACTTTACTTCTAATCCATTAAGAACCCAGAGCCAACATTTGGTACTTTTACACCACCCTATTTATTTGAAAAAGGTAGTTACTAGTTACTTTTTAGAGAGATTTTAATTGATATTTTGATTAGAAAACATACATTAATCGCTTCACCGCTATACCTTTCGGCCATTTGAAAGTAGCTCTTCTATAAGCTCACAATGTCTTGCGATGTAGCGCATTGTGAGTGAGCGTTTATACCGGATGCCGATAACTTTGTACTCTTACTTTACTTGAACCCTTTCTGTACTGAACGCATTTTGGTGTTTTAGTTGTTGAAAAATAGCAGATCTACAAGCTCATATCGCGCCACTCGGTGGCGCGATATGAGCTTGTAGTTCTGCTATTTTTGAAAAATTGTGAAAATGTGTTGCAAATCTCTGAATACATTATTTTGGAAGCAAACATTTTTAACTCAATTTTTTGCTTCTGGGGGATCCCTAGAACAACATGTTTTCAGATGGGGGTCTGCAGCCAAATATGGATAATTCTGGTGGTCCTTGGCTTGAAATATGTTAGCATCACTGACACAGGAACACAGATTTTTCAGAAAAAAATAGAATCCAGTGTCAAAAACTCAATTCAGAAACTAGATTCTAGTGTCAAAAAGTAGATCCTAGCATCAGAAACTATAATTTAGTGTCAATAACTAGAATCTAGTGTCGGAAACTACTGTAGTATCTAGTGTGAAAAGCTAGAATTGCTAGAGTTGCTGCAGCTATAATCTGGTGTAAGAAACGCGAATCGAGGGTCAGGACAAAATGGGTTAAAAGAACTCTACATTGCATTGTTTATACTTCTACATATGTAAACAATATGGGAAACACTTTTTCCCCTGCACCGCTGTGCCAGTTTGTGTTGCGATGTCTAGCCATCTCTGTGTGAAGTACAGTATAATAGGCACACATCAAACAGGGCTGTCTGCATGGGGAATTCTGTTTTCCGGAGCTTATCGCTCACATGTTGAGGGGCAGTGGGGCAGATGTGTTATACCTCTGCAGGTGGTGAGACCATACTATCGGATCTCCATCCCGAATATCCTCATACCTGCATAGATCCAACACAGTTAAAGGGAGAGCGGGGCTACACCATGAATTCAAAATCAAATGCAGTACATAAACGTTGCCTGTTAATACTTTTTTTATATACCGTCATTTCCGGACTATAACCCGCACCTGAATATAAGCCGCACCACACAACAAGCTTCATGTTAGAGCAGTGGTTTTCAACCTTATTGATACCAGGGCCCACTATTTATTCAGCATTTGAGCTACAGACCACCATTACAGGAAATCACGGTACTCTGTAGCCTAAACAACCACTTAAATAATGATTTTTCATATTCCCTCAGGGTGCTGCTCCATCCCATTTTGGCTCTAGTACCAGAAATGTTCATAAAAACATTGTTATTCTATTCCCTGTCTCATTAGAATATGCATGATCTGCCTGGTTTCATTTGGTTTCATTGGCTTCTTTGAGAGGGGGTATGGATTCCATGCATACAAATGACTTAAACGGTGGGTGAAGGCAACGTTAAAGGGCGAGGGTTATTCAAATTTGGCCCTGAATAGGATGTCATATTAGGAAAGGATCTGAACGGAACCCATTCAGACACACAGAAAATCACACAGATATCTTAAAGGCCCTGATACACCTAGCAATGTTTTGATCAATATCAACAAGCAATGTCATTTTTCTGTACAAAATGTTCAACTCCTGGTTGTTCAGAAAGGTTGTTCAGATCAAACTAAAAACAAATCGTATAAAACAATTTGAATTATAATTTTTAATTGCCTAATACTTAGTGTTATAACATTTTTTGTTACAATGTTAATGCCTTTTCTTTGAGGGTCCTTTTCCCTGAGAGGGTACAAATGTAGCGGGTCCATTTGGTTCACATTTGTACGCTCTCAGGAAAAAAATGCCTGTTGCCTGTTGCCATGTGTCTCATCATGTTGCCCGTTGCTGTTGACATCGTTAGTTGATCTTGATCAAAATATTGCTAGTGTATCAGGGCCCTAATATTGGTCTGACTGTATAAAGAGCAACTTTTTGGGGTGCAAAAATCCACTGATGACGGATCCCCTTCCAGGATCCAGCGGTCGGCACAAACTGAGAGCACAGACTGAGAGCCTTGGTGTCAAGTCTAGAGGCGATGGTACCATGTGTGTTGAATACTCTAACTGTAGTCTATAAACAAGAACATTGGTTTTGACAGCATCTGTTATTGTTTAGTTTTAGTCCTTTGAATAGTTTGCATTGGGTCATAGGGTACAAATTTCAAGTTGCGCTTTTGTTATCTACTGCAAATACTATTAACAATTAGTGTCTGCAGTTTCAATCCAGTGGTGAAATGTAACTTTAAAAGGCTTGGAAAATGGTCTGAAATGCTTTGGTAAAGCTTTGGAGGAGCACTTGAAAATGTACAATTGTTAAACAACCATGTCTCTCTGCCTTATATGTTAGCGGAAATTGATCAGTGACCTTTTCTATGTAGTCATCAGTAGCAGCTGACAGACGTTACATGTATGTAAAAAAGTATAGAAACCAGCAGCAGCTGTAGTGAACGTTCCCATTCATCAATCACAATTCAGGGCTGACCAAAAGGTAGATCGAGATCTACCAGTAGATCAAGCAGACTGTGCAGGTAGATCACTTGGTCCAGCAGATCTGTAACTCTTGAGCGCATTAAAATTAAACCAAATTGACCCTTTTGTTATTTTGACCAAAGTTTTGCCAGTTCTCTTTCCCAATTGTGGACAAAAACGTGAAAGTTCTTAGTTTTGGGTGCAAGACACTAAACTCAAGATCACAAACTGTCAACTCAAACCTCAAATACTGTTTTCAAACATCAGTAATAGCATACAGGAAAACCTTCCAATTCTCCCACTCTATTTTTCCATAGAATTGCATTGTTCTTAAACACTATAACAGTGTTGAAATTGATTTTCAGTAATGGAATAATCACATTTCTGATGTGTAGATCTTGTTGAGCCGGTCATTTTGAAAGTAGCTCAAGTCAAAAAAGTGTGGGCACCCCTGACTCACATACAAGTGGCTATATTCTTATCCAGAAGTGTGTGCATGTGAATCATGTACTTATGTGGAGCACATTGGATAAAATAGCTCTATAAATGCACCATTTACCCAACATGTGGCCACATGGCCATTCCTGAAATGCAACCACATACTGTAACAGATGATAACCCATAGATTAGATTAGATTCATGGATGGATGGATGGATGGATGGATGGATGGATGGATGGATGGATGGATGGATGGATGGATGGATGGAGATAGATAGATAGATAGATAGATAGATAGATAGATAGATAGATAGATAGATAGATAGATAGATAGATAGATGGATGGATGGATAGATAGATAGATAGATTTAGACTGTTTCTACAATGCAAAACAATTCCTGATGTTACACTGTACAGCATCATGAAAAGACAAATTAAGGATTAAATTAAAGTGAAAAAAAATGTATACCCTAACATTGTCATTTTAATTGTCATTTAGAATCATAAATTCTTATGACAAGTGTTCCTCATAATTCTGTACTGAAGTTGAAGTGCTGTGTTTGCTAATCCAGTTACGGTATCTGTTCCTCAGCTCCTCTTTGTACTGCTCCTCTCCTCCGCTCTGGAAGCTGTAAGGAAATCCATTTACAGTGTCTCCAAGCTCATGGTATTGTAAGTATAGCTGTGGCTCCATTTCAAAGACACACAATAGTAATAAACTACTTTATCATGTGCGTATTATTTGTCACTATTGTGTGTATTCAGCTTCCTTGGCTCTTGTCCTTGAGGGAGGAGGTTGAGATCGAGGCCAGGGCTACCAGGTTACTTATATATCAGTCTGGTAATGCAGTTGCTTTTATAAAATAAAGTGTATACCGTAATTTCTGGATTATAAGCCGCACCTGAACAAGCCGCACTAGCTAAATTTGGGGCAAAATGCTTTCCTTGTATATTTTTCCTTGTATAAGCTGCACCTGACTATAAGCCGCACCAGACAACACGCTTCATGTTAGAGCAGTGGTTTTCAACCTTTTTGATCCCAGGGCCCACTATTTATTCAGCATTTGAGCCAGAGACCACGATTTAGCAACATCTTCACCCCACAGACCCCAAATCTAAAGATTTCTTTTGGATCTGTTCACAATTCCAGGATGGATTTTCGCAAACAAAAGAGGCAAAATGACAAATGACAAAATGAACATGACTCATGACTTATTAATTAAGTGGTGCTAATTTAGATGGTGAATATCATAACTCTTGAGAGTTTAAACATGAAACCAAATGGACCCGCAATCCATTTGGTTTCATGTTTACGCTCTCAAAGAGTTACATCTGGTTAACCATCTTTCCACCATGTAGTCTGCGGAGCCCACCTGGAACCACCCCTGTGTTACCTGTAAAAATCCATAGATTGGCCGCACCATTGTATAAGCCGCAGGGTCAAAAGCATGTGAAAAAAGTAGCGGTTTATAGTCTGGAAATTACGGTAATGTAAAATAGTGTAATGTGCGTGCATGCAGTGGCATTGGTGTGGGAATATGCGTGTGTATGTGTGTGTGCAAGAGCAGAAAATCAATTCAAGATCAATTTTGTTTCCAAGACCAATTTTCAATACAGCACACTGTGGAGGTAGCAGAGCAACTAACAGAGAAGCCTACGGTTATTCATTTCTCAAAGCATGCTAGATTTCATACAAAACAAGTCTACATCTAAATAATTACACAATGCCTTATCATTTCTCTTCTCAATCAAGGATTGTTTATCACATTAGAACTGTAGTCCAAGACTTATTTGAATAAGAATTATTCTCTCACACACACAAATGAACGCACTTGCTTGTGCATGCACGCACGCACTCACACACACACACACACACACACACACACACACACACACACACACACACACACACACACACACAGGCCCTCTGTGCAAATCAAGTGAATATAATAGTTATTATGAAAATGAAATAAAACATTAATATGTATTCTTTAATATTCCTCAACCGATTATGGGACACATGTTTCAACAATGGTTCATGAATATTGTTTGTTGATGATCTGTTCCAGCTTGCTTCATTCACTGTCCTAATCCAATCTAACTTCTGGGTCAACAACCTGAGTGATCTGGTCTCTTGGTAACACGACAACATCTTCTGGTTGGCTATCTTGTCTTTGGCGTAAGTCAGACATTCATTTCATTTCATTAATATTTTCCGTAGTAGTAGGTAAAACCGTGTCCCTTTCACTTCCTTGCAGAACTTTCGCAACAACTCATTGCTTTAAATGCTGATGGTGTCACTGCTGGTGTGTGCGCTTGCCTGTATGTGTGTGTTTCGTTTTGGAAGTCTTCTTATACTGAATGCCTGTGACTTCACAGCCTTAGTGTATATACACAGATTGAGATTTACGCCAACTGCATTCACATCATGGGGCCAGTCTAATGGCGGCTCTTCAACATAGACTTATATTGAGAATCGAGACAACAAGTAGGGACAAATCCTGGACAGAACGTAGATGGAAAAGGACTCATGGAACAGCTCAGCTTTAATGATCTTAAATCCCTTTATTTTAGATGGTTTTGTAATCATAATGCAGCATAAACATATGCACATACCGGTATGCCTAAAATTTGCGCCACCCTCGTTGAAAAAAATATTGTATTTTTTAAAAATAAATTAAATAAAATAAATACTGTATTTCCAACTCCAGTTTGTCCCTATTCAGGCTTCATGAACAGCGCTCGAGCACTCGGTTTCTGACCCCTCAGAGTGGTAACTCTTCTACTTGATGGCTCTAGTGTATTTATATATGGCAGACACGTGTCCACGCATCCCATGGCGCTCCGATAAGCTAGCATTCTATTATCAAGGGTTGCTGTGTGGTAAAAGTGTTTTTCTTTTTTTTTTTAAATAACTGTGCATGTTGGCAGCCGTGGGTCAGAGCACCGTGTCTGGTTGGTGTTGACTCCGACTTGCACGGCTCCAGCAGCAGCAGCAGCAGCAGTACCCCACAAGGAAACTAAAATTAAGTACCAGATCAGATGAAATTGCATGGATGGAAGTGTGGAATCCATGGATTAACACAACAACAGAAACTGTTGCACATTATGTTTAATCAAACAGAAACAACAACACATTTCCTGTGAGTGTTGGTCTGTTGAGCTTGAGCCTCTTAGCGGTCACATGGACACTCTCAGGGCCAGCCCCCCCCCCCCCCCCCCCCTATCTCAGGGCCCCCCTAGCTCAGGGCCCCCCTAGCTCAGGGGCCCTGCCCTAGGCATAGGCCCAACTTGCCTGTTGGATAATCCTGCCCTGTGTATGTCTCTGTTTGTTTAGGGTGACAACAGTGCTGTTTCAGCACTCACTTCAGACAGCTATGATTTTTATCACAGTTTTAAGCAAGGATGGGTGTAACGAGTAAAGAGTAATATTACTACTTTTTCAGGTAACGAGTAGTGTAACGACACTACATCCTAGAAAACAGTAATAATATTACAGTTATAAATACTTAGTGACTTTCGTCATGCTGCTGCTTTCAACAGTATTGCGTTGGTGAAGGTAGATGAGCTAATGCCACTTGACATTGATCTACAAAAAAGTGCGGTGAACAGCAAC
Source organism: Benthosema pterotum (assembly GCA_039105355.1). NCBI lineage: Eukaryota > Metazoa > Chordata > Actinopteri > Myctophiformes > Myctophidae > Benthosema > Benthosema pterotum. Next base: position 12,559,434 of record CM076969.1, read on the forward strand.
GTATTATTATTATTACAGTGAGACGTACAAAGCCATCTAGTGTCAAAGCTGCGACATTGAGGTGTCAGAAACTGAGCACTCCAGAGCTGTTTGTGCAGCATGTTGTCCCTATTTATTGTCCCGATCCTCAATAGAAGTCTATGTAGAAGAGCCGCCCTTGGACTGGCCACATAAAGAACAGAGTTTGCGCTGCTGCTCTACTCAGTGTTCTCAAGCCATTCTCACCCGATTTCAATAATTCCGAGTGTGGTCCAAGTACATCCAAGTATATTTTAATTTTCTATATAAGTCATGCGTTTATAATATGCGTTTATCACACAATAGCTGGGGAAAATGTTACATTGTTAAGCGGCACCCTTGATGTGCTCTCTATCTGGGGTTTTCCCATACACAGCTGTTCTGAACTAATTACGTGATGCCAGTCTGTTTGCACAGTATCATCAATTAAGCCACTGGAGCTATAAGCCCTCATATACTCAATATTAAATCAAAAAGAGCTTATGCTTATGTATGTTCATCACACCTTTTAATTTTGCATTGAAACAAACTGTAACCAAATAACCATCCTACTGACTGATATCAGCCTAATGCAACTATGTAATCTATGGTAGGCTATGTTAATCACGTGTGGCATATAAATGTTAATATATTTTTGTATTTTTTCTAGGGTGGAATGTCTGTATTCATCTATCTAAATACTTTTATCTAAATACATCCATCCATCTTCACCTGCTTATCCGTAGTTGGGTGGTGGGGGCAACATCTCCACCAGAGAGGTACAGAGTCACCTAATTGACAGACACATAGCATGTTTGGCTGATTGGTGACTCTTTTTATTATTCTTCATATTCAAAACAATTAGATTCAGCTATAAAATAAGCTGACAGATTGTGTAGTTGTACTTCCCTTTTTTTCAGGGATCTGGGTGCAAAAGTAATATAAAATAAGTAATATACTACATATTAATTTTGCATCCAAGTAATAAGTAGTGTAATATTACTTTAAGGAGTAATAAGTAATGCATTACTTTCCCAAGTAATATTCCCCAATACTGGTTTTAAGTATCAATATTATAATATAGAAATAGCATTTTAAGTAATTGTCCCGAATTCAAAATTTACTTTTTTTGCTTTTATGTCTATTGCAGACTATTGCAGACCAGTAGGAAAGAGGGACAGATAGAAGGGGAGAGACAAGCAGCAGAGGTCGTCATGAATGGGACTCAAACACACGACACAAGGTGTGAAGTGAGGTGAGAAATTTGCAATAATGCCCAGGTATGCTCATGGTAGTGCTATAACAGACCGTTCTAGAAAATGTGGTGCAGAAAGTTCATCGTTGGCCTCCAGGGATTGTGTGTGCAAAGTTTGGCATCGACCGGATTAATGATGCCAGAGATTAGCTGCTAGCAGACGGACAGACACACGGATGGATGGACAGACACGGACGGACGGACGAGTGTAAAACATATTCCCCTTCGGCCTGGTGGAGACAAAAATCTTTTGAAAGTAACACTGTAGAACTCAAGGACCCGATCAGCAGTGATCCAGGAGTCCCAAGTACAGTAGGTGTTGGCTAGACCTCAATCTTGCATGGCGTATAATACAGTACAGTATACCACTCAATAATCACACGCCTATCTACGTCACGTCTTCTAGCTGTGGGATAGAGAGGATGGATGACGTTTGTTTTGGATTGATCCTTTACGGGGGATGACGATGATGGCTAATCTCCTTAGGTTGTTTACACTTCAACATGCCCTGCTTAATACTCAATTGCTCCGGTCATCAGACAGGATACTCCACTCTCATACTCAAGAAGTCAAACCTTTATTTATTTATTTATTTATCTATCTATCTATCTATCTATCTATCTATCTATCTATCTATCTATCTATCTATCTATCTATCTATCTATCTATCTATCTATCTATCTATCTATCTATCTATCTATCTATCTATCTATCTATCTATCTATTTATTTATTTATTCGTGTTTGGACGTAGCCTGGTGTTCCAGCCTGAATTGCTGCGTTCTGCAGATATATGACATTTTCAGATCTGCGGAATCTGCAGTGAATCAGGCTGGAACCCTGCAGGCTAGCCTGGATGAGTTTTGCCAGCCAGACACATCCTTTTAGACCCTGCACTCTCCGGTTCTCTAATAGTGGTGCACAGTGCACATACCAGTACACACTTGGGAGGCTGATGGAGCTGTCCAGTACAGGGCGGAGGGAGGTTATGGTTAGGGTTAGAGTTAGAGAGATAGGACTAGTATTTTCAGAACAATTAACCTTTGGTTAATTGTGTATAGCACATGTTTCCCAAACAGTGATCCAGGCAGGGGCGGATCTAGGCATGGGCATGGGGAGGCAATGCCCCCCTAAATGCCCACTCTGCCCCGCCAAACATGATGGCATGCAAAACAACCCAAGATATTTCAAATGAAAGTACTACCTCTGCTACTACTGCCACAACTACAGTTGTATCACCACTAAACCAACAGCATTTCATCATTGAAAACAGAAAACTCTCTGAGTCAGACCTTTAGCTTTATGCATGCTGCGTGTCTGTTGCAACTTCAACAACAACTGATGTTATTATTGATGCTTTACTTGCCTAATAAAAGTCCTGTAATGGAAAATGGTCTGGGTGCAGCTTCATCGCCCGCGGCGCGAAGCAACACGGCCGATGAAGCCACACCCAGACCATTTTCTCCTGCCCCCCCCCCCCCCCCCCCCAATTGGGAAATTTTACATCCGCCCCTGGATCCAGGACGTCATAAAACAACTAAATAGAAAAAAAAAGAGTTAAACTAAAGTGTTACTAAAAAGTTAAAACAAATAACCCTGGTTCCCTGGTTCATCATCTGTGTATTGGTGAATGTACACTAGTGCAGTGGTACAGTATATAATTAAATGTTTATTGCAGCCAGTTTACAGGAAAACAATGCTAGTCTGGTGCTGTTTGCCACTTGACCCAGGCCAGCGGAGGTTAAGGCCGTGCACCTCAGTGCACCTCACGCTCCAGATTTCCTCGCTAGCCCATGGATCCGATCTGGCCTGTTCCCTTTTAATCCACTTTTCCCCCATGGTTTACCATGAGCTGCCTGGAAGTAGGTCACAGAATCTACCTGTAACAGTCAACTACATGACCCATCGGCAATCGCTTTTTAACCACTTAAATCCAGGGGCTAATAAAACTTGGAGTCATGTGGTCAGTGCAGGGGTGGATCTAGGTATTGGTGCGACGATGGTATGGGCGATGAAGCCGCCCCCATACCATTTTCTCTTGCTCCTCCAACATGTTCTCTTGCCCCCCCCAAATGGGACATGTTACATCCGCCCCTGGGTCAGTGACATCACAATGAATTTTTTTACCTGCATGCAGAGTATATCTCTGTGATGTAACTGATCACATGACCTAAAGTTAGATCGGCTGGTTTTAGTTTTAGACTTTTTTATTACTGATATACAACAACTCTAAGATAGACTAATGACTTCATTAATCTACCCTCAGTTCAATGTTGAAAATGAGTGGTTTTCTACTTTTAAATTGGCTTAATCACGTCAGAATAAACTATTTATTATTATTACGCTCATCCATCAGTTTCTGTTTTAATCTATAACTGTGTATACAGTATTTGTTATCGTCGCTTATCTCTTAGAGTAGGGATTGTCATATCAGAATCTCCCAATACAACATGATCGCTATAATAACCTTAATAATAGAGAAAATATGTATTAAAAACTGATATAATCATTAAGGAAAGTTTATCCAGGGACTATGTGTACTATGTAAATCTGAGGACCCCCCCCCCAAAAAAATAAATAAATAAATAAATAAATAAATAAATAATACTTTTGCTTTTGCTCTGTTTCTACTGTCCGACAAGTCCGTTCACTCTGGGGCATTCACCTTGTTCGCTGATTGGTCTAGAAGTGGCATGCTCGAAAGCGCAGGAGGTCGAGAACACAGCTGATGACAGCGACAGAAAGCAAATAGAAAACAAATAGAAACAGATAGTAGAATAATGTAGGTAGTAGGAGAAACAAAAAGTAGAAGATGAGAAGGGAGGAAAAATGAGTCAAAATGAATGCATTTGAAGAGATGTTGTCGATGGAGGTCAGGCAATATGAACATCTTTATAACGGAAAGAAAAACTTGGTCCCGCCACTGTCCTTCCTGCTTCAGTGGCTAGAACCTCACACATACACATCGCCTCTAAACAACAGGTGGGCAGAGTCAATCCTTAAAGAGGGAGTGCCGTAATTTATGTGTTTTTTCCCCAATTTTGTACATGTTTAAGAGGTGACAGTATGTAAATAGACCCCTTAGTGTGTTTTTATGTGCAATGATGTCTTCCCTTTGTATTTAGGGTTTCTTCCTGGGGGCTGAACCTTTCCAGTCAAACGTGCCAATGAAAAAAACTTCAATAGTGACATCACGCATTCAGCCCCTCTCCTAACTCCTCCCCCTTTATCATGCAACTAAAGCTGTGGGTGTGGCTTCAGTTCAGGTGGATCTCCACCCATCACCACCCACCAGGCAAACCAGGCATACTTAATGAACTGGTAGGGTGGAATCATAAAAATGACAGTTTAACAAACACTGTACACTTTTTAGGAAAAAAAATCTTACTTTTCATATAACATTAAGGGAACAAAGGAACAAAGGAAACGGACATATCTGTCATTTATGACTGCAATTTCTTTCTCTAGTATTTTCCAAGATGTCAAAGGAGCTATCATTGCTAATATCGTACAAAAAGGTGGTTGGCTGTAGTGAACCAAGGTGCGGTGCAGTCCGGTGGCTACTCGTGACTGGACTGGTGCAAATCTCCCCCCAAGGTCTTACAGCCATCAGGGAAAGTCTTACATAATTGGATTTAGGATTAAGGTGCTGGATGATAAGCCAATGTGGGCTAAAGGGAAGCATGTCTACTCATTAGGACCAACAATGGTCCTAATTACAGGCCAATTTTTTTTTACAGGAAAGTAAAGATTGGCTGGGTGCTTAAAAGAAGCACTTTAGCTTTTTTGATCTGCTTATTATGACAGGACACAACCTGGCATATTTGTGAGTTGGGAAGATCTATGGCAATCAAAAGTCATGAAATTACTTAAAATAATGCTGTGTGTGACCCTGTCCCATCAGGGGCGCATGTAAACATTTCCCAATTTTGCGTGTGTGTGTGTGTGTGTGTGTGTGTGTGTGTGTGTGTGGGGGGGGGGGGGGCAGAAGGTAATGGTATGGGGACCCATAACATTTCCAGTTACAGGACTTATATTAGGCAAGTATAAGCGTCAATAATAACACCAGTTGTTGTTGTTGAAGTTGCAACAGACACACAGCATGCATAAAGCTAAAGGTCTGACTCGGAGAGTTTTCTGTTTTCAATGATGAAATGCTGTTGGTTTAGCGGTGAGGCGATTGTAGTTAGTTAGTAGCAGTAGTAGTGTTTCAAATACTTTAAAATATAAGCACTGAAATATCTTGTTTTGTTTTGTTTTTTGCATGCCATAATGTTTGGTGGAGCAGCTTGGTGGGCATTTAGGGGGGCATTGCCCATGCCTAGTTCGCCCCTGGGTGCCATTGATGCACCGTCTGCCTGTTCCTCCAAACACATCTGATTTTGATTAAAGAACTACTCTGTTTTGAATGTCATTCAAGGTGACATCCAGACATTGTATTACTCATTGTCCCCACCAGGCCCATGCATGTACATTCCATAGAGCTGGGGTTTTCAACAGGTGGTCCGGGGACCACCAGTGGTCCCTGAGAGGGTTCCAGGTGGTCCCCAGCTAAATTGCTTAACCAGATGTAACTCTTGAGAACGTAAAAATTAAACCAAATGGACCCTGGCGGGTCCATTTGGTTTCATTTTTGCACTCTCAAGAGTTAGAATATCCCTCATGTGAATTAGTCTGCTAAACTAGAAGATTAATGGTCATGGACAGAAGCAAAATAAATCTTTAGTTTTTGGGGTCTGTGGGGCTAAAATGTCCTCAAATGGTGGTCCTACGTGGCTCAAATGCTGAATAAATGGTGGGTCCTGGGATCAAAAAGGTTGAAAAACACTGCCATTGAGGACAAAGATGCACCATTGACTGCACCATTGACCATTGATGCACCACCAGGAGGCTGATCTTTGTAAAACACATTATTTCCTCCAGATTCTGTCCCAAAATCCCACAAATCGTGTGCTCAAAATGGATTTGTCCCATGTGTCATTCTTATTATTATCTTATAATTGGCTTTCAACGAGGACTTTCCTCTTTTGAACAAACAACGTCAAATCATGATGCGCAACTTGCAATTTACATGAGATTTTTAAAGCACTTTTCTACTAGGTAGGACAAATATGAAGAAATGCACCCTTTTCAAATTGGCCTATAGGGCCACCAGGAGGCCATAGCCTTACCTGGTGGAGACCTGTGCCCAGAAGGGCACTTTTTCTAGTTTCAAATGGAATCAGCATACTAAAAAAAAGATCTATCTGGAAACATTACAGATTAGAAATAAGCCATGTATAGTAGTACAGTATGCATTGGTGGCTATCTGTTTGCCTTGTAAACAATCAGACTCGTGGATGTAACACAGACGCTAACGTCCCAAACATTCAGACTGAAAACTCAAAATAAAAGATGATGGGCAGTGTGTTACACATCGCCCCGCCTGGTGAACCTCCGCTCCAGGTCATGTACTGTACCAGGGTGGGATTGACCATTGGGCGTACAGGGAGGTCTCCCGGTGGGCCACGACCCGTAGGGGGGCGCTGGTATCATGGTATGATTAAAATCACTGGTTTTCAACCTTTTTGATCCCAGGGCCCACTATTCATTCAGAATTTTGAGCCACGTAGGACCACCATTTGATGACATTTTAGCCCCAACAGACCCCCAAAACTAAAGATTTATTTTGCTTTTTGGTCCACAATTCCAGGCTGGATTTGGGAAACAACATACAGATCAAAATGAGCATTAATCTTCTACATTTTCTAACTAGACTTGGGCCAATTTAGATGAATATTTTATCTCTTGAGGGTGTTAAAGGTAGGGGAAGTGATTTCACTTTTGTCAGATATCACCCCAAAAAAGAAAAATCTGTTAAAATGCTCTATTATAAGGTGTGCAGACCATATATGGAGTTTCCCCCTCCCCCACGTTAGCAGAGGAGCTAATAAAAGTTCCCCAGGTGGAGGGTGAAGGATCGAGCAGCAGGTTCACATAGTGTAGCTACTCTTGGGGGCCCCTAGTGCACCAGGCTGGTACTACACAATGAATTTCAAATCACTTACCCTACCTTTAACATGAAACCAAATGGACCCGCAAGGGTCCATTTGGTTTCATGTTTACGCTCTCAAAGAGTTACATCTGGTTAACCAACTATACCAGGTAGAATAGGCCCATCACGCGCTGGTTGTGGTGGGCCGGTCTTAGCCTGGATCATGCCAAACTCTCCACGAAGGAGAGTCTGGGACTCTCTGATTGGAATCTCTTTACCGTGACGTAGGTTGTCCGTTTGACAGACAGTTTCCTCTAACCAATCACTAGCCATCAGCGCACCAATCAGGAGCGCAATCAGGAGACGTGAGGTGGGATTACTCAAATGATTGGTCTCCAACTTTGAAAATCAACAACTCGGCGAGTGAGTTCTTTGTAATGAGAGTCAACGGGTGGAGACACCAGACCCAGATGGAAGCACAATTCGTTGTGATGACGTAGCTGGGGCGGGCAGGGGCCAGGCTAGGCCGGTCTAGGCCAAATCACGCTAAAAATGTCCGGGACAATTTTTTTTGCCCAGTCCATCACTGTACTGTACTGTATAGTACTGTACTGTATAAAACATACAGAAGAAATGGTGTGGTTGACTCATCTACTCATCTCCAAAGTGGAGGTTGGTCATGACAGGGTCTATGAGACTGCTGGTGGAATTGGATTGGCATACAAAAAAACAAACAAAAAAAAAATGTTTTTCTAATGAGAATGTCATTTATGCGCCCGGGAGTAGAAGACCTTTATCAAGAGACAGGTCTTGTTGCTAAGAAACTGAAGATTTCTAACAAAGACAGCATTTCAGAGAAGAGGGCAAAATGTACTGTATTCTAGCCTGCTATAATAAAAGGATCGGAAAACCAGCAGCAAGGCCAAGAAAGAAGGTGTTCTTTTCTTGTGCTGTACATTATACTGTACATTAGAGTCAAATTAGTCCTATTTGCACCATAATTGTACAGTACACCAAGTCACATGATTGTCACACACACACACACACACACACACACACACACACACACACACACACACACACACACACACACACACACACACACACACACACACACAGTAGTGCAGCTAGGGCAGTTTACTGTTTCTTCACCAATTAGTTTTTGCATATTAATTCTGCATCAATTCATAGCTCTGCAAGTTCCCCTCTAATTTCAGTATGCCAGAGTAGTCTTGTTGCTGTTTGCGAATAGCTGCTGAAAATCATAACTTTTTTTTTTTTTACCGGGAGGGGATGAATTAGTGACATCTTGATTCAAGGTTCTCTTTATTCCCCTTACGGGAAATTGATTTGCAGCAGTAAGAGTAGAAAAAAAAAAAACATATAATAGGAGATAGAATAAAAACTACTATACTAGAAACTAGAACCTAGAGTCATGATAAATTCATTTTGTTCAACTAAACTCGCCACAAAAAGTTCGGAAATCCAACTTTGGTCCATTATAGCTCCCCTTTGATAAAGCCGATTGGTATCGTATTATATACCATTTTTATCATTGATTTGTCCCCTTTACAATGAGGTACAGCATGTAATGATCTGGCATTCGTGGAATGAGCAACATTGCTAAACATGTGGCTTGCGCTCCATTTTTTTTTGCCAAAATGGCAAATGTATGGTATTGATTGCTTTGCGTTGCCTAGCAGATTGGATGATTACTCTCTTCCACAGTACAAAGTAAAAACACAACACATATTGGACATTTTTAGACTTTATTAATTTCACACTCAGTGACAGGGAACTCAGTAGCGTGTGGTATTACCAAACACAGACAGATTGTTGTACTGATCGGGTGACATCATTTAATGGGGGCAGTGTGATGGTTTGGGGGGCATCTCTCTGAGAGGCAAGACTAATCTTGTCATTATCAAAGGTAATCTCAATGCATTAAGGTACAGGGATGAGATTCTGGATCCAGTGGCGATCCCATATCTTAGGAACCTGGGACCTAATGCCATCCTCCAAGATGACAATGCTCGCCCCCACAGAGCCAGGATCATCAAAGAGTACCTCCAGAATTTGGGAGTGGAGAGGATGGAATGGCCTGCCATGAGTCCAGACCTCAACCCAATTGAACACTTGTGGGATCAGGGATGTGTATGCTAGAGTGACCCACAGAACCACGTTGGCTGACTTGAAACAGATGCTGGTTGAGGAATGGAATGCAATCCCACAGCAAAATGTGGCTGTATTGGTGAGCAGCATGAGGAGGAGGTGCCAAGCTGTTGTGTCTGTGTTTGGTAATACCACACGCTACTGAGTTCCCTGTCACTGAGTGTGAAATTAATAAAGTCTAAAAATGTCCAATATGTGTTGTGTTTTTACTTTGTACTGTGGAAGAGAGTAATCATCCAATCTGCTAGGCAACGCAAAGCAATCAATACCATACATTTGCCATTTTGGCAAAACAAATTGGAGCGCAAGCCACATGTTTAGCAGTGTTTCTCATTCCACGAATGCCGGATCATTACATGCTGTACCTCATTGTAAAGGGGACAAATCAATGATAAAAATGGTATATAATACGATACCAATCGGTTTTATCAAAGGGGAGCTATAATGGACCAAAGTTGGATTTCCGAACTTTTTGTGGCGAGTTTATTTTAAATAAATAGCAACGTGCAACAGTGGCAAATGTGCAAAAGAGACATAAGTGCTATTTGTTATTCAGCAGCTGAATAGCAGCAGGGACGAATGGTTTGAAACGATTAGTCTTTGTGGTGGACACCCTCAGTCGACGACCTGAGGGTAGTTCAAACTCAGACCGAAGTGGATGATTCGGTATCTCCAGGAGGGAGGAAGCTTTCTGAAACATCTGCCTCTTATAGAGATCTGTGTGTTGGATCTGTGAGTTGGATCTGTGTGTTAGATCTGTGTGTTATTCCAGAGATCTTACTGGCCACTTTAACAAGGCTGTTTAGCCTGTTCTTGTTCGACAGGGTTAGATTACCATACCAGGCAACAATATAGAACATAAGTACAGATTCAATAAAACTTCTATAAAAGAGAGTCATCACGACGGATGAGACATTGAACAAAATGGACCCTAGCGCGTCCATTTGGTTCACATTTGTACACTCTCAGGAAAAAAAATGAAAATGGGTGGAATTCCCCTTTTAATGGGAGGTGTTGCCTGTTGCCGTGTGTCTCATCATTTTGCCTCGTTGATGTTGACATTGCTAGTTGATATTGATCAAAATATTGCTAGTGTATCAGGGCATTTACACCCGCCGTGACCGCTTTGCATAACAGTCGCTGATATTTTGACAGTTGACTATTTTGCATAACAGTTGCGACCTTTTTGCATAACCGTTTTAAACCTATACATAACCTAACACAATCACTATTAACTACTGATCTACTTTAACACTATACTGTATATTTGCATGAAATAGTTAGCATAGGTTGATACTGTTCAGTTCACCACATGGACAACCAAATTAAACAAAATTTAAATACTACATTAAAATGCCTTCCATAATTGAATCGCAATAGAATTATTAACACTCTTCTTCAACAAAGATGGTGAATGCAAACATTCTTTGTCGTATACTTATACATACTGTACAGTTGTAGGATACAACTGCATTAACGACTGAACCGGAACTTAAACATGACCTCAGTAAAACCTAACCTAACTCTCGACCCTTATGCAAACCGTCACAACCCTTATGCAAACGGTCACAACCAAAACAGCATTGGTTGTTATGCAGACGGCCGTCAGGGTTGCAAATGGATTCCGCCTCTCCTGGAGAAAACACTACTACAGAACACCATAAGACAGCGATTAAAGAGTTCCGTACGGGGTACGGATTTCCGTACTGGGGAGGATTCCCCAGGGGTTTCATAAGATCCACGACATTTGGCAAAAAAAATCTAAAAGGGGAGGGTTTGCCCACGGCCGCGATGTTGGTTAATGACGTGACCAAACGCAAAACGGACCATTATACTTGACTTGCAAGTCAAGTGATCTCCAAACTACAATGCATCATCCCTAGGACTAGGAAAATAGATTTGTGCGCTCCGCTCCGTGCAAGTCAAGCTGCACCGGTGCCGCTGGTAGGGTAATCAAGTGTCTGTTGAGTGATTGGGTGTGTAACTTGAAGAGTTGCGACATTGAAGGGTCAGAAACTGAGCGGTCGAGCTGCTCGATCTGAACTGTGACAAACATAGATGGCCGTCCCCATTGCCCGATAGAAGTCTATGTAGAGCAGACGCCATTAACGTTTCCAGGAAGTGAACGGAGATGTCATAACTTTCCGGGTCTGGCTCTACTCTATGGTCTGGCTCCGCTGCTGACTCAGCCTATCTGCCTGCCTTGTCTGTTGTTATTTTATATGTTTAATGTCGTTTTACGTGATTACACCCGCTTTCTTTTTGTGGCAATATGAAGTTTATTGCCTGGCCGTGTTATCACTCAGGCACTCAGACAAACCATGCGAGTCTGTTGTGTTTTGGATTCACTGGCCAAGTATTCAGAACTAAAGAACAGCGCGACGCGAACATGGAATAAAATTAAGAAAAGAGGGTCAAGAGGAGGAGTGCGAGCCAGATTAAGGAGACGTGGCAGCTGACATCCTTTGCCGGTAATAACGTTTTTAATGTTCGCTCTTTGAGCAACACGATGAATGAACTGGTCGCAAAAGTTAAATGCGACAAAGTATGATTAGTATCCATGTCCACTGTGGGCCGCATGAGAAGCTAAGGGAACACTGATACCGAACGGGTCGAGCCAGGGCTGGATCTAGACGGGGCAGGGGTGGGCAGTGCCCACCCAAATGCGCATCTTGCCCACCAATGAAAGGTTATATCAGTGGTTTTCATCAGCGGTCCAGGGACCACCAGTGGTTGAGAGATGGTCCCCAGCTAAATGTAGCCCAAGTCTACACAACTAGAGAATGTAGAAGATTAATGGTCATTTTAGTATGTTTGACTGTTTTCCCCCAAATCCAGCCTGGAATTGTTGACAAAAGCAATCAAAAGCAAGCAAGAATCTTTATAGTTTTGGGGTCTGTGGGGCTAAAATGTCCTCAAATGGTGGTCTGTGGCTCAAATGTCGAATAAATAGTCGGCCCTGGTGTCATAAAGATTGAAAACCACTGCTTCATATGGGAAAAACTTTGGAGTTGCCCACCCTGCCTTTTTTCCAGCCCACCCTAGTAGGGCTGGCTAAATTCGGCCCTGGGTAGAGCTATGCTGTAAGAAAAACAGAAGATGTTGCTGACAATATAGCAAAAATAAATGTATTAGGCCTACATGTTATCAACAGGCTGGTTAATTAATTTCATATTGAATGATATTTAATTAAATGACTTATGTATTGCCTCGCTATACAGATCATGTGAGCAAACTAACGTGGGTCTATGTGTGCGCAATTGCGCTGAACGGAACAGCTGCCGGGGCATTGATTGATTGATTGATTGATTTGCAGAATAGGCAACAGTATGGCCATACTATTTCTCCCATGTCAAAAATATGTCGGGCATAGTACGTTATAGAAAGTGTGTAGGCCTAATGGGACTTACGAAAAATACTTGGTAGGGATTTATTTATGCAATATTTATCGCATAGTGTGACAAGGTAGGCTACGTTGTGAACGGGGGGGGGGGTGCAGTCTGCACCCCCCCCCCCCCCCCCCCCCCCCGACTGAAATATTTTCCGTCTTTGGATTTTTTCTGCTTTAATCCCTGCCATAAGAACATCTAGCAGGGAATTGAGCGGTGTGCTTGTCACAGACATGCGCAGAGCAAGTTCGGTCTGGAAACCTCAGTGCAGTCGCTGCCGGCCCTTTAAAGGGCCGCCTCAGCATCACAGTCACATGACTGACTTCATCCAATCACAGGCTCTCACAGGCTATTTAAACTGTAAGTTTGTATTGTCCTTCCTGCTTGCTTGCTGCTGCTGCTCACTCTGATCCTGCTGCTCTGCTTTTGCTTAATCATTTTGCTGCTGACCCTCCTCCACCACAGCTACCACCTGTAGATTTGGATCTGCCGTTTGGGTACGGGGGATTCGTCCTTACGGTCAGGACTGTTGCGCTTGATCTGAGTACCCAAAAAGCAGATCCAATTTATCCGCCCAACCATGATAAATATATTGCTTTACTACAAGTAAACTAGGCTACCACGTTCACGGTGATGGTCCCACCAAACAAAGACTAAATTAGCATTTCTATGTCCGAGGCGAGCTTCAATAAATGCATAGGCACGACTCGCACGAGGGTCATTAGCGTACCTATTGTTTTTGTCGCACCTAAGAACAATGGAATGAATACATTGCATAGAGAGATAGAGAGAAAGACGGAGTCGAGAGAGGACAGAGAACGAGAAGTTGAGGAAAAAGTTGGAGAAAGATACGGTCGGTGGCGGTGCGGTAGACAGTGTGTGACTATAGTGTCAGTGCCTGTCTGCAGCTGCGGTAGACTGAGTGAGAGAGACTGAGAGTGAAGCGACGAGCCCCCCCTCCCTCCTTATGCATCTACCAACCAGGAAATACTTTAAATGAGGGAGAGAATAATAATGATATATATATTTTTAATTTGGGATTTTTCCTTGCCATCGCGTTTGGGGGGGCAAGCGCCAAATCTGGGGGGGCATTGCCCCCCCTAGCCTATGCCTAGATCCGCCCCTGAACACGAGGTGGAGAAACTACAAAATAAAGGATACACAATAATGAAACACAACAGTTCATTGTCAGAAGGCATGTGATATGGTTTTTCCGGTGCATCGACCTGTTCTGCCTCTGACTAATCTGTTATTTTGGCTCCTACATCTGAGTCTCACTTAATTTTGCAATTTTTCTGGTTCAAATCGACAGCCAAGCCAACTGAACACTGCTATGGGAAGTGAACCGCAACAGTTAAGAGGGTATGGTGGGCCCCTTCTGGTGAACCAGGACTACAACGAACGACGCACAGAGCCTGAAAGAGAGCCTGAAAATGAAAAACGTTAAACAAACAAGCAGCGAACTCAACTCACCCACTACAATGGGAAGAACTTTCATCGCCTTCCGCTCGCGGCCGTTGATCTTGGGCCTCTTCTTCTTGTGAGCGTTGGGGGTGAACTTGATGTCGTTGTAGGACAACGTCCGCACCGTCCTCGGGGCGGGACCGTCCCTGTACTCCGCGGAGGGGAAGGGGCGGTCCTGAGACGGATAGGGGTCCAGCTCCTCGATGGTGTTTTCCGTGGGCTCCCGCTCGATGACGGCGACGACCACCGGCTGCTGCTGCTGCTGCGCCAGCGGCTGAGGCAGCGACGCCGCCGCCACCAGCGGCGGCAGCGAGCCGTCAGGCTCCTGGAGCTTGCGGCAGGCCTGGATACTGTTCCTCAGCTTGGCCTTGCGCGCCTCCTCCCAGTTGCGCAGGCCGCGGAACATGCCGCAGTACAGCAGCACCATGATGGGGCAGGGGATGAAGAAGGAGCAGACGGAGGAGTAGAGCACGTAGTCGTCGTTCTCCAGCTTGCACTCCGTGGGGTCGCGGCCGGGCGTGTTGTTGATGCCGAACATGATGGGCGAGGCCACGGCCAGCGCCAGGATCCAGGTGGCCGACAGCAGCACGATCTGACGCTGGTCCACGTGCTTCCGGTTGTAGTTGAGGGGGATGGAGACGGCGATGAACCTGCAAGTGGTAGGGCACACGCACACACACACACACACACACACACACACACACACACACACACACACACACACACACACACACACACACACACACACACACACAGAGTAGACAGGACATGTCGGTGAGAGGAGTTGTTACAGCAGAGCCGGATTTAGCCAGCCCTACTAGGGTGGGCTGGAAGGTTGGCAGGGTGGGCACCTCCAAAGTTTTTAAATGATGTGGTTTTCAACCTTTTTGACACCAGGGCCCACTATTTATTCGGCATTTGAGCCACGGACCACCATTTGATGACATTTTAGCCCCACACAGCCCAAAACTAAAGATTTCTTTCGCTTTTGTCCACAATTCCAGGCTGGATTTGGGGAAACAAAACAGTCAAACATACAGATGAACATGACCATAAATCTTCTACATTCTCTAGTTGTGTATACTTGCCCCACTTTGGGATGATTCACATGATGAATATTTAACTCTTGAGAGTATATTTAACTCTTGAGAGTGTAAACATGAAACCAAATGGACCTGCAAGGGTCCATTTGGTTACATTTTTACGCTCTCAAAGAGTTACATCTGGTTAACCAACTTCAAGGACCACTAGGGGTTCTCTGACCACTGGTTGAAAACCACTGATATTACCTTTCATTGGGTGGGCAGGATGCACGTTTGGGTGGGCCTTGCCCACCCCTGCCCCCCTCTAGATCCGGCCCTGTGTTACAGAGACTACACTACACAGAAAATGTCTAAACACCTACACTTTTGTCATTTGTAATGCTGTGAGCTCGCATGAAAGTCATGCGCTTTTCAGAGAACTTCGTGTATATACTTGTGTTTACACAGAGACTCAACGCTGGACACAGGGGGGCTAGCGCCCCTCACACGTGAGAATTGATGTGCACTCTTTTCATCCTATATTGTCACATAATATTCTGTCCTCGTTTTTTATCCAAAAGTCTTTTTATCCTTAAAGGTGCAAATAGAGTAGCCTGACCTCAGTCTGAACTGCCATTTCGTTTCACTTCATTATTCACAGGAAAAAAATAAGCTAGTATTTTTTAAGGTGCTGATTCAGGCAAATAGAGGGCATTTCACTTTCGGCCTGAAACTCTGATCTGAAGTTTCTGAACCAATCAGAGCTTGCATCCCTTTAGGCTAGTGGGCGCAAAGAGCAAGGGACTGCTCTACTCTGAGTTATACTACACACAAGGCATGGACTGTTTGTTTACAATAATCGCTCAGCTCTGCCACTTTACTGCTATATGGCTTGTTTCTACCATATCGTTTCAGATATGCAGTATATTCCAACGGGATGATGGAGTTTAAACCGAGTAATACGCTGTTTGGATACCACAGTGGGATTAAAAACAGTATTTCTGACTGTAATCAAACTACCTGTGATTGTGAAGGACGATTCAGAGTGGGTGAGTTTTTTTTATTTAAAAATACACTGTGAAATGTTTCCCTCTTTTGGCATGCATTGTTGGGTATGGCCATATAATGACCACAGATGTGGTCTAAAAGTGTGAAAAAAAATGTATTTTTCAATTAACTGGGCCTTTAAGCTCTAAAGCAGCGGTGGGCAATTATTTTTCCCAAGGGACCAAATGAGATACATAAAATATTGTGAATGTATTTTGCTGTTGCCTTTGTCCATAATTCCAGGCTGAATTTTGGACATTCTGCAGTAGTGTAGAATTGGGCTAATTCACATGATGAATATTTTAACTCTTGAGAGTGTGAAAACTTTCCATATTTAACTGGAACTCTCTCAACTTCTCAAGGACCACTGGTGGTCCCCAGGCCGGTCAGACTCAGCCAAAGGGCCGCATTTGGCCCCGGGCTGCATGATGCCCAGGTATGCCCTAAAGTCATCAAGGCTATATTACTTGTGGAGGCTTCAATTCAAGTCTATCCGTACTTTTTATCCTCAATTCGTACATTGCTCAGCCTATCAAATGATCTCAATTTCCTGCTCAGCCAATCAAATCATCGCTATGGGGTATGCACGAACAGGCAAACCTGGGCATAGGAGAGGCTTGCACCCCTCAAAAAGATGTTCAGTCCTGGAACCATGAATGTCTGCTGGCAGGAAATGTGTTAATGCATTAACGTAATGTTCAGCATTTGATAATAAAATATATAGTTTATGTTCCCATATTCCTCTTTATGACAAAATTATGCATTTTTGTACAAATCCAGAGTAAAAGGGAGTCATGTCCATTTGCAGAGTTGGCGCCAAAGCAGAATCCGCTAATTCTGATGATAAACGTAATGTTTTTACAGAGATCATTTTGCTTACTGACTTACATTGCATACCATTAAGCATTCAAAGTATTAGCGTCATTCGCCTCTAAGACATCCATTTGTAGTCGTGCCATTTTCTGTACAAAATTCAGCGTGAGCTCTAGAATGTCAGGTCACCGAGTCGTCCCTCAACATCAAGCAAACGGGACAACATAATTACATTGCAAGAAACTAATGAGCACGAGGAAAATACTGCCACTTAATCACAGTGCATTGGCCGTCTTCTCTTGAGAAATCAGTGCTTTTAGACAGAAAAACTATTATTTCTCCTCCTGCTCGTCATGTTTCACAATCAAAGCACAAAGCACAATCACAAGGCGACTGTGGAGTCATGAGGTGCATGGGCACACAAAGCAAGGGCAAAAGGCTCCTTTTCACTGCTATGTGAACAGAACAGCACCTGTATGTTATTGTTGACCCATGTGTGGGAGACGGATGCATTTGTATTCAGGTCTGTGAAGCTGAACTATACAGGCTGAAGGGTTAAATTGCAATATAATGCAGGTGATGTTTTCTTTTTCCAGTGACCCTGACCTGACCTGAATTTAAAGCAGTTTGTGTCATGTTGTTCAAAAATAACCACCCAAGTGGAAAAACAGCAGTGCTCCAAAAATAAAAAAGAAGTCTTGACGCCTCAGATACGAAATCTTTTAATTCTAGTTAACACGTTTTTTGGCCCTTTTGGCTTTCCCTCAAAGCAGATAAGAAGTGACATTGTGTCAGTTGTTCTTCTGCACTTAGCCTTTGGTGGGGTTTGGAGAGACCTTTCAAGATAAAAATAAGCTTTTGGTTGGGGTTTCCATAGCTTAGGAGATTATAATATGACATTCTGAACAAGTTTTATGCATTTTGTGTCAAGGTTCTTTACCAAAGTGCTCTGTACACAGCCGACAACCCATGCTAAAGTGACAATATACCCAAGAACATTTTGATTCGAGTTTATCTAAAGGCCACACTTTACTGCATTTTGATGAAGAAAAAGCTATTTCCTCTTTGATGGTGAAAAAGCTATTTCCTCTTCATGTTTGTTCAGTCGATTCGTTTTTTGACTCAAAAACACAATTACAATTGAAGACTAATTTATGCATTTGGCAAGTACCGGATGAATGAATATTAATATATTTTTATACTTAATTGTGTTGTTTTTCTAAAATACGTTATTGTTGTCGAGGGGCACATAGTGGCAGCTCCACCAGGTAGACATAGCACAACACTTGGCGACAGTGGCGTTTCTAAGCAATTTGGAGCCCTAGGCAAGATTTTCCCTGGAGCCCCCCTTACCAAATGGACCCTTATGGGTCCATTTGGTAAGGGGGGCTCCAGGGAAAATCTCCTGTGAAATGGCGCCCCCATGGGATAAAATGAACTATTTTTAACCTAAAGAAAATATTATGTGTGTTTTAAATATTCAATTCTAGTTATAGGGGACAAGTATAAATTAATGTATGTATCGATATTAGTCTTATTAGCCTGGTATCTTTTTAAAGATACCAGGCCTAGCCTGGTATCTTTTTAAAGATACCAGGCCCCCTCCCCTCATGGTCGCCCCCCTCCCCTCATGGCACTCTAGGAAACTGCCTAGTCTGCCTAATGGCAAAAACGCCCCTGCTTGGCGATCACGTGGCATCGCAGCACATACAGTCAAGGTAACAGAGCTCAGATGTGAACCAACCTGTCAACGCTGATGGCACAGAGGTTGAAGATGGAGGCTGTGCACAGCATGACATCCATGGTCATCAGGCCATCACACACAGTCATGTCCAGCGACCAGGTACCATCCTGGAACTGTGGGATGAATAGCAGAGCAGAGATCATGGTGTGCATATGTACTGTAGGCTACCTTTCAAAGCAGTGTTGGGAATATTACTTTACCATGTTAATATGTTACTTATTAATTATTACCTTCATTTTAAAGCAATATATTATATTACAATATTACTGGCTGAGCAAGTGTAATATATTAATATTACTATTACAAATTACTTTTACAAAATATATAATTAAATATTTAGTGTCACTATTAATCAAATATTTCATAGACCACTGGCATTCCTACAATAAAGCAAGCACACTTGGTTATCTGGACAAATCCATATGAAATCAACTTGAAAAAAACGTCACTCTGAATGAATAATTCAATGACAAATGATAGAAAATAAGTAATTATTTAACTTCTGCAGTTGTCAATATAATTTCACAAGAACATTTTCAACGAGACAGATTGACAGAAAGTAATATTGGAAGTAATGCAGCAATGCAGAAAGAAAATTATAATATATTAGATTGTTTTAGTTAAGTAATATATTTATATTACGAGTTACTGCACATTGGTAATATACTATGTAATATATTATTAAGTTACATAGTGCACATGTGTGCATATGTACTGTAGGCTACCTTTCAAAGCAGTAAGATAAAAAAGACATACAAGTCTGCCCACTGAAATGTGATTTCCTCCTATTTGCTCCAGCTATACCTAATATATTTCAGTGTTAACACTGCATTTCTTTTACCTACTAGGCAGGTCACGGTGTAAGAATCTCAACACCGGTTTTATAGTTTGCTTTTATACCGGTATTATCGGTTTTATAGTTTGACCACTAGATGTCCTCAGAGTCCTGGCACATGCAGGCCAAATCCTCAATCAACATTAGTAATAATATACGATTTATATATACGCATTTTATCCCTGCAGACCAAAAACGAAATATATTTCTTTGCTTTTGTCCACAATACCAGGATGGATTTGGGAAACAAAACAGTCAAACATAGATCAAAATGACCATTAATCTTCTACATTCTCTAGTTGTGTAGATTTTTTTTTAACTCTTGAGAGCGTAAACATGAAACCAAATGGACCCGCAAGGGTCCATTTGGTTTCATGTTTACGCTTTGATCAAACCCCATGGGCCTGTACACCAGGTCTTTGTATAGTCTTTAAAGGGGAACTCCACCCATTCTCAACATTCTAATATGTCATTATACCCTAGAGGTGCTGGGTGGACATGATAAAAATGTTCCCCCATTCTGTGTTTCCCAGAAATGGAGGTCTGAAGAAAACCACTAACATGGTGAAATATCTTGATGACATCATCAATATGTATTTTCACCATGTTAATGGATTTGTTTAGACGCTTCTTTTTTCTGAGAGCGTGCAAATGGAACCAAATGAACCCGTTAGGGTTCATTTGGTTGCATTTGTACACTTTCAGAAAAAATGTTGAAAATGGGTGAAGTTCCCCTTTAAAGATTACATCCAGACCCATATGAGAAACCTAATCTGTCGTAATGTTTTATCGGCACGCGCACGCACACACACACACACACACACACACACACACACACACACACACACACACACACACACACACACACACACACACACACACACACACACACACACACACACACACACACACACACACACACACCTATCACACAACTATCCTCTGCCTTTATGTTCCATCTTCTCCATCTTATCTCCACATAGCTACTGTAAATCACCAAGCAGGGATTGTACTTTTACTAAGCTTAAGCTAAGATGTTTGGTCTTACACGTGGGGGAATGTGATTTGAATCACAGGTGTAAGACTTGAAAAGTACAGTTCACCTTTAAATTAGTTTTAGCCTCGTAATATTTTCACTCATTTGAAATTGACAGTAGGCCTAGGCATTTGTAAATGGACTGTGTACTCGTAGTTATTGGTTCATAAATGGCCAGAATTGCCGTTTGTGATAATTAATTTGATTTGGCTGAGCACGGAATGTGATGTGGCAAATCCAGCGCAAGCGATAGTTCATGGAGGCACGGAGGGCAGAATGTTTTTTTTATTATTATTATACTCCTCATTCTCAGTCAGTAATTCATTCTGTTTCTTTAAATCAGCAGTCTCTCTCCATGTCAACTCCCCTCAGTCTCATTGGCTGTCAGCAAGTCATTCACGCCCACATTCAATCAGCTGTTCTTTATAAGCAGTCACTGCTCTGTCTCCAGTCTTCCTGCTAGCTGACTCCATGTCCCTGTTCAGATGTAAGCATTCAAATTTCCTCCACCTCCCCGGCCTCCTCCCTGTGGCACTAGTTCTGAGTGGCTAATTATGAGATGATCATGATTTGTGGATTATAGCGTTGTGGTGTCTAGTTCTGTTATGGGTATCTGTGATCATTATGTGTTCTATGGTCTGTGATACAGTATGTTCGGTGTGTATTTGGAATGATTGTATCTATGTTGTTGATATGCCTGTTGATATCAGAGCTGTGTCTTGGTGCCGAGACACAGAAATCAAGAGATCAAATGTGATATCAGACATATGTCTCGTTACATAGATTTGATATCACACGAGCAGAGCCACACCGCCATACTAGCATGCAAAAGCTTTGCAATAAGTGGTCTATGGTCATTCTGAGCCGAAGTGTGTCAATGACTGTGGTTAGGTATAATAAGAGAGCCCCTCACGTCACATAGTCACAAAATGTGTTTTTTGAGTGGTGCAGCCTCTCCACTGAGGAACAATGTGTGTCTGTACAATAGCCAACAGGGAGTTCCCTTGCACCACTGCCTGTTTGTTGCATTATTATATGCAGCTGCAGATGCCTCTAGCCAGGGTCGGATTGACCATTGGGCGTACAGGGGGGTTTCCCGGTGGGCCACGACCCTTAAGGGGATGGTGGCATCACGGTATGATTAAAAGCACTGGTTTTCAACCTTTTTGATACCAGGGCCCACTATTCATTATTTGAACCCCAACGGACCACCATTTGATGACATTTGAACCGATCAAATGATCAAAATGAGCATTAATCTTCTACATTTTCTAATTAGACTTGGGCCAATTTAGATGAATATTTTAACTCTTTGAGAGCGTTAACATGAAACCAAATGGACCGCAAGGTCCATTTGGTTTCATGTTTACGCTCTCAAAGAGTTACATCTGGTTAAGCAACTATTCCAGGTAGAACAGGTCCATCACACGCTGGTTGTGGTGGGCCGGTCTAGGCCAAATCACGCTAAAAATGTCTCCAGCACTGCTCCTAGCCACCAATTGTCAATTGTCAAAAGTTACTTGCACACCACAAATTGCCTCCCCACCCCCTTCTCTATTTTCAGTCTAGCATTCTCTTTATGGTTGATTGGAAACCGTTTTGCCAATTGGCAAACAAGCAAGCCCAAAGAAGCGACTATAGGCCAGGAGTGCCCACACTGACCAGCTCAACAAGATCTACAGGTTGAAAAATGTTATTATCCCATTACTGAAAATCCATTAGAATGTGAGAGCTTTGAAATAGTGGTGATGGTGTTACTTACTGTTATACAGTGTTTAAGAATATGCTATGCACTACTGACGTCTTCAAACAAAGTATTTGGGTTTTGGAGTTGACAGTTTTAGGGGACTGTTGTGATCTATCTGCACAGCCTCCCACCCAAGCTATAGACCAGGGCTGCCCAAAAGGTAGATCGTGATCTACTAGTCGATCATACAGACCGTGCAGGTAGATCACGGCAGTCCCCATAGATCTGAAACTCTTGAGAGTGTAAAACAAAACCAAATGGTCCATTTGGTTTCGTTTCACACTCTCAAGAGTCCAGTCTCAAGAGAAAATGGGGACTACCCGTATTTTCCGGACTATAAGGCGCACTTAAAAGCCTTTAATTTTCTCAAAAATCCACAGTGCGCCTTATAATCCAGTGCGCCTTATATATGGATTGTTTGACTGCAGGTGCTTCTATTCTATGTTAACTGTAGTAGCTTCTATTCTCTGCGCCTTATAATCCAGTGCGCCTTATATATGAAAACAGTTCTAAAAGGTGCGCCTTATAATCCGGTGCGCCTTATAGTCCGGTGCGCCTTATAGTGCGGAAAATACGGTAATTGTTTTGACCAATGTTTTGCCAGTTCTCTTTCCCAGTTGTGGACAAAAGCGTGAAAGTTCTTAGTTTTGGGTGCAAGAGACTAAACTCGACGTCAAAAACTGTCAACTCAAACCCCAAATTCTGTTTTCAAACGTTATACAAGCATATACAAGAAAACCTTCCAATTCTCTCCCTCTATTTTTCATTTTAAGTGCATTATTCTTAACCATTATAACAGTAAGTAACACCGTCACCAACTATTTCAAAGCTCAAACTTTCTAGGGGGCCTTCAAATGGATTTTCAGTAATGGAATAATCACATTTTTGATGTGTAGATCTTGTTGAGACGGTCATTTTGAAAGTAGCTCCCAAGTCAAAAAAGTGTGGGCAGCCCTGCTATAGGCCATTTGGCACTATAGACCTTTATACCATCATATCTGATCGCAAAGCATGAGCTTTGGAGGTCATCTATTCTATTTTCTTAAGGGCAAAAGTTACACATTTGAAAGTAACATTTTAAATGTGTGTGTGTGCAGACCTGCACCTGTGTTTTACCTGCAACAACAACCAATATTTACAAGTGACTTTGAAAGAAAAACAAGCCCAGCGTTGCTCATAATAAGCCAACAACATGGCGATGCTGCTGGTTGGTTTTCTCCTTCTGGCTGATTGGAATGGCAGGGCTGCAACAACATGAGCCAGGACTTTGATGATTCCCTTGTCATCAGGCGCCGTCTTAATTGGCTTTTCCCAAATATTTTCTGTCTGACCACTCTCACCCATAATTTGCATGACAAGCGGGGTCTAAAAATACTTTTTTTTTTCCTGAAATGGGCTAGGCCAGCCGCCAGCAGCATCTAATTTGCAACACAGGCCTTGCGAGGTTCATTGCATGTGATATTATTCGTCTGCTGCTCATTGCATAATGCGAGTGATTTTAACAACCACACCACTTGCGTGCCCTATAGCATCCTTATTCCTGCCATGTCACAATGGGGGGATATAAATCTCATTTTGCCATATGTTGTGTGAGCTTGTAGACCTGTCATGATTTTGCACACAATGAAATGAATAGGGTATATGTCGTAGGCTATATCCAAACACCAAGCATTTGCATAAAAATTGAACTTGAAAACTGTACACAACTTTCCATTATTGCTTTCCCCCCCGGCTATATTTAAACACCGAGCATTTGCATAAAAATAGAACTTGATGAAAACTGAAAGCAAATTCCCATTCTTGTTTTCCTCCGTAATTGTGTCCATCTAGTTTAAGGTTATAAATATATTAGGAATGCATTTTAAACCCGAAAGTGCAAAACATATCCGTAAGGTTAATTAAGTTAAGTGAACTCTCAGGATTTTGCTGTATACAAATTATTTTTGTATTGTTGTTGCTATCGGGGTGAAACCTCCTGAATCCACTTTTTGAGGCTTTTGATATATTTGTTATTGTAGACCCTTTACAGCGGCTTGTTGTTGAAAATATTGACACCACGGAAAGTAGTAAAAAAACAATTTGGACAAAAAACGCTTAACTAAATTGCCCCTTAAACTGTGTGCTAAAACAAATAACTCCACCACTTCTCCTCACCTCTCATGCAAGCAATTGACAATAACACCAACTTTGATGGGGCTGTGTATTGCTTTGTTTTTCTAAATTTCCTGAACAATTTCCTGAACAATAAACATTTTGGAGTTAGGTGGTTTCGTTTTCCAACAGCGGAGATACTATCGAGATGCTTTAGACTTGTTCAGCACCTGCTAGCTGTATGAACAACATGAACAGGCTCTTCTGTTGTGGAAGTGGTGCATTTAAATAGCACTCTTATATCTAAAGCACTTTACAGAGTGCATTACATTCATCCATTCTCACACACACACATTCATACACTCCAGGAAAAGATCATGCTTTTTACATTTTCATACCTTTTCAAGGATGAGAAATACACTGGTACTATTACACTAGTTGTCCTGTGACCATTGCATCCATAATTCAATATTTTACTAAATACTTATAGACCACTTTACTCTAGTGACTGATCATACATTTGCAAGGGTGACTTATATAGTGGTACTGTTTACTAGCCTGGCTAAAACCAGGCCGAATCAGGCCAAATTGGCCAAAAAAATGATATACAGTATAATGATATTCACAAATTGATATCTGCTGAAAGGCTTTTTTGCCAACAGCTGATTCGGTTTGGCGTTAGCCAGGCTAACTGTTTACAACATATTACATAATGCTCATCAAAACCATGTGTAATGCTGTACTGTTCATGTTTTAAAACAGTGACATGGACCCAGTCCTCGTCAGGCCCCCTGCCAGCTTGCAAACCACCTCTGTCCCTGAGTCCAGAGACCAGACAGCCTTGTAGACCAGACAGTGGCCTTGTGGTTAAAGTGTCCGCCGTGAAACTGGGAGGCTGGCGTTCGATTCGCAGCCAGGTCATACCAAAGACTGTAAAAATGGGACCCAATGCCTCCCTGCTTGGCACTCAGCATCAAAGGGATGGATTGGGGGTCAAACCAACTAATGATTCCCGAGCGCGGCGCACGCTGCAGCTCACCGCTCCAAGAGATGGGTCAAAAGCAGAGAACTAATTTTACTGTGGTAACGTGAGTGTCTAATCTGACGACTTTGACTTTGACTTTGAGTCATCATTCAGTACCCAGTAAGGTCAGAACTCCAGTCTGTGTACTTCTGGCCATGTAGACCCCCACCCAACTTGCCAACCAGCTCTTCCCCTGAACTGCCAGTATCCGGCATGGTCAGAACACCAGCAATGGTGCGGCCTTTGAGAAGTTTGCACAGTCAAGTACAGTCAATGGTAGGCATGCTAGCAACCATATAGGAAATGAAACTCCATAGTATTGAGCCAAAACCTAGGTTACCTCAGAAAATGTGTGGAAATGGCACAGTTCTGCATGCTGTCGATGATGGAGGCGAGTGAGAGATAACAGCCGCACCCTGAGATACAGTATGTGGTGGCAAAATTCATATCAATACGGTACTGATATGTTTAATGAAGCCTATAGACAGGGTGCACATAAGAATTTTGGTCCAGTACTCAGAGGAGTACCTGGAGATGTTACTTGGTGCTCCCAAAATGCGGCGACCATCGCCAGGCCCTGGGACCCCTTTTTTGCACTCCGTACAGCGCGATCAATGTACAGTATTACAGTACAGGACGATAGTTCGGGTGTTGCAATAGTGGCTAGCCTAGTAGTAGTTCTACCTGCATTCTGCATCCATTAAAAAATACTAGTAGTATTTTAGACTTTAGTTAGAATTATTTCATTTTTAATGCTTTTTACTGGCCCAGTCGGGCAGTCATTATGAGCCCCAGCTGTGTGGTGCTCAAAGGAGCTTTCCACCCCTGGATTGACAGCTCATTGTAGGATTTTTGGTGCTCCTGAGCACCTGAGCACCACTTATGTACACCCCTGCCCACCCGCAAGGGTCCATTTGGTTTCATGTTTACACTCTCAAAGAGTTACATCTGGTTAACCAACTTTCCACCATTTAGCTGGGGACCACCTAGAACCCTCTCAAGGACCACTGGTTGAAAACCACTGATATTACCTTTTATTGGGTGGGCAGGATGCAAGTTTGGGTGGGCTGTGCCCACCCCTGCCCCCCTCTAGATCCGGCCCTGAGAACAGGTGGTAATTAGAGGTTACAAGTTCCCCCTACTGTACTAGTAGGCTACATTAAATGTACGTATCAGTACCATAGTGTTACAGGAATTTTGCCACCACTGAAGCTAGTGTCTACTGCCTACAGTCCTGCTGAGCCGAACAGCAAGACGTCTGTCTGGTGAACACACCATACGGTTGACCAGAAAAGAGTCCTACTCAAAGTAAAGTAGGCTATATTAGAGCACTCTAAAGACAGAGTACTGACACTCCCGTTCACTTCATTAGGACAGTCTAACGGCAGCCTCCACGGTGTCTCGCGCATGTCCGCGCTATGGGGAAGGCATGGTTGGCCAAACATATTACCACAGTGAATGGATCTAATGGAATCCAGCGGACAGACAACGTGTGAACAACCATTGTGTACTAATAACTGTTTGCAGACAAATGCAGCCAAACGAAAGAAAACACGTCAGAGGTTATGAACTGACATTCTCGCGATTAGGTGGCGCAGACTGCGAGACTAGCTGCGAGACTTTGGCCGGCTGGCTTGACTCCATGAGGTCACATGACTGAGCCTTGGCCTATCAGAGCCTTGTCTCTAGATGGCACTGTGGCCTATGGTGTGACGCAACTCTTTCTACTTTAAAGGTAGGGGAAGTGATTTCACTTTTGTCAGATATCACCCAAAAAATATTTTTTTTCTGTTAAAATGCTCTATTATAAGGTGTAGAAACCACATATGGAGTTTCCCCCTCCCCCACGTTAGCAGAGGAGCTAATAAAAGTTCCCCAGGTCACCACAATTCTCCTCCAATCAGGAGAGAGCAGCAGGTTCACATAGTGTAGCTACTTTTGGGGGCCCCTAGTGCACCAGGCTGGTACTACACCATGAATTTCAAATCACTTCCCCTACCTTTAAGGCTCTGGGCTATATTACGTGACCGGTCCCTCAACACTTATGCACCTGTCAACGATCGGTCAGAACACGTAGTGTTTCTTCTGCTGTGGAAAGACCCTGCCTCAACCCAACACTTGAATAACTATAGGTAGACCTACACAGTACACACCATATGCCGCGTGGCAGTACGCACCCCCCAAGGGATAAAATTATGAACTATTTTTAAACTAAATAACATGTGTTTTAAATGTTCTAGAGGATAAGTATAATGTATTTATCCATATGAGGCTTATTAGCCTGGGATCCTTTTAAAGCATGTCTGGTGGTCACCCTCGCCCCCTCCCCTGGCAGTTGCCTAGGCGCCCTAGGCAACTGCCTAGTTTCCCTAATGGCAAAAATGCCCCTAGCGCCGATGCATTAACATTGCTCTATTTTTCCACGTATTTCTGTGCAGCTCTATCCGGGTTCATGGCCGTGGCTACAGGCCTGTGCACTAAACACAGTCCAGGGCAGGCCAGGGTGCCAGGCCCAGGCCAGACAAACTAGTGTGCTCGCACTGCTGGAGGCAGTGTTGCCAACTGCCAAGATCCAAAATGCACTAGTGCCACTTCCAAAATGCACTAGAATGTGCTAGATGCTCGCCTGGAACATACAGATCCAAATGACCATTAATCTTCTACATTCTCTAGTTGTGTAGACTAAGTTGGTCTAATTCACATGATGAATATTTTAACCCCCCAGGGTGGCCTGGCAAAGGCAAAATTGTCCTGATGGGAAAATATGTGCCAATCCGCCCCAAGAGTCTCCACACTTCGGCACGACACACCCACAACACATCCAGAGCGTGACCCCCGTATCATGCAGAGACTGAAGGAGGGGGCATTGACGGTGTCCCCCCAGCATGTCAGCCAATTACAGGATGTAAAATAGACACTTGACAAGAGTATCACAGTTCGAAAAGGACCAAACCAGTGTTGCAAACTTGGTGCATTTGTCGCTATATGTAGCTTTTTTTTTAGACCCCCCTAGCGCTAAAATTAGTCAAAAACTCCTGGCAGAAAATCTAGTGCTTTTTTGCTGGTGAGTTGGGGTGAAATTGGTTGAGAAGCGCCAGAGATAAAACCCTCGTTTTTTCACCATTTTTCCTCCTATGATGGAGTCCTCCTTCCTTCCGAGAAAGGACCATTGGTAACCAAATGGACCCTTATAAAGCTGTAACTTTAGAGAGCGTAAAATAAAACCAAATTACCCTGTAAGGTTCCATTTGGTTTCATTTTACGTTAAATTATATTTAAACATCAAGTTGATTTCATATGGATTTCCCAGATAGCCAAGTGCGCTTGCTTTATTGTAGCTATGCCACTGGCCTACACAATATTTGATTAATAGTCACACTAAATATTTAAATATATATTTTGCACAACATTTTTCTTTTAAGTAATATGTAATAGTAATATTAATATATTACACTTGCTCAGACAGCAATATTGTAATACAGTATATTGCTTTAAAATGAAAATTTAAGTAATAAGTAATACATTAACAAGGTATAGTAATATTCCCAACACTGTATAACAGAGCCTCAGAACACAGAGCTTATTGTAGAAACACTGGCAGGAACCAGGCCACTAGGATACAATTCCCCAGAGACGCATATTGCTCGCTTACACTGTAAGGCGGAGATCAACTGCCGCAGCAACACTGTCATAAGAGCCAAGTCTCAAAAACCCTGAACCTAATTGGGGTGAAGAGGAACCAAAGTTTCTTCCCAAAGTTCCCTACGGTGTCCAGTGAAGTCAAACAAGTCAGGGTCAGAAATCCCACCTTCTAAAATGCCCCACAAATTCCCCATCCTTGGACATGTAGGATTAATAGTCACCATATCAAGATCCTAGTTGGTCTAGAGCAGGGGTGGCCAAAAGGTAGATGGTGATCTACCAGTAGATCACACAGATCACATGACAGTCCCCCCACTTGGACCCTTATAGATCTGTAACTCTTGAGAGTCTTAAAATGAAACCAAATGGACCCTTACGCCCAGTGTTGTAGTGGTACTTTTAGAACTGGGGGGACGCCTCTGAAAGGGGAATTCCCCCCATTTTATTTTTATTTTTTGAGTGTACAAATGTGAACCGTTCCATTTGTACACTCTCAGAACAAAGGAAACTCATTAACATGGTGAAACACATCTTGATGATGTCATCAAGATGTATTTCACCATGCTAATGATTTTTTTCAGACCCAAAAATATATAAGTGGGGGGACGCCGTCCCCCCGTGTCCCCCCTCCACTACACCCCTGGACCCTTACGCCCATACTGCTTTCAAACGTCAGTAATAGCATAAACAGGGAAACCTTCCAATTCTCCCCCTCTATTTTTCATTATAAGTGCATTATTCTTGAACACTATAACACTAAGTAACACCATCACCACTATTTCAAAGCAAAACTTTCTAGGGGGGCTTGAAATGGATTTTCAGTAATAGAGCAATGACATTTTGTAGCTAGAGTAGCTCTCAAATCAAAAAAGTGTGGGCACCCCTCGTCTAGAACTTGGGTCATTGGAAAAATAACAGCAAATGGCAGCCATACATGGCGGAGGAAACCATGAAAGGTCCAATCGCTTGTCGGGAGCAATTACAGCTTCAGAGTCTTGCTCAAGAATACTTTGACACTAACTCTGGTGGAGCCAGACTTTAAAGGGATAGTACAGATTTTTAAGTTAAGCTGTATGAAATACTTGCCATTAATATTGTGGTATCAACTGTATCAATTGATTTTGTCAAAGTCCAATAGGGGGAGTACTGCTCTGGTTTTGATGAAATATAAAGCATTTTGGTGGGGTCATTGGGGCCACGCAGTAAAAGCAAATTAAACCACAAAACTAAAGTAATTTGTATTATTGACACATTTCTAAAATATTAGCACATGATCTGTCTTTCATTTTATATTTTTTGCGTCCATATCACTACGCTCAAAAATTAGTTCCATATGATAAAGGGGTAAAAAATGAACAAAGCATGAGCTAATGTTTTATAGAAATAATTCAACAATACAAATGACCGGAACTACTTAATATTCACTCTCTGGCAATCAATGAATACAGTTGACACCCCTTCATTACTGGAAATTATTTCAAACTATCCCTTTAAAGGCTGTTAAGACAAGAGTTGGAGAAAGCAGTAGCCCCCCTTATGAATGAAACATTTCAGTCACTCTGACCTTCAATAAGAGCTTTGTAAGTTAAGATGGTGTGCAGGACTCCCCAGTGGCTTCTTCCTAATATTCTAGTTCACTGATGCAGCTTTCCCTTTCTTCAAACAAAGGAATATTCTAAGCACTGAAATCCTATATACTTCATTGTCTGCAGACCAGTAGAGGTCTGTACTTGCCCCTGGCTTTTTCTTTCCTTCTAGACCAGGGGTTTTCAACCGGTGGTCTGGAGACCACCAGTGGTCCCTGAGAGGTTTCCAGGTGGTCCCCAGCTAAGTTGGTTAACCAGATATAACTCTTGAGAGCGAAAAAATGAAACCAAATGGACCCTCACGCGTCCATTTGGTTTCATTTTTACGCTCTCAAGAGTTAAAATATTCATCATCTGAATTAGCCATTTGTTTTGTTTCCCAAATCCAGTCTGGAATTGTGGACAAAAGCAAAATAAATCTTTAGATTTGGGGTCTGTGGGGCTAAAATATCCTCAAATGGTGGTCCGTGGCTCAAATCCTGAATAAATGGTGGTCCCTGGGATGAAAAAGGTTGAAAAGCCCTGTTCTAGACCAAATCTTCTTAGACAAATGAATTATATTCACAGAACAGGGAATGGATAGCATAGCATAGGGTTTACCCCAGCATCGTGGAATGTAGCATTATAGGCCCTTATGCTACATTCCCTGTCACATGAACGCCGTCCATTTCAATCCTCTAAATTGTCACAGGGTGTCACAAGTAAAAATCACACCCATGTAAAGTGAGGGGCGCTCTTATCAACATACTGTACATCATCCATTCAGTGTCAATGGGCATTTAATCTTTGTGTAGGACAAAAATTGCTGTTTTGCTTGTCTACAGTAGAGTGTAGGATGTGCTATAAATTGTCTCCTTTCAGTGTGAATGGAAATTCTCGAAATGTTTTGTGCATGGTAGAGTTTGGTGTGCATGGTAGAGGAATAAAGAAATTGCAATGAGAACCTCCTGGTATTGTAAAACAGGTATTTCTGGGATTGTTTCACAAACGGCACAACCGTGGAACTTGTATCTGTCTATGAGAAACAGACAGTATGATGATTGATTTTACAATAGCTTGTCCTATTCATTCTCTAGGCATTCACTTCAGCAGGACAGTGCAGTACTTGTCTGTCTGTCTGTCTGTCTGTCTGTCTGTCTGTCTGTCTGTCTGTCTGTCTGTCTGTCTGTCTGTCTGTCTGTCTGTCTGTCTGTCTGTCTATCTATTCATCTGTTACAGTATGTGGCTGCTGATTCACATTTCAAGGATGGCCAATCCATATGGCCACATGTTGGGTAAATGGTGCATTCATAGATTTCTCTTCTATTTCTCTTCCCATGGAGAGTTAAATTAATGGATATACTCTTAATTTATTTGGCTCATTCCTAAACCAACAGTTTGTTTGATGTCCAGAAGTGGTTCCCTATGGGGATATACAGTCATCTTTGTGTCTCCACAGGAAATGACTGCTGGTCATCAAAGTCAATAGAAAAATAAGAAAGCAGTGATGTACCCGGAAAAGCATTTGTATTTTGTCCTGATATTAGTGAGGAGGCATGGGAATGGGAATGGAATGCGATGCCCCTGGGTTGTCTATGTGTCTGTGCGTGCGCATGTGTGTGCACGTGTGTGCGCGTACATGTGTGCGTCATAGCTGCCTATAGACTGATTCATTGATGGGTTGCAGCCAACATATTTCTTGTGGGTGGAAACGTCATAACTGCGGGGTGACACTGCATGTCTTATTCCTCGAGTCTACAGTGAAGAGAAAAGTGACTCAAACGCTCAAGCATTACTCTTTAGCCTGCTTTCCTCAAACCCAAACATTATAAAAATACCCACAACATTAGGATGAACCTTAGCCCCAGTACGTTCCCTCAATACTCTACGCTCTCTCTGTAGCTCCGAGATGAGGTCACATGAAAGGCTTGTTCCATTGCATTGCCTTTGTCACCAATACAACATCAACATCAAATGCATATCTGCATGTCCCATCAGTTGATATGAAGAGCCATTTTTTTTATCCAGCGCCCTATTTTGTAAGGAATATTAATAAAATATAATTTACATATTCTTAATTTATTGTTTTAATGTGCAAATGAATCGTTTTTGTATCATTTAGCAAGTACTTTTATTCTATCAGAGCTCTATCCTAGCTCTCTTATCCTATAGCTCACTAGACAAGTCTATTTGCTGACATTCCATTTCTCTCCAAAGTTGAATGTTGCTGCTACTGTTTGAGCAGCTATAAGCTACATAGGTTCATCCCAAAGTTCTGGGTATCTTTAGTACAAAGCAGGTTAGAGAGTAGCATTGAGCACACTATAACATCATTCACTCTCCCATTCATAGACATACAGTTTTACCCCTGCAGTTATGACATGTCCGCACGCAGGAAATATATTGCCGTCAATGATTCGGTCTTGGAGGAGTCTCAGGTGAGAGCTCAGGACAAAATGCTGTGCTGCAAGCAGTGTTGCCAACTTGGCGGATTTGTTCACTATATTTAGCTTTTTTTCAGACCCCGCTAGCGCCAAAATTAGTGAAAAACTCCTGGCGGAAAATCTGGTACTTTTTTGCTGGTGATTTGGAGAGAAATTAGTTGACAGGCTTTTTTAAAAACACTTTTTTAAAACACGTTTTTCACCATTTCTCCTCCTATGATAGAGTCCTCCTTCCTTCCTAGAAAGGAAGGAAACAACACCAAATGGACCCTTATAGATCTGTAACTCTTGATCGTAAAACGAAACCAATGGTCCCTTACGGGTCCATTTGGTTTCGTTTTATGCACACAAGAGTTAAATTATATTCAAACATCTGAATTACCTAATTTCCAAGAATCTACACATTTTCGAAATGTAGAAGAATTGCCATTTTGACCAATATTTTGCCTAAATTAGTCTGAGAGACTAAACTCCGCCCTGGTATGAAAATGGTTGAAAACCACTGCTCTAGCGCATCCTAGTGCATGCCACTAGTGCATTTTGGATTTTGGCAGTTGGCAACACTGGCTGCAAGATACAGAGCAGTAGACATAGAGGTTTGGATGCATGTGGTACTATGCATGTCCTGCAGTATAGTGAGGAGCTGTGGTTTAATCACTCTGCCCAGTAGGTGGTTTTGAAATCAATTGGCGAGGACAAGCAATCCTCCATCAGGTCAGATGGAGCGCAGTATCCCAACTGAGAAGATGGTTGAATGTTATCAAAATACATACTATTTAATGGGAGATCATTGGTACAACAATTCTGGGGGCATAATTATAAGCAGCTTGTGCTTAGATCAGAGAGAGAAGGTCAACGGTTTGAATCTCATGCTGGGCGGCTGTGAAAGTTTTGAGTGGGGAAGTGAAGCGAATCAGAAACCCCCTCCTAGTAATTACCATTCAACTGCCCTTGAGCAAGACCTATGCCACCGACGTGTCTAGACAACAGATGCCCTATTCTGCTTCAATAAACAAGACACAATCCTCACCACAATCCACAAACGTACCCTGGTTTAACCCTTGGTTTGACTCTGTATCTAAGGGCAAAGTGCCCTTGAACAAGACCCTAAAGCAGGGGCAACCACACTTTTTGATTTGAGAGCTACTTTTATAATGCCAAGCTATAGGAGATATACCCACCACTTTTGTCCCATTGCATACAATTGGAATAGTGGTGCTGATGTTACATTATAATAGATAGAAAGGTCAAAATGGAATAGTGGAATTGGTGTTACATTTTAATAACATGGCTAATAAGACAGACTCTGGCTTACTAGCCAGGTTGCTATAATGTAACACCCTGTTTTCGCTGACAAGACTTTTTTCTGTCAATCAATCAATTTACTTTAATTCAAATGTGATATATTTAGGGCCATGTCATATGATCTACCTGCACAGTCTTGGTGATCCATTGGTAAATCTCGATCTACATTTTGGGCACCCCTGCCCTAAACGTTTAAACGTTTATAATTGACACACTCAGTGGTCACCAGCACGATTCCACTGAGCGACGCCTCGCTCAGGTCGCATGGTTACATTTAGTCTTGAGCGGTATTGATTTTTTAATATCGGTATTGATAACGTGTTAATTAGTTCGATATTCGATATTACTGGTATTGACCACTTGATGGCAATGGCACTCAGAGTCAGACACATTCCACCAGTCACCTAGTTCTCAGAGTTGCGACACTGAACAGCTCTGCTGTTCAAGCAGTTTCCAAAAAGCCTAGTCCAAGTAAGGGCTATTTTAGGCATGTGTGTAACATGAAAATTGTTTGTATACTTACAATTAAAAGTTTCTTTCCTCATATTTTAATAGAATACTGTATAATGTCGGTATTTGACGATATTTGGTATTCGCTATTTTTTACAGACCCAACGATATTACTCGGTATTGATTTCCAATATTGCGATAAACGGTAATACCGGTGTATTGCCCAAGACTAGTTACATTGTACTGTATATAGAGCACTGCAGTCCTACACCCCTTTTCAGAACAAGTGGCCCAGGATTTGTTTTTATTATAGGCTTTTTCAAAAAGTATTTAAATACGATTACGCCCCGGACAAAGCCAACTCGGATTGTGACAAATGTTTTGGGCCGATCAAATTATTATTAGAAGAAAATAAAGGCACTGTACAACACTTTTTCTTTTATTTTTCTACTTCTACTAATTATGTGTTCGGCCCAAAACATTGTGTTTTGTTGTAATGATTCGTCACAATCCCAGTTGGCTTTGTCTGCAGCATAATCGTCTTTAAATAAATGCTTTCTGAAAAGCCTATGAGGAAAATAATGGGGAATTATTTCCTGGGCCACTTGTTGTTCTGAAAGGTGTTGGGGCTGTGACGCAGCTGCATCATGCAAGTCAACATTCACTAAACCTGTTTTTGTAGCTCAGTAACAGGGGCGGATCTAGGCAAGGGCATGGGGGGGGCAATGCCCCCCTAAATGCCCAGTCTGCCCCACCAAACACGATGGCATGCAAAACTAAAGTGCCTATATTTAAAATGATTTGAAACACTACTACTACTGCTATTAACTAACTACAGTTGTGTCACCACTACTGTAAACCAAGAGCATTACATCATTGAAAACAGAAAACTCTCTGAGTCAGACCTTTAGCTTTATGCATGCTGCGTGTCTGTTGCAACTTCAACAACAACTGATGTTAATATTGATGCTTAATTGCCTAATAAAAGTCCTGTAACCCCAAAATGGTATGGGGGCGGATTCATAGCCCACGGCGCGAAGCGACACAGGCGATGAAGCGACACAGGCGATGAAGCTGCCCCCATACCATATTCTCCTGCCCCTCCAATTGGGAAATGTTACATCCGCCCCTGCTCAGTAATCTCCCACTTTAAATCGATGCATTGTAAACTGTACATTAATTTACATATTTCCCTGCGTTTTGGTGCTTGTAAAATGAAACATCACACCCATGTGAAGACAAAGTTTGTGTTAGCAGTACACACGCAAAAGCTGGACATAAGAGAGAATACCACCCCTCAAAAACCACACCTGTGTGAAGTGAGAGGTGTTCCACGTGTCACATCATACATCATCCCATTCCAGCCAAATTTCATCCTCACATATTAACTAGCTTCTTCCACTCCTTTTTTAAAGAGGGGGTGCCGTGATTCTTGTATTTTTTCCAATTTTGTACATATTTAAGAGGTGATGGTACTTCATTAGAACCCTTGGTCTGTTTTTTATCTGTAATGATGTCTTCCCTTTGTATTTAGGGTTTCTTCCTGGAGGCTAAAACCTTTCCAGTCAAATGTACCAATGACAAAGGCTGTAATTTGGTGACATCACACTTGAGCTCCTCCCCTAACTCCTCCTCCTTTACCATACAACTACAGCTGTGGGTGTGGCTTCAGTTCAGGTGGATCTCCACCCATCACCACCCACCAGGCAAACCAGGCATACTTAATGAGCTGGTGGGGGAGTCCACATAAAAACATCATTTTAACAAATACTGTACACCTTTTTGAGAAAATTCTTTCTCTTCATATAACAATAATACCTGATGATCATGATTTAAGTTGGAAAAAAATCATGGCACTCCATCTTTAAAATTGCTATATTTATGGTTGTTCAACTGCACTGTGGACAGTGTGCCATGGCATGGGATGGTATGTGCACAAACGTCTGTTAGGAGAACAGTCACGCCAGGGGCGTAAACCTGGAACGCCAGGGGCGTAAACCTGGAACAGTCACGCCAGGGGCGTAAACATGAAACCAAATGGACCCTTGCAGGCCCATTTGGATTCATTTTTACACTCTCAAGAGTTAAAATATTCACCATCTGAATTAGCCGAGGTCGACACAACTAGAGAATGTAGCAGATTAATGGTCATTTTGATCTGTATGTTTGACTGTTTTGTTTACTAAATCCAACCTAGTATTGGGGACAAAAGCAAAATAAATCTTTAGTTTTGGGGTCTGTGGGGCTAAAATGTCATCAAATGGTGGTCCTCCGTGGCTCAAATGCCGAATAAATAGTGGGCCCTGGTGTCAAAAAGGTTGAAAACCTGCTTCATTACCATGCCATTCTTCCCAGCCCACCCTAGTAGGGTTGGCTAGATCCGGTCCTGGTACACATCAAACTTGGCACAAACAAACACCTATAGGGTCTGTGTCTCTCATGAGACTCAGGAGGTCCACAGTCTGGCTGACTGTCAGAGAACCCTTGAAACCTGAAAGTCTGTTGAATGAGTGCAATTATATGCATGTTTGTGATACATCCCAAATGCCCTGAGGCAGCTGGTAATAAAAACGCTATCAACATGTATCAGGATGCTACTCACATTGTACATTAATGGAGCCTAGTTCTGTGTGTGTGTGTGTGTGTGTGTGTGTGTGTGTGTGTGTGTGTGTGTGTGTGTGTGTGTGTGTGTGTGTGTGTGTGTGTGTGTGTGTGTGTCAGGGGCGGATGTAACATGTCCCATTTGGGGGGGGGGGGGGGGGCAAGATAACATGTTGGAGGGGCAAGAGAAAATGGTATGGGGGCGGCTTCATCGCCCGTGTCGCGAAGGCGATGAAGCCACACCCATACCATTTTCAGTTACAGGACTTTTATTAGGCAAGTAAAGCATCAATAATAACATCAGTTGTTGTTGAAGTTGCAACAGACACGCAGCATGCATAAAGCTAAAGGTCTGACTCAGAGAGTTTTCTGTTTTCAATGATGAAATGCTGTTGGTTTAGTGATGACACAGCTGTAGTTAGTTAGCAGCAGTAGCAGTGTTTCAATTCATTTTAAATATAAGCACTTCTATTTGAAATATCTTGGGTTATTTTGCATGCCATCATGTTTGGTGGGGCAGACTGGGCATTTAGGGGGGCATCCCCCCCCATGTCTAGATCTGCCCCTGGTGTGTGTGTGTGTGTGCGTGTGTGCGCGCACGTGTGTGTGCGTGCGCGCACGAGCGAGCGAGCGCATGTCTAGCCTTTCGGCTCAATTGTGTTGCACATGCATGATGCAATATAGAAGCATGATATAACAAATAAGCATGGGCTATATTAAGAGTCTCCTCTAATACCTCCGTACATTAGGGAATTCTGATGACTATGACTGACAGTCTCGTCTCTTGCTTAATATTCAGCTCAGATTATTGTTTACAAGATCATTTGCATCATCATGCCCATTGAGCGGCTCTCACAATGAGTGTAAATCATACCTGGGCATTATGTGGCCCGGGGGGCCAAATGCGGCCCTTTGGCTGACTCTGACCGGCCCGGGGACCACCAGTGGTCCTTGAGAGAGTTCCAAGTTAAATATGGAAAGTTGGTTAACCACATGTAACTCTTTGAGAGCGTATAAATGAAACCAAATGGACCCTTGCGGGTCCATTTGGTTTCATTTTTACACTCTCAAGAGTTAAAATATTCATCAGAGAATGGTCATTTTTGTTATCCTGTTTTGTTTCCCAAATACAGCCTGGAATTGTCGACAAAAACAAAAGAAATCTTGAAGAAAGTTTTGGGATCTGTGGGGCTTAAATGTCATCAAATGGTGGTCTTCTGTGGCTCAAATGCTGAATAAAGAGTGGGCCCTGGTGTCAAAATGGTTGGTCTTACTCTTACTCTTACTTTTATCTTTATTAAATTAGTATTACGCAGACTTTAGTTCAGCCTTTAGTCTTGGCCCTCCACAGTATTTTATGTATCTCATGTGGCCCCTTGGGAAAAATAATTGCCCACCTCTGGTGTAAATCATTGCTCAATGATTGCAAACATTGCCAAAAAAACTGTTGTCATAGAAAGTAGTGAAACTGTGAGGCAGTGTACAGTGAGTACACTGTGAGTCAGACTGGCAAGGGAGAGATGATGAGGGCTGACAAATCAATGTCTGTGACAAACACATGATGTGAAAGTTGTGAATACGTCACTTTCTATTCTTCCAGTTTGTTTAAGTACTGATCAGATCAAATAGAGATGCGCAGTGACGTCACCGCCCCGGTTCCGGAAGTCTTTTCCCCATTCATTTTTCTCATAGACTTTTCGAAAATAATTTATATCAAGACGATTACGCCGCGGCCAAAGCCAACTCAGGTCGTGACAAATCATGACAACAAACACAATATCGTCATATAATATATAATTGGGAAGAAGTAGAAAACGGCATGATACAAGACTTTTTGTTTCGTTTTTCATCTTAGAAATTATTTTATTGTCCCAAAAGTTTGTGTGTGTCATCATGATTCGTCACGACTCGAGTTGGCTGTGTCCGCGGCGTAATCGTCTTGATATAAATTATTTTCGAAAAGTCTATGAGAAAAATGAATTGGGAAAAGACTTCCGGAACCGGGGCGATGACGTCACTGCGCATCTCTATCTCTATTGTCCGGCATTGCTTTGTGCACATTGGTTTTACTGTATTGCTGTGATTTACCGTAATGTTTTCATGTTGCACTTCATCTTTCTTACCTATGATAAATAAAGAGGATAGTGCACGTGGGCGTGGCGCAGGCTGGTGCCGGAGGTTTGCACACGCTCAGTGTAAACAGGGAACTGCTATGATGGAATGTTCCAGCAGAGGCGCTAGATAGAAATCCCATAACTTGTGATGTAAATAATGAGATCCATTGAGTGCGTCCCTCACTTCACATGGGTGTGATTTTTTTTTACTAACCAAACATGGTCACCAGAATAGGCCTGTAGGAGGTTGTGGTTGTGATGTCTGAGCTGAGCTTGGGACAATTTGTTGA
Source organism: Benthosema pterotum (assembly GCA_039105355.1). NCBI lineage: Eukaryota > Metazoa > Chordata > Actinopteri > Myctophiformes > Myctophidae > Benthosema > Benthosema pterotum. The sequence goes on from CM076969.1 coordinate 12,599,454, forward strand.
TTTTCTCCAGTGGTCTGACCTATTGTGACAATTTGTTAGTGTCAGCACATTGTCAGGAGATGAGGCCTGTGCCAACAGACACAGCAACGAGTCAGTACAATCACAGCCTATGCTTTTATACTGGTCAGAGATAAGTGTGTGTGTGTGTGTGTGTGTGTGTGTGTGTGTGTGTGTGTGTGTGTGTGTGTGTGTGTGTGTGTGTGTGTGTGTGTGTGTGTGTGTGTGTGTGTGATATAATATTCTTTGATAGAGCAGACCATAAGTGCAGATGGTTAGATCGGTCTCTCCATCTCTCTTATCTTCCTCTCTCTCTTTCTCGATGCTTTAGGACTATTTATCTAATCTGTAGCCTACTCTGGCTGCATCCTGTGTTATATTCCTGTCTGTCTGTCTGTCTGTATGTCTGTCTGTCTGTCTGTCTGTCTGTCTGTCTGTCTGTCGGTCGACAGTAGGCTAATATAAACAAACTGTTGGCTGCTGGGATACTAAACATACAGAGTGCTGTAAACTTTTTGTAATCGAGATAACAGACAAGTTATATTGCCGTCACCGTCGCTGCCACTCACCTCAGTATAAACAAACAGGGGCAAGACCAGCACAGACAGCATCAAATCGGCCACGGCCAGACTGACAATGAAGTAATTGGTGGTCGTTTTCAGAGCTTTCTCCGTGTAGACGCTAAGGCACACGAGCAGGTTTCCACAGATGATGGCCACGATCAGCAGTACTCCGAATATGAGGGCAGGGAAGTTGTGTCCAGGAGGTTCCACTAGGAGTTCATCGTCGGTGTTGTTTGAGACAATAAGGAGGTTGGTTGGCATTTCTGCGGGCAGCGCGCTGTCCGATCTGGTCATGTAGTCGGCATAGTCTCGGACTAACAACAGCGATCAGGACGCGTTTCGTTTGACATTCCGAAGTTTGGTCATTCTTTGGAAGTGTCAGAGAGAAGAGCTTTCGGTGATGATGACGGTGATGATGGTGGTGGTGATGAACAACTATATGCATCACCAAAAAACAACAACCCAGACGCGGTCATCCATGCAGCATCCATGCGCCTCTGTAATAATAAGTTCGTTCAACGGTTCCTTCTTCCGAAAACGAAAAAATAGGAGATCGTTGTTGTTTGGCACGTCGGCACTCTTCCGCACGCGCGTCTCCACGGTCCATTTATTTCCAGCGAGCAGAGGAGAAGCAATAACAAGGCTAATCGGGTCCACGCACTCCAAAGTCTCCAACCTTCCAAATTAGCTGCGTAAAGCCGCTTATACTACAGCAGCGGCCAACTAACTCGTGCGTCGGTTTGTAGGCAGCCTACAGTACGCGGCTGCTGCTCTTGTTTCTTCCACGGCGTCCCAATAAGGCAGAGAGACACAAGAAGAGTGTTTCCATATACGTGTAGTATGTGCCAGTCAGGCAGTCAGGGGCGCACGGGGCGCGTAAAAATGGGCTTGTGGTGGTGCTATAATGGGTTTTACGCTCACCCCGCTGGGTCCAGCCCCGTTTCCTAGTCTCAATGAGCTGGACTGTAGCTATAAATACAAGACACCACCACCATCATCATCTACTAAACGCTTCCCTCTCCGGCACTCTGGCACTATTAGGATATATAGCGGTTCGCCGTGGCTGGATATGCATCGTTATTTCCGCTACATTATGCAGATACAAACGCTTATTAAAGTCTGAATTATTTATACTTTTTGTTTTCGGTTGCACCGTGCAGTGCACAAGCGTGCACATTACGGCACCATATCCACAGTAAGCTATTTGTCATGATGATGCCAGCTATTAGCGCGCACGACTCGCAATGCACAATTTGCAATAATTTTTCACTTGGTTTCAGTCAGCAGCATTATTATCACAGACAGTCCCGCTTGCATGCTCTCCAAGCGACGCTGAGCATAAGAGAGAAGAAAAATGACCACATCGGACCGTTTAATACCGAGTAGAGATGGAAGTTCCAATAAAGTTCAACTAATTAAGTAAACTTGGAAGCAGCTGGCGAATATTCTCTCCTCATCTCAGGTTCCTGTCGTCCTGTAGGCTATTTTACCTAATTCCTTCATGTAGTTAATTGCTTTGTTGGAATTTTATTTCCATGACCAATAAAACTTTCCATCTTTATCGGTCAGCTTCAATCTACAGGGCGCAGTGGAGGCAAGAGCCCCCCCCAGGTCACCTTCTCTCTCACTCTACATTTACATCAATCTCTGCAGTAGTCTCTCTCAGTAGTCCGTTCTCTCAGTCCCATGATCTCTGCTAGGCCAGGTCTACACCTCACACATCTATGTTCTCAACATGCCATGGGTGGGTGTGTCTTGGTTTTCACTCCTCAAAAGGTGCCTGCTTTTTCTATTCAGGGGCGGATCTAGGCATGGGGGGGGGGG
>CM076969.1:12602337-12632665 GCA_039105355.1 Benthosema pterotum
AAGCCAAAAGGGCCAAAAAAACGCGTTAACTAGAATTAAAAGATTTCGTATCTGAGGCTTCAAGACTTCTTTTTTTTATTTTTGGAGCACTGCTGTTTTTCCCACTTGGGTGGTTATTTTTGAACAACATGACACAAACTGCTTTAAATTCAGGTCAGGTCAGGTCACTGGAAAAAGAAAACATCACCTGCATTATATTGCAATTTAACCCTTCAGCCTGTATAGTTCAGCTTCACAGACCTGAATACAAATGCATCCGTCCTCCCACACATGGGTCAACAATAACATACAGGTGCTGTTCTGTTCACATAACAGTGAAAAGGAGCCTTTTGCCCTTGCTTTGTGTGCCCATGTACCTCATGACTCCACAGTCGCCTTGTGATTGTGCTTTGTGCTTTGATTGTGAAACATGACGAGCAGGAGGAGAAATAATAGTTTTTCTGTCTAAAAGCACTGATTTCTCAAGAGAAACGGCCAATGCACTGTGATTAAGTGGCAGTATTTTCCTCGTGCTCATGTAATTATGTTGTCCCGTTTACTTGATGTGTGAGGACGACTCGGTGACCTGACATTCTAGAGCTCACGCTGAATTTTGTACAGAAAATGGCACGACTACAAATGGATGTCTTAGAGGCGAATGACGCTAATACTTTGAATGCTTAATGGTATGCAATGTAAGTCAGTAAGCAAAATGATCTCTGTAAAAACATTACGTTTATCATCAGAATTAGCGGATTCTGCTTTGGCGCCAACTCTGCAAATGGACATGACTCCCTTTTACTCTGGATTTGTACAAAAATGCATAATTTTGTCATAAAGAGGAATATGGGAACATAAACTATATATTTTATTATCAAATGCTGAACATTACGTTAATGCATTAACACATTTCCTGCCAGCAGACATTCATGGTTCCAGGACTGAACATCTTTTTGAGGGGTGCAAGCCTCTCCTATGCCCAGGTTTGCCTGTTCGTGCATACCCCATAGCGATGATTTGATTGGCTGAGCAGGAAATTGAGATCATTTGATAGGCTGAGCAATGTACGAATTGAGGATAAAAAGTACGGATAGACTTGAATTGAAGCCTCCACAAGTAATATAGCCTTGATGACTTTAGGGCATACCTGGGCATCATGCAGCCCGGGGCCAAATGCGGCCCTTTGGCTGAGTCTGACCGGCCTGGGACCACCAGTGGTCCTTGAGAAGTTGAGAGAGTTCCAGTTAAATATGGAAAGTTTTCACACTCTCAAGAGTTAAAATATTCATCATGTGAATTAGCCCAATTCTACACTACTGCAGAATGTCCAAAATTCAGCCTGGAATTATGGACAAAGGCAACAGCAAAATACATTCACAATATTTTATGTATCTCATTTGGTCCCTTGGGAAAAATAATTGCCCACCGCTGCTTTAGGGCTTAAAGGCCCAGTAATTGAAAAATACATTTTTTCACACTTTAGACCACATCTGTGGTCATTATATGGCCATACCCAACAATGCATGCCAAAAAAAGGAAACATTTCACAGTGTATTTTTAAATAAAAAAAACTCACCCACTCTGAATCGTCCTTCACAATCACAGGTAGTTTGATTACAGTCAGAAAGCTGTTTTTAATCCCACTGTGGTACCAAACAGCGTATTACTCGGTTTAAACTCCATCATCCCGTTATAATATATACTGTATATCTGAAACGATATGGTAGAAACAAGCCATATAGCAGTAAAGTGGCAGAGCTGAGCGATTATTGTAAACAAACAGTCCATGCGTTGTGTGTAGTATAACTCAGAGTAGAGCAGTCCCTTGCTCTTTGCGCCCACTAGCCTAAAGGGATGCAAGCTCTGATTGGTTCAGAAACCTCAGATCAGAGTTTCAGGCCGAAAGTGAAATGCCCTCTATTTGCTAGCCTGGTTCAGCCCTGAATCAGCACCTTAAAAAATACTAGCTTTTTTTCCCTGTCAATAATGAAGTGAAACGAAATGGCAGTTCAGACTGAGGTCAGGCTACTCTATTTGCACCTTTAAGGATAAAAAGACTTTTGGATAAAAAACGAGGACAGAATATTATGTGACAATATAGGATGAAAAGAGTGCACATCAATTCTCACGTGAGGGGCGCTAGCCCCCCTGTGTCCAGCGTTGAGTCTCTGTGTAAACGCAAGTTGTTTATACACAAAGTTCTCTGAAAAGCGCATGACTTTCATGCGAGCTCACAGCATTACAAATGACAAAAGTGTAGGTGTTTAGACATTTTCTGTGTAGTGTAGTCTCTGTAACACAGGGCCGGATCTAGAGGGGGGCAGGGGTGGGCAAGTCCCACCAAAATGTGCATCCTGCCCACCCAATGAAAGGTAATATCAGTGGTTTTCAACCAGTGGTCAGAGAACCCCTGGTGGTCCTTGAAGTTGGTTAACCAGATGTAACTCTTTGAGAGCGTAAAAATGTAACCAAATGGACCCTTGTGGGTCCATTTGGTTTCATGTTTACACTCTCAAGAGTTAAATATACTCTCAAGAGTTAAATATTCATCATGTGAATCATCCCAAAGTGGGGCAAGTATACACAACTAGAGAATGTAGAAGATTTATGGTCATGTTCATCTGTATGTTTGACTGTTTTGTTTCCCCAAATCCAGCCTGGAATTGTGGACAAAAGCGAAAGAAATCTTTAGTTTTGGGCTGTGTGGGGCTAAAATGTCATCAAATGGTGGTCCGTGGCTCAAATGCCGAATAAATAGTGGCCCTGGTGTCAAAAAGGTTGAAAACCACAACATTTAAAAACTTTGGAGGTGCGCACCCTGCCCAACCTTCCAGCCCACCCTAGTAGGGCTGGCTAAATCCGGCTCTGCTGTAACAACTCCTCTCACCGACATGTCCTGTCTACTCTGTGTGTGTGTGTGTGTGTGTGTGTGTTGTGTGTGTGTGTGTGTGTGTGTGTGTGTGTGTGTGTGTGTGTGTGTGTGTGTGCGTGCGTGCGTGCGTTGTGTGCGTGCGTGCGTGCCCTACCACTTGTAGGTTCATCGCCGTCCCATCCCCCTCAACTACAACCGGAAGCACGTGGACCAGCGTCAGATCGTGCTGCTGTCGGCCACCTGGATCCTGGCGCTGGCCGTGGCCTCGCCCATCATGTTCGGCATCAACAACACGCCCGGCCGCGACCCCACGGAGTGCAAGCTGGAAACGACGACTACGTGCTCTACTCCTCCGTCTGCTCCTTCTTCATCCCCTGCCCCATCATGGTGCTGCTGTACTGTGGCATGTTCCGCGGCCTGCGCAACTGGGAGGAGGCGCGCAAGGCCAAGCTGAGGAACAGTATCCAGGCCTGCCGCAAGCTCCAGGAGCCCGACGGCTCGCTGCCGCCGCTGGTGGCGGCGGCGTCGCTGCCTCAGCCGCTGGCGCAGCAGCAGCAGCCGGTGGTCGTTGCCGTCATCGAGCGGGAGCCCACGGAAAACACCATCGAGGAGCTGGACCCCTATCCGTCTCAGGACCGGCCCTTCCCCTCCGCGGAGTACAGGGACGGTCCCGCCCCGAGGACGGTGCGGACGTTGTCCTACAACGACATCAAGTTCACCCCCAACGCTCACAAGAAGAAGAGGCCCAAGATCAACGGCCGCGAGCGGAAGGCGATGAAAGTTCTTCCCATTGTAGTGGGTGAGTTGAGTTCGCTGCTTGTTTGTTTAACGTTTTTCATTTTCAGGCTCTCTTTCAGGCTCTGTGCGTCGTTCGTTGTAGTCCTGGTTCACCAGAAGGGGCCCACCATACCCTCTTAACTGTTGCGGTTCACTTCCCATAGCAGTGTTCAGTTGGCCTGGCTGTCGATTTGAACCAGAAAAATTGCAAAATTAAGTGAGACTCAGATGTAGGAGCCAAAATAACAGATTAGTCAGAGGCAGAACAGGTCGATGCACCGGAAAAACCATATCACATGCCTTCTGACAATGAACTGTTGTGTTTCATTATTGTGTATCCTTTTTGTAGTTTCTCCACCTCGTGTTGGTTTCCTAGCCTTTTGACCCTGTTGACTGTTACCCGTCTATAGTGCGCCATCCACGACTACTTTTACTGTTCAGTCAGGACAACTCAAGAAGGGTTTAATATTCATTACTGAATATAAAACAAGCAATATATTTATCATGGTTGGGCGGATAAATTGGATCTGCTTTTTGGGTACTCAGATCAAGCGCAACAGTCCTGACCGTAAGGACTCCGAATCCCCCGTACCCAAACGGCAGATCCAAATCTACAGGTGGTAGCTGTGGTGGAGGAGGGTCAGCAGAAAAATGATTAAGCAAAAGCAGAGCAGCAGGATCAGAGTGAGCAGCAGCAGCATCAGCAAGCAGGAAGGACAATACAAACTTACAGTTTAAATAGCCTGTGAGAGCCTGTGATTGGATGAAGTCAGTCATGTGACTGTGATGCTGCGGCGGCCCTTTAAAGGGCCGGCAGCGACTGCACTGAGGTTTCCAGACTGAACTTGCTCTGCGCATGTCTGTGACAAGCACACCGCTCAATTCCCTGCTAGGTGTTCTTATGGTGTTCTGTAGTAGTGTTTTCTCCAGGAGAGGCGGAATCCATTTGCAACCCTGACGGCCGTCTGCATAACAACCAATGCTGTTTTGGTTGTGACCGTTTGCATAAGGGTTGTGACGGTTTGCATAAGGGTCGAGAGTTAGGTTAGGTTTTACTGAGGTCATGTTTAGGTCCCGGTTCAGTCGGTTCAGTCGTTAATGCGGTTGTATCCTACAACTGTATGTAGTACACGACAAAGAATGTTTGCATTCACCATCTTTGTTGAAGAAGACTGTTAATAATTCTATTGTGATTCAATTATGGAAGGCATTTTAATGTAGTATTTAAATTTTGTTTAATTTGGTTGTCCATGTGGTGAACTGAACAGTATCAACCTATGCTAACTATTTCATGGAAATATGCAGTATAGTGTTAAAAGTAGATCAGTAGTTAATAGTGATTGTGTTATAGGTTATGTATAGGTTTAAAACGGTTATGCAAAAAGGTCGCAACTGTTATGCAAAATAGTCAACTGTCAAAATATCAGCGACTGTTATGCAAAGCGGTCACGGCGGGTGTAAATGCCCTGATACACTAGCAATATTTTGATCAATATCAACTAGCAATGTCAACATCAACGAGGCAAAATGATGAGACACACGGCAACAGGCAACACCTCCCATTAAAAGGGGAATTCCACCCATTTTCATTTTTTTTCCTGAGAGTGTACAAATGTGAACCAAATGGACGCGCTAGGGTCCATTTTGTTCAATGTCTCATCCGTCGTGATGACTCTCTTCTATAGAAGTTTTATTATTGAATATGTACTTATGTTCTATATTGTTGCCTGGTATGGTAATCTAACCCTGTCGAACAAGAACAGGCTAAACAGCCTTGTTAAAGTGGCCAGTAAGATCACTGGAATAACACACAGATCCAACACACAGATCTCTATAAGAGGCAGATGTTTCAGAAACTTCCTCCCTCCTGGAGATACCGAATCATCCACTTCGGTCTGAGTTTGAACTACCCTCAGGTCGTCGACTGAGGGTGTCCACCACAAAGACTAATCGTTTCAAACCATTCGTCCCTGCTGCTATTCAGCTGCTGAATAACAAATAGCACTTATGTCTCTTTTGCACATTTGCCACTGTTGCACGTTGCTATTTATTTATAATAGTTGAACAAAATGAATTTATCATGACTCTAGGTTCTAGTTTCTAGTATAGTAGTTTTTATTCTATTATATGTTTTTTTTTCCTACTCTTACTGCTACAAATCAATTTCCCGTAAGGGGAATAAAGAGAACCTTGAATCAAGATGTCACTAATTCATCCCCTCCCGGTAAAAAAAAAAAAAGTTATGATTTTCAGCAGCTATTCGCAAACAGCAACAAGACTACTCTGGCATACTGAAATTAGAGGGGAACTTGCAAAGCTATGAATTGATGCAGAATTAATATGCAAAAACTAATTGGTGACTACTGTGTGGTGTGGTGTGTGGTGTGTGTGTGTGTGTGTGTGTGGTGTGTGTGTGTGGTGTGTGTGTGTGTGCGCGTGCGTGCGTGCGTGCGTGTGTGAGTGAGAGACACTCATGTCACTTGGTGTGTACAATTATGATGCAAATAGGACTAATTTGACTCTAATGTACAGTATAATGTACAGCACAAGAAAAGAACACCTTCTTTTCTTCTTTCTTGGCCTTGCTGCTGGTTTTCCGATCCTTCTATTATAGCAGGCTAGAATACAGTACATTTTGCCCTCTTCTCTGAAATGCTGTCTTTGTTAGAAATCTTCAGTTTCTTAGCAACAAGACCTGTCTCTTGATAAAGGTCTTCTACTCCCGGGCGCATAAATGACATTCTCATTAGAAAAACATATTTTTTTTTTGTTTGTTTTTTGTATGCCAATCCAATTCCACCAGCAGTCTCATAGACCCTGTCATGACCAACCTCCACTTTGGAGATGAGTAGATGAGTCAACCACACCATTTCTTCTGTATGTTTTATACAGTACAGTACTATACAGTACAGTACAGTGATGGACTGGGCAACAAAAAAAAAATGTCCCGGACATTTTTAGCGTGATTTGGCCTAGACCGGCCTAGCCTGGCCCCCGCCCCGCCCGCCCCAGCTACGTCATCACAACGAATTGTGCTTCCATCTGGTCTGGGTCTCCACCCGTTGACTCTCATTACAAAGAACTCACTCGCCGAGTTGTTGATTTTCAAAGTTGGAGAGGAGACCAATCATTTGAGTAATCCCACCTCACATCTCCTGATTGCACTCCTGATTGGTGCGCTGATGGCTAGTGATTGGTTAGAGGAATCTGTCTGTCAAGCGGACAACCTACGTCACGGTAAAGGGATTCCAATCAGAGAGTCCCAGACTCTCCTTCATGGAGAGTTTGGCAGGAGCCAGGCTAAGACCGGCCCACCACAACCAGCGCGTGATGGGCCTATTCTACCTGGTATAGTTGGTTAACCAGATGTAACTCTTTGAGAGCGTAAACATGAAACCAAATGGACCCTTGCGGGTCCATTTGGTTTCATGTTAAAGGTAGGGTAAGTGATTTGAAATTCATTGTGTAGTACCAGCCTGGTGCACTAGGGGCCCCCAAGAGTAGCTACACTATGTGAACCTGCTGCTCGATCCTTCACCCTCCACCAGGGGAACTTTTATTAGCTCCTCTGCTAACGTGGGGGAGGGGGAAACTCCATATATGGTCTGCACACCTTATAATAGAGTATTTTAACAGATTTCTTTTTGGGGGGTGATATCTGACAAAAGTGAAATCACTTCCCCTACCTTTAACACCCTCAAGAGTTAAAATATTCATCTAAATTGGCCCAAGTCTAGTTAGAAAATGTAGAAGATTAATGCTCATTTTGATCTGTATGTTGGACTGTTTTGTTTCCCAAATCCAGCCTGGAATTGTGGACCAAAAAGCAAAATAAATCTTTAGTTTTGGGGGTCTGTTGGGGCTAAAATGTCATCAAATGGTGGTCCTACGTGGCTCAAAATTCTGAATGAATAGTGGGCCCTGGGATCAAAAAGGTTGAAAACCAGTGATTTTAATCATACCATGATACCAGCGGCCCCCCTACGGGTCGTGGCCCACCGGGAGACCTCCCTGTACGCCCAATGGTCAATCCCACCCTGGTACAGTACATGACCTGGAGTGGAGGTTCACCAGGCGGGGCGATGTGTAATGCTTCCGGAGGAACACACTGCCCATCATCTTTTATTTTGAGGTTTCAGTCTGAATGTTTGGGACGTTAGCGTCTGTGTTACATCCACGAGTCTGATTGTTTACAAGGCAAACAGATAGCCACCAATGCATACTGTACTACTATACATGGCTTATTTCTAATCTGTAATGTTTTCAGATAGATCTTTTTTATAGTATGCTGATTCCATTTGAAACTAGAAAAAGTGCCCTTCTGGGCACAGGCCTCCACCAGGTAAGGCTATGGCCTCCTGGTGGCCCTATAGGCCAATTTGAAAAGGGTGCATTTCTTCATATTTGTCCACCTAGTAGAAAAGTGCTTTAAAAATCTCATGTAAATTGCAAGTTGCGCATCATGATTTGACGTTGTTTGTTCAAAAGAGGAAAGTCCTCGTTGAAAGCCAATTATAGGATAATAATAAGAATGACACATGGACAAATCCATTTTGAGCACGCGATTTGTGGGATTTTGGGACAGAATCTGGAGGAAATAATGTGTTTTTACAAAGATCAGCCTCCTGGTGGCGCTATAAAAGTCAATGGTGCATCTTTGTCCTCTACGGCAGTGTTTTTCAACCTTTTTGATCCCAGGACCCACCATTTATTCAGCATTTGAGCCACGTAGGACCACCATTTGAGGACATTTTAGCCCCACAGACCCCAAAAACTAAAGATTTATTTTGCTTCTGTCCATGACCATTAATCTTCTAGTTTAGCAGACTAATTCACATGAGGGATATTCTAACTCTTGAGAGTGCAAAAATGAAACCAAATGGACCCACCAGGGTCCATTTGGTTTAATTTTTACGTTCTCAAGAGTTACATCTGGTTAAGCAATTTAGCTGGGGACCACCTGGAACCCTCTCAGGGACCACTGGTGGTCCCCGGACCACCTGTTGAAAACCCCCAGCTCTATGGAATGTACATGCATGGGCCTGGTGGGGACAATGAGTAATACAATGTCTGGATGTCACCTTGAATGACATTCAAAACAGAGTAGTTCTTTAATCAAAATCAGATGTGTTTGGAGGAACAGGCAGACGGTGCATCAATGGCACCCAGGGGCGAACTAGGCATGGGCAATGCCCCCCTAAATGCCCACCAAACTGCTCCACCAAACATTATGGCATGCAAAAAAAACAAAAAAACAAGATATTTCAGTGCTTATATTTAAAAGTATTTGAAACACTACTACTGCTACTAACTAACTACAATCGCCTCACCGCTAAACCAACAGCATTTCATCATTGAAAACAGAAAACTCTCCGAGTCAGACCTTTAGCTTTATGCATGCTGTGTGTCTGTTGCAACTTCAACAACAACAACTGGTGTTATTATTGACGCTTATACTTGCCTAATATAAGTCCTGTAACTGGAAATGTTATGGGTCCCCATACCATTATCTTCTGCCCCCCCCCCCCCCCCCCCCCCCCCCCAATTGGGAAATGTTTACATCCGCCCCTGATGGGACAGGGTCACACACAGCATTATTTTAAGTAATTTCATGACTTTTGATTGCCATAGATCTTCCCAACTCACAAATATGCCAGGTTGTGTCCTGTCATAATAAGCAGATAAAAAAGTGCTTCTTTTAAGCACCCAGCCAATCTTTACTTTCCTGTAAAAAAAAAAGAAAAATTGGCCTGTAATTAGGACCATTGTTGGTCCTAATGAGTAGACATGCTTCCCTTTAGCCCACATTGGCTTATCATCCAGCACCTTAATCCTAAATCCAATTATGTAAGACTTTCCCTGATGGCTGTAAGACCTTGGGGGGAGATTTGCACCAGTCCAGTCACGAGTAGCCACCGGACTGCACCGCACCTTGGTTCACTACAGCCAACCACCTTTTTGTACGATATTAGCAATGATAGCTCCTTTGACATCTTGGAAAATACTAGAGAAAGAAATTGCAGTCATAAATGACAGATATGTCCGTTTCCTTTGTTGTGTACTGACTGAGCCACTTAGAAATGGGATCAGAGATTTTAGAGATTCATTCAAGCTTTCACAAAAAAAAAATGTCTACATGTCTGTGAAATATCCTGGCCTGGCCTGAACCGTAATCCTAACTGCTTTGGCATGCATGTGCAGATTGCACACATCACTCAAAGTGAAATGTGGAGTGTTAAGGCTCCGTCATACTCCAGCGTGAAGCGAAACGGCTTCACCGTTTAAGGTGAATTGGGCTTTCACCTTACACAGAGAATGCAGTGAGGCCTTCATCCTCGCTGTGGTGTGCTTAAAGATGGAGTGCCATTAATTTTTTCCACCCTAAAACATGATCATCAGGTATTAATGTTATATGAAAAGTAAGATTTTTTTTCCCTAAAAAGTGTACAGTGTTTGTTAAACTGTCATTTTTATGATTCCACCCTACCAGTTCATTAAGTATGCCTGGTTTGCCTGGTGGGTGGTGATGGGTGGAGATCCACCTGAACTGAAGCCACACCCACAGCTTTAGTTGCATGATAAAGGGGGAGGAGTTAGGGGAGGGGCTGAACACGTGATGTCACTATTGAAGTTTTTTTCATTGGCACGTTTGACTGGAAAGGTTCAGCCCCCAGGAAGAAACCCTAAATACAAAGGGAAGACATCATTGCACATAAAAAACACACCAAGGGGTCTATTTACATACTGTCACCTCTTAAACATGTACAAAATTGAAAAAACAAAAACAAAAACAAAAAAAAAAACACATAAATTACGGCACTCCCTCTTTAAGGATTGACTCTGCCCACCTGTTGTTTAGAGGCGATGTGTATGTGTGAGGTTTTTCTTTCCGTTATAAAGATGTTCATATTGCCTGACCTCCATCGACAACATCTCTTCAAATTCATTCATTTTGACTCATTTTTCCTCCCTTCTCATCTTCTACTTTTTGTTTCTCCTACTACCTACATTATTCTACTATCTGTTTCTATTTGTTTTCTATTTGCTTTCTGTCGCTGTCATCAGCTGTGTTCTCGACCTCCTGCGCTTTCGAGCATGCCACTTCTAGTCTAGACCAATCAGTGAACAAGGTGAATGGGGGGGGGGGGGGGTATACTCTGCATGCAGGTGCATGCTGCATGCATAAAAAAATCATTGTGATGTCACGCACCATCGTCGCACCAATACCATTTTCAGTTACAGGACTGAAAATGGTATTGGAGGATGTAAAGCATCAATAATAACATCAGTTGTTGTTGAAGTTGCAACAGACACGCAGCATGCATAAAGCTAAAGGTCTGACTCAGAGAGTTTTAATGCTGTTGGTTTAGTGGTGACACAGCTGTAGTTAGTTAGTAGCAGTAGTAGTGTTTGAGATCATTTTAAATATAAGCACTTTAATTTGAAATATCTTGGGTTGTCTTGCATGGAATAGTGTTTGGGGGGGGGGGGGGGGGGGTGTAGACTGGATATTTAGGGGGCCCTTGCCCCCCCCCCCATGCCCATGCCTAGATCCACCCCTGCACTGACCACATGACTCCAAGTTTTATTAGCCCCTGGATTTAAGTGGTTAAAAAGCGATTGCCGATGGGTCATGTAGTTGACTGTTACAGGTAGATTCTGTGACCTACTTCCAGGCAGCTCATGGTAAACCATGGGGGAAAAGTGGATTAAAAGGGAACAGGCCAGATCGGATCCATGGGCTAGCGAGGAAATCTGGAGCGTGAGGCGCACTGAGGTGCACGGCCTTAACCTCCGCTGGCCTGGGTCAAGTGGCAAACAGCACCAGACTAGCATTGTTTTCCTGTAAACTGGCTGCAATAAACATTTAATTATATACTGTACCACTGCACTAGTGTACATTCACCAATACACAGATGATGAACCAGGGAACCAGGGTTATTTGTTTTAACTTTTTAGTAACACTTTTTTTTTTCTATTTAGTTGTTTTATGACGTCCTGGATCCAGGGGCGGATGTAAAATTTCCCAATTGGGGGGGGGGGCAGGAGAAAATGGTCTGGGTGGCGGCTGTCGGCTTCATCGCCCGTGGCGCGAAGCGGCACGGCCAATGAAGCCGCACCCATACCATTTTCGGTTACAGGACTTTTATTAGGCAAGTAAAGCATCAATAATAACATCAGTTGTTGTTGAAGTCGCAACAGACACGCAGCATGCATAAAGCTAAAGGTCTGACTCAGAGAGTTTTCTGTTTTCAATGATGAAATGCTGTTCGTTTAGTGGTGACACAACTGTAGTTGTAGCAGTAGTAGCAGTGGTAGTACTTTCATTTGAAATATCTTGGGTTGTTTTCAATACCATCGTGTTTGGTGGGGCAGACTGGGCATTTAGGGGGGCATTGCCTCCCCATGCCCATGCCTAGATCCGCCCCTGCCTGGATCACTGTTTGGGAAACATGTGCTATACACAATTAACCAAAGGTTAATTGTTCTGAAAATACTAGTCTTATCTCTATCTCTAACTCTAACCCTAACCATAACCTCCCTCCGCCCTGTACTGGACAGCTCCATCAGCCTCCCAAGTGTGTACTGGTATGTGCACTGTGCATACACCTCTATTAGAGAACCGGAGAGTGCAGGGTCTAAAAGCATGTGTCTGGCTGGCAAAACTCATCCAGGCTAGCCTGCAGGGTTCCAGCCTGATTCACTGCAGATTCCGCAGATCTGAAAATGTCAAATTATATCTGCAGAACGCAGCAATTCAGGCTGGAACACCAGGCTACGTCCAAACACGAATAAATAAATAAATAAATAAAGGTTTGACTTCTTGAGTATGAGAGTGGAGTATCCTGTCTGATGACCGGAGCAATTGAGTATTAAGCAGGGCATGTTGAAGTGTAAACAACCTAAGGAGATTAGCCATCATCGTCATCCCCCGTAAAGGATCAATCCAAAACAAACGTCATCCATCCTCTCTATCCCACAGCTAGAAGACGTGACGTAGATAGGCGTGTGATTATTGAGTGGTATACTGTACTGTATTATACGCCATGCAAGATTGAGGTCTAGCCAACACCTACTGTACTTGGGACTCCTGGATCACTGCTGATCGGGTCCTTGAGTTCTACAGTGTTACTTTCAAAAGATTTTTGTCTCCACCAGGCCGAAGGGGAATATGTTTTACACTCGTCCGTCCGTCCGTGTCTGTCCATCCATCCGTGTGTGTCTGTCCGTCTGCTAGCAGCTAATCTCTGGCATCATTAATCCGGTCGATGCCAAACTTTGCACACACAATCCCTGGAGGCCAACGATGAACTTTCTGCACCACATTTTCTAGAACGGTCTGTTATAGCACTACCATGAGCATACCTGGGCATTATTGCAAATTTCTCACCTCACTTCACACCTTGTGTCGTGTGTTTGAGTCCCATTCATGACGACCTCTGCTGCTTGTCTCTCCCCTTCTATCTGTCCCTCTTTCCTACTGGTCTGCAATAGACATAAAAGCAAAAAAAGTAAATTTTGAATTCGGGACAATTACTTAAAATGCTATTTCTATATTATAATATTGATACTTAAAACCAGTATTGGGGAATATTACTTGGGAAAGTAATGCATTACTTATTACTCCTTAAAGTAATATTACACTACTTATTACTTGGATGCAAAATTAATATGTAGTATATTACTTATTTTTATATTACTTTTGCACCCAGATCCCTGAAAAAAAGGGAAGTACAACTACACAATCTGTCAGCTTATTTTATAGCTGAATCTAATTGTTTTGAATATGAAGAATAATAAAAAGAGTCACCAATCAGCCAAACATGCTATGTGTCTGTCAATTAGGTGACTCTGTACCTCTCTGGTGGAGATGTTGCCCCCACCACCCAACTACGGATAAGCAGGTGGAGATGGATGGATGTATTTAGATAAATGTATTTAGATAGATGAATACAGACATTCCACCCTAGAAAAAATACTAAAATATATTAACATTTATATGCCACACGTGATTAACATATAGCCTACCATAGATTACATAGTTGCATTAGGCTCAGTCAGTAGGATGGTTATTTGGTTACAGTTTGTTTCAATGCAAAATTAAAAGGTGTGATGAACATACATAAGCATAAGCTCTTTTTGATTTAATATTGAGTATATGAGGGCTTATAGCTCCAGTGGCTTATGATACTGTGCAAACAGACTGGCATCACGTAATTAGTTCAGAACAGCTGTGTATGGGAAAACCCCAGATAGAGAGCACATCAAGGGTGCCGCTTAAACGCATATTATAAACGCATGACTTGTATAGAAAATTAAAATATACTTGGATGTACTTGGACCACACTCGGAATTATTGAAATCGGGTGAGTATGGCTTGAGAACACTGAGTAGAGCAGCAGCGCAAACTCTGTTCTTTATGTGGCCAGTGCAAGGGCGGCTCTTCTACATAGACTTCTATTGAGGATCGGGACAATAAATAGGGACAACATGCTGCACAAACAGCTCTGGAGCGCTCAGTTTCTGACACCTCAATGTCGCAGCTTTGACACTAGATGGCTTTGTACGTCTGACTGTAATAATAATAATAATACGTTGCTGTTCACCGCACTTTTTTGTAGATCAATGTCAAGTGGCATTAGCTCATCTACCTTCACCAACGCAATACTGTTGAAAGCAGCAGCATGACGAAAGTCACTAAGTATTTATAACTGTAATATTATTACTGTTTTCTAGGATGTAGTGTCGTTACACTACTCGTTACCTGAAAAAGTAGTGATATTACTCTTTACTATCTTTACCATCCTTGCTTAAAACTGTGATAAAAATCATAGCTGTCTGAAGTGAGTGCTGAAACAGCACCCCCTGTTGTCACCCTAAACAAACAGAGACATACACAGGGCAGGATTATCCAACAACAGGCACGTTGGGCCCATGCCTAGGGCAGGGCCCCTGAGCTAGGGGGGCCCTGAGATAGGGGGGGCCCTGGCCCTGAGAGTGTCCATGTGACCGCTAAGAGGCTCAAGCTCAACAGACCAACACTCACAGGAAATGTGTTGTTGTTTCTGTTTGATTAAACATAATGTGGAACAGTTTCTGTTGTTGTGTTAATCCATGGATTCCACACTTCCATCCATGCAATTTCATCTGATCTGGTACTTAATTTTAGTTTCCGTGTGTGGTACTGCTCCTGCTGCTGCTGCTGCTGCTGCAGACGTGCGAGTCGGAGTCAACACCAACCAGACACGGTGCTCTGACCCACGGCTGCCAACATGCACAGTTATTTAAAAAAAAAAGAAAAACACTTTTACCACACAGCAACCCTTGATAATAGAATGCTAGCTTATCGGAGCGCCATGGGATGCGTGGACACGTGTCTGCCATATATAAATACACTAGAGCCATCAAGTAGAAGAGTTACCACTCTGAGGGGTCAGAAACCGAGTGCTCGAGCGCTGTTCATGAAGCCTGAATAGGGACAAACTGGAGTTGGAAATACAGTATTTATTTTAATTTAAAAAAAATACAATATTTTTTTCAACGAGGGTGGCGCAAATAAGAGCCATTTTAGGCATATGTGCATATGTTTATGTTGCATTATGATTACAAAACCATCTAAAATAAAGGGATTTAAGATCATTAAAGCTGAGCTGTTCCATGAGTCCTTTTCCATCTACGTTCTGTCCAGGATTTGTCCCTACTTGTTGTCTCGATTCTCAATATAAGTCTATGTTGAAGAGCCGCCATTAGACTGGCCCCATGATGTGAATGCAGTTGGCGTAAATCTCAATCTGTGTAATTAAGGCTGTGAAGTGGGGGCGGCTGTGAAGTCACAGGCATTCAGTATAAGAAGACTTACAAAACGAAACACACACATACAGGCAAGCGCACACACCAGCAGTGACACCATCAGCATTTAAAGCAATGAGTTGTTGCGAAAGTTCTGCAAGGAAGTGAAAGGGTTATACCTACTACTACGGAAAATATTAATGAAATGAAATGAATGTCTGACTTACGCCAAAGACAAGATAGCCAACCAGAAGATGTTGTCGTGTTACCGAGAGACCAGATCACTCAGGTTGTTGACCCAGAAGTTTTGGATAAGGACAGTGAATGAAGCAAGCTGGAACAGATCATCAACAAACAATATTCATGAACCATTGTTGAAACATGTGTCCCATAATCGGTTGAGGAATATTAACTTGATTTGCACAGAGGGCCAGTGTGTGTGTGTGTGTGTGTGTGTGTGTTTGTGTGCGTGTGTGTGTGTGTGTGTGTGTGTGTGTGGTGTGTGTGTGTGTGTGTGTGTGTGTGTGTGTGTGTGTGTGTGTGTGTGAGTGCGTGAGTGCGTGCGTGCGTGCGTGCGTGGCGTTCATTTGTGTGTGTGAGAGAATAATTCTTATTCAAATAAGTCTTGGACTACAGTTCTAATGTGATAAACAATCCTTGATTGAGAACAAAATGATAAGGGATTGTGTGAATTATTTAGATGTAGATGACTTGTTTTGTATGAAATCTAGCATGCTTTGAGAAATGAATAACCGTAGGCTTCTCTGTTAGTTGCTCTGCTACCTCCACAGTGTGCTGTATTGAAAATTGGTCTTGAATTGATTTTCTGCTCTTGCACACACACATACACACGCATATTCCCACACCAATGCCACTGCATGCACGCACATTACACTATTTTACATTACCGTAATTTCCAGACTATAAACCGCTACTTTTTTCACATGCTTTTGACCCTGCGGCTTATACAATGGTGCGGCCAATCTATGGATTTTTACAGGTAACACAGGGGTGGTTCCAGGTGGGCTCCGCAGACTACATGGTGGAAAGATGGTTAACCAGATGTAACTCTTTGAGAGCGTAAACATGAAACCAAATGGATTGCGGGTCCATTTGGTTTCATGTTTAAACTCTCAAGAGTTATGATATTCACCATCTAAATTAGCACCACTTAATTAATAAGTCATGAGTCATGTTCATTTTGTCATTTGTCATTTTGCCTCTTTTG
Source organism: Benthosema pterotum (assembly GCA_039105355.1). Taxonomy (NCBI): domain Eukaryota; kingdom Metazoa; phylum Chordata; class Actinopteri; order Myctophiformes; family Myctophidae; genus Benthosema; species Benthosema pterotum. The sequence goes on from CM076969.1 coordinate 12,618,984, forward strand.
TTTGCAAAAATCCATCCTGGAATTGTGAACAGATCCAAAAGAAATCTTTAGATTTGGGTCTGTGGGGTGAAGATGTTGCTAAATCGTGGTCTCTGGCTCAAATGCTGAATAAATAGTGGGCCCTGGGATCAAAAAGGTTGAAAACCACTGCTCTAACATGAAGCGTGTTGTCTGGTGCGGCTTATAGTCAGGTGCAGCTTATACAAGGAAAAATATACAAGGAAAGCATTTTGCCCCAAATTTAGCTAGTGCGGCTTGTTCAGGTGCGGCTTATAATCCAGAAATTACGGTATACACTTTATTTTATAAAAGCAACTGCATTACCAGACTGATATATAAGTAACCTGGTAGCCCTGGCCTCGATCTCAACCTCCTCCCTCAAGGACAAGAGCCAAGGAAGCTGAATACACACAATAGTGACAAATAATACGCACATGATAAAGTAGTTTATTACTATTGTGTGTCTTTGAAATGGAGCCACAGCTATACTTACAATACCATGAGCTTGGAGACACTGTAAATGGATTTCCTTACAGCTTCCAGAGCAGAGGAGAGGAGCAGTACAGGGAGGAGCTGAGGAACAGATACCGTAACTGGATTAGCAAACACAGCACTTCAACTTCAGTACAGAATTATGAGGAACACTTGTCATAAGAATTTATGATTCTAAATGACAATTAAAATGACAATGTTAGGGTATACATTTTTTTTCACTTAATTTAATCCTTAATTTGTCTTTTCATAATGCTGTACAGTGTAACATCAGGAATTGTTTTGCATTGTAGAAACAGTCTAAATCTATCTATCTCCATCCATCCATCCATCCATCCATCCATCCATCCATCCATCCATCCATCCATCCATGAATCTAATCTAATCTATGGGTTATCATCTGTTACAGTATGTGGTTGCATTTCAGGAATGGCCATGTGGCCACATGTTGGGTAAATGGTGCATTTATAGAGCTATTTTATCCAATGTGCTCCACATAAGTACATGATTCACATGCACACACTTCTGGATAAGAATATAGCCACTTGTATGTGAGTCAGGGGTGCCCACACTTTTTTGACTTGAGCTACTTTCAAAATGACCGGCTCAACAAGATCTACACATCAGAAATGTGATTATTCCATTACTGAAAATCAATTTCAACACTGTTATAGTGTTTAAGAACAATGCAATTCTAATGAAAAATAGAGTGGGAGAATTGGAAGGTTTTCCTGTATATGCTATTACTGATGTTTGAAAACAGTATTTGAGGTTTGAGTTGACAGTTTGTGATCTTGAGTTTAGTTTCTTGCACCCAAAACTAAGAACTTTCACGTTTTTGTCCACAAATTGGGAAAGAGAACTGGCAAAACTTTGGTCAAAATAACAAAAGGGTCAATTTGGTTTAATTTTAATGCGCTCAAGAGTTACAGATCTGCTGGACCAAGTGATCTACCTGCAGTCTGCTTGATCTACTGGTAGATCTCGATCTACCTTTTGGTCAGCCCTGAATTGTGATTGATGAATGGGAACGTTCACTACAGCTGCTGCTGGTTTCTATACTTTTTTTTTTTACATGTAACGTCTGTCAGCTGCTACTGATGACTACATAGAAAAGGTCACTGATCAATTTCCGCTAACATATAAGGCAGAGAGACATGGTTGTTTAACAATTGTACATTTTCAAGTGCTCCTCCAAAGCTTTACCAAAGCATTTCAGACCATTTTCCAAGCCTTTTAAAGTTACATTTCACCACTGGATTGAAACTGCAGACACTAATTGTTAATAGTATTTGCAGTAGATAACAAAAGCGCAACTTGAAATTTGTACCCTATGACCCAATGAAAACTATTCAAAGGACTAAAACTAAACAATAACAGATGCTGTCAAAACCAATGTTCTTGTTTATAGACTACAGTTTGAGTATTCAACACACATGGTACCATCGCCTCGAGACTTGACACCAAGGCTCTCAGTCTGTGCTCTCAGTTTGTGCTGACCGCTGGATCCTGGAAGGGGATCCGTCATCAGTGGATTTTTGCACCCCAAAAAGTTGCTCTTTATACAGTCAGACCAATATTAGGGCCCTGATACACTAGCAATATTTTGATCAAGATCAACTAACGATGTCAACAGCAACGGGCAACATGATGAGACACATGGCAACAGGCATTTTTTTTCCTGAGAGCGTACAAATGTGAACCAAATGGACCCGCTACATTTGTACCCTCTCAGGAAAAAGGACCCTCAAAGAAAAGGCATTAACATTGTAACAAAAAATGTTATAACACTAAGTATTAGGCAATTAAAAATTATAATTCAAATTGTTTTATACGATTTGTTTTTAGTTTGATCTGAACAACCTTTCTGAACAACCAGGAGTTGAACATTTTGTACAGAAAAATGACATTGCTTGTTGATATTGATCAAAACATTGCTAGGTGTATCAGGGCCTTTAAGATATCTGTGATTTTCTGTGTGTCTGAATGGGTTCCGTTCAGATCCTTTCCTAATATGACATCCTATTCAGGGCCAAATTTGAATAACCCTCGCCCTTTAACGTTGCCTTCACCCACCGTTTAAGTCATTTGTATGCATGGAATCCATACCCCCTCTCAAAGAAGCCAATGAAACCAAATGAAACCAGGCTGATCATGCAAATTCTAATGAGACAGGGAATAACAATGTTTTTATGAACATTTCTGGTACTAGAGCCAAAATGGGATGGAGCAGCACCTTGAGGGAATATGAAAAATCATTATTTAAGTGGTTGTTTAGGCTACAGAGTACCGTAATTTCCGGACTATAAGCCGCTACTTTTTCCACATGCTTTTGACCCTGCGGCTTATACAACGGTGCGGCCAATCTATGGATTTTTACAAGTGTTTTTAACAGGGGTTTTCAACAGGTGGTCCGGGGACCACCAGTGGTCCCTGAGAGGGTTCCAGGTGGGCCCTCCAGACTAAATGATGGAAAGTTGGTTAACCAGATGTAACTCTTTGAGCATAAAAATGAGAGCGTAAAAATGAAATCATTTTTACACTTCAAGAGTTATGATATTCACCATCTAAATTAGCACCACTTAATTATTAAGTCATGGACATTTTGATCTCTATATGTTTTGACTGTTTTGTTTGCTAAAATCCAGCTTGGAATTGTGGTCTGTAATGGTGGTCTGTAGCTCAAATGCTGAATAAATAGTGGGCCCTGGTATCAATAAGGTTGAAAACCACTGCTCTAACATGAAGCTTGTTGTGTGGTGCGGCTTATATTCAGGTGCGGGTTATAGTCCGGAAATGACGGGTATATAAAAAAAGTATTAACAGGCAACGTTTATGTACTGCATTTGATTTTGAATTCATGGTGTAGCCCCGCTCTCCCTTTAACTGTGTTGGATCTATGCAGGTAAGAGGATATATTATGGGATGGAGATCCGATAGTATGGTCTCACCACCTGCAGAGATATAACACATCTGCCCCAATGCCCCTCAACATGTGAGCGATAAGCTCCGGAAAACAGAATTCCCCATGCAGACAGCCCTGTTTGATGTGTGCCTATTATACTGTACTTCACACAGAGATGGCTAGACATCGCAACACAAACTGGCACAGCGGTGCAGGGGAAAAAGTGTTTCCCATATTCTTTACATATGTAGAAGTATAAACAATGCAATGTAGAGTACTTTTAAAGTAAAGTAAGAGTACAAAGGTATCGCCATCCGGTCTAAAAGCTCACATTGTATTGTAAGCGTATAGATGAGCTACTTTCAAATGGCCGAAATGTACTGTATAGCGTTGAAGCGATTCATTTTCTAATCAAAATATCAATTAGAATCTCTCTAAAAAGTAACTAGTAACTACCGTTTTCAAATAAATATGGTGGTGGAAAAAGTACCAAATGTTGGCTCTAGGTTTGTAATGGATTAGAAGTAAAGTTATTGGTTTCTATTTCTGTGTGGAGTTTGAATGTTCTCCCCGTGTCCCCTAGGGTAGTTACCCTCACAAAAACATGCAGTAATCCTGGGCACTGAACTACCTGCCCCTGGCCAGCCGGGGCGCCTGATGGAGGGGACTGGAACTGGTTGGAATAACGTGTTCCTTCCATGCGCTACGTCCAACCAGGGAAACTCCCCCCTGTCAGGTGAAAAGAAGAATGTGGCGCGCGACTCCTCATGCCTTGAAGGAAGCATGAGGCAAGTCTGCTGCCTCCCCAGGTTGGTGGAGGGTGTGTAGAGCCCAGGATCACATTAGGAATTGGCACTGGGTGAAAAAAATGGGTTACAAAATCGTGGGATAAAAGGTTATTGGAAATACTCAAGTAAGTACAAGTCCAAATACCTCAAAATTGTACTACAGTAGGCCTATGAGACACATGGCCAATGCATTTTGGGAGATTCTCCAGCCAAACCGCTGAGAACAACTGTGTAACACCATAAAGACACCCACGTACCTCAAACTCTACTTCCTAAACCCCAATGCAGTACATCAGGGGGTTTTCAACAGGTGGTCCGGGGACCACCAGTGGTCCTTGAGAGGGTTCCAGGTGGTCCCCAGCTAAGTCGTTTAACCAGATATAACTCATGAGATATAACTCATGAGATATAACCAAATGGACCCTTGCGGGTCCATTTGGTTTCATTTTTACACTCTCAAGAGTTCAAATATTCATTGTGTGAATTCGCCCCACGTCTACACAACTAGAGAATGTAGAAGATTAGTAGAAATCTTTAGTGTTTGGGGTCTGTGGGGCTAAAATGGCATCAAATGGTGGTCCATGGCTCAAATTCTGAATATATGTTGGGCCCGTGGTATCAAAAAGGTTGAAAACCCCAATGCAGTACATAATCACAACACCAGAGGGACTTCCACTATCATCATATTCCAAACCCAAATTTGGCTGAAACGAAGGGCTCAATTCATTTCGCTCTTATGCCTCTAAAATAGTGGAGGGACTGAACACTTGTAAATGAGTTGTATTTTAAATATACAGACTTCCTATCACCTTGCCTTCAACTATTGAGTGAGACCTGGTGGTGGTGGCCTGGCCCTTCATGCATTAAAGATTGTTCACTTTTTAGCTTCCATAAAGTTTAAACTCATTTTAGTTTTATGGAGGCCTATCTCCCTAGAATGGGGACATGGCAAGCTGAAATCCATAATAAACAGCTTCACTTTGTAGAAAACAGGTCTTGAACAGGGGCGGATGTAACATGTCCCATTTGGGGGGGGGGGGGGCAAGAGAACATGTTGGAGGGGCAAGAGAAAATGGTATGAGGGCGGCTTCATCGCCCGTGTCTCTTCGTGTCACGTGCGATGAAGTCCCCATACCACCCATACCATTTTCCGTTACAGGACTTTTATTAGTCAAGTAAAGCATCAAAAATAACATCAGTTGTTGAAGTTGCAACAGACACGCAGCATGCATAAAGCTAAAGGTCTGACTCAGAGAGTTTTCTGTTTTCAATGATGAAATGCTGTTGGTTTAGTGGTGACACAGCTGTAGTTAGTTAGTAGCAGTAGTAGTATTTCAAATCATTTTAAATACAAGCACTTTCATTTGAAATATCTTGGGTTGTTTTGCATGCCATCGTGTTTGTGGGGGGCAGACTGGGTATTTAGGGGGGCATTGCCCCCCCATGCCCATGCCTAGATCCGCCCCTGGTCCTGAATAGGATTTTGTTCATCAACCTGGAAATGTAATTATCTCTAAAAAAAAAAAAAAAAAAAAAAGTCATTACGTAATCATAAGAGTGAAGAATGGGTCCATGATACAGTACATGCAGAGAGTATGATGTATGTTTACTATTATTATTATTATTATGAGTAATGATAATGATTAGCCCCGTGTATGTTTATGTTATTATTATTATGTTACTGTTATTATTATTATTAATACTACAATTATGCTGGCTGTAATGCCCAAGGCTCAGAACCAAATGCATTGTCGCGCATACCATAAATTACACCAAATTTAGCAATAAAACATGAACCTTGCACTGTGCTCTCCATCGGTTTAAAATCCTATTACGGTACATATGGGCGATGTTTACCTACCACTGCTACCCACATCATTTGACATTCAGACAGTCTTGCCGATACATTCACGGAATCTAAATTGGCCACCACAGTGTCATGTTTTGTGTGCAAACGGGGCCAGATTTAGCCAGCCCTACTAGGGTGGGCTGAAAGAATGGCAGGGTGGGCAACTCCAAAGTTTTTCATATGAAGCAGTGGTTTTCAACCTTTTTGACGCCAGGGCCCACTATTTATTCGACATTTGAGCCACGGACCACCATTTGATGAGATTTTAACCCCACAGACCCAAAAGTAAAGATTTCTTTTGCTTTTGTCCACAATTCCAGGCTGGATTTTGGAAGCAAAACAGTCAAACATACAGATCAAAATGACCATTAATCTTCTACATTCTCTAGTTGTGTAGACTTGGGCTAATTGACATGATGAACATTTTAACTCTTGGGAGCGTAAAAAGGTCATTTGGTTTCATTTATTAAGCTCTCAAAGAGTTACACCTGGTTAACCAACTTTCCACCATTTTAGCTGGGGACCACCTGGACCTCTCTCAACTGCTGGTGGTCCGCGGTCCACTGATGCAAACCACTGATAGTGCCTTTCATTGGGTGGGCAGGATGCACATTTAGGTGGGTACTGCCCACCCAGGCCCCCCTTTAGATCTGGCCCTGTGTGCAAATCATTGAATATGAATTCTCTCACAGCAAACACGTTTGACAGAAAGCTATGCCTCTGGGTAGGTCACTGGAACGTTTTCAGATGCGGGTCGGCAGCCAATTACATATAATCTTTGGTGTCCCTGACAGAGGCGGATGTAACATGTCCCATTTGGGGGGCAAGAGAAGATGTTGGAGGGGCAAGAGAAAATGGTATGGATGCGGCTTCATGGGTGCGATGAAGTCGCACCCATACCATTTTCGGTTACAGGACTTTTATCACGCAATTAAGCATCAATAATAACATCAGTTGTTGTTGAAGTTGCAACAGACACGCAGCATGCATAAAGCTAAAGGTCTGACTCAGAGAGTTTTCTGTTTTCAATGATGAAATGCTGTTGGTTTAGTGGTGACACAGCTGTAGTTAGTAGTTTCACATCATTTTAAATATAAGCACTTTAATTTCTTGGGTATCTTGGGTTGTTTTGGATGCCATCATGTTTGGTGGGGCAGTCAGGGCATTTAGGGGGGCATTGCCCCCCCCCCCCCCCCCCCCATGCCCATGCCTAGTTCCGCCCCTGGTCCCTGACATGAAAAGTAGGCTATTCCAGAAGACATTTTGTACATAAAATCTGTTTTCTGTCTTATTTTCTTCTGCCTTTAGGTGCCTTCCTGTTTTGCTGGACGCCGTTTTTCGTGGTCCACACCATGAGGGCTCGCTGTCAGTCCTGTCACATCCCCAACAGTCTGATGAGCGTGGTGACATGGCTGGGCTACGTCAACAGCGCCGTCAACCCCATCATCTACACCGTGTTCAACACCGAGTTCAGGAACTTCTTTAAAAAATTCCTACACAACTGCTGGTCTAGATTAGACCACTGAGCGACTTTGATGCATTGTCCGTAAAAAATATATAAAATAAAACAATAAACGGGCCATGCATGGCATCTACAGATGGAGCGGGGGGAATTAATCGGTGGTAAACTGTGCATTTGTATAGCGCCTTTCTTTGAAAATCCAAAAGCGCTTTACATCAATTGTGCAGTAGATATTCATACGCCGAAGGCAAAGGAAACCATGCAAGGCACCAACCTGTTAAGAAGGGTTGACACTAACTCTGGGGGAGCCAGAACCGGATCGAACCGGGAACCTTCTACTTGCCAATCGTGCCACTCTACCCCCTGAGGCACTGGCTGCCGCCGCTGTAAAATAATACAAATAAGAGACAAAGCACAATCATAACAGAGACGCTACAATTATTAACTGAACAATCAGTAGACAATATTACACTGTATGTATGACCACTGTAAAGTATCATTATTTTATTGTTTTCCTTTTGACTTATGCTTGTGAATCATTTTATTGTCGACAGCAATGTTTGTTTCTCTCAGCAGCAGAGGGCCGAGGCAAATGCCATTCACATGAGGAGTTGTGTTTCCATGTGTGTGTCTCCTGGTTTTCATCTGTCTCTGTCTCCGTTTCCACGGCCGTGTGGTTGCCTTTGGATGACGACGGCGTCGAGGCTGGTCGGCCCGCGGCCTCGTACACACACAGCACACAGCCATCAGACAAGAATGTTTGGTCAAACCACGTGACTCTCACTGGAAAAGCATCGTGGCATTAAACACAGAGACAGATGTGTCCTTATTATGCACAAACAAACAGATCAGGAGCCATTGGGGTATTCAAATGGTAACAGGAAATGTCGCCCCCTTTCCCCAATCTTAGCTCAAATCGCAAAAGGCGGTCGCCCTGGTCCACAGTCCGGTGAGGTCCCCCCAAAAAATGACTGACGAACTTGGCCAGAGAAATCTTTGTACTTCTGAGGTAGTAAGACAGATAGAGACAGAGCAGAGAGACGGTATCTACAGAGAGAGAAATAAATACTTTCCACAGGATGAGCCATTCATCAACCACATTCATTAAGTGATGGTGATGATGAAGTGAAATCCAACAGAATAAATTCCAGCAGGGTACCCACTTTGAATGAGACCATTCATCACCCCCATTCATAGGTGAGACATTCCAGAACAACCGCAACAGCAATGGAGCCAGCCATCCATCTATGGAAATGATCAACATGCTCATGTCACATGTATGAGAAAATAAACACGGGGGGCAACTGTTCCACAGGTCGGGGGCGACCGTTCCATAGGTTTGGGGCGATGGTTCTTCACTTTTTGAAATTCTGGAGGCGACCGTTCCACCGTTCCTTACTGTGCTGGTACTCATTCAAACAGTCAAAGATCGCTGAAACCTGGTGGCTAAGCCGGTTATAGTGGTTGAAAAGGTTGTGTTGCATCCCGTAGGGATGCAATCTGTCGACAGAAACAGCTCACAAAACAGAAGGAAGAAGAATGGTCTTCCTCCGTTCTTTCCTTTCCTCGAACTTAAGGTCCTGATACACCTAGCAATGTTTTGATCAATATCAACAAGCAACGTCAATTATCAACGTGACCTTTCACTTCTCTATACAAAATGATCAACTCCTGGTTATTCAGAAAATGTCAGATCATTAGCGCCCTCTACTGGTCAACATTTCGGAATCCTCCAATCACAGCCCTCCTTGGCGTCACCTGATCCTTTCTCCTCCCACAAACGCCTCACTGGACAGAACATTTCATGATCTTTTTTATTAGTCTGTTAAGTGAACATTTGGTTCTTTTAGGACCTTTTTTTCTGAGAGTGTGCAAATGGAACCAAATGGACCCGCTAGGGTCCATTTGGTTCACATTTGTACACTCTCAGGAAAAAATGTAAAATGGGTGGAATTCCCATGGGAAGGTGTTGCCTGTTGCCATGTGTCTCATCATGTTGCCCGTTGATGTTGACATTGTTAGTTGATATTGATCAAAATATTGCTAGTGTATCAGGGCCTTAACTCTCCACTTCAACAAACAACTGGAATGGATGACAAACAGTCAGTGAAATAATACATATTGTATTTAATGTATGCTGCAGTGCGGGTCTTTGTGTCCAAGACAAAAATGTCTTCCCTGGAAGGCAAAATAAAGTAACCACCTTGAACGCTGTGTGCACAGATCATATCGTTACTTCTCAAAAAAAAAAAAAAAAAAAAGAAATGGAAATGTGGGGTGTAGGGGTGTAATGATACAGTAAACTGTATTGATGCATTCATTTAAAATCGGAATGATTTAACTGTATGTATCGATATGCAAACATCAACAGATCATGTAGTTTGTTTGTACTGTGTAGTTTTTGCAAAGACAATAATCGATCGAAGTAATGTCAAGGTGTCAGTTTGCAAGGGTTAAGGTTCTCAGAACTGGGGACTGATGGGTATTTCATAAGGACCATTTGATCAATGTAGATTTGAAAAAAAAAAAACATTTATTTTTTTGTCATGTGTTCAAACATATTACACATATACAGTATACTATATACATGTCCATGTATTCGCCAGGGAATCACTGTGTTTACTTAATTATATCCATAAATCTCTGTTTCACACAGATTTATTTTTTGGGGTTAAATTGTTTCTGCATCGATTCTAAATAACCGAATTGTATTACATTACAAGAATCAACATGATTGAACCAATATCATCACTGTATTGTATCGTCAAACATGTACTGTATCGTGATGTGCATCGTATAGCTGGTAAAATGCATCCTTACACTCCTAGTTCCAATGAATCCGAAGTAGTTATTATTTAGCCACAGGCTCTTGATAATTAGATCCATTGGTTCAATCCAGGGTCGGATTGACCATTGGGCGTACAGGGAGGGTCTCCCGGTGGGCCACGACCCATAGGGGGCCGGTGGAATCACGGTATGATTAAAAGCACTGGTTTTCAACCTTTTTGATCTCAGGGCCCACTATTCATTCTGAATTTTGAGCCAGGGACCACCATTTGATGACATTTTAGCTCCAAGAGACCCCCACAATTCCAGGTTGGATTTGGGAAACAAAACAGTCAAACATACAGATCAAAATGACCATTAATCTTAGCAGGTAGAATTCTGTTGGGCCGGTCTAGGCCAAATCACGCTAACATGTCCGGGCCGATTTTTTCGCCCAGTCCACCACTGGTTCAATACCAAATTCATGACTTTTAAATCACTTGCAAACAAGTCATATTGAAGGGGGGCTTGAATTGGTTTAAATTAGAACAGTGGTGAAAAATGAGCGTAAACTGCTATTGAAGCAGTTTTGGAGTCTGTGGGGTCAAAATGGTCTGTGGGTCATCAAATGGTGGTCCGTGGCTCAAATTCTGAATAAATATTCTAAACCACTGGTTTAGAATTTCACAAAGGCTGGCCAACCTCCAAATGGACATCTGAAGGCGCTTCACGTGAACAGTACAGCATGTACTGTGTGGGACAGGGCCTACAGACTGCAGATTGCACAGTCCAAGTTTCGGCCAAGCTGTGACTTCACATCCTGAATTTTTGAATGGGTTTCAATGGGGACTTCCTGCTTCTTCCGGTCTGAATTTCGGCCGTGGGCGAGTCTTTCTTGCTGCCTGGCCACTGTCCAAAATTCAGACAGGAAGAAGTCGGAAGTGCCCATTGAAACCCATTCAAAAAAGGAGGATGTGACGTGACAGCTCGGTCCGAAACACGGACTGTGCAAAAAGCAATGTGGAGGCACCCACAGTGCGCATTGGGAATGACTTCCTTCCTTCCTTCCTGGACATCCCTACCCTGGGCCCAGAGTCTTCCCCGCGCCCCCTACTGGCCTAATGGCGCGGAAGACTCTGGCTTCTCTGAATCGGAGGTGGATCTGACTCGTCACAAACCCTGGCAAGCCAATCAGAGCGCGTTAAACTGCATAAAAACAAATGACGCAAATCAGCAGAGATCGGGTTTGTAGTTTTTCGAAGCTAGGATAGCACAGGGCAATGGTACTGGGGACTACAGACACTGCGTACTACCGGCGCCTGTGTTCTACGTGGCAATCAGCGCTGCTCTGAATGGTTAGATTCTAACCAATAGGAGCTGAAATCCCATCTCTGGGAAGTTCAAATCCCATCGCTAGCGAATCAGAACCCTGCCCGCAACTCCAGACTCATATACAAGCTTGTAATGCTTGTAATGAGGGGAAGCCAGGTTAGGACCTCCCTCAGTTCCCTCTTCACAGTTGAGGCTCTTTCACCTCACCATACATCATAGTGGAGTGAGCCCTCAGCTGCTTCTGTACAGTAGTAACATTTAGAGGGAAGCTTGCAAGCGTGCAAGTGGGACTCAAACCCAGGAAGAAAAATATGGATTCAAAGTCGTGTCACTAGACCACTATCCTTAAGGGCCGGTCCTATTTTCAGAGTGTAGTCAAAAATGACCTTGTGCAAAAATTAAGAAAATCCCCGCACAGTAGGGGAAAGGATTGGAGCCATGGGGGCCGATTTGACCCTTTGGCCCATGCATCTGCCTTTCAGCAACAAAGCACTGACTAGATCTACTCCCGTCCTCCACTCACTCCTCGCCAGATCACTGTGTCACCTACAGTGAGTGGGACAGTACACTCTTTCTCTCAGCCACGCTTTTAAAAACGGCAATTCTTCATGTTGTTGCTTACTAGTAGTACTACTGTAGTAGCCTATTTACTTGTGCCTCCAGAATCACCACTGCTCTGGTCTCCCTTGTTTGCCTGCATGCTCACCTCACCTGCTGACAGGGGCAGATCTAACATTTCCCAATTGGAGGGGCAGGAGAAAATGGTATGGGGGGCGACTTCATCGCCCGTGTCGCTTCGCACCACGGGCGATGAAGACGCACCAATACCATTTTCAGTTACAGGACTTTTATTAGTCAAGTAAAGCATCAATAATAACATCAGTTGTTGTTGAAGTTGAAATATCATGGGTTGTTTTGCATGCCATCATGTTTGGTGGGGCAGACTGGGCATTTAGGGGGGCATTGCCCCCATGCCCATCCCTAGATCCGCCCCTGCCTGCCGACTCCCTGAGCGTATATCCTTCCATCCACACAGGGCTCAGTCTAGTACAGCCCATCACCTCTCTGTCCTCAAGCCCTGCCTGTGGCCCTCACTCTCCTGCAATAACCCCCTTTTTTGTTTTACCGCTTCACCCACTCTGTGTCTGTGTTTGGATCTGCTTTCACTGATCATCACAGCAAATAATATTATACCAGTGATGCATAACAGGCATTTTGAAGTGATTTATTTTATACGTTGTCTGTGGCGCCGAGGTTAATGTATTTCAGAATAAACTATTTTTTCATTAAATGAGGGTTGCCCTGCTCAGGCATGTTTATTGGGTTTTTGTTCAATAAGTCAGAATTACAGCGAATCCATATGCCTGTATGTTAAGCTATGAGAGTAATAACACGCATGAGAAGTCTGCTGGCTGCGTGGCTACACCAACAAGCACACATTAGACTGGAAGGACCAAGACCAGGGGTGTAGTGGAGGAGGACGCGGGGGGACGGTGTCCCCCCACTTCTCACATCTAAAATATTTTGGGGGCAAAAGTAGGCCTATGTTTTTTTGACACGTCATTTACTTTTGTGGATACAATCAGGCATTGTAAAGAATCTTTCTCAATATGCTATACTTGTTTTAATAGCTGTGTCTGTGTGTGTTGCACAGGTGCACGCAAATGCAAGTGTACATGCACGTGTCTTACAGGGGAATTCCACTCATTTTCAATATTTCAAATAATATACCTCAGAGATGTTGTGTGGACACGGTAAAAAAAAGTTCCCCCATTCTGTGTTTCCTAGAAATGGAGGTCTGAAAAAAATCATTAGCATGGTGAAATACATCTTGATGAAATCATCAAGATTTGTTTCACCATGCTAATGACTTTCCTTTTTGTTCCTTTTTTCCCGTTTAAGAGGCGTCCCTAGTTGTAGTGGGACTTCTAGAAGTCCCACTTCTAGAAGTGCACCCACTTCTAGAGGTGCACTTAGAAGTGCACCCAGACACTGCACGTGTCTGGGTGCAGTGGTGGACCTGGGCAAAAAAATCGGCCCAGACATTTTTAGCGTGATTTGGCCTAGACCGCCCATCACAATTCTACC